>OY728167.1:364619847-365819847 GCA_963277665.1 Viscum album | reverse complement strand
CACTTAAATGAACTAGGTACGATCCTACATCCAATCCCAACACAATACCTTATCACTCAACGTAGGGTCCATTTTCCATGAATCACTCTATGACACAACCCACCCATCTCACTTGTGGTAGTACACTATCATGATCCAATCCTAGTCAAGGGTAGGTCCATTATCCCGACACAAGACTACATAAGGAATTATCCTCTTCAGGAACATGAGGATTCCATCTCACTCATGGTGGGTATGGACTTCAATATTTTTCTCCCCCATCTAGTTTTTCACCTATCAATAGCATAAGAACATGTATGAAACAAAAGATATGGATGGAAGACCGTCACAAAGAACAAAAAATCATCACTTGGGTTCTAGTCATTTGGACATAGACCCTTATCATGAATCACATTTCATATCTCATATTGGGGTGTCCACTAGGTCACCAGATCTATCATGGTATCTTCACATTGATATCATCTTTCTCCCATCACCCATTGTTGAAAATACTATCCAAAGTCACCTTCGACCCGGACTTCAAGACCCAATGCAGCATCATTAAAACCTATCAACAATCCTGGTCCTATTAACCAAGGACCATAACCCAATATTCATCTCTATGACCTTTGGAAACCTAATTCCATGTCTTGAATTGTTTTACAATCCCACGCCTGGGTCCCATATTGAATATCCTATGGGAGATTTCTCAACTCATTTCATGGAGGAAATCCCTCTCCATCACACCATGTATTGTCTTGAAGGACTCATCCCACTCACAACACTCACTATACCTCAATCCACACTCATAAGGTTATCACTCACTATACATGGATGTATGGACGTCCCACCCATCACCAATAGGCTTAACAATAACACACTCACCCATAAAAGACCTAGGAATCTATAAAAAACCAGATAACGATGACCCAACATATAACCCATCGTGATATATCATAAGGCCTCAAGGGTATATATAATCCACATGAGCTGACAACTGGTGCCTGATTAGTAATTATATACACTCGGGAACAATTTCACCATTAGATTTCAATATAAATAAGATGTAGAAAAAAAAATAAATCAACCAAACATTGAATAATAATAATTAATTCATAAAATATATACAACTGAAATAAAATATATGTTCATCAGAGTGGAATCTCAAGAGGGGGGTGAATTGAGTTCATACATAAAATTTCTATTTAAAACTTCTTTTAAAAAGATCCTCCAATTTTAAAATGGCCCAGTTAATTAAGGCAGTATAGATGTAAATGTCTAGTTGGTAAATAGGTTTCTCAAAGGGTGAGTCCTCAGTTGAATTGGTGTAAAACACTTATTCAAATTTTGAAACAAGTTTACTAAATTAAACATATATACACACTAACCAAAACTAACTATCAAAGTGAATGCAAAACAATTTTCTATTTTAGAAATTATAAGAAGTGGAAAAATAGATAAAACAGAGTATCACAAAATATATTTCATAGTAACATAAAACAAGGGTTCAGTCTCAAGACGACACCTAATCCTCTCCACTTGGTGATCACCTAACACCATGTAGTTTATATTAACAATAAACATGACACATATCCTGTATCGGGCATTACAAGAGGTTTCACAAACTTTCCAGGGTTCAAACCCTCTTCCACAGTTCTTTGTGGGAAAAATAATCAGTACAGACTACACATGGTCTCTTCCACAATTACACATGGGAAACAAAGTGTAGGTAAAGTTTTATGTGAGGATATTTATTATCCTCCAGTTTAAGCACAGGAGACAATGTGTGTATCAGATAGACAGACACACTTCTCACCGATGTAAAATGAAGGAACACACTGAAGCTAAGATTATATGATTTAATTTAGAAAACTCTATGTGTTAGCAGTTTAGATCTTGAATCCTTAGAGTGAATAATTTGATGTTAGAGTATTTATCAGAAAGTTTTCTTCAAAACAGAGTGTCACAACTCCATTTTCAAGCTTTGAGTGTTCTACCTCTAGTGTTGATCAAAAGTTTATTAAAGAGAGAAGGTAGCATTGAAATTATTCTCCCAAAATGATCTACTTATGCTTCTTGGATTCTCAATGTAAGCGTCGAATGGTTCTTCTTTTATGTAGTATGTAAGCTCTTTCCATGATGTGCTTCACTCCTACTCATCACACGCTTGTATATCATGCACTCTTTATTTATTGATCTTCTCTTTTTATACAAGAGGTCTGACAATAGGAATGAGTAGATCACGTGAGGTCTTTATCGTACCTCGTACTATCCCAGATACGGTTTCCTGAAACGTCTACAATCATCATTAATTAATGTCAGAAGCATTTAATTTATCAAAAATGATAGTTATAATAATATTAAGAATTTTGGAAAAGTATGGAAGATTAAGCATTGGTAGACTGGTAACAGTAGCCTTTACATCATTAGGCTTCAACAGTAGGTGCACATCGGCAACCTCCAACTGTAACCTTCCATCAGTAACTTTCCATCAGTAACCTTCAGCAGTAGCCTTCACATGGGTAAGCTTGCATCAGTGACGTTTCATGAGTGACCTTTGCATCAATGACCTTTAAATCAGTGACCTTTTCATCGGTGACCATTGCATCAGTGACCTTTGCATCGGTAACTATGCATCGGTGACCTTTGCATTGGTAACCATGCATCGATGACCATTGCATCGGTGACCTTTGCATCAATGACTTTTGCATTGGTAACCATGCATCAGTGACCATGCACTTAGATAAATTCTACCCTGTAAGCTTAAACCAACAAGCAGTGAGATTAAAGGTATATGAATATTACATGATAGAAACAAAGATCATTAATGAAACATGATTAATATATAATGAAAACATGATTATCACATAAATGAAACATGATTTGGGATTATCAAAATAGGTGAGTCCAAAAATATATAATAAGGACAAACAAATAAACAACCAAGGAAAAATTGGATGACCCAATATCCAAGAAGAAAATAAAAAAAAACTAATCAACTCCGACATCACCACCCATGAGCCTTGGTCACCCACCATATCCACTTTTACATTAACTATCCAACCCAAAAATGAAAGGATTGAAATGGAACTGCGAACCATAAATAGATACACTAGTTCGGTATAGTAACTCGGGTTAGTAGTGAAAATGTAGGGTGCGAGCTAAACATGTCTAAAATGATCTAATAAATGAGTCCATACAATTCCCATTATAATATAGTCTATATAAATATTGTTTGAACATACGGTGTAAAATATGATTTTCAAATTCATTATAAAATAAATATAATAACATTCCACACTCACCTTTATAAAATAATGACCCTTTGACATAAAACATGTATTGAAAACTTTTCTAGTCAAACCCTTTTTAAAATATGGAAAGAGTATATATATGATCATAGAAACAAAAAAATTACTTTTTTCCATCTTTATAAACATTATATCAAAATCAAAATTTAAAAAATAACCCCATTTAAAACCTATTTCATAAAACCCATTTAAGAATCAATAAAAACATTCCTTTTAAACCATATTTTACAAACTATTTTAGAAAAAAAATTAAAGTACCAAAACCTACACAAGGTGAAATAAAATCACAAAATTTAACCTATGGAATCAAGAACACATAAAAAATATTAACTCAACCAATTAGAGGTTTCATAAAATTGATAAATAGGTTATACAAACAATTTATGGAATGGGATATTTTTATTCATCTTAAGAAGGACATAAGCATAATGGAAAACAACCTAAGACTCAATAACCTGATTCAAACTAGAGACATGATCCCTAGGATGGAACTCAAGAACCTATCTATGTCGATAGTACTGTCAAACTATCCATCCCCTATAACCATATCAGGAGAACTAAAGCTACTATGGGAACCTAATAAATCTATGGATAACTCATTATCTATAGTCCATTACCCCCTTATAAGAGAATAATCTATACTAGGGGTTGTACTTATCTGTACCTCTACTTAAATTTCTAGGACTCCCATGATAAGTAAAATAGAGGTGAGACAACAATAAATGAATGGATCTAATAATAATCATTTGTAATAAACCTCATATCACCTCTTACACCATTATATAGAACATACCATTTCACATTAATTCATATGCATCCCATATAGATACATCAATATAAACCAATCCCGTAAGGGGTCATAATTCACAATGGTGTGACAGTCACAAGGGGGATCAAATGAGGGCCTCGCTCATTTTTTAAATCAACTCCTGCAAAGAGAGTTAAAACTATTATTTTAGAAAGATTAATGGTATGCTAATATATTTCATACAATTTTGAAATCATATTTTAAATAATTCCTCAAAATCCATTTATCAACCAACATTTTGAGACAAACATTTTTATAATTTCCTTTTTAATTCATTTCAAACACCACTGAAACCTAATGGTCTCAAAAACATTCAAATATGGTCAAAATATGTTTTTTTATAAAATTACCCTTTGAAACATCACATGTATTCTTAAAAAATTAATCCAGTTCCAAACACCCTTTAAAAACAAAAACATTTAATTTTTATTAAAAAAATAACCACTCAAGCATTTTGATGGACTCATGGAATGTGGAAAGTTCATTCCAAGTGTTGAAACCATTTATAAACCCTTTTAAAATCATTTTAATACCCACTATGGGTATATCAAATAATTTTAATTCATAAGTAAGTAATTAAAAACATCCCAACAATTTATAAAATGCATTAAATGGAAATTACAAATAAACTTTTACTTATTCTAAGAGCAAATGAAACTGATCCATATCTCATTTGGTGGAGAATAAACAACCAATAAAACAAGATACATCATGAACCACAAAACTCCCAAATTCCATTCAATGGAAACTTCTCAAACCCTGATCCCAATTCAAATAGAGGTTAGGGTTTTTTGATGAGTGAAAAATCAAATTAAAGGGAAAATATAAGGGTGGGGAAGAGGAAAAGAGGGGGAAGAACAGATTACCATTTGAAATCACTTAGAATCAAAGGTATATATAGCTTTATATTGAATAATGGGAGAGAGAAGAAGATCTTTCTTGTACACACTAACCCATGTTTAATGATAGTGGATAGGAGGGTATCCAATCATAAAAATATAGTAGGGGAAAACATAATTTTACTTTTAAAAGAAAATCGGGAAGACCACATGGTTTGGCCACACTTTTTAACCACATAGTTTTTCAAATAATGAACCTATCGTGGGGAGGAAACTGCTTAAGTGAAATATCAACACATATTTAGGATGGATGGTCTCCAAACCACATGTTAACAGTATAAAAATACACTACCAAAAACTATATACATTCTATGTGCTTATTGATTAATTTCCTATAACTATGTTTAAGACATGCACTAGTACACATAAGAACAAAATGTATTTCATGATTTATGTTGGGATTCACATTTTTTGGAACAAACTATGTAATACTCATATCTACCAACCTTTAAATGAAAAAAATGAACTAAAAATCTCCTTGCGTAAGGGTAATTACCCTGTTACCCCTAACTCATGCATGAAAACCATCCACAGAAGGAAAACATCCATATTTTCATGTTTCATGAAAAAAATTCCTAGAAACTTTAATAACACAAAGATAATATAAGATAATATAAAAATAATAAAATGATGGTGATAATCAGGTTTTACATTTTACCCCAACATTATACTTTCTACCTCTAGAAAGTCCCTATAAAAAATAGAAGCATTGGCAGAAGAAAAACCTAAACCCTCACATATGAGATTTTGGAGGCTTGTGGATAACTCAATAATACCATAACAAAAATAAAATAACCTAATTAAATCCATCGTCCATAAAAATTTAAAATAATAATTCAATGAAAATAACCCCAAGAAATATCCAACCATAACTATCCAATAAGAAAATTGATGAAAAACGAGACCCGACATGGGTCTCCCCACCATTTAGAATTTATTTAAAATAGTGATGTGTCAAAAAAGCACATTAAAATAACAATTATACCCAAAAATGATTCTAGAAATCAAAGAAGAAAACAATCAGATATAACTATCTAGAAACAACCAAAAAGCTCACTAAAACTATAACATTCAAAAACATCAAAAACAAATATCATCTAAAATAATTCCTAAAATAATATATGATATATTATTTAACCTTGGGTTATAAAAATAAGTGAAAGGGTGGAACAATTACCATATACATGGTTAAACATCTCATGGCTAACCCAACAAGATTTAAACTAACACCAGTCAGTGCGTAATAACAACTAGTTCCATGTCCATCTTAGTCACCAAAAACACATAATCAAGGCCATACCACACCCAATTAAATAATTCAAAACCCATGCGTGGATCTTACCTCAATGTCAGTAGCACTAAAGTTTGTACATGAGGCAAAATGAATTATGAAGTTAGAACATCCCAAAGAAACCACCACTCAAGCAAGAGAATCCCAAAAACTAAAACTTCATGTGAATGATAAATAAAATCCACCACAATAAAAAATCCATAAACTCGTCAAGAATTAATCCCAAAATACACAATAACCTCAAAACCCTAGAAGATAGATTATAATCCATTCATCCAACCAACTAAATCTCACCAACCCTAGCTTCCCAAATAAATTTGATAAATATATTTTTATCACATCACTAAAATAGAAACAACACTTTCCAATGTACTTGTAATCTAGAAAAGATCCAATAACAGTGAAATAACCACCCATATGTAAACACACTACCTTTACAAAATACATTTTTGGGAGGAATACTTTAAATAAAGTGAAATTTGAACATGATTTGGGAATGTTTATAAAATCATTCCAAGTAGTACCAACAACAATCAAGGGAAAAAATCTAATAAAATTATTCTTAAACCATGACCACTTGATAATGAGTCCCCAAAACATCTTTTAAAATAAAATTCACATTTTAAAATAAATAAAATTTACATCTTCCTTAATTAAATGCATTTTAAAAAATCAACATCCCATTTCAAAAAATATCACCCATTTTAAAACATTTAAAAATATATCACCACTTAGTTTCAATTAAACGAAAAAAAAATCAATTTTAAAATTCACACCAAGAGGGTCAAAAATTCCTTTCTCTTAGACTATCAATTGGATTTTTTAAATTCCAAAACACTTTTTGGATTTCACTATATATCAAATATATTCAAAAGAATTCAATTGAAATAGATTAAATTTCACAACCAAGCCCAAAGTCTTATTTAAAACCACAATAATTTCCCATAAAATCCTTATTTTTCAAACAAGAATCAAATTTCAAAACAATGACACAAAAAGGAGTCACACCACAAATCAAAAAAAATCTATTTCAATTTCATAAACATATCACCTCCCCCACCTTGATTATTTTTCCATTTCCATAAAACACTCGAATGGGGATAAAACAAAGCTATATAAATAAGAAACCAAATATGATGTGGCGCATTTCTTTAATATACTATATGGTTTGATATTCCATTTGATATTCATGAAATAAACCAAAAACATATCTAAGATCAAGTGTTTGGTCACTACCTGGTTTATCATGTCGTAAAAACTAACCTCACACCACTTGTCCTTTTTTTTCATCCCCATATATAATGAAATCCCCAATGGAAAATCATACTGTGAAAATAAAGTTCAAAAAAACCATTTCAAATCTTAGTCCAAAAAAATTGATCAAAGACATTCCAAATACACCTATTCATGCTAACTCAAGTGTCATCGCAAAAGGTGGTGATCAATCACCCAGTCATGAACAACCTCTGAAGTTGCAATGAAATATCATAACTCAATTCTACAATGAAATGGCCAAAAAACAAGAGGAAATTCTATGAAACTAAACCCATACTAAGAAACCAAGTCTATGAAACCATTTGTAGAGAACTGGTTCGGGATAACCCAAAATTTCACTTAATCGATATGTCATTGGGACAAAATAGAATTAATGATCCCCATGGTCTTAAAAATAGAGGATGTGTTTCAAGAACATTCACTTGGGAATGATTTCACCCCCAGATATAAATATGAATAATAAATGAACAAATTAAACTAACCAAACATGGAATAATAATTAAACATCTATACAAAATATACAGATGGAATATAATATAGTTGACGTAGATATAAATAAAAATCACAATATAAATTGTTCAATAAAACATCCAAGAAGGAAATAAAATGGAACTACAATGACTCTAACATCACCATTGGGGACCCCTGATCACCCACCATATCCACTAATCCATCAATAAACCAACCCTAACATCAAAGTATGGAAACAAAACTAGGAACCTAAAACAGAAATATAATATTTTCATATTCACCCAGGCATAGGTTCATATACATGGTGTGAGCTAATATTCCAAGTAGGATCTCACTAAGGAGTCTTTGAAATTCACTTTATAATACAATTTTTAAAATATTATTTTGAACATTAATTGTAAAATAGGATATTCACATGATTTATAAAATAAATCCAATAACATGGCAGTCTCACATTTCTAAAACAAAAAACCTTACATATAAAATAATGATAAAGAGTTTATTTAGTTAAACACTTTTTTTAAAATATGGAAATAGTACATTTTTAATCAGTGAAAAAAATTACTTTTCATTCCTATTTCAAAACGTTATGTAAAAATTTTATTTTTCCATATAAACCATTTAAGAAAAAATCAATCATTTACCTTTAAACCACATTTTACAAACTATTTTAGAAATCGGTTTGAAAGTAATAAAACAAATTCATGCTAAAATAAAATCACAAACCAATACTTAGATTTTTAATAAAACATAAAAATATTATCTTAATCATGCATAGGTTCTATGAAATCAAGAACTAGGGGATAAAAATGAATTGGAATCACTAGAGTCATCATAAAAAGTATCTAATCGTCATTGGAAACATTAAAAGACTCAAGTAACATAATCTTAATGGGAATCACTCTAGGATATTGCTAAAGAACCGATCTATCCTAGTATTTTCATCAAAATAGTTAGGCCCTATAACCATCTTAAGAGAATATATGATACTAAGGGAAAATAATACACCCCTAGAGAACTCATCATCCTTGGGAAATGGCTCCCTATTTAGTGAAAACCCACTCTAGGGGTATCAATTATCCAATACTCTACTTAAATTACTATTATGTCCCTGAAAATTCAAATAGTTATGAGAAAACAATTATCACATAGAAAAAATAATCCGCATTTTAAATAAACCTCTTCTCACCTCCTACACCCTTTCCAAAAAAAATCAACGTTCATAATCATACATAAGTATCACAGATAGATACATCAAAATAAACCATCCCCTCAAGAGTTCACAATCCATAATGGCATGCCAATCACATGGGGTTCTAATGAGGGTATCACATATTTTAAAAATAGACTCCTTTAAAAATACATCTAACATGGAATTTGAAAATATGTTTTGTATGAAAATCAATTTCACAAAATATGTGATCTCATTTCAAAACATTATAATAATCAATTTATCAACCTATATTTTCATATTCATTTGGAAACTAACATTTCTTCAAATTTAATTGTTAAATCATTTCAAACACCTTTGAGACCCAACAGTCTCAAAAAAATTAAAATAAGGTACAACTACCTTATTTTTATAAATAATCACTTTAAAATATCAAAGATAGACTTTAAAAATGAATCTTGTGTCAAACAACCTTTCAAAGTATCTAAATTATTTCTAAAAAACCACTCTAGAATTTTAATGAAATCTTTGAATGGAAAATGTCCATTCCATGTTTTGAAACCATTTGTAAAACCTTTAAACTCATGTTCTTTCCCACTATAGATATATGACACACTTTTAATTCATAAGTAAGTAATTAAAAACCTAAAAAATTATAGCATGTATTGTAAGGGAATTCCAATGAAATACCAACCTCATCCGAATGAAAATGCCACCAAACCATATCGTCTTCGATGGTGAAAACAAAACTGAGAATGGAAAATACCTTAAAATCTTATGGGCACCCAAATCCATTTAATTAGAAATTTCCTGAACCATAATACCTACCAAAATAGTGGCTAGATTTTTTGAAGAGAGAAAAATAAAAGGAAATGGAAATGATATGAGATGTAAATAGGAAATGATGAGGATTAGGTTGGCCTTTCCATTCAAAACCTATTGTAATTTATGAGAAGGAGAGATTGAGATTGGATAACATGAGATGGAATAAGATCCCCGATATGCACCCCACCTCTACTAAATTAATAGAGGAGTGTAGAGAGGGAAAACATAGAAATCGAGTGGTAAATGAAAATTCGGTGGAACACATAGATTTTCAAAATTTGTTCCACCTATGCGGATAGAACTGCCTATGAAAAAAAAGCAATGTATGGTTTTTCCATGTAGTTTCCAAAACATATGCATCCTTATAAAATCAAACTATTAAAAAATATATACTTGTTTCATGTTTTTTACTTAGATCCCACTTACCATGAATAATATTTTCACTAGTCCCCATACTCATAAAATATCTTATACATATTATGCTAGGATTCGCAACATTTGGCCCAAACCACAAACAACACATGGAAACTAATAATGCAGAAAACAATATGAACTAAAAACCTAATTTTGTAAGTGTAACCACATGGTTTACCTTAATATATTCATACAAACCATTCACAAAAGTAAAATTTTTAAATTTTAATGTTTCAATAAGAAACATACTAGAAACATAAATTTCCCCAATATAAGATAATATAATATAATATAATAAAACAAAAGTAATATGTAGGTGTCATAGAAACTCATCTAGGCTACCCATATCTCAAATCACACCCCAAGACCCACTTTATGTATCTTGCTAACTCAAAAAAAATCCTATCCCCTTAGAGATATAGTAATAAGGAAATACCAACCCAACTAAGTGCTTAAGATAAATTATTTTGAGCATAGAAGGATAAGCACCATCCAATGTCATTATCTGAGGTGTTCATATTCCCTACCCATTATTTCTAGTTTGATGATATAAAATTTTAGTCAGTAATCATTCATAAACCTGAATATGGATTTTAATTAAAGGGACCACAAACCCTCTAAATGTAGTAAAAATCAACGTGATGCTCTACTTTCCCTAGGCCAAGCCTGTCCATGCCTTACCCAATGTCACACCACTACCTGAGCTCCTATATATTTTCATAAAACATAATCAATTAATTATAACAATTTATAATTAATTATTAAATTAAAATTAAATGTTCATAATCACGTAAAACTCACTGCACATCCTTTATGCATAGAAAACACTCCTGACACTGTAGGATAAACCTTTTGGGACCTCCTCTAGTGACCACACACAAAATATTCATCAAATGAGGATGATTTAACCATGATTTGGTTAAATAATCATCAAAACCATAACCCATAAATAATCAAAATCAACAAGCTACAATTGAAACCAAGATGGAGTGAAAGGAATGGATGGACACACATGGAACACTAATAGATCACACCAAAAACATCCCACTAGAATAGGGAATCCAAAGGGAGTAGAGGAGGGGGTGGATATTGATGAATACTCCTCCCTATGTTTCCCATATTTCATAAATAAAAATGGGGAATACTAGTAAATTATCAGTATTCTCACACTCAATAAAAACTGGGTGGGTCTATTTATTCGGGGTTTCCCTATAAACCATAGCATAATCCCCTCACCAAGAACTCGTGTGTGGCGTAGCCACCCTGGATGTGACATATCTATAATATATGAGTCATGTAATGCCTTGATAACCCCACTCCATGGTGTATCCACTCAAGTATGTACTTTGATTTCCCTCAACCAAGGCCACATGACATCGTAGCCCCTGGGTTAGGGCGCAACCAATCTCTAGAGGCATCGTTACTAATCTCATGATCATTACCATCTTATAGCATTGACCCTAAGAGTTACATCATGGGGACCTCCCCCCAACCAATGGGATCCCCTTCCCATGGTGTAGTATCTTGGTTATAAACTGGTTTTCTCCATCATGACACCACCATAGTGCAACCCTCGTTATAGTGTCATGGGATCCTTGACCATGATCCACCTAGACCTTGGTCCTATACTCAACTGGGATCTTAAACACCCATACGGGCCTCGTTCCTCACTAAAAAACATCTCTCTAAGATATAAAAATACTCATATTCTAAATCCAAATATCAATTCATGAAATGAACCCTACTCCATATAAAAATTCACACTTCCTCTAAAATTTCCCGATTTAAAAATCCATGAGGAGTTAAAACCACCCTGATATTACTCTTCTTTTCCAGAATAAGCCAAATTGGTCCTTGATCCACATATCATGACCTATCAGAATAATCAAAACACCAAAGAGTCAATGAATTTTATATTTGAATGCCAAGATTTTTTCCACTTCATAACATCAAACACCATGTGCACTATTAACTATAAACTGAGCCACTCACTCACTAACAATGCTGAAACCGAGACAGTGATACACTAATGATGTATTATGATCCCCCCCATAAACACCTCTCAAAATATATAAATCATATCCATGATTCTAACCACCATATGAATCACCTACCCAGTTCTATTTTAGCTTTCAAATGACATGATATAAATCATTTACACATAATCTCACCCAATTCAATGCAAAAACACTGGTCAGACCACCATTAGTAAAATTTATCTAAAAATGATTGAATATGCCTATCAATTATTCATCACATAACCTCACTTAGTCGCGATTCATTTACCCATGGAGGTATCACAAGATCATCCAACACTCACACTAAAGTATAAACATAACTTTTGATGTCCTTCCATGGTTTGATCATCACAAACCTCCCAAATCATCATGTTCACATCACAAGCAATGGTTCACCATAAATCTGACTAACCCTTGAATAACCAAAACTCTATACCAAGCATGATTCCAATTCAATGACTCCATCCAACACTGCATATGAACCCTATATATTTTATATACTAAAGGAATAAATAAAATTGGATCTTCCCACACACTATAATCTCGGTGTTTCCTTAAATATCTCTCCGACTAGTCTCACCACAACAATGACTGGTGAAACACAAGGGTTTCTTTACCACAATTAATTTGATTTTCCCCACCATAAGAATATCATTATAATCACTTCACCCAACCAACACCGGATCTTCATATCCCACACACTATCCATTAACATATGTTATAATTGGACATGGTCTTCCCACTCATACTCAATTTCTGACACAAAACAATAACCACCACCTATCTCTGTCTTGCCAATAATGACATCCTTGATGTTCAAAAACCAACTTAACATGTGGACCAGACCTTCTGATAGCTATTGGTATCTTCCCCCACCATATTACTTCCCTAACACAACTCTACAAGCACAATTATCAATACAAATAACAACACAACTCCCTAAAAAATCATTATAATTTTTTTAAGGATCAACTCTGATCAACTGTAATATGGTGTCGTAATCTATTTATAATGCCATATATTCACATAGAGGGACATTCCCATGATTCCCTGAACACCTCGAACTTCCATTCCCATGATTGGAACTCAAACACACTACTACCACAACACTTATCATGTTCACCAAAAATCTAAAAAACTTCAATGAAACCACACATTAAACATTCCCCAAACCACAAAAAAAAATGAACACCACAAATTACCAATTCACACATATTCCTTCACACTAATACCTTTCCCTAAAATTATAAACTATGGATAAATATTCTCCTTGTTGAAAATTTATCAACTGAGAACCCTCCCACAGATTTTTCCACTATCCTCCTCAGTCTCACTCAAACCCATGGTTTCATGATCCCATACAAAAAAATCTCACATACCAACTCATACTTCCATAAGTCATGTCCCTACTAACCTGGGCTAACTTGCCTAACCCACTAACCATGCTCCTCATGCATTTCATAATCTCCCAATAACCCAAGGCATCTCTCTCATTCTAAGGCTTACAACACAGTCACCCAACCACATATCCATTATTCCAAAACCATGAATGTTCGCACCACACTCTCATCATGTCACCAAAAGTGAATCCAAAATTAACAAGGTTGGGAATCCAACTGATCATTCCATTGAAAACCAACTTCAATAATAGAATCACTTGGTATGTTTCATATCCAAAATCCAAAATAATTTACATTCCTTTCCTCAACTTCTTGGTGTAGTTAAGTAGATTTCCACAGATAATTTATATGGGAAAACACCATATAGGATATTATTGAAACATTAAGTAACTGAACCATATCCTTAAGGAAACCCATTACCATTCTCTAATAATTTTACATGCATACAATTCCAACACTAAACCCATTTAGGTTTAATTACCAAGGCATCAAATGTATGCACTAACCCACTAAGGATCTATATACATACTTTACGCAAGGGACCATATAGCTGTAACACGATAATTTTTCAATGTAATATCCAAAAGAACTATCATCATAAAATATCACATATGTGAAAATCATGGTCCAAGTATGTATAATTCCACAAAAATTATATATTTTAAACATTGTATAAGTTATTGTTCAAACATTATATATATGTCCACTCATTAGAAAAATTAATCACACACAATACACATATGTCATGTGAAACCTACATGATATGAATGGTTCATGTACATAGGATACATTCCAATTAGACAACAGCCAAAAAAATTGATCAAAACCTTAGGTAAGCATGTCATGTTGAATAAAAATCTCAACCAAAATTAAAAAAAAACTACGAATAGTAATCTCATTCCCACATAAACCAGGACTTACCACTATAATGATGTTCATAGTACAATAGTCCTATGTCCATCACAAGATCTAAAAAATTCCTAAATCACATGTATATTATCTTCCCAAATAGTCATATAAAAATTTATTATACCAGTTGTAATACACCAACATAAAACATCCATCTGAGACAAAAAGCTATGTGGCATCAAACATGCATCCTTATATGCCTGAGGACACTGACTAGTGGTGAGGGACTAATCCATTTAGTGGGTGATTGTGACCTAGAATCAGATAAATACAACAGTGGAAAGATAAAAAACAGCAATAAAATAATTAGAGTAAGTAAAAAATCAAAAAACATAATGTTATAATAAATGTATCATATGGAAGTCATTGAGTCCCATGATCATACAAGCATGAAACTGATCACTCACTGGGCCAATTACAAATACATAACCAAAAAGGCTAAAAAATACAACCAACCTTATTACCATCTCTAGGACACAGTGAACACCATTTCATCTAACACCCTTGAGTTTCTCCATCTTGATCCACTGCACAACCTGTGATCAAACCTATAAAATAGACATAATTTTTTATTGCACATCGGGGTGCTCGTACAGGGTGTAAAATTATATCTCAACAGAGTCCCAAAAATTTCACCTATTATATTAAATAATGAAGGAGGGAAAATAAACATGTTATTCATGTACATTGGTCGTTTTTTGTTAATAAGGCCACCATTAAAACCTAAGTATGACGTCTTCATATGATAATATGGAATTCACAATACTCGATGATACCTAATTTTTTACTATACAAAAATCCATTCTTCATCTCATTCATTCAATCTAAGTCATAACATACCCCATACATGAAGACATAGGGAAGGTTTCATAAAAAATACATCGACCCACTACTTGAAGGGATAACATGCAGTACCGCATCCAAATCCAAACCCACTACCTCATCACTCATGGTAGGATCTATCACTCAAACCTTGTGTCCTACCACAACCAATCCCTCCCACTTGGGTGATTCATTATCATGACCTAATCCTACTCAAGGACAATTATTTTATCTCGACCCAATCCAAATCAAGGACAGGTCCTACTTCAAGAACATAATGACTCTATCTCACTCTTGGTAGTCAAGACATTGATGTCTCACACATGGTAGGGCCATGACTCAAGATGCATCTCCCCCATAATGTATGTTTCCCATCACAAGCACACATATACTATAGAAAACATGGCCCAAAACCCATTACAATGATCATCACCCTGGTTCTAGTCACTCAGACTAACCCCTCATAATGAATCGCATCTCATAATTCCTTTTAAGGAATCTATGTTATGCCCTGGTTTGGGAGCAACAAAATAGGTTCTTTGAGCTGATATATCAAATTCCATTAGGTACACCTCCATGTGTACCAGTGGCTACTAACTACCAAAAAGGTTATAATGAGATATATGGGGAGACTAAAACCTATTTAACAAATTAACTACTAGAAAAAATCATAATAAACATTGAAAAACAATAAAAAAATAACCATCCATCACATACCACATTCCAAAACTACATAAATACCAATAATCCAATAAGGTAAATATGTCATGTCAGGATAGTCTAAAGTCCCTAAAAAAACTAAAATATTGACACTAAGATGATCCCGACAATGAGACCTAAAACATGTATATTCCTCTCATCCATTCTTCATTCAATGTAAACCATCAATTAAAATTCTATTTTGTAAGTTCCTAGCATAGTGGAAGCGTGCGATGGGTGACGCCCAACATTTCTTTCTACATAATCAATGATCGATTCGAGGTCATTGTGACAATGAACATCATGATCAATGGAATTGAATCAAAGAAATATACAAGGGATAGAACAATAGAACTGATAGAGAGGAGATCAACACGTATTGTTTATAATTAATATAATTAGATAAATAATTAACTCAAAGGAATTTTTCATCATTGATGAATTCAGTGACAGATTTGTGGTGCACTATCATTTAATTATAGAAACCAAGTGTAGTTTTCCTATATTTGTGACACATACATGTTCTGTGAATCTCCAGATGTCAATAAAGGAGTCTCTGGGTGTTATCATGAAATATCGTTGTGCTAGTTTCATTTGCCTTTGATCACCTCAAAAATCATTTTCAAAGCATTCTCCTTGATCCTGTGGAGGAGAATTTGTCACGAACCAAGTCGGGTCCCCATATGAATCGACTCCAGACCCAACCCGCAAAAAGTCTCGAGGGGCATTCCAAATCCCCACAGGCTGGCACAAGTTCCTGGGTATCAAAATAAACTTTGGGAACAATTTACCTGAAAAAACAAATATAAAGCAACCAACAATGTAAACCCAACCAAAAGTAAAGGTTGTAACCAAACAAGTCTTTAACCAAAACTATATTTTTTAGTCACATGTTAAACCAAAACCCAAACAACACTAAAAGTATGGTGAACAAAAACAATCCCAAAAAAACTGTCGTCTGATTAGAGGACACCACCCTCATTCCACCACCACAACACCACATAAAAATGTCTTCTAACAACCTAAACCACGACTCCCAATCATTGGACCCATACCTGTATCAGACATAAACAAATCTACAGACACCCAAAGGTGTAAGTAGGGTGTGAGAAATCACCCAGCATGATGTCACCAAGAAAAGATTCGACGCACAAGAATTAAAATTCAATTACATTTGCAATGATAAATAAAAGAAAGTACGAAAATCTTAACAGCGTTAGTGAAAACAGTTTTCGTAAAGAGACCTTAATGAAATGTAGTTTAAAGAGAACACAGGTTTGGGTAGTAACTCAAGGGGCATATTATGTATCATCGGTTTGTGCAGAGTAACTGGTAGCACCAAAGGATGGGAGAGGCCCTATGGGTACTAGAAATAGGTGGGACCCTAGAACGTCATGTCTCAATGAAATGTGGCATAGAAACCACGAACCTCCGAAAACGTGGCTTAGAAGACCAATACCCTCATAAAACGTTGCTTAGATGTCCATGATCCTCAGTCATCATATGTTTAGTTAGTGCTACAATCGTCAATCCTGCTAGTGAAACTAGGCCAAGCCATCTCCGAAACACTAGCTCACTAGTCCTAGTTCCCCTCCCAATACCCCAAGCTTTCCTCTTTGTACTCACCTAAAATCAAAGTTCACATAACATGTCACATTAACACTTAAAATCCAAATGAGGTTCTTACACACAAGAACACATCATTCGCACACTGATATCCTCTTTTAAAACCACATGCACACCAAAACTATTTAGAACTTAACCAACACCTCTTGCCATTAAATTAAACCAGTTGTATAGTTTTATAAAAACACTTTTTATAATCAAGAAAATTACTAAATAAAAATCATTATACAGTTTCCAAACATGCCGCAAAATATATAAAGGGAAAAAAGTCACTCAAAACATTTTTCAAGACAATCACATTTTTAATACTATGCCTAAACATAATTGCACCATCCACACTTCCTAACACACACACCGCATAGTTTGAAAAACATCGATAAATAGTCCAAAACAGGTTTTCACAATGAGACTCACCAATATCACTTAAACATAACACTAATTAAATAAATTCACAAGAAAACTCATTCAAATAAAATTTCACAGTATGTAAAAAAATAGACAAAAGGCGATAAACTAATCAGATAAACAAGAAAATGATTGTTAATTAATAATTGTGTGTGGAATCACCTACCGGTGTGTTGCAAGCTTCGCAAAATTGGTTTGAAAAATCCACTGCACCTAATTCACCTCAGACAAACTCAAAACACACCCGAATTATAAATCATAGCACAAACGCATCAAAATTGAATCAATCGCAAACTAAGAATTATTTTCAACATCCCCAAAAATTAAAAAATGCATAATTGGTGTACTCTGCACCAATGATAAGGGTTTCGAAATATTGGCTGAAGGGTGACAGAGACTGTCTGAGCTTTCACGGTGCCAGAAAATCAAAAGGAGGGTTGTGGGGGATAGGCGTAACCAAGGGAGTGGTGCGAACGTGGATGGAAAAAGTGGGAGGATGGTGCAACTCAGTCAAAAATGAAAGCAGGGTGTCGCAGTTGTCTAAAAGGAGAGAAGAGGTAACGGAGGTGGCCTAGCTGAACGGAAGGAAACAAGGGATTCCAGCTAAGCGGGAGGGCAGCAGGAGGAGGGTGCAGTTGGCCTCCTGCTGGACAGGGGAGGCGTGATCGGTGCGTCACAGTGTGGCTGGGGCAAGGCAGGAGGGCGGCATCGGCTCAAGGCAGTAGGGAGGAGGAGAAATAGTGGATGGGTGCAAGAGGGAGGTCAGTGTGAGGTTGGTCGGTGCGAGGAATGCGAGTGCGAGGATGGCTGGAGAGAGTCTGGCTAGGACAAGCGGGACGACAGCAGCATGGGATTCCGGTCAATCAGGAGGGGAGTTGTGGCGCCTAGGGTTAGGGGGATCCGTATATGAACAGTTCTCCGCTGGGAGGGAAGGATGGTCGGAGTGAGACTGGCCAGGATGAGTAGGACGTCAGCAGTAGGGGAGTTCGGTCAAGCAGGAGGGGAGTTGCGGCACCTAGGGTTAGGGGGAGCCGTAGATGAACAATGCGCCATGGGGAGGGAGTGTGAGGGAGAGATGAAATAAAGGAGAGGGGAAAAAATAAAAAGAAATGAAAGAATAATAAAAAAGGGAGAAAATTAAAATATAAAAAAATATAAAAAAATAAACTTCACCAACCTAAAATAAGCTAAAATGTTGAATGAATTTAAAAATATAAATTAACAATGGGATTGATAATAATTATTATTATTATTATTTTAATAAAAAAAATTATGCGTTTAAAATGTTAATAATAAAATGTTTCACCTATGCATCGGGCAGGGCACACGGCTTCGCCCTTGCCCTAAATGCGTGTCGGGTGTTGTCTTGCCACGGATCATTTACCAGCACAAAATTGCACGACACGTGTCATCTCAACTTCATTTATCAGCACAAAAGAGCACAGTAATGTCGTTCTTAGCCCAAATTACAACTAAACAATTATAAAATGGCCATTAAACTTATGTGATAAAAATTAAAATTAAAAACATACCTCAAAGCGAAGTCCAAGTGTGATAATTCTCCCCAGCATGAATATTTTCCATCCTCATAAAGTAAACTCGAAGCCTGATCAGAGAATAGACATGGGTACTCCTTATCAACCCAATACTTCCAATCCCAAGTCTCATGATATCCATTCCCATGCTGCCAAAGAATTCGATACAAAGGAATAGACTTCCCACGAAGCACCTTCTCTTGAGAATACACTATCTGCATCATCCGCTCAAACACTGATAAGTCTGGATCAATCACCAACTCCTCTCAATTCCTCACATGTGATGGATTGGGATTATACTTTTTCAGTTGGGAGACATGAAATATGTCATGAATCGATGTCAATTGAGAAGGAAAAGCTAACATGTATTCCACCTTGCCAATCCGCTCGATAATCTCAAAAGGCCCAACATACCTGGGTGTCATCTTCCCCTGCTTTCCAAAGTGGCGGTGACCCAAGTGAGGGGAAACCTTCAAGAACACTTTTTCCCCACTAAAAACTCAATATCCCAATGCCTCTGATCTGTATAAGATTTGTGGCGACTCTGAACTATCAACAACCATTGTCTTATCAACTTGACCTTCTCAAACGCCTCCAAAACAAGGCTTGATCCCAATAGTGAGGTCTCGCCGACCTCATCCCAACACAAAGAAGACCATCAAGGATGACCAAAGAGCACCTCAAAGGGTGCCATTATAATATAGTATTATTAACTGTTATTATAAGAAAACTTGACCAGTCCCAAATGGTTATCCCATGATCCTCCGAAATCCAACACACATGTGTGAAGCATGTACTCCAGAATCTGATTCGCCCGCTCCGTATGGCCATTCTTCTGAGGATGGTATGTCGTGCTCATCTTAATTTGTGACCCCAAAGATTTCTGAAGTCCTCCCCAAAACTGAGAGGTAAAGAGGGGGTCCCTGTTAGAAACAATCAGTGACGACACACCATGAAGTCTGACTACTGACTGAACATACAAACGGCCCAGTTCTTCTACCATCTCTTTATCTCTGATCAGGATAAAGTGAGATGACTTGGTAAAATGATCAATCACTACCCAAATAGAATTCATCCCCCAAGGTGTAATAGGAAATCCAACAATGAATTCCATGAGGACCTCATCCCACTTCCAGGTAGGAATGTGTAATTGCTGAAGCAGGTTAGATGGTCTCTGATGCTCTTCTTTCACCTTCTGACAAGTGTAGCATCTCGATACAAAGTCGTCTATGTTTTTTCTCATACATGGCCACCATAACTGGCAGCGAACACCATAATACATCTTGGTAGTACCAGGATGGATGAACCACTGTGACTAGTGGCTATCCTGCATCACCACCTTCCTCAGAGACAATGACACCATTGCACAACCCTTGAAGCACAAGATTCCCTCAGGAGACAAATACCAATCAGAAGGGGTCTCCCCACCATGAAGAAACATCATAGATCACTGAAACAACTCATCACTGGTCTTCTCCCGCTAAATCAACTCCAGATGAGTGGGAGTCAACATAATGCTAACCAATAATGTACCTTTGTTGTGCTCCCTTCACTCCAAGTGCATCTGGGTGAAGAGCCCTATAAAGGTCCACTCATCACTAGATTTCCTCAATTTCTTCACTGGAACCTTCCCTCTCAAGGTGTCAGCCACCACATTTCCCTTTCCCAAGGTATATACAATGTCAAATTCAAATCCCTACAGATACTAAATCTAGTAGTGTTTCCTTAGATTGAGATCCTTTTGAGAGAAAATGTAGTCTAGGATCTTATGCTTAGAATAGACCACAAATTTCTCCCCAAAGAGGTAGTGACGCTAAGTCTTTAGGGCGTGCATCACTACTACCAACTCCAAGTCGGGAGTCGGATAATTCTTCTCACGCGGCCAGAGCTGGCAGGAACCATAAGCTACCACTTGATTATCCTACATGAGTACACACCCAAGGCTCATACCTAAAGCATCAAAATAAATCACATAGACCTTCCTATACACTGGTAAGATAAACATAGGGGTGATGGTCAACAGCCACTTCAACTCCTAAAAGGATACCTAGCACTATGGGCTCCATTCAAATTTTAACCCTTTACAGGTGAGTGCGGTCATGGAGGAGGCAAGCCGTAAGAAATCCTGAACAAAACGCCTGTAATAACCTGTCAGGCCACGAAAACTCCTGATCTCAAAAACATTCCTCAGTTTTTTCAATGACATAAATGCACTGATCTTCTCAGGTTCCACTAAAAATCCTTGTTCTGAGACAACATTCCCCATAATCATCACTTCCCTAATCCATAATGTGCACTTAGAGAGTTTGGAATACAGGGGGTGGTCCCGCAAAGTGCCTAAAACAATCCATAGGTGATGCTCATTCTCTTCCTAAGAACCAAAATAAACCAGGATGTCATCCACAAATACCACTACAAATGAGTCGAGATATTGGTGGAACACCCTATTCATGAGTACAATAAAATCTTCTATAGCATTCTTCAATACGAAAGGCATGACCAAGTACTTGAAGTGACCATAACTGCTTCGGAAGGCCATCTATGGAATGTCTGCTTATCTCAACCTTATATGGTGGTATCCCAAATACAAGTTGACTTTGGAGAACAAATTTTCCCCTTTAAAATGGTCGAACAGATCGTCAATCCGGGGAAAAGGGTATTTTTTCTTGATGGTCACCTTATTCAATTTCCATTAATCGATGCACAACTTGAGGGTTCTATCATCCTTCTTCACAAATAAAATAAGGGTGGCCCAAGGAGAGACGCTCGAGCGAATGAATCCATTGGCTTCCAAATCATCTGAATGTATCTTTAATTCCCTCAATTCGGTGGGGGCAAAGCGATATGAGGGAAGATAAATAGGCTATGTTCCCAGCTCTAACTCAATCAATAACTCCACATCCCGCTCCAGGGGTAAGCCTGAAAAATCATCTGGGAAGACCTCTGGGAATTCATCCACTACACAAGGTAACCCACCCAGAGAAACACCACCATCGTCCTCCAGTGTGAGTGACAACAAATGATAATAATGATTCCCAAAATCAGGGAGTGGAGGACCCACATGACCCTAATGAGGATCTCATTCTCCATGAAATAACTGAGGACTCCCATCTGGTTCCATAAAGCTGACTTGGCACCGATAACAGTCAAAATGCGCTTGAAAGTGCACCAGCCAGTCCATGCCACGGATCACATCATATAGGTCCATATCAAGGACCATGAAATCCCACTCCATCTTGAATCTTGATACAGAGAGTGCACACGATAGACACCTAAGGCCTTTCTCCTTCTTTTTCCCCATCGGTGTTACCAACTCCATGGAAAAAGATAATTGTTCGGTTGTTAGGTTTAATAGATTCACACGACGGATAGATATAAAGGAAACTAAAGCATCAGTGTCAAATAAAATTGTAGCTATAGAAGATGCAATCATAATGGTACCTTGAATAGTGGAAGGTCCTGCATCAGATCCTGCTGGTGTCTGATCCATAGCATGCAAATGCCTGGTCCCTGCTTTAGAATGACTGCTTGCCTGAGGCTCTGCCCTGATCTAGCTCTTCCCCTAAAATGACCCAGTCCTACAACCACAGACACCAAATCGAAATCCCGTCGTCCTGGTTGGTTTTGACTAAACTGATACCCCTCTGGAAGCCATAGATCTAGTCCCACTCTAGTAAGGGCATACAATCCTAAAGAAGCATTGTATATTTCCCACAACTCCACACCCATGGAAA
Organism: Viscum album; assembly: GCA_963277665.1. NCBI lineage: Eukaryota > Viridiplantae > Streptophyta > Magnoliopsida > Santalales > Viscaceae > Viscum > Viscum album. Next base: position 365,796,255 of record OY728167.1, on the reverse strand, counting down.
GGTATGGGAGGGTATGGAAATGCAATTCAGATGTGCCCTACCCTTTTGTACTGATGTCAGACCATGGACCCTACACCAGAACCCCCAGATGAAGTCTGCCTGGGAGGATGACCTGAGCTGCCACCACTCTTCTACCATTACTCATCACGATTCCTCTTTTTCTCAGATGAACTGCCACTTCTAAACCCGAACACTAATGCAGAAAATACCGAATGTCCTCTCTGGTCTATCTCATCCACGAAAGCATGATCGACCACCTTGGCATAAGTTCCCATCTTGAACAAGGATACCTGATAGTGGAGGTCTATTCTAAGGCCCTTCACGAACTTCTGAGCTTTCAAATATTCACTTGAAACAATCTCAGGCGCGTACCACAATATCTCAGCAAAGTGGTTTGCATACTCCATCACGATCTGATCCCCTTATGAAAGATCCATGAACTCCTAGGATCTGGCATAGACCAAGAACTCGGGATAGTACTTCTCTTTAAATATAGCTATGAAATCCTTCCAAATCATCTTCTCATACTTCATTCCTGAATCACTAATTCACACCACTTGCTACTGGAACCCTCTATCTAAAATGAGGCACACTTTACCCTGACTTCCTCTAGTGTTTCAAGGAACTAGAAAATACACTCTATCTTTTCAATCCATTCCTCTACATCTTGAGGTTCTGAACTACCTTGGAATGAACTAGTTTTATGATTCAAATATTCCTGATCATTATCCCTCTTGGAGCCAGACTCATATCCTATAGCTGGAATGCGGGCAGGGGTAAGAGTCACCCCCTATCCTAGAGTCTTAATAGCTCAAACTACGGCTTCTACAAATATCTGATCAAGTGGTGAGGGAGAACTCTCTCTGGATTCCTCCTGTGGGAGCGTGTAAGCTCTCTGGGGTGTCATCTTGCAGTAAAGAGAAACATTCATAAGGGAACATAATAAATATATCATATCTAAAGAAAAATCAAATTTATAGCAAGATAAGTAATCTTCAATAATCCAAACATGAAAAAGTAACATCATTCCCACATTATTCTTCTCTGCCTGATGTCCATGCATAGTCTGCAGCCTGCATGTCCCACCTAGAAGAGATGTCAAACAAGCACCCTGACATCTCATGGAGACTCAGGGTCTTTCACGAGGTGTGTTGTCCAGGCACCCTACTCGCAACCAGAATTTTTAGCCACAAAAATCCTAGATCTTGTCCAACCAGACTCATCCCAAATAAAATAACCCGGACAACAAAACCTCCTTTGATACCATTTTGTCATGAACCAAATCGGTTCACCATCCAAACCGACGCCCGACCCGGCCCGCGGTAAGGCCCGATGGGCGTTCTCAATCCCCACAGGCTACCACAAGTGATCGTGTATCAAAATAAACCTTGGGAATGATTTACCTGAACAAAAAAATATAAATCAACCGACAAAGTAAACCCAACAAAAAGTAAAGGTTGCATCCAATCAAGTCTTTAACCAAAACCATATTTTGAGTCCCATGTAAAACCAAAACCCAAACAACACTAAAATTATGGTGACCAAAAACCAACCCAAAAACTATCTCCCGGTGAGAGGACACCACCCTTAATCCACCACCACAACACCACATCAAAAGGTCTGCTAACAACCTGAACCACTGCTCCCAAATGTTGTACCCTTACCTGTATCATACATAAATAAATCTGCATACACCCAAAGGTGTAAGTAGGGTGTGATAAATCTCCTAGCATGATGTCACAAATAAAAAATTCCACACAAAATCATTAAAAGACAATTACATTTTCAATGATAAATAAAATAAAGTATGAAAATCTTAACAATGTTAGTGAAAACAGTTTTCATAAAGCGTCCTTAAAGAAAAATAGTTTAAATAGAACCATAGTTTGGGTAGTAACTAAAGTGACATATTATGTATCATAGGTGTGCTCATAGTAAATGGAAGAACCAAAGTATGGGAGATGACCTATGTGTACTAGAAATAGGAGGGACCCTAGAATGTTGTGTCTCAGTGAAACATGGATTAGAAACCACGACCCTCAGAAAACATGGATTAGAAGACCACAACCCTCAGAAAACGTGGCTTAGAAGGCCACAACCCCCAGTCATTATATGTTTAGTTGATGTTGCAATCATCAATCCTGCCAGTGAAACTGGTCCAATCCATCTCCAGAACACTAGATCACTAGTCCTAGTTGCCCCGCCTAATACCGCTAGCTTCCCTCTTTGTTCTCACATAAAATCAAAGTTCACATAACATGTCACATTAACACTTAAATTCCAAACGAGGTTCTTACACACAAAAACATGTAATTCGCACACCGATATCCTCTTTTAAAACCACACGCACAACAAAACTGTTTAGAACATAACCTACGCCACTTTCACATTAAATTAAACCAGCTACATAGTTTTATAAAAACACTTTTTATAATCAAGAAAACCACTAAAACAATTTCATTAAACAGTTTCCAAACATGTCGCAAAATATTAAAAGGGAAAAAAGTCATGCAAAACATTTTTCAAGAAAACTCTATTTTTAATACTACGCCAAAAAATAATTTCACCATCCACACTTCCTAACACACAAACCGCACAATTTTCCAAACACTGATAAACAGTCCAAAACATGTTTTAACAATGAAACTCACCAATGTCACTTAAACATAACACTAAATAAAAAATGAAAAATAATACTCAGTCAATGATAATTTTGAACTATGTAAAAAAATAGACAAAAGGTGCTAAAATAATCAGAAAAACAAGAAAATGATTGTTAATTAATACTTGCATGTGGAATCACCTAGCGGTGTGTTGCAAGCTTCAAAAAATTGGTGCACAAAAGACACCACACCCAATGCACCTCAAACAAACTCAAAACACACCCTCAAAATAAATCACATCACCAACGCATTATAATTGAATCAATCGCAAACTAAACATTATTTTCAACATCAACAAAAATGAAAGAATTCATAATTGGTTTACTTCACACCTACGATGAGGGTTTCGAAAGATTGTACGTAGGTTGACGGAGGTTTTACGAGCTTTCGTGGTGCCGGAAAATCAAAAGGAGGGTTGTGGGGGATAGGTGCAGCCAATCGAGTGGTGCGTGCATGGATGGACAAATTAGGAAGATGGTGAGGCTTAGTCCAAGATGGAAGGGGGTGTCACGGCTATCCGAAAGGGGAGGAGAGGTAGCAGAGGTGTCCGGGCCAAAAAGAAGACAACAGGGGGGTTCAGCTGAGTGGAAGGGTACAAGGAGGAGGGTGCAGTTGGCGGCTTGTTGGACAGGGGAGGCGCGATCGGTGCGGCACGGTGTGGTCAAGGTGAGGCAGGAGGTCAATGTTGGATCAAGGCAGTAGGGAGGAGGAGAAAGAGCATCTGGGTTCAAGAGGGAGGTCGGTGCAAGCCTGGTCGGTGTGAGGAAGGTGGGTGCAAGGATGGACGGAGCAAGGCTGGCTGGGATGAGTAGGACGACGGCAGTAGGGGAGTCTGGTTGAGCAGGAGGGGAGTTGTGGCACCTAGGGTTAGGAGGATCCACAGATGAACAGTGTGTCGTGGGGAGGGAGTGTGTGGGAGAGAAGAAATAAAAGAGAGAGGGAAAAAAATAAAAACATAAGATAAGATAAAAAAGAGAGAGAATGAAAAGAATAAAAATTAAAAAATATAAACTATAGCAACCTAAAATAAGATAAAAATGAATAATGAATTTAATAATATAAATTAATAACAAGTTCAACAAAAATAATAATGTTTATTGTGTTAATAAAAAAATTATACGTTTAAAATGTTAACAATAAAATGTTTCGCCCGCTCGCCAGGCAGGGCACACGACTCTGCTCATTCCCTACCCGCGTGTTGGGTGGTTTCATGCCACATATCATTTAATGGTGCAAAAGTGAACGGCATGTGTCGGGTCGAGTTCATTTATCAACGCAAAATCACACACTAATGTCGTTCTCATCCCAAATACCAACAAAACAACTATAAAAAGGAAATTAAACTTATGTGATAAAAATTAAAATTATAAACATACCTCAATGTGAAGTCCATGTGTGACAGGATTTCTCTCCATTATTGGGATAATTCATAGAGAAGCGATCTCTCTAGGCTTGAGATGATTCTCTAAGATTTTTGTGCACAACCAACAAAATTAATTGGTTCTCTTGAGAAAATAACATAATTGGGTATTTATATTTCTAGGGTCAAAATAAAATAATTTCACAAGTTCCCCTTGATTATTTTTTTAATAAATGAAAACCCCCATGTAAAATAATAATAATAAAAATATTATCACTTCTCAACATGAGTTTAAGATGAGAATTATAATTAAATATTATTTAATTAAATAATATTCATTATTCATTATTTCGCATAGGACCATAATACTCAGTCTGCCACTCCTCTATAATATTTATCGAGCCTTGAATAATGATTATTTATTTATTAAATAAATGTCACTACATTATTCTACAATAAATAAATTAATATTATATTCACAAAATTGTAAATAATTATTTATTAAATATTCTGATCACAATATATTCTCTTGAATAACTAGTGACGAAATAAATGTGATAAGAATACATAAATAATTATTAAACCATGTACAAGAATAATATTTATTCAACCTATTAACTAATAAATAATAATATATTATTTAACTGAGAGTCTAGATAAACTTAGGGTGTGACCCTCTAGGCCCCTTTCTTAGTGGCATTAAGAGATCCGGCCTAAATTCTATGGTTAGCATCTAGCAACACTCCAAAGAACCCATAGATAAAGAAGTTAACTTCATAATAATATGTTAACTTATACGGAAACTTACTATATAACATAATCCCTTTATAATAATATTTCTAATCAACTAGGTTTAATGACACTCCTATAGACCTATATGCTCGACATCTCTTTCCTTGACATTTCATAAATTGAACTTTCCTATAGAACACCATGGACCTTAATTTATTTTGGCTATATCATTTCCATAAAAGGTCATAATATATTATCTTACATTAATGAATATAAGAGATAAATCCTTTCTCACATTATTCATTAATGCAATATTACTCATGACGCACCGAATATATCCTACATCACCATGAACATCTGATGTCATGGTTATCATCAATACATCAATGTACGTGACTCATTATAATCATTAATAATAATCATAAAGTCTAAAGACCAATACACATATCTGTAGATAGGATCATTCAATGATACATATAAATGTAGATATCATCTTGTCTGGTCTTGTTCTAATAATATCCTACTGGATATTAATAAGGGAGTACATCATGAGAAGGTGATTCAATGTCCTATAAGTATCCACACCTAATATCCTATATCATTTGTGTCCCTCAAATTGTATCATCTGGCTATAGAACATATATTTAATAATAGTATTGTGTCACTTCCGGGTTCTCATCATAGCGGGCAACTACTATGACCTTTTACTGCAACAACTACTCTTGGGACATTATCACATACAATGTAACACAAAAGAAAAATAATTATATGATATGTAGTTTATTAATATCCAAAACAATGAATAAAAGTTATCATAATGTACATAGATGTTATTTCTAGGGAACCCCCTCCAACATGATTTCACTTACAGTAGAACCAACTGCTAACAACTTTAATCTTCTAGCTCTCACATGATACTAATGCTTCTTCTGAGATAGACCCTTAGTCAATGTGTCCGCCATTTTCACTTACATAGGTCATCTACTTAATAAATCTTCACCCCTCTGATAATAATACCTCAAAAGGTGATTTTTACAGAGTATATACTTTGTTCGTTGGTGTGACCTTGGCGCTTTTTCAAGAGACACCACTATAGTATTATAACAATACAATGTGATATGGTATTTATTGAAAGGTACCACATCATGATCCTAGACAAAGTTCTAAATCCAAATGGATTCCTTGTCACCATTAAAAGTCTCTATATAATCGGAATCTACTTTATAATTAGCGACAACTAGTTTCTTTGAACTCTTCTCGCTCACAGCTCCTCCATTGAGACATACAACATTTCCTGATTGCGACTTTAAATCATTCTGATATGTCGGAAAACCAGCATTAGTATATCCCTTTATAACCATATCCTCATCCCCTCCATATACTAGAAACATATCCATAATTCTTCTCAAATACTTAATGATATCCTTAATAACAATCCAATATTGTTCTCCTGTATTTTCTTGATATCTTCCAACCATTCTCAATGCATAGGCATCATCAAGTCTAGTAAATAACCTAGGATTCCTAATTGATCATATCTCTGAAGTGTAAGGGATATTAGTCATTCTCTATTTCTCATATTATGTATGATGACACATTTTATTAGAAAGATTTAAACCAATTGACACTGGAACCAATCCCCTCTAAGATTTTTTCTTACTAAATCTCTTTATTATCTGGTCAATATATGTACTTTGACTTAGTCCAGGAAACCTCTTGAATCTCTAAAAAAAGATATTTATCCCTAGTATATATCCTATTTCACCTATGTCCTTTATAGAGAAACACTTATTTAACTAGTACTTAACTAAATTTAAGAACAATATGTATTTTCCAATAAGTAATATGTCATCAACGTATACTAATAGGATAATGAATGAACTCCCACTAAACCTCTTTTTTCCTTGGAATACCCTATTAAGATTCACTTCACACCACGAGTTGCTAGTTTGTTTCCTAAGAAGGCCTTAAAAAATTCCTCACAACCCCATACACATGTGAGTGATAAAATGGGTTTCTTTCCAATCCATAACAGGAAGGTAATTCCATTTTTCACTTTAGTTGGTACTCGGTATAATGTGTATGTCGTAGTTTGTAATTCATATCCCCATAATTGTAATGGAAGATCTGCATGAATCGCCATCAACTTTACCATTTCTAACAAGCTATGGTTCCTCCTTTCACTAACACCATTCCACTGTGGTGTGTAAGGTGGTGTGATTTGAGATATAATCTCAAACTCCCATATAAATTTGATGAACTCTTAGTTAATATATTCCACATCTCGATCTGATCGAATCTTTTTTATCTTCACTATATGTTGATTATCTACCTCATTCTTGACATCCTTGAATTTCTCAAAGAACTCGGACTTGTACCTCTTTAATTAGACATATCCATACCTACTCAAGTCATCCGTAAAAGTTGTGAAGTAAGAATATCTACCTTTAGATTCTACTGGAAATGATCCACACACATTAGTGTGGACCAATCTTAAAAGATCTATGGCCCTTTCACCATGTCCATCAAATGGTAGTTTTGTAATTTTTCCTTGTAAACAAGCATGACATATATCATGTGGACTTTTCTCAAAAGTCTCTAAATAAAAATATCGACATATCATTGTCAAATACTTCTCATTTACAAGACCAATACGTTGATTCCATAGTTGGGTCTTATATGATTCATGTGAACATTATTCGTTATCGATTAACAAAACTTGGTTTTCAATAATTTAATACATAAAGAACGTTATTTAAATTTGTCATATCATAACATATGTTTTCCTTTTTAAAGAGACATATTTAATTTATAAATTTTAAAACAAACCAATCTGTATCTAGGAATTATATATAAGTTATGTTCTTGGTAACTTTAGTTACATAATAAAAATCTATTAAATCCAAAATTCATTCCCACTGAAAATTAGAGGTGGTAGTCACCAATGGCTAGAGCATCCAGCCTCACACTATTAACAACTCTTAGATCCACTTCTCCTCTATAAATATTTCATAATCTACTTGGTTACTATATTTGAATATATATGTGAACCCCATAGGCTGTATCCAATACCCAATGTGTAGGTATTGAAAGATTATAGTCGATAACGAATTCACCATTAGCTTCCCCTTGCTTCTAGGTGTAGTTCCTCTTCCAGTGGCCTAATTTTCCACATGAAAAACATACTTCATCCTTTTCCTTTCTCTATCTCTGGATATTCTTCTTCTTGGAAGGATGTTTCCTGGGATCTTTATACTATTTACATGTCTTGGGCCCCTCTTCTATGTTCTTCTTTTTCTTATTCACTATAAGGACTATGGTTTTGTCACATCCCATATAATTGTACACTTGGAAAATTAAAGTAAGAGGTTCAAAAAGACTCTTATCATTATTGATCATATTGTAACTAATAATAAAGTTTGAGAAGGTCTTGGCCAGTGATAAAATTATGAGATATATATACAATTCATTTTGGGAATTTAATCCCTAAAATGTCCAGGTGATCAATGTAGCAAATGATATTGACTACATAAGGTTTAGATTGTGTAGACTCTCCCAGAATAGTTGTGAACAAAGCATTGTATATCTTAAACCTCTCTTATATTTCCATCTCTTTATAAAGATCCAGAAGCTAAGATATCATGCTATAGAAATTCATATACACAAGTTGTTTCAAAATCTCAATGGGCATGGATGATAACATGAAGCAGTAAACATATATAATATCCTTTAGAATATTCCCATAGAGATATATCTCTTCAACACTTGCTTCATTTCCAGTAAAAATAGGTAAAGGTTCTTCCAGAACATAAAACTTCCTTTCATGGTGAAGGATGACATTTAGAAACCTTTTCCACTCTTGGAAATTTGTGCCGGTGAGAAGGTTTTCCTTCTCATGTATGGATTTTAATGGTATATTTGATGTCATTTTAATATTGTTCCTACAAAATTAGATAAGTATAAATTTGGTACTTTAACTAATAATATTTAGAAAAATAAATAAATATTATATTTACTAGTCTCCCACTATTTTATATAAACCCAATACCCCTCTCCATTGGCTTTAGAATATCCAATTGCTTGGAAATTCTAGTGGAAAGGATCAATATTCCCCTTCTCATTACCCCAACTTGGGTTGGTCAAGTAACTTGAATGGTTTTAGGTAGGAATTAAAATTTTCATCTACATTAAATCATAGATCCTTGATTTTTTGATCGGACTCCCCAATCCAAAAATCATTAATTTATATTTACTCAACACTTGCTTCTCAGTTAAACCAAGTCCTACTTGGGCAGTCAAACCATGGTGTAAAATAATTCAATTAAACCCAAAACAACATGTTATAATTCCCCGATAATTGAAAACACCTCATGTTGGTCTGGTTATGCACTTTGAACTATTTTTGTATTTTAACTAAAGTAATGAAAGGATATACTGACTAAATATTTTATTGAGTGATTTTATCCTTTTATACGTACATTTACAATTATTATCGGTAACAAATGATTTTTAATATTTATTGGGATTACTTAATTGATTAAAAATGTCTTAGAAAGTATTTACACATAATCTGGATTATTTTAGTTCTATCATGAATGCTCCTTAATGCATTAATTATGTGATCATGATAAGAGATTCATAATGAAATGACCATGAAACTGACAGAAATAAAATAATAAAGTAGTATGATCCTGATATTTTACTAGTGGTTAGTTTATCTAGAAGTTATCAAAATAACCATTAACCTAGGGAAAAACCACCATGATCTGATTGTGGTTTTTGTTTCAGCTTTCCACTGGTCCACCTATGTAATTCATTGGATTGGTTTCACCTCATCTTTGAACTTGAACTGCCTCCACTAGCTTAGGAGCTCCATCCTTTACATTTTTCTTTTACTCACACATAGGTTAGGGGAAAAGGGGATTACATAAAAAACCCATGGGAACACAAGCCCTATATAATAAGAGGAGAGAAGGAACACAGGATAATAATTTAATTTAATAATAAATTAAAGGAAACCAATCACATACAAAGGTCACGTCTAGCTCATTATCATCCACATGCATGCAAAAAATTATGAATTTAATAAAACTAGAATTCAATTATTAATAATTCTTATTTAATATAAATCACACTCGAATAAATTAATTATTATCTTTAATTAAACATTTATCTTATATTAATTTTATAAGAATTTCATTGAAATTCGTATCCATTATAATTTTAAACAAATTAAATAAATTAATTTGAAATTAATATTATACATAAATTAACCTTGGAGGAAACATGTTGAATACCCACTTGAATCAACTGAACTTTTATTATACTCATACACTATTTTACTCTTATAAAATATGGAATACATGATGTATTAAATACATTCACAACATGCACTTCTTGGATGGTTACATGAATTACATTATTTTTTCGGTCACATGCTATGTTTTAATGCACATAGATTATGAAAATATAATATGACTGATACATGATATACAGATATAAACATTACACAGATATTCATTAATCATTTAAATATTTATTCATATTAAAACTTATCACATGTCATGTCATGTCTTTACGACCACATGAAAGTACATGTCCCAAGGTTTACATAGTAAAATAAATAAATTGTAAATCTATGTAATTTGGTATAAGTACATGGTGTGTAGATCCGATCTACATGGAATGTAAATATCTCACTATATATCTGAAACTCACGCCTAGGGACTCAGCATGTAGTCTTTCCCTCAGAAAATTTGGATTACATGGTTTGTCCAATCGGAAACACACCCTATTGACTCCATGTTTACACAATTAGCAATCAGGTAGGCCTTGTATTGAATACAAACCATGTCTACGACTCAAGGGGACTACAAGTAGTGTACATGGGTTATACGGTTTGTAGTCCAGCTGACTGTGTACCATTAAATTCATGTCAACATATTGTGAAATTTAATGTGTGTATTCAATGCATTTGACTGAAAACTAATTTTGAACTAATTCATCAAGAATTTAACATGATTACATTGCGTGTAACTCCTATTAAATAGTTTCCAGTCCTATTTTTTTCAGCCAAAAACCTTTCCTCCTCTGATTGAGTTATTTGATTTTATTTTAAATATAAAATTAAACACCTCAATTAGATCTATGAGAAACAAAGGAGGAAGAAATAGTTATAAAAATTCATAATAAGAGAATGATTAAACATGAATTGAAAAACTAAATTACAAATATATAAATCAAAAACAATTTTTTAAATAATTATAAACTATTATGTGCCTTCTCTGATACCACTTGTAGGTTCCAGGCACAGTGGAAACATGTGATGGGTAGTGCCCAACATTTCTTTTCCATAATAAATGATCAATCCGTGATCTATGCGATGATGAACATTGTGATCAATGTAATTGAATAAAAGAAATAGACAATAGATAGAACGGCATAACTAAGAGAGATGAAATCAACACATATTTTTTTTAATAAATTTAATTAAATAATGATTTTCCTCTAAAGAATTATTTATTAATTGATGAATCTGGTGATAGATCTACGGTGCACCATCTTTTCATTGTAGAAACCAAGTGAATATTTCCTATAGCGGTGATCCACATGTGTTCCACAAATCTCTAAAAATTTCTAAAGGAGTCTCCGGGTTCTAGCACAGAAGATACTTGTGCTTGAATCATCGACCTTTGATCGCATCGAGAATCACTTCCAAATTATTCTCCTTGATCCATTGGAGGAGTATTGCTCTTCGTTCATGGGATAATTCATGGATAAGGGAGCTCTGATGGATTGATTGGATTCTACAGGATTGTTGTGCACAACCAAAAAAATTAATTATCTCTCTTTGGAAAATAACATAATTGGTTATTTATATTTCTAGGGTTAAATTATAAAAATTTCAAAAGTTCCCCTTGATTATTTTATTTATTCCCAGAAAAACACCATGTAAAATAATAATGATAATAGTATTATTATTTCTCAACATGTGCTTAACTTGGGAATTATAACTCTATATTATTTAATTAAATAAAATACGTATTCATTATTTCTCACCATACCATTAAACTCAGTTCTCCATTACTCCACAATATTTCTCAGGCCATGAATAATTTCTATTTATTTATTAAATTAATATCACTGCATTATTCACTAATAAATAAATAAATATTATATTCACTAAATGCAAAATAAATATTTATTAAATATTTAATTCATAATAGATTCTCTCAAATAAATAGTGATAGAATAAATGTGATTAAGCATACATGAAGTGTTATTAAACCACATATGGGAATAATATTTATTCAATATATTAATGAATAAATAATAAAATATTATTTAACTGAGATTCTAAATACACTTCTTGTTTGACCTTCTAGGCCTCTTTCTCAGTGGCATTAGCGGAACCAACCTAAAGTCGACGAATATCATCTAGAAACACGCCAAGGAACCCATATAGAAATATTTTAATGTCCCAATGATATGTTACCTCATATAGACGCTTAATATGTTATATAATCCTTTTATCACACTATATCTAATCGAGAAGGTTTCATGTTAGTGCCACCAACCTATATGCCAAATCTGTCTTTCATTGCCTTTTTAAAAATAAAAATTGCCTTTAGAACACCATGTCCATGGATTTATTTAGGCTATATTATTTCCATAAAAGTGAATGAGTTTTTAACTTCCATTAATGAAGAGAGGGTATAAATCTTTTCTCGCATTATTCATTAATGCAATATTACTCATGACCCACCCAACGTATCCTACCTCGGTGTGAACATCTATCATCATAATTTTCATCAATACATCTAATTACATGAAACATAATAATAATTAATAATAATATTAAATTATATGTAAGATTACACATATGCATAGATAGGAACATCCATTTACACATATAAATTTGGATTTTATACTATCAGGTCGCGTTCTTATAATATCATACTGAATATTACCAAGGGCGTACACCATGAGAAGGTACATCAAATTCCAATGAGTCTCCACCCCTAATATCCACTTTCAATTATGTCCCTTAAATGATATCGTCTGTCTATATAACATATATTTATGAATAGTATCGTAGAACTTTCGGGTTCTCATCATAGTAGGGAACTGTTGTGACCTTTTAGTGAGACAACTAATGTTGGGACATTATCACATACAAAGTCACGTAGAAGAAAAATCATGTTGTGATAAGTAGTTTATTAATATCCAAAACCATGAATAAAATTTATCCTAAATTACATAATAGTTGGTTCTAGGTAACCAACTCTAACACCCATTACTTATTTGAATAAGAAGCCATGTAATCTACTAAATTACCCAATGGAGGCCCATGATGGGTATGAGTACAACTCAATAGGACACCACCAATGGTGAGTAAAGAAATATCTAGTATAACAAAAGTGTATTCTACAATATATAGGAACTAATAAACAAGTCAATATGTATAGTGTGTGTCACAATAACAAACTATTAATTAGTTATAGTGGTTCCAGAGTTCCATCGTAAAACCCCATCGACCATACTTTATTCATCCATTCTAAAAATAAGAATCAAATATGATAGGTTCACACATTATATCCAAAAGTGTGTTAATTTATCAATGCAATTCGTAATGCCCAATGGGGTCCCCAATAAGATTTCAAATAATGTTATGACCATTTATGTTTGAATCTCCATTTCATAACCCAATCATGATTATGAGCCATCATTCTCACCAATTTAACTAAGGATGAATTAGAATAATGTCTGGCCATCCTTATCCAAAGATAAGGAATGTAATGTCTAGAATCCTTAATTAAGAAGAAGTAACATCAAACACAACCTCCTTACACATTTGTGTTGAAAATCACATCCATGTCTTAATCATGTATCAACAACTAAACTCATGCCCCAACTACATATACTTTTCAAGAAATTAAACATCAAGGTTCCCCATATCACAATTATCAATATTCAAATAGCACAATAATTTAATGATCTGCAATACATTTAATAACAAAAAAAATCCCCATTTTAACCATTTGTAATTTCATATCTTTATCAATCCATACACCATTAAACCCCCATATCAAACCAAATGACCCTTTTTCATTTTACTATTTCAACATCATGTGAACCCATTATAATAACATAAACCCTATATTCCATCTATTACAATCTATTTCACCAATTTCCCGGGAGTGACACACCCCATGGGTGGCCTCAGGCCCAATATAATAATCATCCATGGACCCAATGGAGTCCATGAAGGGTTTATCACATCATTTAAATTTCATATTTATCATTTAAAACTATAAAAAAATTACACAACATAGAATAATAAACCATGTCACATACAAATGAAAAAACATCAACAATATGTGAAATATCTTTTAATGAACCTACCTTAAGGTCATTGGTGGAAAATAACCCAATCTATGCCATGTTTTGGACAAAAAAACCAAAATCACCAAGTTGGATAATATTATTGAAATAGGATTTATAATATTCGAAAGAAAAGATAGAAACCCAAAATGGTTCTTCTAGAAAAAGGAAGTAAACTATGTCGAAGTCTTACTCTGAGTTAGATTTACACAAAATTTCAATCCAAACTCTTTAGAATCTAGGTAGATCGATCCTTGGAAAAAGGGGGTATTAGTTCATAAGGTGTGTTTATATATAAGTAAGGGGGTGAAAATTAGGTGAAATTGTATAAGGTTTGGGAGGGTAAATTGTCATTTTTTCACTTTTAAAGTGGTGCATGATTTGGCAACATTTTTTGGAAAATCATGTGTCAATTATGTGGTCACCTCTATCCAAGACAAATCTATGCTATATGATCTCATGGGGTATCCACTGAGTCTTGAAAGTCATAAGAATGATGTTGGTTTGGCTCTGTCCAAAGTCATGTTGTTTCTAGGTCCCTTGTGAATGGTTTTTCAATCATACAACTGCCTCTTCCAGGCCGCACGGTATTAGAACCACATTAGTAATAAATGTGTTCCAATAATGATCCTTGTACATTCTGTCACTTTACCCCCTTTTTTAGTATCAAAACCTCAATAAAATCTTCAAACATATCATACTCTCAAGAATAATTCCATTAACAATTTAAAAAGTGACTTAACCAAAATTTAAATAAAACATTCCTAATATTGTAGTTGAGATCTTAAAACCTCTCCACATTATAAAAACTCATCATCAAATTATTTTACCCCATGTTAGTAAGATTACATGATAAAAATATTGGGCCAATAGGCCCGCATATTAGTTTCCCTCTTCCACATTTCCTCATGAAAATGGCTATGCTTCCACATCGCTTGGACAAAGAGTACAATTACCCCAAGAAACATTCTCACTAGGATCCACAATACGAACCAGTTTCTTCTTAAAGGTCACATCAAACTCATTCTAAAAATCATCAACATCCATCACATTATAAGGTTTGGGGTGATATTACTGATTTTGTGACACGTGAAAAAAGTCTTACAAAACATCATATCCTAATAGAAGATCCAATCAGTATACCAATGATCTAATCCTCTAAAACACCTCATTTGGTATAACATACATAGTAACCAACTTTCCTTATTTATAAATCCAACGATGACCCAGCCATAGTGAAACACAAAGGAATACACGGTCACCCACCATAAAAACAAGAGTTTGATGACTTCAGTAATCATATGAAATCTATCTACTTTGTGCCATATACATATGTTTCCTGATCAATTGACCATGATCAAATGTGTCAAACATGAGACTTAACCACATTAAATCAGACTCACCTACCTCCATCCAACATAATGGTGATCTACATGGAAAACCATAGAGTGCCTCATATTGTTCCATATGAATTGTCTTTTGATAACTATTTTCATAGGTGAACTAAATAAGAACTAGGTTTTTTCCCAATATCAACTAAATTCTATGATTCATGATCTCAAAATGCACTCTAACACATGTATAGAACATTTTGACTGCATGTTCATCTGTGGGTGAGAGGTTGTACTCAAAAACACATGAGAAACAAGCACCTCCTATAACCCTTTCTAGAATCACGATGTAAAACATCATCAACGACCTGACACTATACATTTTGGTAGCCCATGAAAACATATTATCTCCTGAATGAACAAGTGACCCAACTTTTTAAAGGTGTAGGTCTCCTAGATTTGAACGAAATGGGATAATTTTTTTAACTGGACCACATTCAACCATATCAAATTGCATTTATGAGGATTCATAGGTAAACCCACCATGATATCCATAGTATCATTATCCCACTTCAATTTGAGAATGGGAAATGGCTATAACAGACCACCAAGCCAATGATGATTTACCTTCATGTAACAAAAATTGCAGCAATGCATCGTAAAAAATACTTTCCCATTTTTCATTCCTAGACACCCATACTATTTACAAAGGTCACAATACATTTTGGTCAAACTTTTATACACCTCCCACTTTGAGGCATGAAACTAACATATGAGTTCTTCCTACCTAAAATTAAGCATAATAGTGAAGACATGAATGTGTATAATCTCATCATCATCAATTGTCATGTCAGGGAAAACTCCCCACCATCGAAGCTATCCATCAATGACAAGAACTCTGAATCCTACTGTAGTATCATAACTAACTAGATAAAAAGAGAGGGTCCATGGATAATGATAAATGGGTAACATATTATCTATCCTCTTGAACACTGATATGATTCTCTATAGACTTGGACATCAAATTCCACTCAAATCTAGACTCTTGAACTACCTAAGCCTACATCTTCTTACTCAATTTGTCTGTAACACTATTATCTTTTACTAGGGTATAATCAAAAACAAAATAAAAATATTTCATGTACTCAACCCATATTTGATGTATAAGATTTAAATGATTGTAGAATAAGATGTATTTGAGACTTTTGTGATCTGTAAAGACAGAAAAATTCTCACCCACAAGGTAATGTTGATTACACTTTAAGTCATATACCACTGTGATCAACTCGAGGTCATGTATAGGATTTTTCTACTCAAGTGGCCCAAAATGTCATTATCCATGCATTGTGACTCGATCTCTCTGTATCAACACTACCCAAAGTACAATCCCAGATGAGTCACAAAAACAATTATACGCTTCACCCAACTCAAGTAATATCAAAATGGGCGTGGTGTTCAAATGCATCTTTCCCTCATTAAAGGAATCATCACATTCCCTATATCACTCAAACATCACACCCTTATTATTAAATCTTGAGAGTAGTCATTATAAGTGTGAAAAAATATTTAATGAACATTCAGTAATATCCCACCAAAACTAAAAGATTCATATGTCAAAAACGTTTTTTGGTTGCTCCCACGAAACAACCACTTGAACCTTATTAGGATTTACTCTCACACTTTACATTGAGATTATATGACCTAAGAAATGTACCTTATCGATACAAAAGTGACACTTTGATATCTTGGAATATATCTTATGCTCTCTCAGTGTACTGAGAATGATGTCAAGATGTTTGGCTTGGTCATCACGAGTCCGGGAGTACACCAATATTTCATCGATGAACAAAACAAAAAATTGGTATAAGAATGGGTGGAAGAATCAGTTCATCAAATCCATGAACATATCATGTGAATTATTTAACCCAAATGGATTCATGATGAACTCATACAAACCATAATTTCTCTTATTGTAGTATGTGGTGTATCAAAAGGTCTCACCCTCAGCTGATGATACCTCGATTTCAAATTGATCATAGAGAACATACAGGAGGCCTTTAGCTAGTCAAAAAGGTAATTGATACATGGAAGAGGATATCAGGTCATAAACATCATCTGTTTTAACTTTCTATAATTAAAATACAATCGCAAAGTCCAAAAAACCAACATAGAAAATAAAATTAGAGATCCCCAAGAAGAAATTGATGGAATGATAGCCCCTTTGTCCTCCAAATCCTCTAACTGAGTCTTATGATCTTAAATCACTGTTATGTCCATTAAATAAGCTGGAATATAAATTGGTTCTTCTCCAAGAATCATCTCATTTATGAACTCAATCACCCTATTAGGTGGTAACCCTAAAAATTCATTAGGAAACACTTCCTAGGACTAATACACTATTAGAGGGAAGACCCCATGATCCACTCCCCCATCATTAAGCATGAGGCTCACCACCTCGACTATGAGCTCACCTAACTTTAGAAACATTATCCATGCATGACCTTCCTAGATATCCCATTACACATGATGAACATAAAGTTCACCCTTTGGAGATATCAAACTCACTCTCATACAGTATAAATCAATGTGATATTGGTATATATCCAACCATTCCAAACCTAGTATAAGGTCAACAATTGATATCTCAAGAATATATAGACCCCAAAAGAGATTGTAGCAACAAATTTCAAGGGCATAATCATTACATTTTTGGGTACCCTCTGATCATATGCCTAACGACATGTTGATAGACATAACCACAAACATGTACTCCACCGCCAGACCCAAACTAATTACAAATCAAGAAGAAATAAAATAATGAGAGGATCATGTATCAAATAAGGCACTAGAAAGTAGGGAACATAAAAGAATCACACATAGAACAATCTATGAACCCACCACTATACTATCTAGTGTATGATTGATAATATGTAGTTGATACATACCTAGACTCTAAACTCTTGTCTGAGTCCCATGAGCTACACTATTTTACTGATACAGAAACTCCTATCCTAAGGCATCGTTTCCTCTAGGCTAACCAGTATGGCTCATAGAACTCCATATTACTGATTGATACAAGGTAGATAACCCCATGGTAGCACACTTCATTTTACTAGGTCCTCCATCACGTCCCATCTATGGAGGGTTCATATTGAACCTATGTAGGTGTATCATCTTTCTATATTTTCAGCACTCCACTAGTGGTAAGAGAAGTTTTCCTCACTGTGACCATGCTTTCCACAAAAATATTAGACCAATTGAACTCTTCCTTGTAAGGTCAATCCACTCCCTTGGTTACCATTTCTTCCAATTACTTGATGAAATTTATCATAATGGTGCTTCTTACCATGAGATGTTTTATGACTTGGCCACCCAAATAAAACAATATGTCCACCACTAGATGCCTCCTTAAGGTTCCCATTGGAAATGATATCATAATTAACCACCATAGAAAACATTTTCAGAAAAAATATATTCACCTAGTACTTGATCTCACATTAATGTCTATCTTAAAAATGTTTGGACGTTGTGGCATCATTCCTTGTCAGTATCAAAACAAAACACTAAAAGTCCATGAAGTGGTCAATATAATCCATCACTAACATAGTCCCTGAGTTGGTCAATTAAAATATATAGCTCCCTACTAGCTAAGAATTTATAGATAAAATTTCTCTAGGATATTCTCCTAGAATTCCTTCCATAATATAACATTGTTATTCTTAGCCTCAGCCTAACTATCCCACCAACTCTTTGTGAGTATCATAACATAAAATCTGTCAGTTTTTTCCTCTTCTTGAGAGGGATTTCTAAATGTTACAGTAACAACTAGATAGACTCTATATATAACTCCACCACCTCAATTCTACACTCCCTAGAAAACATTTTAGGATGCTACATCTGAAACTATCAAGTCAAATCAAACATACTCAGTTCATCATACCCTAGGTATCTCTCCATAAACATCATGAAATGAATAATGTTATCATGTAACATCTCTTCTCCCATATTTCCTAGAACTAAATGGGGTTATATTTCCACTATTGAAGGATCATTCTCAACAATTTCCTCATGTCTCCCTAACAATAAATGTAATCATGTGGGAATTTCTCTATAATACAAAATACATATCTTAGGGAACATGACATATCATTTCACAACTTTACAAAATACGTGTCAAACTAGCCATAACAATCAACATTGTGTTCACTATCCAAACGAATTCAACCAAATTAGTATCTATACCCTCAACCATCCATATCTTGGGCTATGTCCTCAGTTCAAAAATTTTAACAACACAATTTTGATAAATTTACACATCTCATTAGGTAACATTTTAACCATATTAATTTAACATTTCTAAAAAATTTAAATCAATCAAAAATCATTATTAGACACCTTTCTTTGAAATAATAAACAAACTAAATATCATTTTATCTCTCATTAACCACTTTATTTTCCCTATTTATGGCTAACACGATACATGTCACTTAAATCCACAATTGCCAAAAATGTTTCATGTATAAAAACTATCATGGAATACCATCCGATAAGTAAAATTTCCACAGTAATAACATTAAAAAATAAGTGATTCATATAAGTTTAAATTACATCAAACCATAATAATAAAACATCAAGAACATAAATCTCACACCAGGAACATGGGTTTTCCCCCACACCTAGGTTAGAAACTCTAATAAACGATGTCATTACCAAGGCCTAACACATATTATCCTCCTGTATACCTTTCCCAAATAGTAATAGAATAGAAAATAAAACATTTATGATCCCACTTTGTAACACCCTGTGCCGAGATCCACTAAATTGGTGCTTCGAGTTGGTATGTCACATGACATCAGGTGTGCCTCCCCGTATGTCAGAGGTTTCCGACTAAAAGTGATGGGCTATTGATATATGTAGAGGGAATTTACCCACTTTACCAGAGTAACCAATAGTGTAAATCATAATAAATGTCAACATTAAATAATAAACAATAACCACACATCAAATACCATAATCCCAAATTAGAAAAATAACAATAATCAAATATAGTAAACATTTCATGTCATGATAATCTAAAGTTCCAAATAGAAACTAAAATAAAGAAACAAAGACGATCCCACTAAAGACTGGAAACATGTCTAGTCATCTCATTTATGCTCGATTCCATTTTAAACCATCTATCATAGTTCTGTTTCCCTTACCTGAACTTGAAACCATGTATTTTTCTTAGATACCCAATAGTGCCCTGATCAGGGTGTGAATACAACTTAGTAGGTCACAAACAATGGTGTCTAATGCAACATATAGTAAAAAAATAGTGTATGAATCATTATATAGTAACTAATAAACAATTAAATTATTGATTCATGTATCACAATAACTAGTAATAAATTTTCTATCGGGGTTCCAGAGCTCCACCATGAGACCCTGAAAACCATTCATACTTCAACCATACCGGAATTCAGAATCACACACCATAGGGTCATAAGAAATAACCTAAATGGAATTCATTTATCAATTAAAATTTTTTTCAAAATGGGTCCCTAACCAAATTTAAAATCATGTTATAACCTTCTATGTCGGAATCACCAAGTAGGCATCCAATCAATATTATAAGGCGTAATGCTCGCAAATATAAACCAAGGATGTGGATCATTGTGTATCATAATCCTTATCCAAGGGAAAATAACATCATTTCCAATATGTTTAATCATGGAGAATGAACATCATGTTAAACCTACTTACCTATGGGTGTGGAATTTCATGTCCATCATCTCAATCATATATAAACAACCAGACTTAAGGACCAACTACTTGGCCTTTTCAAAACATTAAACAACATAATGAACCACATATCAATTCTCATTAATAAAAAACACATTATTTTAAATATCTACATGATATTTAATAAAAAGGATGTGCCCATTTTTAACCATTCCCATTTCCCATATTTATCAAGTCATAAACCATTCAACCCCAAAATCCAACCAAATGACCATGTTTTTTATTTTTTTCATTTCAACATCATGTGAAACTAATCTAATATCATAAACCCTATATTCCATTATTATAATCCATTTCACTATTTTTAAAGGAGTGTAATATCCCATGGGTGGAATAAGTCATAGTTTAATAATTATCTACATACCCAATTGGATCTTTGGAGGGTCTATCACATCATTTATGTTCCCCTTTTATCATTAATTAAAAGAAAAAAATTACATAACACAACGGTAATATAACACTTATCACATACATATGAATAAACATCAATAATATGCAAAATAGCTTGAATACCACCAACCTTAAGGTAATCTATGGACACTGGTCTAATATCGTCCCTTCATTCAGACTAAAACAACCAAAATCAACAATAGAAAGTATCCTCTATAAATAGATTTTATAATGTTTGGAATAAAATAACCCACAATAGTTTTTCTATAAAAAAAGGAAACTTAGTCAAAAACGTACTCAGAGAATTGATTCACACAAAACAACAATCCCTACACCTTATAATCAAGGGAGGTCAATCAATGGAAGATTAGGTGAGTTTTTTTTTTGAAAAGGTTGTTTTTAGAGAAGAAATGGAGTGAGAAATTTGGTGAAATCATCTATGGGTTTAGAGGGAAAATATTTGTTTTTTAAATTTTAATGAGGTATACAGTTTGTCCATGTTTTGAACAATCATGCACCAACTGTGAGGCCACCTATATCCAAGAGGAAACCATGATTCACAGTCTCCTGGGGAACCTACATGGTTTGGAAAACAATGAGGAATCTATGAAATTTGGCGCTTTCCAAGTCCAACAGTTTACAGGCCCCGTGTGAATGGTTTTTCCATTGTGCACCTCCCTCCTACACGGAACATGGTCTTGGTTAACGGTTAGAACTTACCATGTTCCAATCATGATACCTACACAATTTAGTCTTTTTTACCCATTTTTCATGTCACAAACACTTGGGGAATCCCTGAGACCTCTTATAAACTCGGGAATCATTCCATTGACCATTTAAAAATGAAATTAATGAATATTTAAGCTATGCGTACCAAATATTGATGATGTAATCTTATAATTCCCTAGTTTCATAGACCCATAATGGTCTCTACATGTTGATACCATATTTCACACATCATCCATCAATGACAACATTTTCCAAAGTATCCTCTGACTCAGACATCAAGGCTCAATCCAATCTCAAAAAAACTTCTCAACACTCTCGGTCTAACCAACCAAGGGTCATACCAAGGTATTCTACTCTATTATACATGGAAAATCAATTCCATATCCTGAATAGTTTTTCCAACCCACACCAGGGTCTCATCTCACTTCTCCTATGGGATATCCCTTAAATTTTCACCCACAAGAAATCCATCATCATCACACCTTGTCTCATCCCAAAGTACCTGACACTTTCACATCACTCACTGGTCCATAATTCATGATAAAATAGGTGTAACTCATCAGGAATGAGATTTCAGGTTGTCTCACCCATCTCTAATAGGAATAATCCTCTCACACCTACCCAACTAGCCATGGGAAACTCACCTTGTCTACCCACATCTCATCTTACACCTTGAGACCCACATAATATCTATTTTTAACTCAAATAATATCCCCACCCCATGGTGAAATAGTTATTAAGAAATACTGACCCATGTAAGTGTTAATAAGAACTTATTATGAGAATAGAAGGATAAACTCCATCCTATCTCTTTCTCTAGTGAATTCTCTGTCCATATTCGTTCTATATAGTCATGTGAAACATGCATATTGTGGGAAATCAAGTATGAATAGGCATCTGGATTTTTATTAAAGTAACCACCTACCTTTGTAATAGATTTACCATCCAACTAAGATCTTCTCCCCCCTAATCTCATACCTCTCTCAATTTCAGACCACCACCCGAGATCCTATCACATGTTATGCAACATTAATAAATAATCATAGTAATTTATCATTAATTATTCAATTTCAAATTAAATTTGAATAATAAAATAAAACTCATGTTGTGACCTCGCCACACTGAACCCTCTTCTAATGGCATGTGATTAACATTTCCAGAATTTGTCTAACTACCACACACAAAATCGTTATTTAATCGGGATGATTGTAGAATGATATGGTGAAATTATCATCGAAACACCATCTTGAAAATCTCCAAAATCTGCATACTACAAAAAAAATGTAAAATCGAAGGAAATGAATGTAATAATGTAATGATTGGACAAAAAACATCCCTAGACATGAGGATCCAGCGGAAGGGGGGGATTATCCATATGTCCTACCCTATATCACTCATATACCCTATATAAAAAGGGGTTTGACTAATAAATTACCAATCTTCAACCACTTAAAAAAATTGGGTGGGAGAATTTATATGGCATGGCCATAGAGTCCATAGCACAGTCCCCTCTCTAAGAACCCAGTTGTGGTGTGGCCTCCATAATTTTAGTGAAACCATCTCCAATGAGTTAGGGGTACCCCAGAAATCCACTATATGGCATAGCCCCTCAAGGTTGCATCATATTTTTTCTTAACTAGGTCCATGCTACAGAATAGCCCCTAGGATGTGATATGACCCATCTCTAGGGTAATAGAACCCAACCTTGAGGGTGTTCCCCTATTGAAACATCTCCCCTAAGGGCTATGTCACAGGGTACCCCCTTGTGTGAGACTCCACCCCCTGTGAAACTTTTGGGTTGTACCCTTTTTCTTTCCCCCACAACACCACCAATCACTACTATGTTATAGTCTCCTTGATCATGGTCAACCATGATTTATCCCCATAATTACATTGTGGTTCCTGCCTATAGAATAAATTTCATTGATAGTTCCACCCCATCCATACTTTTTCACTAACTTGGGCAGCCAAACCCCCCCCCCCTACGGGCCTCGATCCTCATTAAAAAAACATCTATCAGAGACACTTAAATGATCTAATTCATGATTTTAATAATAATTCATGAAATAAAACTTCCTCTAAATCAAAAAAATCAACCTTCCTCCAAAATGTAATTACCTAAAAATCTAAGGGGCATTACAAATGCATAATATATCATATTACCCATCAATAAAAAATGGTTATACAAGAAGAATATGGATAAGATATTGAACAATGGAATAATTCTTAAATCCAAAAAACTATTTATTCACCCATAAGGTGAATGATGGATTTGTTAACAATAATTGTTGAATTTAATGGATTATTAACAAAATCTTATTAAAGATAATTTGTTGAGAAGATTGTTGTGGTAGTTATTGATGATTATTGGTGATTATTGGAGGATTGTTATGGATTCATTAAATTCAAAATGGTTTTCAATATTGAAATTTTTTATTTAATGTTGTTGTAGGAAAAAATATATAAATCTTCGAAGAGTTTCATGGAATTAGTAAAGTCTATATACATAAATGTAATAAGTAGGATATATATAGATGATTTGAGGTATATCCTATTGTTGTGTAAAGGTAGTATAGGACTCTAGTGATATGTGTAATTGTAATACATAGAAACAGAAGCTGGATATGGGTAAATATAGTTAAATGGGTCCTCATAAGGGTAGTTCCTTAACTTGTGTAAGGGTGGGGGAGTGCATCTACCAAATGGTAGTACCTTAATGTGTATAACGGTAGAGGAGTAGACCACAAAGTATTAAATTCATACCTCCTAACTAAAGGTAATCATGAGTCGTGTAAGGGTAATTCAAATTTTCCACTTTCTATATAAAGGTAACTCAAGATACATTCTTTATGCATAAAGGTCACCAGTTTCAAAAAGGTGTCTGCGCAATGAGTTAGGTAATGGTAATAATTAGATATATAAAGGTATTTACAATGGATTTTACTTGAGTGTCTCAATTTAATGGTCGATCTCAAATAAATATAATCCTAGGTCCACATATGTGTGATTATAGATTTGTGTAAGGGTTACATAGCTTCACCCAGATCACATAAGGGTAATCCAATTTACCCATCACTATAATTTTACGAATTCTTATTCCATAAATAATTATTTTTCCAACAAGTCTGATTCGAGAAGTGTGAATGATTTGTGTTTTACTATACCTATTAGAGACTATTCTAAATGGAAGAAGTCCATGACACATGTTTTTATTGAGATATCATTCAACATTTTCATTGTCGATGTTATTGCATAATCGAATGGAAGAAGATGATTAATCCATAGGAGTAGATACCGTATCATAGTTATAATTCACAATGTTTTGGATCATGGAGATATTTTATCCATGATTCTAGGAAGCATAAATGATGGATGTAACTCTCTCATTATATTTAGAGATTTTAATATTAAGTATATGACACTTTATCAAACAATGTACGAACAAAACTTGAGAGATGACTACACCATAGGATTAGAGACCACAACATAGTGATGATTCACAATTTTTTGGATCATGGAGATATTTTAGCCATGTTTTTAGGAAGATTAAATGATAGAAGTAACTATTCCATGACATCCAAAGATTTTAATATTCTGAATATGTTGCTTTATGAAATGATGCATGACTAACACATGAATGATTAAAATATCATGATAATAAGTATTTCTATGATTATATCAAAAAATTAAAGTGGATTTATAGTGGTATTTTAGTGGATTAAATGAAAGATTTAAATAAATTATAAAATGAGCACCCATAATGCACAATTGCTATATGCATGGAGTCATGGATATCATGAAAAGTTAAAGTATAAATAATTCTTAGTGGTTTATATATTAAAATATAGATAAATATTTAGTATATAAAATATTTCAAAAAAAAATTGGATCAATAATGAAGGGAAAATTAATGCGGGATAATTATTAAACCATGATTTATGGGGTTTATATATTTTGAAATATGGATGTATGTCTCATATAAAGAATTATATTTTCAATAAATAAGGTCGAAAGGAAAAAAAATGTAGTGAGAGAGACTCTATATAAACATCATAATATCTATGTGAATAAGAAATATATGAGATATACGATATGTCATTCCTTGAAGAAATGTGTACATCTATGAAAAGGAACTTATACTAAAATAAAGATATAAATTCTAAGAATATGAAAATGAGTTTATTTATTTCAAAATGTCTAATAATAAGAATTTAAAATTTATTCTGGAAGTGAGTGAGTTAGAACAACTACTAAAGGATTTATTTTTGTTTCAATGTGGATGTCACAAAAAATATATGAAGGAGAATCTTGAAGTTCAAATTTAGAATCCATATCTAGCAAAACAACAACAAGTGATATTGATGAAGGGACCATCATGTTCATAAACTGTGGAAGTGATCTTACTAGAGTAGTGTATGAAGGAGAATAGTATAATTGAACCTTGGGTGACAATGAGTTAATCCAAAATAATTTTGAGGATGTGAACCTAAT
Source organism: Viscum album (assembly GCA_963277665.1). Classification (NCBI taxonomy): domain Eukaryota; kingdom Viridiplantae; phylum Streptophyta; class Magnoliopsida; order Santalales; family Viscaceae; genus Viscum; species Viscum album. The sequence goes on along the minus strand of OY728167.1, from coordinate 365,769,391 downwards.
TATGGAGTTACTAAGACATTTTTTATTCACCAAAAAAAAGTGAACCTAGTGATTATGGTGGTTCAACATGTCATCGAAAACATACTCTTTAGATTATCCCAGTGAATATGAACCACGTAAAATTCATAGTGTCCTTGTATTCATTACATTATTTCACATGAGAAAACATTTCAATGAGGTGAAGTTCTAGTGAAGGCTATAGATCAGTTGACCAAAGTTCCTACCCAAATTGGAACAAAATCTAAATAGAAAAATTAGTTTAAATGGTCAATATGCTTTAAATTTTCAACAATATAATTCAACCCCCCACCTTTTGGGTGTTCCTTGGGGGCCTGTCAATTGTTATAATATCCTAATGGTACAAAAAATGTGTTCAAGATCAAAAGTGTTTTGATGTTCTTGCACTAATGGGTTCAATGATCCAGTCATTATTCTTCAATGGTAGAAAATTTTTAAACTATAAAAACGAGTTCATGGAATACCTGAAATATTCACAAAGATTCCCTTCGGAAGTTGTGCAAGAAGGAATTGTTCTATCGATTCATCATAGAGTTATATTTGAAATATATTAATGGAATTTTTATATTGATAAATCTTTTAAAACGACATTAATAATTTCTCTAAAAGAAGATATTGTCAATAAGATATCTCACTATAATTTCTCTAATGATATGCATAAAATCAAATAAGTGTTCTATGGAAAACAATCCTTAGTGAAGGAATTCCATAGGGAAACCCAAAATAGCTATCCAAATGAACAATTCCTTATATTTAAAAGTAATAAGTAGAAAAATAATTCCCCCATGAGGATTAACTCTCCAGTTGAGGTATGTAATTCTAAATCCATTTTTTATGATTCTAACCCTAGTTTGGATAGAAAATTTTAACTAGAAAACATAGAATCTTTCATGGAGTTGAAATGGAAAATGCGACTCTGGTGAAGAAGTGGAAACAACATCAGGTTTCCAAATAGGGAGTGTTCATGCATCCACTAGGAATAGTTTAATAAAATGGGATTTATACATGAAGTGTATACTGCAAATGTAATAAATTTATCCTTGGAAAAAAAAGGATAAAAAATAGGAAGTTTCTATAAAGTTTTATATAAATAAAATGAGATATAAAATAAACGAAAAAAAGTGATTTTCTTAAAGAGATGTTCTAATAAATCATACAGGAAATGGGAAATAAAAATGAGTTGAAGGAAAAAATAATTCCTCTAAAAACTCAACTTGAATAAATAATAAAATTCATTATAGATACTAATTAAGTATAAAATATATGGTTTATAAACATAAAAATAAAATAATAATATTAAGGAACATGATATAGAAGATAGTTCCTTAAAGGTAAAACAAAAAGTAAGTGATCCCAATAAACATCTCCAAAATGTGATATGGTGAGGAAATAAAATCAATAATCTGAAAGAAAAAAAGTACCATGAAAAATCTTGATGAATTGACCCACTGAAGAAGGTAGCTCAAAATTTTTATTATTGTAGAAGACTTAGACACATTATGAGTTTATGTTTAAAAGACCAAATCCCAAAATGTGGAAGGAAACCTGTAATTATGACATCTCAATCAAAATTATACCAAATGAGATATAACTACTATTAAAATAAATTATATATTCTAACATTGGTCATATAGAAAGGTATTGCAGTTTTAATCATGGAAGGAAAATGATGTCATAAGGAGGTTCTCAATTTTTATGGAATATAAGGATAGAGTTTATTTAATAAAAAGGAATTTTAATCGAGAAAATAGGTTTACTGATTCAGAGGTAAAAGTGGAAGTTCAATAAATGGTTCATCAGTCACAAAAAATAAGGTTACTCATAGAAACCCTAATCTAAATAAAGAGAATAGTTTTCGGAGAAAAAGAAATACACTACCCTAGTTGTGAGAAAGAATTAGGAGAATAATTCACTAAGGAATGAGAAGGTTATATTGGATCTCATGGACATCAATGAGGAAGAATGTGTTTGTGGTCTCACAAAAACCACATTAAGGGAGGATATGGAGACTAGTTGAAGTTCACTGTAATGTATAATGAAATTTGAAGAACGGTCCACTAAAGTTAAAACTCAAGAGGATAATTTCACATGTGGAATCTATTCCAAAATTTTGGAAAATACTAAGTCAATAAATAACCATAGTTATCTCATCTAAGAATAAATGTGTGTATGTTGTTTCACATAAAGAATATCTATTGGTAAATGGTTCGATAAGTTTTATTATAAAGATATTCAATATGAATAAGTTATTGAAGAAATAATGTAATTACCTACCATAATATTAGAAATGGTGAAGGATATATGGAAGATTGAGGGTCGGTCTAATGTAACAATCCCCATTCCTCAGCCTAATAAAAACTGCGGTACCCCTATCCCCATTCTCATTAAATTTTTCTAACTTATTTGAAGAGGTTCTAGACCTAGAGGGAGACATAATCCATTAGTTAAGTGTGTTTAAAAGTACACTAAAATCAAGATGGAATACATATTTGGCTTTATGTATAAAAATCACATGTAGTATGATTATTTTAGGTATTTTAAGACTATTTTGGATTAATTAATTAAGCTCCATGTATGATTGAATTTATTTTTTAAAAATTAATGAAAAAATCCTGATTTGAAAAATTAAGAAGAGGAAAAATTGTAATTATCTACATGACTGGATTTCATTTTTATTTATTTATGATCAAACATTTTAGTATCGGCTATTTATTTATATATGATGCTAAATTCTACTTATGATGAAGTGTTTTTCTCAAGATTTGATATTTCCATGATAGAAAGTATCTCAATAATTGGTGTCATGAGATGATTCTACAACTTAGGGGGAGTTTATGATAAATTTTCAAAGGTTAATTATCCTCATTGTTAAATGAAAGAAACTAAGAGAGTTTATATGACATGGAATTTAAGTGGAATTGGAAATTTAGTATTTATAAATGGATTAAATTGATGCATAAATTAGTATCTATATCACACTTTATGACTTATTTTTAGTCTACTAAGGGATTTTCTGAATATGTTTTGAAATTAAAAGTTGTGATTTTTTTGGGAAAGTGGAAAGACCAATGTTTTGTAGATTTTTTGGTATCAATGAGTGACATGGATAGCTTTTTGGAGGTTAACTTATACTATATATTCCTACAGTAATCCTCAACTCAATGGTTTTTTAGGACTAATTAACAACCCAAACTCTTAGTTTTAATTTCACTCACTAGATTTCTATTAGTTTATGCATTTATTATAAAGAATGTTATTTTTTATATTGCTTGAAAGTGACTTCTAGAATTGGGCAGTCTAACTAGAAAGTCCAAAATTTTGTATTAAGGAGTGGAAAAATAATTTGAGTTTTTTTCCATAAAACTCATAAATCAAGGGGTTATATGGTTATAGATAATTCCTCCTCGCATTCCATTGAAAAAAGGGAATTAAAAGGTATGTTCCTTCAAAGTGGATGTTTTATTCTTAATTGGAAAAGGTGGAATTATTTTTTTGGAGAGTTATCACATTAAAAGAAACCATTGCATTAATTTATAATAAGGGGGATAAGAAATTGATCGAAGTATTATTGTTAAAAAAATTCAAATGGGATATTTTTCACCCAAAGGGTGTATGTTGGGTTTTTAAAAATAATTATTGAATTTATAGGATTTTTTACTTTATTTTTTAAGGATAATTGAATGAGAATATTTTTTTGGTGGCTATCAAATATTGTTGGTGGTACTTGGAGTACTATTATAGATTCATTAAATCCACAAAGGTTTCTAAGGTAGAATTTATTTTGATTTATTTCCTTGAAAGGAAAAAAATATATATCTATAAAGAGTTCCATGGTATCAACTAAGTCCACCTACATAAATTTAAATAGTCAAGCTATGTAATAGGGATTTTAGGAAGCTCCTACTATTATGTAAAAGTAATATTGAACTCCAATGATGTAAATAAAGGTAATACCTAGAATATTAATTGAATTTGGGTAAATAGAGTTAAATGGATATATTTAAGGGTTGTACCTTTCCTTTCTTAAGGGTAGAGGATCATATCTACAAACGGGTAGTGCCTTGACTTGCATTAGGGAAGAGGATCACACTGTGATGTGTTGTATTCAGACGACATGTATAAAGTTAATCATAATCCACATAAGTTTAATTCACACTTTCCACTTTATACATAAAGTTAACACAATAAACATGATTATTGCATAAAATTATCCAGTTACATAAAGGTGTCTATAGAGGTAGTTGTGTATGCTTCATACTCTACAATGTATAGGTATCTACAAAGGTTTTTATGTGAGGGTATTCATGTAAGTGTATATCTTATGTAAATGTAAGCCCATCTTTATATAAAGATGATTTTTACTCTGCATAGGGGATACTCAACTTCAAAAATCTCACATAACAGTGATATAGTTTGCCTATCATTGAAATTTTAATGATTTTTACATTGTTAAAAATAGTCTACACTTTAGGAATGTTTAAGAGGGTGTGATTTAGGTAGCACAAATGATTTACATTTCACTATACCCATATGAGGTTGTGCCACATGGAAGAATTACACACTATATATTTTGATTAATCTCTCATTATATAGTCTAATAGAAAGTGTTATGATATATTAAAGGAATGAAAGAAGATGACTACATCATAGGAGAAAAAACCCACTCCATAGTGACGATGAACAATATTGTGGATCATGGAGATATTATTTTCATGATTCTAGTAAGATTAAATTATATAAGTAACTCTTCCATGATATTTAAAGGTTTTAATACTATTAATATGAGGCTTTAGTAGATTATTCCTGAATTAAAATTATGATATTCAAATGTTATGATAATAAATATTATTTTTATTCTAGTATAAAATTAAAAAATATTTCCATTGGAGTTATAGTTAATTAAAATAAATGTTTAAATATGCTAAAAATAAGGACCCACAATGAAAATTAGATACATGCATATATTCGAGGAGATTGTGGGAAGTTAAAGTGGGAGGAATTATCGATGCTTTTCATATTTAAGTATAGAAATATATTTCATTCAGAAATATTTTAATAAATATGGACCAAGAAATAATAGAAAATTAATGTTGGTGAAATATTGAGTCTGAGATTTATAGAGTATATATATTTTTGAAATATGGAAGGTTTTCTCAGAGAAATATTTATTTATTCTACAAAGAAGATTAAAATTAAGAAAAAAATTGAGATATACTCTACAAAAAACATCATAATACTTATGTTCATAATAAAAATAAAAGATCAATGATACATCATTCCTTGAAGAAATCTATACTTCAATGAAAATGAACATGTACCAACCTGAATATCTAAATTCCAATAATAGGGGAAGGAGTTGTTTCATTACAGTAAGGTGAATAAAAAGGTTTTCCATATTTTTTCTAGAAGTGAGATATTTGTTACGACTACCAAATGGGTTGTTTTTGTTCGAAGGAGGAATCCATGTATAATATTTAAATTAGAAACCCATAGTTCAAAGGTATCATCCATATCAACTGCGAAAAAAATAATTGTATTTATTAAGGGACCTACATGTCCATAAACTATGGAAGTGATCTTCCCAACATATTTTGTGATGGAAAATAAAGGAAGTGAGAATTGGGTTATAGTGAATCCACCCAAAATAGTTATAAGGTAGTGAGCCAAGGTGTGGAGTGACCATGAAATTTTGTGTCCACCAAATAGTAGTAATCATCATTATCATGCTTCTTGAGTTATCCCAATGTGGGTGAACCAAGTAAAAATCATTATGTCCAATAATGAATTAGATTCCTATATATACACATACATATTGCTAAGGTGGATTTCTAGTAAAGTATGGATATTGTGTGAACAATGGTTTTATCCATGTGGTAACAATTTCCAAATAGAAAATTATGTTTAAATGGATAAAAGGTTTTAAACTATCACACCATAATTCTACTCCCCTATAAGGGTCCATGGGGGCCTATCAATTACCATTAAAAATAAAATAGTATAATATCCAATATCTCTGCATTAAAAAACTCATTATAAAAGAAATTACCCCTAAATCTATATATTATGAGTGTAAAAGGAAACTTTATCTAAATTTACTAGCAACTCTAGTATTTTTACATCCCACCAAGTACTCCAGCAATGAACCTCCCAAAAATATTTAATTCCATGTTTATTGATAACCTTATTTATATGCAAAGAAACCTCCCTTGATATCTCCATGTATCATTGTAAATATTTATCTCAAAATACCCAAAATATCCTTAAAAATATATCCAAAATATCACCAATTATATCTCAATAATATATTTGTAAATTGATTTAAATATAAAACATAATCATGAGTCCATATCTAGTATAAATATAATATCATGACACCACAAAATAGGTTATGGTGAAACCAGATATATTTCTCTACTACTATTTTCTAACTTTCACATGATCGTGATAAAATGGAATATCTCCATGTTGTAGACATAATACATTCATATCACCACTATATACTTCGTCATCAAAACCATCATGGAAACACTATAACTCACTTTAGTAAATATCATTGTGACACAACACCTTCCCTTATGAATATTCCATTCTCCTATTTCTGACTTATTATCCCCCCTTCATTGTACATCCTCCTTGAACTATGGAACAAAGGCATTCATGGATTTCAAAATATTCCATGCATATAGGTGCTCATGGTGCAAGTCATTTCCTCTTCCTTATTAATCTTCGGTAGTGAATCACAGAAAAAATATCTATCGAATTCATCTTATGCATCTTCAATTTAATCTTACACAAAATCAGGACACAAACATTAATCTCATGTAACAATGATTTCATATCACATAGATAGTGGAATATTTTGATTTAATCACATGAAATCACTTTATTTAATCTCAGATAGGTTGTTATTGGTCAAAATTAATCTGATACATTATCCATTTTATTTCTATGTAGAACGATCATACATGGGTTCCAACATGAGTTAATCTTATATGACGATTTCTTCTATAATTATTTTTCTTACATGATCCTATAAAACCTCGGGATATTCATGCATAAGGTCATGTGCCTTCATTTTATTTCAACACAACAATGTTACTGCATATTTTATTTTATTGTGTGCCATCTAATCTCTTTTATTCTTTCCATTCCTTATATGAGAAAATCTCCATTGGAATTTCATTATGAAACTTTCAAAGTCATGTGACTCTCCTTACACTACTTTCAACCCTTGATTTAATCTAACATGTGTATTTCTATGTTCTAGTTAATTCTATACATATAGGATTTCACTTGAATTTTCCTTCATTTTATTTCATATTTTCTTCAAAATTCTCCAAAATTGAAATATTTGATATTCCTGAAATGAAACAATAAAAACAAAAAAATAGAATAAATAACTAATAGAAACATTTAAATTCCTAAAAAAATATTTATAAATTGAGTTGTCTTATCCACTCATACTTAAATTTTGTCATTTCCACTAGAATTATCTCAACATCGTGTCAAAAAGAATCAATACACTAACAATAGAAACATTCAACCTTTCATTATAATAAAAATCAATTCATTTATAATAATTTCAAAAACACAAAATTATTTTAATTAAAACTGTTTCAATTAAGGTTCATTTATCACTCTAAATTCATGAAACATCTCCTCTTCTGTTTTCATTATTCAACCATTCATTATTACCCATGCCACTTATGTTTTAACTCACCTGATAATAAAGACACTGATTAATCAAGATCATATTAATGGAGTAATTCTCTATCTAAAATATATACACTATATCCATATGATTTAATGTTATCTAAATCTACATGTATAGATAAAATGATAAAAATCAAAGGATTTTTTCATTAAGGTTCTAATGTCTTTGAGGATAATGGTTGGTTGGTAGTGATGTAAAAATTGAATCCATGGATTAAGTTGAGGTTGATTTATAAATTCAAATGCATATTTTTCAATTAATATGAATAAATGATTTCATATACTTACTCTCTTTTAAAATATATTATATAAAACTTTATTTACTCTTCTTTTACAATAGATCTCAATTTAATCCTTCATAACTGTGATGAATTATTCCACTTTTTTGATTTTTTTATCTCATTTTTTTAATGAAATTTTTCTGTGAACAAGTCTTTCACCCATGGAAGAAAAAATAAAATAGCACCATCATACTGACCATCAATCCCTTATTGACACTATTTTTTATTTTTAAAATAAGAAGGGGAAGGTGGCTAGCCAATGGTCAATCCAAGGTGTATCATCTCTCACTTTTTCATTCTTTTTTTATTTCCATATTTATTTTCAAAAATATAAATGAATTAATGTAATATAATAATTGAATATAATGTTAAATTTCTTCCAAAATATCAATATATTATACCCAAAATTTTCATTTTAGCATAGAATTTCCAACAGCTCCATGAAATCACCCAAACTCCCTTTTCAGGTGCACCTAAAATCATGAATTTGTATGAAATAATTAAGATTGGAAGATAACATAATCATGTACTTTGGATTCTTCCAAGTAAATTCATGGTCTATAATAATTGCCAAAAATGAAATTATGGGTAGGTATCAAGATAAAATGGTCATAAAATATCTAGATTATATCCTCAATCATTTTAATGTTTCTAAAAATCACCATTATTTGTTAATATTAACAAGAATGTTCTAATAGTCTTGTATATCCCAAGAATCTCTAAAGAATTAAGGTATAATGTATAATATATAAAAAAGGCTTAGAGTATCTCTTGGGAATGAGAATCAAAATGTATTGGTAAATAAAGTCATGGAATGGACAAAAATGATCATTCTACAAAATTTAAATTATAAAATCTTAAAATAAAAAATCAGAATAATATCATCAATTATTTTAAAATAACTCAAAATTGTAATAACTATAAAAATTCAAAAAAATTCAACCTATGTCTATTAAATATGATCATGAATAGTAAAATATTTCCAACATGTCAAAATAATTATTATAATTAATGATGTGTCCTAGATCAATCAAGGGGAAAAATTAAAAATATATTTTCAAGGTTCTCTCCCTCATAATAAAATTAAACATTTTATTCAATGTTTGTATAAGGTAAGAGATTTATGCATTTGTGATTTCATTTTCAACAAAAGGATGGATCGAAATAATAAATGAAATTGAAATTATTCCATGTTTTTTTTAGCCTATTTTCTTTGATACTTGGATAGAATTTATTTCCTTCAATGTTACATGCATGTGTTGGAGTGTGGGGTTATTAAATTTTCTTCAAGAATATTCCTTCTTTTAAACCTAAAAAATCAAAATTAAAAAGTAATTGAAATGTTCATTAAAATAAAGCTCAAGAATATAGGGTCATTGAATTTACATCTTAAAAAAAATATTAAATTAAACCCATAAAAACAAAATCCTATGAAATCATAAAAAATTTGAGTTTCCTCCCACATGAAATTTGTTTAATGTATTTTAGATATACATTACCACTTTTTAAATAACTTAATGGGAAAATAGAAAGAAGTTACCCAATCTGTATTTGACCATGAGAGTAATTTATACACATCTATAGATATTATTCTCTTCTTCTTAGTTGAACCTATCTTTATAATTCCTTAAGGAGAAAATCTTGATTTCAATAGTTTTATAGAATGGGGAAATAACTCATGGACTCACCAAACATGGTAATTTTACTCCTTTATAACTTGTATATGCTACTACTCTTCAAAATATTAAATATGCCTATCTATTTATGTAATATATACATCATGTACTATCTTTAATTTATCTAGTAAGGCATCTCCTTCTTATTCCTCCTTATTTTCTTCACATTAGAGGGTGGCCTCCATGGGTTCTATTTTAGATTTTCATTCATCATTAACAATAACCTAATATTCAACCTAAATATCATCGTCACTTTTATATTTCTTATTATGTTCTGTCTAAAATACATCTTCCACCTTAGGTACATCCTTTGATCTGTAATCCTCCTTTTGTATTATTTCCAAGTCTTTACATGCCAATTTGAACACTCACTCCATGTAACAGTTGAGTATCTCATCATCACTTGGGTACATTTATGGGCCATATCCTTATCATTATACCTTCACCTTGAGTTGATCAATATTATGTGCAGGATTTGCAACATGTATGGAAAAATTAATGTGTTCACTCATTATCCATTTAGAACATTTCATCACAACCAAAAATACATAATATTATAAAAATTAATACAAAATAAAATAAAATTAGAAAATATAAATAGTTTAAAAAAATCTTTGTCCTAATATATCGAACATAAGCTTCTACAAAGTCCCTGGTCCTTAGTAATGATACCAAAATCCTTGGATGCATACTAGTCATTGTTAATTATTATGGTGAATTATGTTCAAAATTTTCTATTAAACATCCTTAAAAAAATAGTTGTGGTATAGTACCACTCAAGTCCATGGTCGAACCCAAATAGATTATTACTCAACATGAAAAATTACAATATAATAATTAAGATGAACAATTTAATTAAAAATAAAATATACTACTAAATAAGAAAACTATGAATGATGAGTGCAATGAGTTTTTATAAATATAGTTTCATGAGATATTGAAGCATAAATTTTTTAAATGGTTAGTCATGTCATTTTTTGAATCGGATTTCTGAAAACTCATGGTCAAGAATTCACTCTCTAATTACTAAAATCTTTGTTCCAGATGGTCAAGTACATCAATTGTTTTTAAAATCGGGTGTCACAAAACTATATTTAGAAAATATCACTTAAACATCTCAATGTTCCTAAAAGAATATAAGAAAAACTTAATTCATTATAAATCATATCAACCATTAACACACAATATTCAAACATGGATAATTCAGATGAGATATTGAAGAAAGGTTGAATGAAAAAAACCTAGTAAAACTACCATTAAAAATAAAATACTTCAATATCCAATTCCCCTTCATTACAAAACTCATCTCAAACGAAATTACATCCCTATTCTATCCATGATAAGATTAAATGAAATCCCTATTTCAGATAACAAAAAATTATATAATTCTAACATATGGACATGTTCTCCAATAATGAACCTCGTGAAAATATAGTATTCTAAGTGCAGTGGTAACTTATATTTACATAAAAATACACCTTCATTTATATCTCCATTTATCTTCATTTGAATCCATATAAAACATCCAAAAATATCCTTAAAATTATAGTTAAAATATTACCAATTATCTATTAAAAATATATATTCAATGTTCCTTAAATTTGAATATAATAATGATTCAATATTTTTTTGTAGATATACTATCATGTTGCAATAAAATAGGCCATGTAGAAAATATAAATTGTTCTCCACTTTATTTTTCTAAATTTCACATGATCATGAAACAAGTGAATATATCAACATTGTATCCATCATATCCTCATTATATAACCATCTTCATCATCATCGAAAACATGATTTGATCATTGCTACTAGACATAGTAAACATCCTCTTGGAATAATAACTCCCCTATGAATATTCATTTTTCCTCTATCTAACTTCTTATTGTCCCTTCATAGTGCATCCTCCCTAAAACATGGCATAAATTAATTTAGGGATTTCAAAATATCACATCTATATAGGTTTTTATAGTGAAAGGGTTTTAGGATGAGGCATGAGTTGTTTCCTCTTCATTTTTAATCTACAACAGTGACTCACAATGACATCATATTTCAATTTAATCTTACACATCTTCAATTTAATTTTATGTGGCTTTGTGACTCCATATTTAATATCACGTGATGAATAATGAATATCACACAAATAGTGGTGTGGATTTATTTAATCACTCATAATTACTTCATTTAGTCATAAATATGTACTCACTAATCCGAATTAATATGACGTGATATCCATTTTATTCCTACATAGAGGGATTTTTCTTCAGTTCCCATGTAAATTATTATTACACGGTGATTTCTCTGAACACACATATTCTTACATGTGCCTATAAATCCCAGATTTATTCAAACGTGAGGTCTAGCACCTTTAGTTTGTTCTGATGAGATGAAGTCACCATGTATTTTATTAATATATGAGTTGACCAGTCTATTTTGTGTTTCTCTTTCCTTATGTGGGATAAATTATATGTGATATTCTTTATGCAGCATTTAAATTCACATGAATCTGTTTATGCACCTAATTACCCATTATTTAATCTGTAATAGGTAGGTCTCCATGTGATTTAATCATATGATGGTAGGATTTCACATGAATTTCTCTCCATTTCATTTCCATTAGTCTACAAAATTATATGAAATTGAAATATATGGTATTCCTACCTTAAATTATTAAAACTAATAAAAATTAAGAAAATTAACTAATAAAAAAATTAAATTAATAATAATAATAATTCAAAAAATTTATCTATCATAATTGGAGGTGCAGTTCTTATAGGGTACAACCCCACTGGTCAATAAGAGTAGTTAGAAATTGTAGCTTATTTCACCCTCCACATAAGTATTTCTAATTTTTTATAATAATTCATGCCCCATATAAATCCTCTCCACTCAACATGTGCATGGAGCAAGCCATAGCTCTTTCCTATCTCATGAAATTATAATCCACATCTAAGAGTCAATTCATGGCCATATATGATACTCCTTATAATTTTTTTGTGGCACTAGGACCATATCTAATCCCTCTATATTAGTTATAGAAAAATTAATTAAAAATAGTCAACATAAATTATATCCAATGACTCATATACCACTTTATTTGGTTCGGATTCATCATAAGTGTTTGGTATCGGTATGATAAAAAAATCAACCAAAACTGTGTGATAACACAAGATACAACATGTCAATTTTTGGATTCTATTGTGGAAATTTTTAAGATATAATTTAAGAATGAGTAAACTAAGATAAATAATAAAATGAAACCTATGTGGAATGATGAGATCCTATTATTCTTCACTCATCCCAAAATCATTATACTAGAAAGAAACCAAGTGAGGAACCATATAGATCATACAAACATGTTGAAAATATCTTGGTTCTTCATTATAAATCATTTTTGTGATAAAATAAGATAATTCAGTGTTCTAAAATGCCCATGTGATCATCATAACAAAATTAGTTTTGTAATGTCCCTCAATCTGACACTCTCTTATGTGGCCAAAAGGGTTGGTTATGAGACCTCAAGCGCACCTCCCCTGTGCTAGAGGATGTCTACTAGTAGTAGATGTATGAAATGTGTATTGAGGATATTATACCCCCAGGCATGAAGTGTCAAAGTAGAAGAAAATAAATCATATAAAAAAATTAAATCAAATTATAGACATAGAGGAAGAAAATAATAAGAGCCAACTGAATAAAACAATAAATAATAAAGGAATAATGTAATAATAACCTGGAATGTAAGTAAATTTCATACTAGAAAAATAAAATTAAAAGACTAGAAAACTAAAATAAAGACTCAAAAGTCCATTATATCTAACCCCACATTAGTCCCCTATCCAAAATGCATCCCATACTGCAAGAAAACAATCAACATCATGGTCCTTTTCCCTTTTCCAAACTTGAATCAACATAATCAGCTTAGGTACCAAATGGAAGAAAGAATATGGAGTGATTATAACTCAGTTAGTCGACAACTCCATGTCTAAACATACCATTCAAATAATAGGTGTATGAAATAAAGCAATAAAAAGGTGTAATAACTAATTCAAAAAATAATAAAATAAAACAACAACCTACTTAAGTTCTGTACCAGAATATCAATGATCATGTATTACGACCATGTCAAAAAAAACCATATAACAAAGGTAAAACAAATTTCTTCGATGCCATGTTGGATTAACATTGATCATGTCTTATGACCATGCCAACCACAACCATATAACCATGGTATAGTCACAAAAATCTGAGTCGAATTTCTATAAGCTCTATAACATCCAGGTCAATGCCCTATAAGCATTACAATATGGGATTGGGCATAGCCTTCCCTCTATATGCATTAAAACATGGTATTGGGCCAACCTTTCTCAATATCATCATTACATCATATAATTGTGAAATTGTTCTTGTTTATCCTGATATATAAGAATTTAAGCATGGGTCAAAAGTCCTATCAGACAACATGGATATCATAATATCACATTATATATCTCAATGTTTAATTATGTAAATTTCCATTTATCTTTCAAATACCAAGTTAAATTTTAATCAAAATTGATTAAAAGTTGTATCAATAAGCAATATTCATCCACATAGGGATTTTATACTAAGAAATCACCTAAGGTCTCATGTCATACTACCACATTTGATGCCATTATCCAATTAAATTACTTTCAAGTATTTCTCACCCAACAGGGAACCATAAGGTAGAACAGAATCTAATTGAATCCAATGGACTTAAAAGAATAATATCATTCTTTATTTAATTGATTTGGTTGAATAATACATTGGCATAATCACAATATTGCATAAACATGGAAATTATCAAACCATTGGGTTAATATTTAGAATGATACCATTAATTGATGACACAAAAATGATTCCAATGGAAAATGACCATGATGAAGAAGGTGTTTATGATCACAAAGTGGTTCCTAGATCAAAAATGTTTATGAAAAAAAACCTTCAATGAACATGACTAATGTATTTCACCATAATGGTTGGAGAACTAGAGGAGAGATGGAAAAAATGAACAAATACACTTACCATAGATCAAAGGAACTAACAGGAAATTCAGAAAGGATTTTTGAACTCTAAATTCACTTGGAGGATACCCTAGGGTCAAGAGGAGAGGGTTATAGTATAAATAGAATGAAATTAATCCATATAGAATACTTAAAACAATAGGTTGTGGAATTATACTATGTGTAAACTAGTTACACTCATGTAAATATTTTTAATATAATACAACGAAAACCCCATTGAATTGGATTTATTTATTTTAAACACCCAAAAAATTTCATGATGGGTAATCCATTTACGGATTGTGTAAATGTTCTGCATATGTTTTTTCATCCCATTTTCCTTTTAAACAACCTGAACCTCCTTTAATGCTTCCCAACTTACCAAGAACCCATGAATCACTTTACTCATTTATTCCCAAACTCCATTAATTTAAGAAAAACATACATTCTTGAACTTTAATTCCATTTCCCTAAACAATTATCCCCATATCTTAATAATACTCAACTAAAAAGACTCAAATAAAAACTTAATGGGGGGTGTACCTGGAAAAGTAATATAACTTACAACCTACCAACCATATAACAGCTCATCCCCAAGAAACTCTAAGTTTCACTATGAGGTCTCTTTAAATAAGTTTGACCACATGTTCTCATATTAGAATCTATCTCACAGGTCTCCTCTTGATCACACCCATCCTTACACTTCACTTAAAACAATGTTATAGTCCTACCCTAAATATATCTCTCACTACGGTCGACAACCTATATCAGATGCTCCTCAAAGGATTCATGCGCACAAAGCTAGATGTCTGCTACGTCTATAACATGGGAAGGGTCTATATGATATTTTTATATCTTTGACATGTATAACACATCATTCATGGAATTGTATCATTGTAGAATGGATAAATTTTATGGTACTAGACCAACCCATCCCACTATCTCAAACGACCCACAAAAACATTGGTGATAGCTTTCCTTATTTCCTAATATGGTGTTTCCCCAACCTAGGAGACACCCAAAGGAAAACATGATGACCAACCTAGAATTATAGAGGACATATTTGATGATCATGATATTATTTTTTCCTACTCTTCGTGATCACCAACTGTTTTTTGGTCAACTAAACATGAAATGTCGTCTCCTGCACGAGACTAGGCCCAACGAGTGTTGACTTAATTTCCTCTAGCCAAGAAAGACTAAAACAGCACAGCCTGCCATATAAATCCCCAAAAGGTTCCATTTGAATTAATTATATGAAACTATTATTATATGTAAACTCCATTATTTCCCTATGTTTCTCCCATTAACCACTAAAATCCAAAACATGGGCTCATAACACATCATCTAGAACTTTAATAGTTCATTCATATTGACTATCCATCTATGGACGATAGGAGATTCTCAAGAGAACTCTTGATCCTTGAGCCTTCTGAATACACTACTAGAAAAATGATGTGAAATGAGTTTATCTATCTGAAATGATAATCCTCATAATACCATGCAATCGAAATACCTTGCACACATAAAGACTTCACATATCATCAACTATGAAGGTTTCCTTTATCATTAAGAAGTGGGATAAATTATTCAATCAATCCACAATCACCCATACGACATCATACATATGATTTTTCCTAGGTAAACCTATCAGAAAATACATTGCAACATCATTCAATTTCCACTCAGGAATGGGAAAAGGCAGAAAAATCCCAGATGGTCTATTATTATTATCTTTTACCTAATGAAAAGTGAATCATCTAGAAACTATGATTTCCACTTACTTGTTCATTTATAACCACCAGTATTATCTACTGAGATCATTATACATATTTGATAATAAAAGATTCATTTCCCATCTAAAATCATGAAACTCCCTCACCAGATCCTCGTGTAAGCCCATAGGAAACCATACTCGGACATACAAAAGAAGCCAATTTTCATGAATGAGAGACCATCCTAATGGTGTATCCCCAACATATAATTTTTCTCTCAGAACTGAGCTATCTAGATAAGATAATTACTCTATCCTAATCTAGTCCAAAAACACGTGTATAACAGATGTCTATGTTATAGGTAACCTACCCAAAGACTCCAAAACATCTAGATACATGTATGTGAATAGGTCCATTATCCACCACCTGTCACATGACTACCATACTTAAAATGTATATTTCATTTTTCTGAAGGCATATGCAATGAAGCATACCTTTTCTGCTATATAAGCCAACTCAAAGTCAAGACACTATAGATACTTGATCCACCACCTTTGCCGATGTTTTAGGTCTTGCTGAAAAAATATGAAGCTGAGGATCTTGTGGTTCATGTATAGAACAAACCTATCACCCATGAGAAAGTGTCTCCAACATCTTGGGATATGTACCAATGTTGCTATCTCTAGATTTTGAGTAGCGTAATTCCTCTCATGCAGTCTTAGCTGCCTGGAGACATAAGCAAACACTCATTCCTATTACATTAGAAAAGATTTGAGTCCATGTCTAGATGTGTCATAGTACACGACATATACTTTACCCATCCTAGGTAAAGTAAGGATAGGTAATGAGGTCAATATTCCTTTTATCACATAAAAATATCTCTCATAAGCATAAGACCAAACAAACATTATCGATTTCTTGGTTATCCCAGACATTCATGCTTCCAATCAAGATAAATCCTAGATATATAACCGATAATAACATGTTAATCCTAGAAATATATGAATCCCAAAGAATTCATTAGGATATTATAAAGATATAATGTCACTGATTTTATCTGGGTCCACTAAAACTCAATCCTCTCAAATTAAATGACCCAAGAAGTACACATGGTATAAAACTGATACCCTCTCAATGTACGGTATACGATGTCGAGATGTTTGGAATGACCATCTACTAAATGGGATTACATGAATAAATCATTGAAAAAAACCATGACAAACATGTGTAGTAACGGTTCTAATATCATATTCATTATAGTGATGAATCATGTCGGTGCATTAGTTAACCGAAATGGAATCACTAAAAATTCATACAAGACATACCTAATCCTAAAAGAAATTTGAGGTATGTCTAATAGTATCACTATCAACTGATGATACCCCAATATCAAATAAATCTTGGAGAAGATCATAGCACCTCTCATTTGAAATAGAAGATCATCAATGAGTAGAATAGGATATCATTTCTTTACCTTCATCTGGTTCAACCTCCAATAATCCACAAATAAGAATAAAGATCCATTATCCTTCTTAGTAAATAGAACAGGAGAACCCCATGGAGATGTAATTGGATATATGAAGCCATTATATTCTAGATCTTCCAATTTAACATATTCAACTCTAGAAGCACCACTAGTTCTATTCTTTAAGGTAGGATAGAAACTGGCTCTTCTCCTAGCACCAACTTGATCATGAACTCGATCTATCTCTCAAGTGGTAAGTCACAGAAGACGTCAGAGAAAACATATTTAAAATGGTATACCATTGGAGGAATAGAATCGTGCAATATTACACCATCATCTATAGCAATACTAGCTATATGATATGTGATACAATACAATCAAAATTGAATTGGTCTGGAATGACCAGCTTAAAGATCCCACTCACCTTGGTGAAAATAGTTGTATCCTTCTAGAGATAGGAAGTTAACTCTCATATGTTAACATTCAATATGATCCTAGTATAGAACTAACTAATCCATACCATGAATGAAGTCAAATCCGGTCATTTTTAGGATGAATGGTTCCCAAAAGAAATGATAATAGCCGATATCTAGAGAACACGCCTTGCAACGTTTGATATTTTATAACTGAACTATGAGTAGTATGTCAATGGTAAAAGAACCATCCAATATTTCCACATACAAGTCCCAGCTATTTGAAAAAAGTGAAAATAGAAAAGAATGTGATGATCCTGTATCAAACAAAACACAGTCTCAGGCTGATGATACCATAATCATACTTATAATGGTAAATGGTCTTTCATCCATGATAGTAAAAGTAGTATATACAACATGTATATGATTTATCCCTATTCTATGTGCTCCAATATGAATACCCTGATTTATCTCCCCTTTTTAGTACTGGTACTCAAACAATAGGGTAGCATGTCCCCTACCTCATCCTAAATGGTCAATGGAAATCCTACTACCATCCTTCTGAGGGGTATTTGAGCCCTTTACCAACTCTGGTGTCTATCTTGTTCCCCTTCCATGGATCTTCTATGGAAATTTCACATAGATCCTCTGAAGATGACCTAGTATTCCATTGATATGAAACTCTAATGTGGGGTAAGGACACTATGGGTGATTGTGTATACACTTTCCACTTTGATATCCCTATAACAAAACTCGGTATTGATATGGTTTTCAAGTTAACTGAATACTCTGACCAATACTTCCTTGGCCAAAACTATCATAGTAGAAATTCTTTCCACATGAAGAAGAGTTCCCAGTTTTCCTTGTAGAAATAAAATTTCCGCTACTCGGAGCATCGCTTAAATTTCCTTCTATGATGATTGTTTGGTTCATCATGCCCTCAAAGATGCTTAAACAAAAGATGTTTACCAACAAACTGATCTCATAGTGAAGACCATCTTGAAATTTTCTCACATTTGAGATCTCATCACCTTCCAAGGGTATGACAAAGTATTGTAGGTGGGTGAAATGTCCAACATAGTCCAGCACTGACACGACCTCATGTGTAATATGCATGAACTCATGATATTTCTCATCCCTAAATGTTTGAGGATAGAAATGGATATGGAACATTGTATCTATATCCTTTCATTATTTCTCATCCTAATTCCCATATTCCTCCATAATATTCCACCAATGCTTGGCAGTTCCAATAAGCATATATGCAGGATGCTTCACCCTTCTATTAGAAGGTGTCTCCAGATGCTTGAATACCATCAAGAATGAATCGATCTAGAACTCGGATTCTTTGGGTCCTCCTTCCCTAGTAAATATTTGTGGATGTTGTAGTTAAAACTCTCTTTTTAGCTCATACATCAAAGAAATTTTATGAAGTGTCTCCCTTTCAATGGATCAAAATGACCCTCGGGAAGCCATTGTGAAGCTTAACATCCATATACTCCTCAAAAACTTCATGAATAATTGGTTAAACTATGTTAGGAGAATGTTTATTTACACTCTACTACTACTCAATGAAACGATGAGGAGGAGTAATTTTCTCTACATGACATACACACATCTTAGAGAACTGAATAACAATAAATTCAACCTCAAGAATTGACTATAAAATAAAACTAATGACTCAAGGTATCTCTAAACATGGATTACATGTGTTTTAGTAAGACACATCAATTCATTTCATTTAACTAGTGAAATAGATATCCCATATTACCGTTCAACATTAAATTATATATCACATGAAAAAATAAATATACCCATATCATGAACAATGCATGTCAATATATCATTATTTTCCAATTAAGATGCATTTATTCACATCTCGCGCAATACTAGGACACAAGTACATATATCAATAAACAATAACAACATGAAACAATAACCTCACAGAATAATTGAATCACACAAGGTGAAATAACATCAACTGTAATAAGCGCATAGCACATCAGTAATCTCATCCCTGGGCACATGGATTTTCCTCTGTATATGGGTTAACTAATCCCATGTATAATATCATTACCAAGCCATGGAACATCCTAGTATCCATTCTACCATTAAAAATACTAAATTAGAAGAAAAGAAAACCAACTCATTTGATACCACTTTGCAATGTCTTACAATCTGGAACTCTCTCATGTTGCCAAAGTGGTTCGGTTACAAGACCTCAAGCGCACCTCCCCATAGGAGATAGGCTGCTGATGAGCATTGCAGGTGTGAAATCTATAGTGGGGAAACTATAACCCCAAGTATTAAGTTTCATAGTATTATAAAATAAACCATATAAACAAAATAAAATCAATATATAGACATAGAAGAAGGAAATAATAAGAGTAAACTCAATAATCCAATAAATAATAAAGGAATAATGTGATGAAGTGTTGGAATGTAACTAAATTTCCTTCTAGAAACAATACAACTACAATACTAGAAGCATAAAATAAAGAGTAAAAAATCCTCGGTTTTAACCCCATATTGGTCCCCTCTCTAAACTCCATCCCATCCGATAAGAAAAAAAATCAATAGTAAGGTCCTTTCCCATGCCCAAACCTGCATCCATGTAATCTTCCCAGGTACCAAATGACAACCCAAATAGGATGTGAATATAACTTAGATGTTTGAAACAATGATGTATAAACTAACCAATCTCACAATAATTGTACAAAATAAGTTGATAAATAGGTTTACTTATTCATTGAATAATTAATAAATAAAACAAAAACCTGCTTCTACTTCGTGCTCATCACAAACCATCCTGTAGGGACCCATGCCATGACTACCCTAAGCTTGAATCAAATAGGCTAGGGGATGATGACTAGAACCAAGTAGTAATATCCAAAAAATGGGAGGCATTATCCTAATGTACCTATACGTAAAAACACATATCCAAGACACAAATGAAAAATTGTAAAAACGCTATGTAAACAATTCATGGGAACCACAATATCCAACAAGCAGAGTACAATTGTGAATGTGTTGTAAAGTAATCATGAAAAAAACAATCCAACCAAAATGAGTCTGTAACTATATGTCCATACTGTATGAAAAGTGTTACTATGACTACTGTTGAAACCACGGGAACACACCTCATCTGTCTAGACTTAATATGCATCGTCTAGTCTTGGTCTGCCTAGGACTCCATCATAGGGTCGATCATCTACACAAGACACGACACATGTGGGAAAAGCCTGTGCATTGGTGAGTATAACAATACCCATTAGGAAACCCTAAAACCCCAAAGTAAAATATCAAAAAGGATATTCCATGAAATAAATACACAAAAAAGTATAGTTAGCTCCACATAGGTATATGTCTAGAGTACATATAATGTCACGACCCATCCCCCAGGGACTGTGCCGTGACTACCACAATCCCACCTTCCATTGGCCAGGGGATGGACACTAGCACCGTAAAGGCATATCCCAAAAACCACGAAGGCATTGCCTTTAAACCTGTAAACTCACCCAAACCAACCACACATCAAGATACAAGCACAAAGTAAACTATATAGTAAACAAGGTGTGTGCAGTTAGTAAAGGGGACAGTATACAAGCCCAACTGGGAAGTACTAGTAAAACTGAAAACAGCTCCTATGATGACCCGCCATGGATCCAACCTGAAGGGTTGGTAAATCTCTCAAACGATCATCTCTATAGTATGCATCGTCTATTTTCCACCTCCGAGAAGCCTCTAGTCCTAGTACCCTCATCCTCGGTCAGCATTGTCTGTCATCTACACAAGACACCGCAAGGTGCAGGTGAAGCCCGTGCAGGGGTGAGTATAACGATACTCAGTAGGGACCCCAAGCCCCCCAAAGGTCTCTCAAAATCCACAAAGGATAAACCACAAAGTATAGAAATATCAGTCAACCCTACTTAGGTATATGACCATACATATAGCTAAGTTGTCAAGCATATCCATCTCATTCATGAGGAAACATAATGCCCAAATCCATAGCTAAAAACCAAAATGTTCAATGATGGAAATAATATCATGAAGGTAACACCACAAAGGTAAGTACGAAAAAGGTAACACCACACATAAGAATACCAAAAAGGTAAAAATTCAGATCATACTAGGTATAACTTATGTACAGAATTATAGATGTTTAGCCATAAGGCTAGATCATCTTATTCTATTTAGTAGCACTGCTTCTGACCCACACAGGATCGATAGGTAACTAACCCCTACAAACCCACACAAGATCCATAGGTAACTAACCCTCACTGACTCACACATGATCGGTATGTGTTGACCCACACAGGATCGCTGAGTGTTGAATGACACAGGATCTGACCCACACATGATCGGTATGTGCTGACCCACAAAGGATTGCTCAGCACTGACCCACACTGGATCTGAAGATGACCCACACAATATCTGAAGATGACCCACATCGGATATTAAGATGACCCACACAGGATCTGAAGATTCTTCATGTACAACGAGACATTGGGTTCCCTCACTAAGCATGCTCGATTCTGGGATATTTTTCTCCTAAATCCATCGGTCTATACTTAAACTTCAACTAAGTCCCATGAGGAAGTATCCCAAAGGTATATCACGTCAAAAGGGACCCAACGCAATTGACGGCACATCAATTGGACGTTCGGTCTGTAAGTTATTAGTGATTCTATTCTAAGGGCCCGATTGGATTCGAGTTCGTTCCAACCCGACCATACTCCAACTTTATCCAAAAATCAAGTGGAGTATACCAAAAGGTCTGTTCGGTCTTCAAAATTGGGACCCACAGGAGGGGGGTCCTCGATGTGTCGTGGCCGGCCGGATCGCTGACCAGTCCTCCTCCCAGCGGTGAGATGACACCGCTGCCTCCACGGTCGGTCGGGGTTCGGCTGCCCTTCGGCCTCCGTCGTGGCCTCCTACTCCACCGGTGGCACGGACGCGCGCCGTCACTCCACCACACTACTGGCTGGCATGCCGGCCACGATCATACTCTATCGTGGCTGACGGGCCATGGCCTCCTTCTCATCCGGTGGCATGGACGAGCTCTGCCCTAGCTCTATGCACCTGGCCGGTGTGTCGGCCGCCCTCCTCTTCTGTGGTTCACCGCATCCCATTCTATACCCAAAAAATAAAACGACCGCATATTTGAGATTCGCGGGTTGAGGGCTCCTCTTCCAAATGTCACGCTCAATAAAACATTGTGTTTTCAACGCTGTTAAATATTTGGCGTTGATTAACGCACGAATAACGCGCGAAGAATAAAAGAAAAAGGGGCAAGGTATTAGTGCGGGATGATGGCCATGTTTGTTTGGCCATCGTCATTGTGAATCAAAAATATGAATAATCAACAAAAATAGATTTAATAATAATTCAATTTAAAACTCGTACCTCGATCATCCATTGGAGACGGCATGAGGAAGAAGACAAAGACGATGAAGACGATGAGGGCGCCAATGTTCATGGCTCCTGCGACATGCTTCCAAAGTCGGGCTCATGATTTGTCCTTGTTATTGATCCAATATAAGTTCTTCATTTTAGAGGGTGTTCTTCATTGAAGATTTTTATCCAAGGCTCTCCTCATGTATCCTCTCATTTTATAATCATTTTTTCCCGCGAGAGGTGAGGTGCCAAATAAATAAGATTAAGGGTTAATTTAATTAAAGTTGGCACATTAATTAAATTAAGTTGGTGAATTTAATTTGGGAGGATTCCAAGGGTCTACCACATTATAGAAGAGAGTTTGGGTGGTCCCCACCACCAAAATTCAAAAAGGATGTTTCAAATAAAATAAAAATCATTGTTTTATTTAATTTTTATTCTTTTAACTCTCCCACAAAAAACATGAAAACTAACTTTCACCCTCGACCTACTGTAGTCTATGTGAAGGTATCCTTAAGCGAATATTGGCGTTGTAAGTTCAACGGTGTCCTCATATTTCAATTATGAGTACCAGTTCAATAGTTTCAAAATGTCGCTCGCGCGTTTACTGAACGTACATAAAAAAATCAGAAATTCATTTCGGGCACACCGGGCCTCAAAATCATGCGTCGTCAATTTTCAAGGACTCTTAATATTACCATATAATTTAAAAATGATTACATGGAAATATCCAAGTCTTTAAATTCTCCCCACCACAGGGATTTGCGTCCCTGAAAGCCACAACACATACTAGGGAAACAAGTGGGAGTACTAGGCATGAATTTGAGCCTTCCGCTCCCATTTTCTATCCTAGAGGTTCCCATGCTACCAACATACACTCACTAGAGGTATCTATTGCACATGTAAGACTCCCTCTTTTCAATCCTCAATCTCTACTGGAACCTCCAAAAATGTCGACCAATCATTGATGTACAGTTCGCCCCAGTCAATGATATGTGAAGTATCATGTACTTATATCCTCAACTGGGATACATGGAAAGTGTCTTGCACCCAGTGCAACTGAGGTGGAAGAGCTAAGCGGTAAGCCCCCTCACCAACTCTACTGAGGTTCTGAAACGGTCTAATGAACCTCAGAGATAACTTGCTGCCTCGGCCAAATATCTGCAAACCTCATCTAGGTGAGACCCGTAGAAATACATGGTCACCATCCTCGAGCTCCAGAGGTCTCTGTCTCCGGTCAACATAAGAATTATGTCTGTTTTGTGCAGTCTTCATCCGCTCCTGGATTATCTGCACTTTCTCTTTGGTAGCATGTACCGTCTCTGGTCCCATGAGTGCTAACTCCCATGGGTCAGTCCAGTACATATTTGATCTTCAGGGTCGACCATACCATTCCTTGAATAGTTCCATACCAATATTGGAGTGACAACTATTATTGTAAGTGAACTCCACCAAAGAAAAGTGATCCTCCTATATATGACTAAAATCAAGGAGGAAAGCATGCATCATGTCCTCAAGAGTCTGAATGGTCTGCTCTGTCTGTCCATCCATTGAGGGTGGAAGGCGGTGCTCAATCAAATCTAAGTCCCGAACGCCTCCTGCAACCCCTTCCATAGCTGGGAATTAAAATGTAAATCATGATCAGATACAATTTTAGATGTCACTCTGTGAAGACTTACAATATTCTATACATAGAGGAATCCCAAGCCCGCTACTAATCCCTACTCTCTGATAGGTAGGAAGTGGGATGACATGGTGATTCGTTCAATGATCACCTAGATAGAATCATGACCCCTGGTCGTGTGTGAAAGTTTTGTCATTAAATACATGGAAATTCCATCCCACTTCCACTCTAGCACCTCTAGTGGATGAACTAAGCCTATTGAAACCTGGTGCTCTGCCTTCACTTGCTGACAAGTGAGGCACCGTGAGACAAACTCTGCCACTGCTTTCTTCATCCCCATCCACCAGTGCTGACGTTGAAGGTCCCGATACATCTTTGCCACTCCTGAATGTACCGCAAGAGGGGATGTGTGGAACTCCCTTAACACTTCCTCATGTAGCATAATTAGTACCATGGTACACCCTCTAAAGTGGATGACGTGCTCCCCACCATTAGAAAATCCATCAGGTTCATGTACTGTAGAAATATGAGCACGTCGAGCCTCGCAGTTAGTGTCTCCAAGATGTACCTCCCTGACTCATTAGAGTATTGGGGGAGTGAATGATAGATACTGAAGATAAGATGATCCATCTCGATTCATGAAGGATATCTGCAAAGTGGAAAGCTGCTTTGTTGCCTCACTCAGTAATTCTATAACAGATCTCTTACTGATTGCATCTGCTACTACATTCCCCCTCCCAAGAGTATAGAATATCTCAAATTCATAGTCCTGGAGGAACTCAATCCAAATCCATTGTCTTAGGTTCAGGTCCTTCTGAGAGAAGATAAACCTAATACTCTTGTGATCAGAGTAAACTGTAAATTTTTTGCCAATCAAGTAATGTCGCCACATCTTCAAAGAGAAGACCACTGCTGGGAACTCCAGGTTATGTGTAGCGTAGTTCTTATCATGTTGTCTCAGTTTTCGAGAACCATAGGTGATCACGGATTGATCCTACATTAGGACACATCCAAGTCCAGTCCCTGATGCATCGTAATATACTACGTACCCAACGCCCTCCTCCGGTAGCCTCAAGATGGCGGCACTTGTCAGTCTCTACCTCAGCTCCTGGAAAATCTACTGGCATCTCTCCAACCACACGAAGGGTTTCCCCTTCTACGTCAAAGTTGATAAGGGTACCGCAACTCTAAAAAATTTAGGCACAAACCTTCGGTAGTAACCGGCCAAACCCCGAAAACATCACACTTCCGTCACACTCTTGGGTGGCTCCTAAGCAAGACCAACCTCAATCTTCGCTGGATCCACCGCAACTCCCATTTTCGAGATAACGTGTCCTAGAAAGTGAACCTATCAGATCCATAACTAGAACTTCAAGAGCTTACTATAAATATGGTGCTCTCGGAGTGTGTCCAGAACTATCGGTAGATTATAGGCATGCTCCTCCTATTTAGCTAAGTATATCAGTATTTCATCGATGAAGACTACCACAAATTGATTGAGTTATGGCTAGAAGATCCTATTAGTGGGTTTGATGAACACTTCTGGGGCATTGGTCATGCCAAATGGTATAACCACGAACTCATAACAGCCATATCAACATCTGAAGGTTGTCTTTTTCACATCCTTATCTCATACCATGAGCTAGTGATAGCCCGATTTGAGGTCTATCTTTGAAAACCACCGTGCTCCCTTCAGCTGATCAAAGAGATTTTCCATCCTCGGGAATGGGTACTTGTTCTTCACGGTCACCTAGTTCAGGTGCCGATAGTCCACACATAGTCTCAAACTCCCATCCACCTTCTTGGTGAAAAAAATCAGGGTTGCCCAAGAAGAAACATTGAGCCTAATAAACCAATTTCTCGGTAAGTCCTCCAGCTATACTCGCAACTCTGGTAGCTCTGTGGGAGCCCTCCGATATGCTGGTGTAGAAATCAGTGAGGTCCCAGGGTACAATTCGATATAGAATTCCACCTATCTGTGAGGAGGTAGACCTGGAACATCAACAAGGAAAATAGCAACGTACTAGTCCACCACTATAGGATAGCTCGGGCTCTGAACATCAACCACTCTGAGGGTAAGGCTAGCCAACTGATGTGTGATCGGATGCACCCTCCTCTGGGTTAGTCCATCCTGCGCTGCAAAGGTTCTCCTCTCGTCATTGAAGGAAATCCTTATCCCATCTGTGTGGACACACCACAATTTGCACATAATACTGTTAATCTGAGCATAGATTGTGGATAACAGGTACATACACAAGATGACATCATAAGGCCTCAATACTGCTACTAGAAGATCCCACCTGAAGCTCTCTCCTACTCGAGTAAGATCACACTTCCGGCCCCAGTGTTTAATCATCTAATTTTCTCCTGTAGGAGTCCCTAGCTGTAAGGATCGAACCAACGGCTCCACCAGAATCTCATAGTTCTGAACGAGGGTCATGGAAATAAAAGAATTACTGGAACCTATGTTTATAAGTACTACAGCTAAGGTGGAGTAGACACAGATCGTACCACGTATCATCTCGGGAGCACTATGGTCATAGGCCTCATTTGCCTAAAGCTGAGCTCATCCCTGTCCACCTACACCCAGTGGTCGGGTTGGAACCCCTAGTGGTGGTGGCGGTAGAACCTCGTATCACCGCCCACCGCCTAATGTACATCCATCTCCTCTGCAACATCTTCCACCTGCCTACAGACCTCCTCAATTGAATCTTTGCCTCTTCCAAGGAGGTCCTTTGACCATCTTCTGGTCGTCCGTATGGCGGGTTGGGCAGTCGTGATCCATGTGACCCTGCCCGCCGCACGTGTAACACTGCATGTTTCTCGCATGTCCTACTCTGTCTCGAGAGCCCCGCACCACCAAACCTGTATCATGTGGTCATCCACCTATATTTTTGGTCCTCTTGAACCTCTGTGTCACTTATATTCTACCAGCTGTAGATGACTCTTCTATATAGAGTCCAGTGGTGGGTCTCACTGCCGGTGACTACTCAGCAAGGAAGATCTCCACTAAGAGTGTTGGATCTAATACCCGCCTGTGTCGAGATGCTGAGAGAAATCATCTAGGATCTAATATCCCGTCTGATCCCATGATTGAAGGTTCGAGACCTGAAGAAAGGTTCCTACACCATGTTAGTGGAATAGCATGAGGTGAACTTTACTAAATACTGAGCCAAATTCATGCTACCTTGCTGAATGTGGATAAGCTCATGTTTACGCACTGAACGTAGAGTTGTTGGGATGAACTCTCCCCTGAAAAGGATCTCGAAGTACGCCAAGATGAGAGTGACCTCTTCATGAACCTAGAGCATCAATCTCCACCATCTTCCCGATGCTTCCTGAAGAAGGTTAGCGGCAAGGATCACCATGAGATCAGTTGGTGTCCCTACAAGTCGAAAAACTCTAACTAAGACCTCCATCCAGTCCTCAGCTGCCTATGGATTTGTCTCGCCCCAGAACCTCAGTGGCCTCTGGCACTGGAACTCATGAAACACGCTCAAGTGGCGCGCACCCTCTTCCACTGTGGTTGGTGGCATCAGTTGTCCAACTGGTAGTGGTGCTGATGGTACACCACCTGATGATACAACTATAGTAAGGGGCCCCTACACCAAAGCCTCGTTCTTCGGTGGGATTTTATCACATAATCTACCTAGAACCCTGGATGTCTATCTTTGTGGAGGCATCCTAAAAGAAACAGGTGCACCGTGGTCAATATGTTAAACCTAGTGACCTGTCTCAAAGAGATCATAAATAAAACTTTCAAAAAAAACATACATGTAATCAATGTTTTCATGCACTGAGTCAGAAATCAGAAGTCAGGGTCCTGGTGTATGGATACATTGGTCGTCATCCCAACACTTAAATCCCTAAAATAAAAACCACCCTAACCACACTTAAAACTATTTCCACATAGAAAATATCAGAGTTATAGTTCTTCGATAGAACCGAACTCCTCTGATACCAATTTTTCATGACCTGTCCCACAGGGCCCATGCCATGACTACCCTAATCCCCTCTTCCATAGGACAGGAGCTAGAGACTTTCACTGGAAAGGCGTATCCCAAAAACTGGTAAGGCATTGCCTTTAAACATGTAAACTCACACAAACCAAGAACACTACATGATACAAGCACAAAGTAAAATAT
The DNA here is from genome assembly GCA_963277665.1 of Viscum album. Lineage (NCBI taxonomy): Eukaryota > Viridiplantae > Streptophyta > Magnoliopsida > Santalales > Viscaceae > Viscum > Viscum album. Next base: position 365,739,923 of record OY728167.1, on the reverse strand, counting down.
ATAGTAAACAAGGTCTGTACAGAATGTAAAGGGGCTAGTATACAAGCCCAACTGGAAAGTAAAAGTAAAACTGAAAATAGCTCCTGTGAATACCCACCAAAGATCCTACATGAAGGGTAGGTACAGCTCTCGAACAGGCATCTCTATTGTACTCCTCGTCTAATGTCCACCTCTGAGAAGCCTCTAGTCCTAGTACCCTCATCCCCGTTCAGCGCTGTCTGTCGTCTGCACAAGTCACCGAAAGGTACGGGCGAAACTCATGCATGGATGAGTATAATGATACTCAGTAGGGACCCCAAGACCCATGAAGGTCTCTCAAAATTCACAAAGTATAAACCACAAAGTATAGAAACAACAATCAACCCTTCTTAGGTATGTTCCCATACATATATATAATTTTTCAAGCATATCCATCTCATTCATGAGGAAACACAACACCCAAATCAATAGCCAAAACCCAAACTGTTCCATAAAGGAAAGAATACTACAATGGTAACACCACAATTGTAAGTACCACGTAGGTAACACCACACATAAGAATACCAAAAAGGTAAAGACTCACCTAACACCAGGTATAACATAATTACATAAGTACAGATGTATAGACATAAGGCTAGATCATATTATTTTGTTCAGTAGCACAGCTTCTGACCCACATAGGATCGATAGGTCACTAACCCCCACTGACCCACACAGGATCCATAGGTAACTAACCCCACTGACTCACAAAGGATCTGACCCACACATGATCGGTATGCGCTGACCCACGTAGGATCATTGACCACTGACCCACACAGGATCTGACCCACAAAGTATCGGTATGCGCTGACCCACACAGGATCGTTGAGCGCAGACCCACACAGGATCTGAAGATGACCCAAATAGTATCTAAAGATGACCCACACAAGATCTAAAGATTCTTAAAGTACAACCAGCCACTGGATTACCTCACTAAGTATGCTCGATTCCAGAAGGTTTCGCACATCAATCCATCTATCGATACTTCAACTACCACAAATTTCCACAAGGAAGTATCACAATGGTCTGTCATGTCAGAAGGGACCCAACGCAACTGACAGGGCATCAATCGGACGCACGACCTGTAAGTTATTTGTGTTTCCGTTTTGAGGGCCCGGTTGGATTCGGGATCGATCCAACCCGGCTGTACTGCAAAATTATCAAAAAAATCGAGTATACTGAAAGGACCGTCTCGATCCATGGATTCTAGCACTACAGACGGTTCGTCAAATGGATGCCCGGTTCTCAAGATATGGCCAAAAAGGTAACACTTGGTCCATATGGGCCCGGGTCCGGTCCAACCATATCAGACCGACCCAGACTGGGCCGACCCGACCCGGTCCGGATCAGGCCCGGCCCGCTGGGTGAGGCCCGTTGGCGTGGTCCGGTGGTGCGGTCCAGTGGCGCGGCCCGAGGTCAGGTGGACCGTCATGGCGGGGTCCACCCAAGCCGACGCTCAGGAGGGATGTGCCTCCCAGGTCACTTGAATGGCAAAAGGGACATTTGGTATTTGAAAGCGGGACCCTCCGGAGTGGATCCTGCTCGGTGGGCTAACGTAATCAGGATTGTTGGCCGGTCCGCCTCCCAAGGGCGCGACGGCGCCGCTTCCCACTGCAGTTGGCCAGGAGTCGGCCGCCCTGCAGCCACCGCTACAGCCAGGTGGTCATGTCCTTCTACTCCACCAGTGGCGCGGACACGCACCACCACTCCGCCACGCAGCCGGCCGCAAACCTCCTCCGTCGTGGCCGACGTGCCATGGCCTCCTGCTCATCCGGCGACACGGACGCGCACCACCCTATATCCACGCGGTCGGCCGGTCAGCCGTCGGCCCTCCTCTTCTGTGGTTCACTGCATCTCCTTTCAAAGCCCGAAAAATAAAATGACCTCATATTCATGATCCTCAGGTCGAGGGCTCAGTGTCCATACATCGCTCTCAACAAAACATTGTGTTTTTAGTGCTATTAAATATTTGGCGTTGATGAACGCATGAAGAACAAAAGGAAAAGGGGCAAGGTATAAGTGTTGGAAGGTGTCCATGTTTGTTTGGACATCATAGTTGTGAATACAGAATTTGAAGAATCAACAAAAATAGATTTAATCATAATTTATTTTAAAACCCCTACCTCAATCGTCCGTTGGAGACGGCGTGAGGAAGAAGATGAAGATGATGAAGATGATGAGGGCGCCAACGTTTGTCGCTCCCGCAAAATGCTTCCGAAGTTGGGCTCATGAATTTTCCTCATTCTTGATCCAAAGAATACTCATCATTGGATAGGGTGTTCTTCATTGAAGATTGATCTCCAGGGCTCTCCTCAAGTCTCCTCTCCTTTCCCTGTCCTTTTTCCCCATGAAAGGTGAGGTTACAAATTAATACGATTAAGGATTAATTTAATTAAATTTGGAACATTAATTAAATTAAGTTGGAACATTTCATTTGGGAGGATTATAAGGTTCTCCCACATTAATGAAGAGAGTTCGGATGGTCCCCACCACCAAAATTTAAAAATGAGATTTCAAATAAAATAAAAATCATTGTTTTATTTTATTTTTATTTTTTTAACTCTCCCACAAAAAACATGAAAACTTTCACCCTCAACCTACTGTGGTTGAGGTGAAGGTCTCCCTAATCTAATATTGGCACTGTGAGTTCAACGCTTCTGTCATATTTCAATTCTGAGCCCCAGTTCAATAGTTACAAAATGCCGCTCACGCGTTTACTGAACGTACTTAAAATAAGTTCAGAAAGTCATTTCAGGCACACCGGGCCTTGGAATCATGTGCTGTCAATATTCACATACTCCTAATATTTCAATATAATTTTAAAAAAAATTACATGATAAAATATGGTACTTTGCGTATAAAAAGAATATCAAGATATACTCAATCCATGACACAAAGTCTAGAGTTAATCCACCACTAGTTTTTATCCAAAATATTCTACTCGAAGCATGCTCATTCCTGGAGAACTCACTCCTCGAGCTGTGATGTAATCAGAAACACTCATAAAGAGGTCAAGATCATTTGGTCTCATCCCAAATGAGAATGTATTGGTCAATGAAGACTATGATACACAGATATGGGATCCTTCCCAATACCCTAGGTAATACCACTAACCCAATCTGAATCAATTCCTAACCTAGGGGATCATACCCATCACCCCAGGGAATACCACTAACCCTACCGATGTGGGTCAATATATAGAGGACCAATGCCCAGCTCTTAGTGATTAGGTCGATTCCACTAAAAATCCACTAGGGATGATGGAGGATTACACTCCAATCCTAGATAGGGATACTTTACTCTATATGAGACTCAGCCTCTAGAGTGGATTATAATCCAGTGATGTGGACATATTTCCATATTGAACCCTCAAGGAAAAGACCAAAAGGTATGACCTCCACATATACTAGTCTAATCTAAAAACAAACCACATTATCTCAAAAATACCATATCAGTGTTAGGGTGATAATTTCATTAACGGGTCATCAAAAAGATGTACCGTTTGAATGTTATCACATTTTAAATATTTAAAAGGGTGTCATTGGGCCTGTGAAACGACCACATGGTCGGTATACTAACTGTGGCAGTCAACTGTCATGTTTGATCCACCCCACGATCAATCATCCACGGTCAATCCTCCCCAAGTTCGACCATCCATGGTTAATATTACCTCTGTTAGATCATATATGGTCGATCGGTGTCATAGTAGCTCGATCTACCATGGCGTTTGACCACCACGGTCGACCGCGTGACCACCCTGGGTAATCCCAAGGTCCAATCTGGGTCCGACCCAGATGAATTGGATTTGACCCAACCGAATGGGTCCAACCCGCTATGTCTGACCTAACCCATAGGTTCTGACCCACTCATCCTGGCTCGTTGCTTGGCCCAACCCATTTCCCAGCTCAGTCTATTCCACCTGGTTCCAGCTCTTTCAGCATGGATCTGACCCATCTCTCTTAGATTAGTCCTCTCATGTGTGGGCCGCCTGGGCTGCTGCATACAGCTCAATCCATCCACGGTCTACATCCCACGAGGACTCCCTTGTAATACCCCGCAGCCTTGTCATTCCCTGCAAACCCTCAGCATCCCACATCCACCTTCCACATCGCCATCACCACCTCTAGTCACTGCCCCGCCACTTTTGCACCTCGTCATGATGCCTCGTGGTCTTGTAAGATCACCACGCCAGACCAGCACTGGTGGTCCCTTCTGCGGACCACCGAGCCACTTATAATGAATAAATTTCTAAAAATATACATATTTGGGATCTTTGGGTCCCAATCTACATAGATTTCTCCTTTTTTAGAGGTTTTCCTCAAATTCGTGGCTCCAATCGCATTCGAAGCCACCCGAAAAGTCGAATTGTGGCCACAGTGGTCCAACAATGAAGAACGGGGGAGAGAAAAGCACAAATAACACCCATAGGAATGAACCTCATCCTTTTTTCATATCATCCTCAATTCATTCTCATTAGAATGAATAATGAAAAAGAAATAAAAGAAACTCCAAAAAAATCCACATAATTATATCCCATCCCACAACGATCAAACCGTACATCAATCTATTCATGGATTAAATCACATTCATCATGGAAATAAATAATTGGGAAAACACAAAAGAAAAACTACCCTACATCGATTCGGATCAGTCCTCAATGTAGGATCATTGTGTCATCGTCATTGGCGATGTTCCTTTGAATTGACTTTGCATCGATCATCGATCCATGATCTGGTATAGTTTGTTTGAGAGAGATCATTCTCCATGTATCAGAGGAATTATAGGGTTATGTTTATAACTTTGAATTCTCGAAAAAGCATTAATTAAAAGAAATGTTGTTATGTTAAATAATATTTTTGTTATACAAATATTTTATTTACTATTTCTCCCTCCATTTATTTTTCTACATATGACCCACACTGACACAATTTTGTTATGCCTATAGTAAAGACACTAATCTAAGCACAACATTTCCCTTGTATTTCATATACGGGAACCCGATTAATAGTTGTTATAATTTTTCATGAAAACATCACACGCATGCAATTAAAAGTTTAATATTCTTCAAACAATCATTCCCAGAAAACCGGGTCTCAGAATCCCACGTCGTCTTATTGAATGGTCTCAAAATTAATCCATATAATTTATAAAAATAATACATAGGAAAATTTTAGATTTTACAATCTCCCCACCTTGGGGCTTTACATCCCTGAAATCCAAAACAAGTCTAGTCAAACAGATGAGGGTACTCATCATGAATTTGAGTCTCCTGCTCCCACGTGCTCTCCTCAAGATTCTAATGCTGCCACCAGACATGCACCATAGGAATCAACCACCCAAAAAGGATCCTCTCATGCTGATCCTCAATCTCTACTAGGTACTCAGTAATGTTCACCCCATCCTTGATGTCCAGCTCTCCCCAGTCGATGACTTCTGATGGGTCATGCATGTACCTCCTTAGATGCAACATATGGAAGACATCATGTACCCAATATAATTGTGGTGGTATATCCAAGTGGTACACCACCTCTCCAAATCTACATAGTATCTGGAAAGAACCGATGAACCTCAAAGATAGCTTTCCTTCCCATCCAAATCTCTACAATCCCCATCGAGGTGAAATCCAAAGGAATACATGGTATCCTTCCTCATACTCCAAAGGCCTCCATCAAATGTCATTGTATGACATATGATAGCTATATACAGTCTTCATTCACTCCACGGTGATCTAAAACTTCTCCATAATAGCTTGTAACAACTCTGGGCCCATGAGTGTTGACTCTCTTTAGTCAGTCCATCAAAGTGTTGACCTACATGGTCTCCTGTACAAGGCCCCGAATGGTTCCATAATGATGGTGGAGTGTTATCTATTCTTGTATGAAAACACCACCCATGGTAGGTGATCCTACCAAATATTTCTAAATTTTAACATTCATTCTCATAACATGTCCTCAAGATCTTGAATGGTTAGTTCAATCTGATTGTCCTTCTATGGGTGAAACACTATTCTAAAGCATAATTGATTCCCAAATTCCTCCTGTAATCCCTTCCACAACTGAGATGTAATGTGCTCATAATGATCTAAAACTATAATAAATGGAACTCCTTGGAGTGTAATTATCTCCTAAGCATAGAGGCGTCCCAATATCTCTATAGAACTATTATGTCAGATAAATATGAAGCGCTCCGACTTAGTGAGTCATCCAACGATCACCCAAATTCCATAATTTCCCTAAGATATACTTGGTAAAACTATCACAAAGTCCAACAATATCCCATCTAGCTTCCATTCTGTAAACTCAATGGGGTGAGCAAAACCCGCTGGAACCTGGTGATCTACCTTCACTTACTAACAAAGGAGGCATCATGAAATGAACTCAATAACTCTATTCTTCACATAATCCAAGAGAAGAATGTCACTTCTAGACCAAGATCATGGGTCACATAATAGTACTGATGTGGTCTAAATAATCATGAACCATAGGTAATCACTGCTTTCCCCTACATCAGGACACAACCAAGACATTTCCCTGATGCATCGTAGAACACAAAGTACTCGATGCCTTCCTTTGGTAACTTCAGTATAGGAGTTCTCTTCAACATCTATCTCAACTCCTGAAAGCACAGATGTAACTTTTCATTCCACACAAATGGATTCCCCATTTGTGTAAATTCTATCAAGGGTGATGGTATCATGGAGAATTTGGGTACAAACCTCTAATAGTACCCTTCCAATCCCAGGAAACTTCATACCATGGTAACACTCTTGGGTGTATCCCAAGAAATAACTGCCTCAACCTTAGCTGCATCCAATGTAACACTAGCCTATAAGATGAATTTTCCAATAAAATAGTCCTCTTAAATAAAAAACTGACACTTTGAGAATTTCCCATAGATTTGGTGATCTCAGAGCGTGTCTAGGACCATCTTCGAGTGTCTCGTGTGCTCCTACTCAAACATCGAGTAAACTAGGATTTCATTAATAAAGACCAACCAAAACCTATCTAAGTAAGGTTGAAAGACCTGGTTCATGTGCCCAATGAACACTTCTGGGTGTTTGTCATTCCAAATTGAATCACTAATTACTCATAGTAACTATAACGCCATATGAAGACCATATTTGGTATATCTGCATCTTGTACTCACAACTAGTGATATCCTTATATGAGGCCAGTTTTTGAGAACCATTGCACCCCTTTCAATAGATCAAAGAGTTCATCGATCCTTGGCAGTGGATACTTATTCTTAAAATCCACTTGTTTCAGGTGTTGATAATCCACACATAACCTTAAACTATCATCTGCCTTCTTGGAAAACAAAACTGGGGATTGCCAGGGTGAAACATTGGGTCTCATGAAACCCATACTCTGAAATTCCTCTAACTTCACCCTTAGATCATGAATCTCTACGGGAGTCATCCGATATGAAGGTGTAGATATCAATGTTGTCTCAAGGTGTAGATAAATGCAGAAGTCCATATCCTTGTGGGGAGGAAAATCTAGAACATCTTCAAGAAATACTTCCTCATACTCTACCATCGTTGCAAGAAACTGAGGACTCATATCATCAACTACATCTAGGGTGAGGCTATAAAACATATGGGTAATCAACCTCACCCTCCAATGTGTCTTTCTATCCTATGCTGGATGCGATTCATTTTCACCAATAAAGAGAAACATGGTTCCATCACTTTGGACATACCGAACTCTACACCTAAAATATTCAATCTGAGCATGATTTGTTGATAACCAGTCCATACCAAGAATGAAGTCGTAAGTCCTCGACTCCACTACTAAAATATCCCAACCAAATCTCTCACATACAATAGTCATATCATGTTATCGTCACCGGTGTGAGATCATTGAATTTCCTCACATATGAGTCTCTAAGCGTAAGTGTTGAGTCAATGGTTCAACGAGAATCTACGAGCCCCAAACAAGGTTTGTGGAAAGAACTTAATTACTAGAACCTATGTATATCAAAAATATATTCATGGTAGAAATGACACAGATCATACCTCATATCATCTTGGGAGTATCAGAGTCATAAGCCTCTATCACTTACAACCATCCTTGGCCCTATCCAATAGCTCACTGAGCATAGTGTGGACTACCTGGGGGTGGTGGGGGTAATTGGTCAAGCCTCTGACCTACTCATACCACCCATTATTTTCCACTTCCACATCAACCACCCATCTGACCATCCCGCTCTTGTCTCTACCTCTACCTAATATGTCTCTCGACCATTCCCCGATTAGTTGTACGATCGGTTAGGCAATCCCATGTCTGATGTCCATGACCGCCACATGTTAAATGCCATCAATCAATGGGCTGACTCAAGCCACCCTAGGATCCCTAAACTACTAGCCATTCATCTTGGGATAATCCTCTAAAGTTCCTGACCCACTTGGACCCTTGGGAATGTCATCGTCAGCCTACTTCCATTGACTGATCTACTTAATTCCCACCACTGGATACCACTACCGGTGTTTTCTCCACTAGAAAACTCTCCACTATCATGGATCTCTCAAGTACCCCCGCATAAATAGAAATGATAAGGAATAAAAAATAAAACCAGATTTCCTGGTATAATCCCTTCTTGAAGGTCCGAGCCCTAAATAATGGGTCTTGTATCATATCCATGGAGTATCACAAAAGATCAGTAAACCTCAATGAGTAATTTTCCCCGATCATACTCCCCAACTACACATTAAGAATCTTATTTATGAATACTGATTACAACGTGTCTTTTTAGAAATACCCCCTAAAGAGACACTCGAATTATATTTAGGATATATTTTTCTCGTCCTGATAATATTTCACCAATCTCCACCATTGCCCCACAGAGTCCTGAAGAAGACTCACAATGAGGATTTCCATCTGGTCCGTAGGAATCCTCGAATGGTGGAAAACATGTGTGAATTACTATAGAAAATATTTAGCCAACTGAGGTTCTGTCTCAACCCAAAACCATTGAGGTATCTACCTCTGAAACTCATGAAATGCACTCAACCTGTATGTATCCTTAGCTGGTTGTGCTGGTAGAAGATTCTGCTCAAAGGGTGGTGGTATATTTGGTAAACCACCCGAAGGATCCATCTTTTTTAAAAGCCCCTATATTTATTCCTCATTAGTAGGAATATAATAATCATTATCCTGCATTGGAATCATGGAGGGCTGTCTATATGAAGGAATCCTAAAATAAAATAAGATGTACTACAATCAATAGGGTATATCTGGAGAGATGACTTAAGAAGGATGTGGAAAACACAACTATTCTAACTTGATTCATGTATATTTTTCCCCCACAACCAATGTTTTCATGTAACAAGTCAAGAAGAAGGTAATTAGTGTCCTAGTGTATGGATACATTGGTTTCCACACCAACATTGGAGTCTCTGACAAGAAAGTCAAACTCGAAGCACTCAACACACATTCCCCAAACCAACCTCGTAGATTCCCTGCCCTAAAATATAACCTACCTATATCTGATACCACTATGTCATGACCCATCCAAGAGGGGCCTGTGTCATCACTACCCCATTTCTGCCTTCATTAGGTCGGAGGATGGTGACTAGCATCAAGTTGAAATATCCCACAAATGGGAATCATTATCCTTACGTACCAGTACGCATGCACAAATCTCTAAGCCAAAAATGCTAAAATGTAAATACACTAAGTAAACATTGCATGTCATCCACTATATACCACAACTATAGTACAACAGTCAATGTGATATAATGTAAATAGGTCCAGAATACAATCCCACAAAAAGAGTCGGTAACTACATGTCTAACCTGTAAGAAAAAGAGGTATTGTGACTTCTGTCTAAACCATAGGAACAGAAATAATCTGTCGGACCATGCTATGCAACACCTGGTCCTGGTCTTCTCATGAATCCATCAAAGGTTTTATCCTCTCCACAAGACATGACATGTGTGGGAAAAGCTCATTTCGGGGCGAGTATAACAATACCCAGTACGACACCCTAAAACCAAAAAGGAAATATAACTAAGGAAATTCCACAAAGGAAATACCAAAAAGGAAAGTATAGTCACCTCCACACATGTATATTTCTACATTAAATAGAAAAGGAAAATCCATATATACTCAATCCAAGACAAAAATTATAGATGCAATGCACCGCCAATTTCCAGCCCTAGGATTCTTGTCAAAGCATTCTCGTTCTAGGAGAACTCACTCCTCGATCCATGATATCCTCAGAGACACTCACAAAGTGGTTTAGTTAATTTGGGACCTACCAAAATGAGAATTTATTGGTCAATGAAGATTATGATACACATAGAGGGGATCATTCCCTAATCATTTGGGAATACCACTAACCCATTCTGAATCAATTTACAACAAAGGGGATCCTTCCCCACACCCTGTGGAATACAACTAACCCTACCGATGAGGCCTGCTAGATGGAGTACCAACAGCCAGATCTTAGTGGTTTCATTGATTCCAGAAAAACACTATTAGTTGTGACATAGGATCAAACTCTAGTACCTGGGAGGGGTACCTTAATCTATCTTGGACTCGGACTATATAAGGGATTATATTCCAGTGATGTGGATGTAATACTGTATTGTACCATAGGGGAAAGGACCAAAGGGAATTCACTCCACATATATTTGTATAAGCTAAAAACTCACCCCATTATATCAAAATTACCATCTCAACATGAGGGTCACAACATCGTAGACATCTAATTAAACAGATGCACCGTTTGAATGTTATCGTAGTTTTATGATTCAGATGGGGTCACTGGGGTTGTGGACCGACCGCACTGTTGGTCCACTGACCATGGTGGCTGACCATCCATGGTTGACTGTGCGAGTACTATGGTTTGACATGAGGTCCAACATGAGTCTGACCCAGATCTGCTAGGTCAAACTCATCCTCCTTTGTCTGACACACTCGGCCTGACCCACTCAGCTCAAACTGTTGCTTGACCCGACACGATCTACCTCGGCTCGGCTCGACCAGCTTGTGTGTTGGCCACCAGGGTGGTCATGAGCATCCCTCCCTATCTGTTGTATGGGTCCCATGTGGCCACCCCTGCCTTACCCCATGACCCACAGCCCACACACCTATCTACCCTCTGCGTCACAGCCGCAGCCTTTGGTCCATGCATCGTCACTGCCACGCATCACATAACTACCACACCACCTCGCTGAACTGCCGCACCACCACATCATACCATCATTCCAATAGTCCCTTCCACGGTCCACTAAGCTACCTCTGGTACTTGAAATTCAAAAAGGTCATAGATCTAGGCTTCTCAGGTATCGATCTATATATATTCGGTTTCTATTGTCTGTTTTCCTTCAATCCGGGGGTCAGATCACATTCTAAGCCCCCTGCAAGTCAAATTGTGGACATTATGGTCCAAAGGTGAAGAACGCAAAGAACGTGGGAGAGGAAAGAAAAAATAAAACCCAGAGGAATGAACCTCATCTATTGTTCGTGTCTTCCTCAATTCATTCTTGTTAGAACAATGAATGAAGTAGAAATAAATGAAACTCCAACAATTTCCTAATAATTATAGCCCATACAGCAATGATCAAACCGCGGATCAATATGATTGTGGATTGAACCAAATTTTTTGTGTAAATAAATAAAGGGGAAAATTAAAAGGAACAACCACCCTACTTTGATTCAAATATTTATCCAATGAAGGATTATTGCATTGTCATCATTGGAGAAGTTACTTCAAATCGGTTGCACATAGATCGTCGATCAAAGATCTGTCTACCTTTGTTAGAGAGAGCTCCATCACATCGTCTTAGAGGAATTAAAGGATTATGGTGATAAACCTGAATTCTAGAAAAATATGAATAAAAATAAAGGTCGCTATGTCAGAAAAAAAAATTATAAAAATATTTTATTTACAGTTTCTCCCTCCGTGGATTTTTCTATAGGAAACCTGTGCTGACAAAAGTTATGTCGCACCAAGGGTAAATCCAACGCTATAAGTTGAACGGTTCCCTCAGATTTCTGATATAGGAAAATTTTTAAGAGTTAATACACTTTCTTAGGAAATCTGAATGTTTTTTATGTTAAATGTTTAATATTCTACAATCAATTGTTTTTGGAAAATTGAGGCTCATAATCACACGCCATATCAGTGCCTGGTCTCGAAATTAATCCATATAATTCCTTAAAATAATACATGGGAAAATCTGAGACGTTTTAGTGTTGGAATATCTTTATGCATGTCATATTACCATGTCATCCACAACCATATAACCGAGGAAAAATAACATTCATTAGAACCGTATCTAAATATCTCTAAGAATGTCTTATGACCATGTCAACCACAACCATATAACCATGGTATAATCACAACAATCTGTGTCAAAGCCCTATAAGCACTACAACATCTGGTTTAAATCCCTATATGAATTACAACATGGGGATGGAAATAGACCACTCTCTATAAGAATTATAGAATGGGATTTTTCAGATCCGACTCCATATTAGCATTACAGCATATAAGTGTGCAAGTTCGATGTCTGAACCCGATATATAAGCATTTCAACATGGGTCTCAAGCCCTATCTGACAGAAAGGATATCATAATATCACATCATATATCTCAATGATTAATTATGCGAATTAATATTTATCATTCAAATAACACCTTCAATTTAAATCACAATTTAATAATAGTTATATCAATAAACAATTTGAAACCACTTAGGGATTCTATACCATGTAATAACCTAAGGTCTTCTGTCATGCTAGAACAATTTATGCCATTATACAAATCAATTATTCTCATGGTTTTATCACCCAAAGGGTATCCATACGCCATGTTAGAATAAAATTGAAACCAAAGGACTTCAAATAGTAATCCCATTCATTAATTAATTGATTTAGGAAAAATTGTTTTTGGTGAAATCATAATATTTAATAAACATGGAAATTATCAAACCATATGGTCAATATCTAGACCCTTGCCTTTAACTGATGATTTAACAACACTTCCAATGGAAAACACCCACAAGTAAGATGGTACAGATGATTAAAAAGTGGTTCTTAGGTCAAATCTGATCAAGATAAAAAACAATAATGCACCCGGTCAGAGGATTTCACTACAACGATTAGAGAACTAGAGGAAAGAAGGAAAATAATACCAAATACACATATCAGGGATCAAAGGTGTTAACATGTTGTCTAAGAGGGAGTTTGTCACTCTAGATTCACTCGGAGGACACCCTAGGGTCGATATAAGAAGGATGTAGCTGAAATAGAATGAAATTTAGCAGCACAACAATCCTAAAATAGTAGGTCTCTTAATTACATGGCGTGTAATATAGTTACACAATGTGTAAAAAAATTTAATGGAATATGCCGAAAAACCCATTACCTTGGATATATTTAATATAAACACCCGATCAAAAACATGACATGTAATCCATTTACATGGTTTTTAAATGTTTTCAAATGGTTTTTCAACCCATTTTCCCTTTAAACAAATCGAAACTCCTTTAAAGCTTCTCAACTAACCAAAAATTCATGAAACACTTAACCCATTTATACCCAAACTCCATTAATTAAAAAAAATGAATACATCCTTGAACTATATTACATTTTACCCAAAAAAGTATCTCTATATCTGAACAAGACTCATCCACCAAGGCTGAAATGAAAAATCCAAGAGGGATATACCTAAAAAAAGACAGGATCTTACAAGTTTGATCCAGGAAGGATAAATCAATGTGTTCCTATTCCTCTCTCTTATTTCTCACTATAAATATTGATAGAATATATTATAGGACTCAAATTTAATTAAAAGATTTTATCCACTATTCAAGGGTCAAAAAATTGTTATTTATACTTAGGATAATTTTATTTTCATTTCACTTTAGTCTTTAATGATGTTTAACCTAAAAACTGGCTGGTTCAGCCACTGGGAGCTTAGTTAAATTATTTTAAGTTCCATTGATGTTTCATCACTCACTTGTGACACTCTCATATGTCATTTAATGATATATTATCCTTTAAATTATCTTTTCCTCATGAATATGATTAACAAACCTCAAATAAATAACATTCGAACCAAAAACAAACTTTATCATATTCAATTTTTATACTTAAATATATTATGAAAACCTTGGTAAATAAATTCCATTCTAATAATTATAACCCTAAATAAAAACAAATTAATTTATTAAGTCATGTGTTTGTGGTTATTCAAACTCGAACGTTCACTGGCCAATGAACATGGGGAACACTTTATCCTAAACTCTAATTTATCATAATTGGTGGAGCTTATGAATACTATTTGTATGTGAGTATCCATGATTTATATTAATAAAATTGATTCATAATATTATACCAAGAGTAGTATCTAGAAATACTTCATATCCCTTACAGAGATAAGGATAATTCATAGCTATGACAACCTCATATGAACATTTACTGTATAATATAATCTATTCTAATCATTGTATCTAATAAATAAAGATATATACTTTAAGTAATAATCATTTAATGATTTATTTACTATTATATTGTGGTATTAGCTATAATTTCCTTCAATTACAATAGAAATGGATTTAGTCATGGAGCTACTACCCAAAAAAGGGTTAGATATATATTTTTTACTCTATTTGAAGGTAATAAATCACGTCTTGATCATTTAATCAATGTTATGCTGGAAATCACATGCCTGAAGCATGATACCTTTCCAAAAACATAAACTAAAATAGTTTTTATTACGAATAAAAGTATTTGTATAATTATACACATTTATTTTAATATCAAGTTAAGAGACCAATACACATGCACATAGATAGGAATATCCAATGACACCCAAAATATTTGGTGTTCATATTGGTTGATTTTTCACATGATCCCCATTAATTGAAATCACAAAGTGAAAAAACCATGAGAAGAAGTATCAATTATTTTTATTTCCCAACATATAATAGTAATACATTATATTTATCCCATTGTATGGATGACTCTAAACAGTAGGACATATATTTAAGATTATTTCTATAATATCATGTGGTTGTCACTATAGTTAGAACTTTTATAACTTTTTTGATACAGAATGTAGTCTAAAAAATATTACCACTTATATAGTGTAAGTAAAAGAGAAAAAAATATAATAGTAAGAAAAAATATTTTATAACTCAAACTATATACATGATATATTAATTGAAAAGTACTACTCAATTTGGGTTTTACTGAATAAACCATCATTGAAGCTGGTCAAAGTTTAATATTTATATTCCTACTAACTACAGTATATGTGGCAAGTAGGTTCGAACCCACAGAGAAGGCAAATTTGACCACTATTCTTCCAAAAAAACTTACAAAAAGATCCCATTGTTGTCAAGTGTGGAATAGATTTTCTATTTCTTTTATATTTTTTATAATTTTTTAAAAAAATGCACTCTAATGAAACACTACAGTCTTTTTGAGTTTTCGTTCTAAACTATTATAAAACAAGAAACAGACTAAGAAAAGTAAGAAATAGAGATATAAAATGCTGATAGTGAACAATCAAGTAAATTGCTCGGGGAAAAGTCTCCATTCTACTGGTTTAATAAGTATTCTGAATCACTTTAAAGTTATTGCCTTGCACCACCAAAAAAAGAGTGACTTGTCTCCCTCGCCAAGAGTTAAGTCACATAGGCTGATTGATTTTGGAGTTCGCCACTCCAAAACAAATCAGCTGTGAAAAGTTCGAAAAGATAATGACAACAGGACGAACTCGTCGTAAGTCCCGAAGCATTTGTGAATTGATTATTTTTTTTAAGATGTTTCCATGATCAATCTCACCGATCTGATTGTGGATTTTAAAAATTAAGTACTAGTGGTGAAAACCAATTGAATGAACTAAGCATTAATATCGCCGATCTTTATTGAATTTAGTGAATTGATTAAGTGATATGAGAATTAAAAGTAACTAGTAGAACTTCTGTCACACCCGGACTTCGCTTGAGGTATGTTTTAAATTTCAATTTTTATCCCATGATTTCTTTTTCTTTTATTTAACTGTTTGGTTGAAAAACAATCCGAGCCTGACGCGAGTTTTGTGTTTATGTGCTAATAAATGAGCGTCATCTTGACATCGCCCGACGCGCGGGCAAGGCACGGGCGAAGCCGTGTTGCTTCGCCAGTTTAACGTGCGGTCAGCCCGGGGCGCAGATGATTAAATAACAGAATAAAAATAGGTTTTGTTATAATTATAGTTATTTCTGTCATTATTATTAGTTTAGGTTAGTTTTTATTTTTAGGTTTTAATTTATTTTTATTTTTCCCCCATCTCCTTATTATTATTTTATTTTATCCCTCCTTTACTTTTATTTTTATTCCCTTATCTTCTTTCATTTTTATTTATTTCTTCTTTTTTTATCCATTATTTTCTATTTTCTTTTATTATTTATTTATTTATTTATTTTTTCTTCCTCCCTATTTTACTCTCCCTCTCTCACATGGGTTACTGTTCATCCGCCTCTCTCTTGTGTCCCGCGACAAACCCTAGCCTCCCCCTTGCTAACTGGCTGCAGCCCTCTTCCTCGGCCAGAGTCGCCTGGTGGTCGCCCCCCCTCGTCAAGCCGAAGTCCCCCCCCCCCTCCGCCTACTATCTCCCGCGCACCCCAGCCCAGCCGGCTCATCCCGGCGCTGCACCCTTCTTCATCATGTTCTGCCCCTCATCGCCGGCCACACCTCCCTCTACCTCCCTGCTATCCTTCTTGCCCAGCCGAAGCCCTTCCGACCAACCTCCCCGCCGGACCAGCCGACTCCTCCTCGACCAAGCTCACCCAGGTTTCCCCCCTCCGCCTACTGCCTCCCGGTTTCCCCTGCTACGCACCGGCTCCCTAGCAGCCTCTCGCTCGACCCAGCCTTCCCCTTTCCTTTGCTTTTCTAGCACTACGCAACCCATAATAGCCTCTGGATTGCCCAGCCAATGTCGCGCATCTCCTCCCTCTATCGAACATCCTTCCGGCATCCCAAATTTCTTCTGCCCAGCCTTTCGAAACCATTGTCGTAGGTGCGGAACATTTCTCTTTTTTTTACTGCTTTGGTGTTGTTTTGAATGGTTTTTAGTTTGTGTTTGATTCTTTTTTTTTTATGCGTTTATACTGTGCTTTGATTTTAGGGGGGTGTTTTGATCTTTTTTGAGGTGCGGTGGCTTTTGCGCACCAATTGTGCGAAGCTTGCGACACGTTGGTAGGTGATTCCACACTTAATTATTATCTGGAGATCATTTGCGTGTTGGTTTTATTTTCTTTAGCCCCTTTCTATTTAGCTCCATGCTGAAAATTAGTTTTAATTACATTTCAAATGTGCATCTAATTTTCTAGAAGTATACTTATGAGATGATGGTCCATTTTTATTGTAAAAACTCACTTTGGATTGTTTATTATTGTTTGTAAACTCTGCAGTGTGTGAGTTTGAAAGTGTAGATCATGCGGTTTGTATTTTGGCGTGTGTCAGAACATATTTTATTTTAAAAATGGTTTTTGAGTGACCTTTTTCCCTTAAAAAAATTTGTGACATGTTTGAACTATTTTATAATTTTTTTTTCTTAGTGGTTTGCTTAATTATCAAAGTGATCTCACTAAGTTGTGTATCTAGTTTAAATTAATACGTGAGTAGTGTAGTTTGAGTTTTAAAAATTTTTAGTGTGCGTGTGGTTTTAAAAAAAAAGGGATATCAGTGTGCAGGTGACATGTTATGTGAACTTTGAATTTAGGTGAACACAAGGAGGGAAGCTGGGGTATTAGGTGGGGGGACTAGGACTAGTGATCTAGTGTTCCGGAGATGACTCAGCCCGGTTTCACTGGAAGGATTGACAATTGCAACACTAACCAAACATATGATATCTGAGGGTCGTGGCCTTCTAAGCCACGTGTTCTGAGGGTCGTGGCCTTCTAAGCCACGTTATCTGAGGGTCATGGCCATCTAAGCCACGTTTCACCGAGACACGACGTTCTAGGGTCCCACCTGTTTCTAGTACCCATAGGTCCTCTCCCATCCTTTGGT
This sequence comes from Viscum album, assembly GCA_963277665.1. Taxonomy (NCBI): domain Eukaryota; kingdom Viridiplantae; phylum Streptophyta; class Magnoliopsida; order Santalales; family Viscaceae; genus Viscum; species Viscum album. The sequence goes on along the minus strand of OY728167.1, from coordinate 365,721,892 downwards.
GTTACCGGTTACTTTGCGCGCACAATGGTACGGGATATGTCGCTTGAGTTACTGCCCAAACTTCTGTTTACCTTAAACTGTTTTTCTATAAAGTCGTTTTATGAAAACTATTTTTCACTAAAATTGTTAAGAACTTCTTTATTTCTTTTATTTATCACTGAAAATGTATTGTATTTTGATATTTTTGTGTGGAATCTTTTCTTGGTGATATCCTGTTGGGTGATTGCTCACACCCTACTTACACCCTTGGGTGTAAGTAGATTTGTTTACCTCTGATACAGGTAAGGGTCCAGCATTTGGGAGCAGTGGTCCAGGTTGTTAGCAGGCCTTTCTACGTGGCGTTTTGGTGGCACCTTGAGGGTGGTTTCCTCACGCTGGGTGATAGTTCTTAGGTTGGTTTTTGGTCACCTTGTTTTTAGTATTATTTGGGTTTTGGATACATGTGACTCAAAAACCTGTTTTTGGTTAAAGACACGTTTGGCTACAACTTTTACTTTTTTTTGGTTTATTTTGTTGGTTGCCTTATATGTTTTTACTCAGGTAAATAGTTCCCAAAGTTTATTTTGATACCCGGGCACTTGTGCCAGCCCGTGGGGATTGGGAACGCCCTTCGGGCCTTTCCGTGGGCCGGGTCAGGCGTTGGTTTGGATGGCGACCCGACTTGGTTTGTGAAAAAATGGTATCAAAGGAGGTTTTCTTTTGACGTCTGAGTTATTTTATTTGGGACGAGTCTGGTTAGACAGGAGTTAGGATTGTCAGGGATCATAATTCTGGTTATGAGTAGGGTGCCTGGCCAGCACACCTCGTGACAGACCCTGAGTCGCCATGGGATTTCGGGATGCTTGTTTGACTTCTCTTCCAGGTGGGATGTGCAGGCTGCAGACTGTGCGTGGACATCAGGCGGGGAAGAAGAGTTTGGTCATGATTCTATTTTTGCATATTTGGTTTACTAAGGATTACTTATTTTGCTGATTATTTGACTCTTCTTTGGATATGATGTATTGATGATGTTCTTTTATGACTGTTGCTCCTTGCAGCAAGATGCCTCCCTGTAGAGCTTATACGCACCCACAAGAGGAAGCCGGGGAGAGTTCTCCCTCACCGCTTGATCAGAGATTGGTAGAAGTTGTGGTCCAAGCTGTCCAAACATTAGGACAGGGGGTGACTCCTACCCCCGGCCCTATTCCATCTAGAGGGGAAGAATCTGGCCCCAAGAAGGATAGAGATCAGGAGTTTCTAAAGAACAAACCTCCTTCAATTCGAGGTAGTTCAGAACCTTAGGAGGCAGAGGAATGGATTGAAAATATAGAACGCATGTTCGAGTTCCTTGACACACCAGAGGAAGTCAGGGTAAAGTGTGCCTCTTTCCAGCTAGAGGGCTCCAGTCGTAAGTGGTGGGAATCAGTGATCCAGGCTGGGAAGCATGAGCATATGAGTTGGAAAGATTTCAAAGCTATCTTCAACGAGCAATACTGTCCAGAGTTCCTTGCCTATGCTAGATCCCGGTAGTTCATGGATCTTTCCCAAGGGGATCGGACAATGATGGAATATGCGAACGCTTTGCTGAGTTAGTACGGTACACACCTGAAATTGTTTCAAGTGAATATTTGAAATCTCGGAAGTTCGAGAAGGGCATTAGACCAGAAATCCACTCTCAGGTGTTCTTGTTCAATCTGGGAACTTATGCCGAGGTAGTTGATCGTGCTTGCATGGTCGAGATTGACCAGAGAGGGAAGTCGTAGTTTTCTGGATCAGTATCAGGGTTTGGCAGTGGCAGTTCATCCGAGAAGAAGAGGAAGCATCATGAGCAATGGAAGAAGAGTGGTGGCAGCTCAGGTCATCCTCCCAGGAAGACTTCATCTGGGGATTCTATTGCAGGGTCCGTAGTGTGCCATCAGTGCGGAAGGGTAGGGCACATCCGACCTTCTTGTCCATACCCTCCCAGACCATTCCATGGGTGTGGAGTTGTGGGACATCTACAGCGCTTCTGCAGGACTGCACTCCCTTACCAGAGTGAGGCTGGATCTGTGGATTACAGAGGGGTATCAGTTCAGTCAGATCCGACCAGGACGATAGGATCTCGGTTTGGTGGTTGTGGTGGTAGGACCGGATCATCTTCAGGGAAGAGCCAGATCAGGGCAGAGCCTCAGGCGAGCGGTCGTTCTCAGGAAGGGACCAGACATTTTCATGTTGTGGATCAGGCACCGGCGGGATCTGATGCAGGACCTTCGACTATTTGAGGTACCATTTTGATTGCATCTTCTATAGCTGCAGTTTTATTTGATATTGGTGCTTCATTTTCTTTTATATATTCCCATCTTGTGAACTTATTGAGCCTACCAACTGAGCTCTTATCTGTTGCAATGGAGTTAGTAACACTGTTGGGTTAGAAAAAGGAGCAGGTTCTGAGGTGCCCGTCGTGCGCACTCTCTGTGTCAGGAGTCGAGATGGAGTGGGATTTCTTGGTCCTTGATATGGACCTCTTTGATGTGATCCTCAACATGGACTAGCTGGTGCGCTTCCAAGCGCATATTGACTGCTATCGGCGTCGAGTCAGTTTTATGGCACCAGATGGGAGTCCTCAGTTATTTCATAAAGAATGGGATCCTCGGTCGGGCCGCGCAGGACCTCCACTCCCTGAGTTAGGGAATATTGCTTATTAGTTTTCGTCGCTCGCACTGGAGGACGATAGTGGTATTTCTTAGGGAGGGTTACCTCGTGTAGTGGATGAGTTTCTAGAGGTCTTCCCAGATGATTTTTCAGGCTTACCTCCAGAGCGGGGCGTGGAGTTCTCGATTGAGTTGGCGCCGGGAACACAACCTATATTTCTTCCCTCATATCGCATGGCCCCCACCAAATTGATGTAATTAAAGATACAGTTGGACGATTTGGAATCCAAAGGATTCATTCACCCGAGAGTCTCTCCTTGGGCCGCCCCAGTTTTATTCGCGAAGAAGGCCGATGGAACCCTCCAGTTGTGCATCGATTACTGGAAATTGAATAAGGTGACCATCAAGAATAAATACCCTTTTCCCCAAATTGACGATTTGTTTGACCAACTGAAGGGGGCAAAGTGGTTCTCCAAGATCGATTTGCGTTCGGGATACCATCAGCTTAGGGTGAGAGAAGCAGATATCCCGAAGACTGCTTTCTGAAGCAGTTATGGTCACTTCGAGTACTTGGTCATGCCTTTTGGATTGACGAATGCTCATGAAGTTTTTATGGCACTCATGAATAGGGTGTTCCACCAATATCTCGACTCCTTTTTCGTGGTATCCGTGGACGACGCCTTGGTTTATTATGGATCTGAGGAGGAGCATGAGCATCACCTGTGGATTGTTTTGGGCACTTTGAGGGACCATCACCTATATGGAAAACTCTCGAAGTGCGCGTTCTGGATCAGGGAAGTGAAGTTTCTGGGGCATGTCGTCTCAGAACAAGGGGTTTCATTGGATCCTGAGAAGATCGGTGCGGTGATGTCATGGGAGAAGACAAGAAATGTGTTTGAGATCAGGAGTTTTTTGGGCTTGGCTGGTTATTACAGGCACTTTGTCCGGGAATTCTCGTGGCTTGCCTCCCCCATGATGGCACTCACCTGGAAAGGGGTGAAGTTTGAATGGAGCCCACAGTGCCAGGCATCTTTTGAGGAGTTGAAGCGGCGGTTGACCACTGCACCTGTGTTGACCTTACCAGAGTCGGGAAAGGGCTATGTGGTTTATTTTGATGCTTCAGGTATGGGCCTTGGATGTGTGCTCATGCAGGATGACCATGTTGTGGCTTATGGTTCTCACCAGATCTGGCCGCATGAGAAGAATTATCTGAATCACGACTTAGAGTTGGCAGCAGTGATGCACGCCCTGAAGACTTGGCGTCACTATCTCTTTGGGGAGAAATTTGTGGTTTATTCTGATCATAAGAGTCTGGCTTACATTTTCTCTCAGAAGGATCTCAATTTGAGGCAGCGCCGCTGGATCGAGTACCTGCAGGGTTTTGACTTTGACATTTTCTATACTCCGAGTAAGGGTAATGTGGTGGCGGACGCTTTGAGCAGGAAAGTACCAGTGCAGGCGTTGAGGAAGTCCAGCGATGAGTGGACTTTGATGGGGCTTTTCGCCCAGATGCACCTAGAGAGTAGGGAGCATAGTGGAGGTACCTTCTTGGCTAGCATTCAGTTGACCCCTGCTCTTCTGGAGTTGATTTAGCGGGAGTAGCCTGGAGATGAGTTGTGTCAGCGATATATGTAGTTTCTTCATGGTGGGGAGACTCCTTCAGATTGTTCCTTGTCTTCCTAGAGGGTCTTGTGCTTTAAGGGTCGTGTCATTGTGTCGTTGTCTCTGCGAAAGGTGGTGATGCAGGATAGCCACCAGTCTTAGTGGGTCGTCCATCCTGGTACCACCAAGATGTACTACGATGTTCTCCGTCAGTTCTGGTGGCCAGGTATGAGACGGGACATAGCCGACTTTGTGTCGAGGTGCTACACTTGTTAGGAGATTAAAGCAGAGCATCAGAGGCCATCTGGATTGCTTCAGCCGCTACCCATTCCTACAATGAAGTGGGACGAGGTCGCCATGGACTTCATCATTGGCTTGCCTTGTACACCTCGGGGGAGGAATTCTATCTAGGTAGTGATTGACCGCTTGACCAAGTCAGCTCACTTTATCCCGATCAGAGATACAGCGAAGGTAGATGAGTTGGTCCGCTTGTATGTTCAGTAAGTGGTCAGACTTCATGGTGTGTCGTCGGGAGTTGTTTCTGACAGGGACCCCCGCTTTACATCTCGGATTTGGGGAGGCCTCCAGAAGGCTTTGGGATCGCAGATTATGATGAGCACGGCATACCATCCTCAGACCGATGGCCAAAAGGAGCGAGCGAATCAGATTCTGGAAGACATGCTCTGCGCCTGTGTGTTAGATTTTGGAGGTTCGTGGGATAGCCATTTGGGATTGGTTGAGTTTGCTTATAATAACAGTTACCAGTCTTCCATCAGAATGGAACCCTTTGAAGCGCTCTATGGTCGGCCTTGTCCGTCTCCTTTGTGTTGGGCTGAGGTAGGAGAGACCTCACTCTTGGGACCGAGCCTTGTTCAGGAGACATCTGAGAAGGTTAAGCTGATTAGGTAGTGATTGTTGACAGCTCAGAGTCGCCACTAGTCTTATGCAGATCAGAGGCGACGAGACCATGAGTTTTCAGTGGGGGACAGAGTGTTCCTGAAAGTGGCCCCTCGCTTGGGTCACCGCTGTTTGGGGAAGTAGGGAAAGCTGACATCGAGGTATGTCGGGCCTTTCAAGATTACTGAGTGGATTGGCAAAGTGGCATACAGGTTAGCTTTTCCTTCACAGATGACGTCAATTCACGACGTATTTCATGTCTCCCAACTGAAAAAGTATAACCCCGACCCATCACATGTGTTGAATTGGGAAGAGTTAGAGATTGAGCCAGACTTATCAGTGTTTGAGCGGCCAGTGTGGATAGTGGATTCTCAGGAGAGGGTGCTTCGTGGAAATTCCATTCCCTTGGTTCGCATTATTTGGCAGCACAGGAATGACGAGCACGAGACTTGGGAGTGGAAGTCTTGGGTTGAGCAGCAGTAGCCATTTCTATTCTCTGATCAGGTTTCGAGTTGACTTTCCGAGGGCGGAAAGTATTCATGGTGGAGAGAATTGTCACACCCGGACTTCGCTTGAGGTATGTTTTAAATTTCAATTTTTATCCCATGATTTCTTTTTCTTTTATTTAAATGTTTGGTTGAAAAACGATCTGAGCCTGGCGCGAGTTTTGTGTCTATGTGCTAATAAATGAGCGTCATCTTGACATCGTCTGACGCGCGGGGCAGGGCACGGGCGAAGCCATGTTGCTTCGACAGTTTAACACATGGTCAGCCCGAGGTGCAGATGATTAAACAACCGAATAAAAATAGGTTTTTTTATAATTGTAGTTATTTCTGTCATTATTATTAGTTTAGGTTAGTTTTTCTTTTTAGGTTTTAATTTATTTTTATTTTTCCCCCGTCTCCTTATTCTTATTTTATTTTATCCCTCTTTTACTTTTCTTTTTATTCCCTTACCTTCTTTCATTTTTATTTATTTCTTTTTTTTATTTTATTTATTCTTTTCTATTTTCTTTTATTATTATTTTTTTCTTCTTCCTCCCTCTTTTTCTCTCCCTCTCTCATGCGGGTTACTGTTCATCTGCTCCTCTCTTGTGTCCCGCGACAAACCCTAGCCGCCCCCCTTGTTAACTGGTTGCAGCCCTCTTCCTCATCCAGAGTCGCCTGGTGGTCGCCCCCCCTCGTCGAGCCAAAGTCCCCCCCCCCTCCGCCTGCTATCTCCCGCGCACCCCAGCCCAGCCGGATCATCCCGGCGCTGCACCCTTCTTCGTCCCGTTCTGCCCCTCATCGTCGGCCACACCTCCCTCTACCTCCCTGCTGTTCTCCTTGCCCAGCCGAAGCCCTTCCGCCCAGCTTCCTCGCCGGACCAGCTGACTCCTCCTCGACCAAGCTCACCCAGGCCGCCCCCCTCCGCCTGCTGCTTCCCGGCTTCCCCTGCTACGCACTGGCTCCCTAAAAGTCTCTCGCTCGACCTGTCCTTCCCCTTTCCTTTGCTTTTGTTTTGTTTTATATATATATATAACAAAACTTTTCAGCAGAATTTTTCTGCTATTTAATATCCAGCGGTTCTGCCATTACAGCAGTCTGGATTCTGACTGATACCCTCACCCAGGACTCCCTTTTATAAGGGGGTTTGCCCTGAAAACAATACTGTATTTCCGATGTGGGATTCTGGTTCTCTTTTTCCTGCACAGTACATTCTGCGTTTCTGATGTGTGATTCTGTTTCAAGTACGCGACTTTGAAAGACTATAAAAGTTAAACTATAAGACCAATACAAATGAAACTTTAAACAATGATTAAACATATAAGAAATAGTTGAAAACAAAAATAATTTCATAAAAAATGTTGATACGGATTAATTTATAAGCTTTCAAAACCACCTACTTGAAACTTAAACATATTTGAAGTACGTGACTTTGAATGCTTATAAAAGACAAATTATAAGACCAATACAAATGAAACTTTAAAAATTGATTAAACATATAATAAATAGTTGAAAACAAAAATAATTTCATAAAAAATGTTCACCAAAAACAATTTATAAGCTTTCAAAACCATCAACATGAAACTTAAAAATGTTTCAAATTCCCGACTTTGAAAGACTATAAAACATAAACTATAAGACCAATAGAAATGAAAAACATCATATTAGTATTTTTATTATGATTTTATCCATATTAATATGATTTTGATAATAACAAAACTTTTGAATTAATAAAATCTATCATGATTATGATTCTTGATCATAGAGAAATTTTATTCAAATTTTTACCCATAAATTTTAATGAGGATGAATATTACACAAAATTCAGGATCACATGTCAGATTTTGAACCATCTTGGCACTGCTTAATAAGTAAACACATTCTGTGGAATTGGAATATGTGTGTATTAGGGTCCTCTCTATAATACAATATAGCACTAAACCATGGAAACTTTCTTTGCAGGCACTCCACCATAAAATATGGATCCACTATTCTCTCATGTGTCTATATTTTCACAACCACCCTTTCTCATCTAGGAGCACATCATACCACTTATTGTTTGGCTAAGGTTTAATTACTTTCCCACCTAGGTAGTGTTAGACTCTTCCCTTGGCTAGCTAGTGGTAGGATAATTTTTTTGAGTAAAATCAAACAAATAGTTATCCATTTCATCTCTTAATTATTATTTATGTAAAATATAAATTCATCTCACATGAACATATTTTAATCCCTCATGAAATAATAAAATATTATATTTCCTTCACTTCCTTTTCTATTATTGTAAACAACGTGTCACCATTTCCACAATTTTTTTAACATAATATCACATCAAAAGTCATCACAATTATGCCTCACATATCAAAATAATCTACTAACAAGTCATTCATCCTTATTGGAAAAAAAATTCATATCAATGGGATCTTTATATATTATATTCCTTATTGTTTTGAATTAATGACTTCCATTGTTCCACATATCCATTCATATGGTGAACCACCATGATGAATGTTTCCTTTTAACTAATTCCTAAATTGAAAATTATTTTCTATAGGGACATTATGCATTTTTCATCTACAAATGGATTAGAAATTTCACTGAATGTTAGAGGTTATTACTGCATGAAGATATCCATTATAGTTACACAATGTTGTAGATCAATTGGTCTCTCTATATAGGTGGGTTTATTTTTCATAACAAGGGTTAAAATCCCTAATATAGTTATGAATAGGTTTTTCTGCAAAATATATTTGTTAAATTGTTTATGGGGAATATCCCTACATTGACTAAGAATGTTTATATGGTTCCCATTCCTCCACTTGGTATCCATATTTTTATAATGACATATATATTATTAGCTAATAAAATATAAATGTAAAATATAATTCTAATTATGAATTATAGAGTGTTTTCTAGAAATCTTGAGTGTTTTTCATTGAAATATTTATATCTATATTGGTTCCTCTAAATCAATTTCTAAGTGTTACTAATAATGTTACTCAAATACCAATTATAACATCTTATAATCCATAAACCTATAGTCAATATTTATATTACATTATTGATATAAAGTAAAATAGTCCCCAATGGAAAGAACAATTTAGTAGTCTGGGAAGACCATATATAGATATACAATACATATTAAAATAGAAGATACAAAATGAACATATTATGAGATCATGAAAATCCCTTCAATCATATCCCAGAAAATATCACATATTCCTCCTCAATGATTCCTGAGAAAGGAAAAAATTACATGTGTGATCAAAAGCTCATTACAGAGTAGCATATATGGGAACCTTGCATAACATAAACATAGAATAAGTGATATGTAAAGTATAAATTAAAAAATGAAGTCATAATATGCTAAAATTGAGGGAATTATATGGTCATGATTATAAACGATAACATGGAATAAAATAATCAATTATCTCATACTGATGGAATGTATATTTCTAGAAATGAAATTCTTGTTGTTAAGGCCTAACGCTAGGCCACATTAGTATTATTAGAAGAAGAATACACCAAATACCAAAATATTTTTTCATATGATATCTACTGATGAATTGATGGGAAATATAGTTATATGCCAGACCCATCACCTGATTAAGACTAATCAATTCACTCTACGAGTCATAATGACCTTTGTAAAAGTTACCTATGAAACCTATTGCTGAATTAATCATGGGTATCCATATATTGATAAATGTATACATAAAATACTTCCCATTCCTTATAATAATGTAAATTTCTTCTCGAAAAACCCTTATTGAACTTGGAAGACTTGTATTACCATCCATTTAATTGGAATTACCCTAATCATAAAAATATAGTGGTGAGGGTACCTTCAATGTGTTGTATATCCATGGAAGATAGTAATTGAGTACAATAGTTTTCATTGGTATGAGACCCAGGATAAAATGACAACCCATATATTTAATGCCCCCTATTTCATGATTTCTTTCAAAAAATATACACTTAATATAATCACAAAATAAAATTATTCCATGTGTCCTTAGGTAATTAGTTACATAGAATAATAACCTAAAATAAGAATACAAAAAAATTATTTAAAACTCCATAACATGCCCTTAAAATCCACTGATCTTATAATACTGCATAGGATAACCTGGGGATGTACATAAGAAAGGGGTGAATTATAAATCCTTGTAAAGAAATAATCAAAGAATAAAATTATGAAATTAATACATGTGAGTAGAGAGACATAACAAGGTGATATAAAATTGATGTGATTCGTAAAAATAAACCTCAAATTATTATATAATATAATAATATCAAGGCAACATTGGAATGCAATAAAAAATAAAACATGGAATCACAATTCTAAGTCAAGGATAACCACTAAAAAAATATAACATAGAGTGCTTAGGATAACCTCCCATGTACTGTAAGTGATTTCTCATGAGGTAAAAACATTACCCATTTTTATGAAGTGGAATATAATTTAAGGCCACCCATCATACTCATATCATGTACATGAATTTTTTTAAGTTTCAAGTAGATTGTTTTGAAATATTATAAATTAATTTTTACGGAAATTTTTTAGGAAGTTTTTGTTGTTTTCAACTATTTCTTATATTTTTAATCAATGTTTAATGTTTCATTTCTATTGGTCTTATAGTTTATGTTTTATAGTCTTTCAAAGTCGGGAATTTGAAACATTTTTAAGTTTCATGTTGATGGTTTTGAAAGCTTATAAATTGTTTTTGGTGAACATTTTTTATGAAATTATTTTTGTTTTCAACTATTTATTATATGTTTAATCAATGTTTAAAGTTTCATTTGTATTGGTCTTATAATTTATCTTTTATAAGCATTCAAAGTCACGTACTTCAAATATGTTTAAGTTTCAAGTAGGTGGTTTTGAAAGCTTATAAATTAATCCGTATCAACATTTTTTATGAAATTATTTTTGTTTTCAACTATTTCTTATATGTTTAATCAGTGTTTAAAGTTTCATTTGTATTGGTCTTATAGTTTAACTTTTATAGTCTTTCAAAGTCGCGTACTTGAAACAGAATCACACATCAGAAACGCAGAATGTACTGTGCAGGAAAAGGAGAACCAGAATCTCACATCGGAAATGCAGTATTGTTTTCAGGGCAAACCCCCTTATAAAAGGGAGTCCTGGGTGAGGGTATCAGTCAGAATCCAGACTGCTGTAATGGCAGAACCGCTGGATATTAAATAGCAGAAAAATTCTGCTGAAAAGTTTTGTTATATATATATATATATATATATATATATAAAACAAAACAAAACAAAACAAAAAATAAAAATAAAAATTTTAAAAAAAATTATTTAGGCAAAGGCGGCACCAGGTGTGCCGCCTTTGCGGTTATTTTTTGGGCAAAGGCGGCACACCCGGTGCCGCCTTGCCCTGGCCGGAAAATTCCCCAAAGGCGGCACACCAGGTGCCGCCTTTGGGGGGTAAAAATATAATTTTTTTTAACCTAGATGTATTTTCAAAAAAAAAAATTTTGAAAAAATGCATATAAAAAAAACCCATAATAGCCTCCGGATTGCCCAGCCAACGTCGCGCACCTCCTCCCTCTATCGGACAGCCTTCCGGCATCCCAAATTTCATCTGCCCAGCCTTTGGAAACCATTTCCGTAGGTGAGGAACATTTCTGTTGTTTTTTTTTTACTGCTTTGGTGTTGTTGTGAATGGGTTTTAGTTTGTGTTTGATTCTTTTTTTTTTGATGCGTTTATATTGTGCTTTGCTTTTAGGGGGGGTGTTTTGATCTTGTTTGAGGTGCGGTGGCTTTTGCGCACCAATTGTGTTAAGTTTGCGACACGTTGGTAGGTGATTCCACACTCAATTATTATCTGGCGATCATTTGCATGTTGGTTTTATTTTCTTTAGCCCCTTGCTATTTAGTTCCATGCTGAAAATTAGTTTTAATTACATTTCAAATGTGCATCTAATTTTCTAGAAGTATACTTATGAGATGCTGGTGCATTTTTATTGTGAAAACTCACTTTGGATTGTTTATTATTGTTTGTAAACTGTGCAGTGTGTGAGTTAGAAAGTGCAGATGATGCGGTTTGTATTTTGTCATGTGTCAGAACATATTTTATTTTAAAAATGGGTTTTGAGTGACCTTTTGCCCTTAAAAAAAATTGCGACATGTTTGAACTATTTTTTTTTTCTTAGTGGTTTGCTTAATTATCAAAGTGATCTCGCTGAGTTGTGTATCTAGTTTAAATTAATACGTGAGCAGTGTAGTTTGAATTTTAAAAAGTTTTAGTGTGCGTGTGGTTTTAAAAAAAAGGGATATTAGTGTGCAGGTGACATGTTATGTGAACTTTGAATTTAGGTGAGCAGAAGGAGGGAAGCCGGGGTATTAGGTGGTGGGACTAGGACTAGTGAGCTAGTGTTCCGGAGACGACTCGGCCCGGTTTCACTGGCAGGATTGACGATTGCAACACTAACTAAACATATGATATATGAGGGTCGTGGCCTTCTAAGCCACATGTTTTGAGGGTTGTGGCCTTCTAAGCCACGTTATCTGAGGGTCGTGGCCATCTAAGCCACGTTTCACTGAGACACGACATTCTAGGGTCCCACCTGTTTGTAGTATCCATATGGCCTCTCCCATCCTTTGGTGCTACCAGTTACTTTGCGCGCACAGTGGTATGGGGCATGTCGCTTGAGTTACTGCCCAAACTTGTGTTTACCTTAAACTGTTTTTCTTTAAAGTCGTTTTATGAAAACCATTTTTCACTAACATTGTTAAGCACTTCTTTCTTTATTTTATTCATCATTGCAAATGTATTGTCTTTTGATATTTGTGTGTGGAATCTTTTCTTGGTGATATCCTGCTGGGCGATTGCTCACACCCTACTTACACCCTTGGGTGTAAGTAGATTTGTTTACCTCTGATACACGTAAGGGTCCAGCATTTGGGAGCAGTGGTCCAGGTTGTTAGCAGGCCTCTCTACGTGGCGTTTTGGTGGCGGCTTGAGGGTGGTGTCCTCACGCTGGGTGATAGTTCTTAGGTTGGTTTTTGGTCACCTTGTTTTTAGTATTATTTGGGTTTTGGATACATGTGACTCAAAAACCTGTTTTTGGTTAAAGAAACGTTTGGCTGCAACTTTTACTTTTGTTCGGTTTATTTTGTTGGATGCCTTATATTTTTTTACTCGAGTAAATCGTTCCCAAAGTTTATTTTGATACCCGGGCACTTGTGCCAGCCCGTGGGGATCGGGAACGCCCTTCGGGCATGGCCGCGGGCCAGATCGGGCATCGGTTCAGATGGCGACCTGACTTGGTTCGTGACAACGTCAATTCATCCCCGAACTAAAAAATTTAGCTAAATAATATATTGTTCATTATCACTAAATCGATTACAAAAGTCATTCAATTACAGAGGAAGAGATTTGGAAGAAAACAGAGGAAGAAAACTCCCTCTGCTCGCATCAATACTGCTGCTCCTGGCCCTCGGAACTCCGAAGAGCGGCTCTCTGAGAAGTACTCCAGGTTCTCTGCTCTGCTCCGAAACTGGTGTGCTCGTCGAATGAATGTGTGTCCCCCACTGAATGAATCCTGTCCCAAAATATGTTTCTTGCTCTTCTTTATATATCATCTGTCAACTGATGCATGTCACCGCACGTCTTCTAACGACTTTGAAAGTTCTTCACCCACGCACTGCCAAAATGTGTGTTTTTTCGCGACAAGCACATTGCACTAGATCTTCCCTTGTAACTAACTCCCACTGAGTTAGTTAGATGAATTTGGACGTGAACTTGACCTTGGTACGAACCTGTAAAGTTAGAAAAGAAAAATAAATAAAAATGAACACAAAGAATGAGAATTGGTTATTCTTAAAGTTAAGTGTTATTTTTACTCGTTAATAGTTAACTAAAGTTAATTGATAATTATTTACTTTTATATTATTTATACAATTATTAACTATGATAAAACATAAATTTATTAAAAAGTTATTAACTTAAATCAAGTTTATAGAAATAATTATTAAGTTACTAATTTTAACACTTTAAACTAAGTTATTAAAATTACAATATAAGTAAAGAAGTAATTAAAATTTTATAACTTAGAATGTAATAGTTATTTTTATTTACTACATTAATTATAATTATTGCAATTACTATTTAAGAAATAAAATAATTCCATTAATCTATTAATTAGTTTAATTTAATTTCGTAATTAAAATTAATACTTAATTTTCAAATACTTTTAAATTAATTAGAATATTTTATAGTTTATTTATAATTATTATTAATTATAAATTTATACTATTAATAGTAAATTAATTAGTTATTAATAATTATTATTAAGTTAGTTTTATAATTTAATTTATAATTTATTTAGTTATTAATATTATAATTTTTTTAAATCTTAACTTATATAAATTAAATTATATTAATTTGACTTAGTAAAGTTAACTTTTATGTAAAGTTAACTTTACTTTAACTTTACTTTAATCATTTTATCTTCTTGTTTTGTTTTACCTTGATTTTATTATTGTTTTTATTGTTTATTATTATTATTATTCTTATTATTATTATTATTATTATTATTTCCCTGTTCTATCTTCTTCCTCCCTCTCCCCAATTCGGCGCACAGCAGGGGATCTCCTCGGTGTGGCATCCCGGCTCCGTGCAGCGCTGAGAGCAGTGGCGGGCTTCCAAACCGGCGACACCCAGCAACCCTGCGGACCTCCTTCAGCGGTAGATAACTTCCCCTCCTTTGAACCAGGCGACACATAGCAAGGCTAAACCCTACGGACCTCCTTCAACAATAGACAGCTTCCCCTCCTTTTAACCATTTTTTAACAAAAATTTGAGGTTGCGGTGGGAATTGATGGGGTTTCATTAAAGCACAATTTAGCACAGTCAAGAATTGACCCCCTCTCCTACACTTAAAACCCAACTTTTTTCCCAAAGTTGACTTCTAAATATGAAGAAGAACAATTAATCAATTAAGGTTCAAAACAGATTTTCAATTAAGTAGATATATGACATGTACAAAGGGTCTCATTAAAGTTCAAAAATATTGTTTTCCACAATGAATAAATAATCAGTAGGTTCATTAGCAAGTATATGCATTAACATTTATGTCCAGTGGAATATAAGGTGTGGGTGCACAATTAATTAGGTGTAAGAAAGTTAAGAAAATTTTATTCAGTTAGATATTCAATAAAGCCTACAAAGTTCATGCTAAATACCCCAACATTAATCAGATTAAAAAGATCAGCAACATGTACCCCCCACACTTAGTTTCAAGCAATGAAAAGTTTTTAATAACAATGAAATTAAATTATTCGGTAATGAGACACATGCATAATTCTTTTTAAAATCACACCTTAGTGACATGCCGCAAAAGTTTTTAATATACAAAAAATAAAGCAGATTTTCAGCAAAAATGTAGCAGAATGTTTTATAAAAAACAAGCAAATTTATTAACAAAAACAGGAGCAAAAAAACAAGAAGTTGAAGTACTTCCCTGACTAAGTTCTTGTCCAAAGATGATCAAGGGAATTCCACTCCTTAATTGGCACAAGCAGCAGCATCCTAATAACACAGAGTTTGAAAACCAAGAACAAAAATCCAGCAGAGACATAGAATATATAAGACAACAGAGCATCACTTTATTCAAAGTAAAACAAGAATAGAACAAAAATGAAAACAAAAAAAGAACATGGGTTGACTCCCATGAATCACTGGTTTTAAAGTCTTTAGTTAGACTTTATTTTATTACAATTCTTTTTATTTATTAACAAAACATAAACCTTGGGTTGCCTCCCATGCAGTGCTAGGTTTAAAGTCCCCAACCAGACTCAATTTCCCTTGATATTTCTATCCATGATCATTTAAAGGGAATGGATTATTATTAATGTGAACTTCACTATTATCTAATGATTCAAGAATAGGATCAACCAAAACATTCTCATCTATAGAACCAAGTAATATTCTCAAAAGTTCCTTTAACAACACCATTGCTAAAAATACTGCCTAGCCTATTTTGGCCTCCAAAAACCACTTCTTCGGCTCTAAAAATGTTCAACAGCTTCATAATAAAATCACTAAATTGATTAGTAATACTTACATGGCTTCCCCCACACTTAGAGGTCAGCTCTAACCCAGAATCAGATGAAAAACAATCAACAAACTCTTCAGTATTTTCATCTAATAATCCCAACACATCTTGCACAAAGGAAAACTCAAAAAACTCTCAGAGGAAAGAATCATATTCAGGTTCTAACAGGTGGTCCCCAATGTCCCCAGATGTCTCAAATGATGTGAATTTTTCAAGTTCAGGTTGGAAGTCATCACGATCAACATCAAACTGATCAAGAAAGAATGTTCCCATAAAATACACTTGCTCATAATGGGCACAATTTAGTTTTTCATCAGGACTCAGACCAGAACTTTCACCAACTTCATAAACCCTTAGACAGTCGTCTTCATAAGGAAAACTTTAAAAAAACAGGTTGAGACAGTTCAGGACTAGAATGTGACTCACTCTCTAGAATGGGTTCTAGGGAATGATTTTTCTCATATAGAGGAAGGAGTGGGACAGGAATAGAAGCTTGAAGAAAAGTTTCAATAGGCTTGGGAATCAAAATCTTTGTGACCTCAAGAGGAAAAGAACCATACTAAGCTCGGACCTCAATTTTAAAACATTTATTCTCAGCAACATCTATCAAATCACAACTGACCACATGTTGAGGCTTTTCAAACACTAAAAACTCATCCACATCATCAATGGCTTGAAGAGTGAGTTTCCCCTTGGACACATCAATGACAACACCAGTTGTAGCAAGGAAAGGTCTCCCTAAAATGATTGAGACTTTTTCATCACACTCCATATCTAAGATAAGGAAGTCTGTGGGTAGTGTAAGTTTTCCTACACTCACTAATAGATCATCCACCCTCCCTGAAGGGTGTGTGAGTGACCTTTCAGCAAGTTGAAGACAAACAGAAGTTGGTTGCAAATCCCTGAGACCCAACCTTCTAAAAAGAGAGTAAGGCATAAGATTGATGCTTGCCCCTAAGTCTCACAAACAATTAAGTTGCTCACTTTCTCCAATTTTTCATTGAATATTAAAGCTACGAGGGTCCTTCAATTTTGGAGGCAACTTCTTTAACAAGATGGCGCTACATTCCTCATTGAGATTAACTTTGTCCAGCTTCTTCCAATCATTTTTATTTTTTAGAAACCTTTTGGTAAAAGCAACATATGAAGGAATTTTATCTAAGGCTTCTACAAATGGCATGTTGATACTAAAGTTTCGAATCATTTTAAGAAACCACAAATAGTCAGGTTCATTATTCTTCTTCACTCTTTCAGGGAAGGGAATGGGAGGGGCATAATTTTTAAGAACAGGTAGATTATTCTCCTTCTCCTCAATTCCATTTTTTTATTTTATTCTTTAATTAATTCCCACTTCATTTTCCTAGGTTCTTGAACTTTTTCAGATGTAAGTTTTACATTTTTTTCAGGTTGAACAAAGCTGTCCAGATTCCCAGATTCTGTTTCAAGCATATTTTTCTTTACAGATTCAATTTTTTCATCAATTTTAGTTTTCCCAGAGTGAATCTTAACTTGTTCTTGGATTTGAAGGCCATATATAGTGGTTACAGCCATGATATTATCTCTTGGATTAAGTATTGAAGTGTTTGGAAGATTTACCTTTTCCTTATCACCTTGATCCTTAGCCATTTGAATTATTTGATGTTCTAAATTGTGAATCTTACCATCTGTTTCCTTCCTAAATGAAATTATTTCTCCCAAAACTTGTTGTAACAACCCCTTTAACTCCCCTTGAGAATTATAAGATTCATCCCCATATTAATTTGAGTTAAAAAATTTAGGGTGTGATTAGTAGTTAGGGGCAGTGGTCTGTTTAATGACACCTTGTTCTTTCCAGGACAAATTTGGGTGATTTTGATAACTAGAAGTGTACTGATTGGAGTGTTGATCATTTGTCCCTTGGTTCCTGGTTCTAAAATCCACAAATTTGGAACTCTCATCAAACTGGACAGGGAGATCAAAATTAGGACAATATGTATGAGTGTGACCGAACATCCCACAATGATTACATTTCTCCCTTAAGACCCTATCACTAACAACAGCATCCTGAGGATTGACTTCTTCTCTATGGACACCCCTCTTCCTAGAAAACTTGTGCTGAGATTTTTGAGCAAGATTGTCATACACAAGTTTCAGCTCATCAGCAGTGGAGTCAGAAAAGTCACCCCCGTAGAATTGGTCAACTAAATTTTGGTTGTAAGGGGTGAGAGTGTTATAGAAGGTTTCCATGAGTATATGGGGAGAAAATTGGTGATTGGGACTTTGTTTAAGGAGACTTCTAAAACTATCCCATGCCTCGTGAAATAACTCTCCCTCATCCTGGACAAACCCAGTAATTTTGTGCCTAATCTCAGAAGTGGTGTTCGTAGGATAGAATTTTGATATAAAAGGGAGTAAACACCTCTTCCCAGGTCTCAATAATTTCTTCATCTAAGTTCTGAAACCAAGTCCTAGCATTCACCTTCAGACAAAATGGAAACAACCTCAATCTCAACTCCTCCTCACAAAGCTCTCTTATAGGTAATTGTTGTACAGAACTATAGAACTCTCTAATGAACTCAAGTGAATCCTCTCCTGGAAGACCATTGAATGAAGGAAGTTGAGAAAGGTGAGACAGCTTAATTTCAGAGTTCCTAGACCTAGGGGTCAACCTAATACAAGATGGGTTACTCGATACAATTGGAATTTGAAATTCTCTAAGTCTAGGTAGCTGAAGGGATGGAACTATGGGCTGTGGCACATTCATGTTCTGATCAACTCTATTATCCTGATTCTCCATTACAAAGTTTTTTTAAAGAGTAGATAAATTTTTTTCTAATTCAATGTTTGAAAACTCTATTGTAACAATGAACTATCTTGTGCTTATGCAAAGTGTAATAACAATTCAAAATAGCACAACAGTAGAACTAATAGGAGTTTAGAAAAACAGGAAACAATAGCAATGCAGTAGTAAATGAAGCAGAATTTTTTTTACAATTTTAATTTTTTTCCTTTTTTTTGAAGTTTTTTTTTATGATTTTTGTATATTTTTTGGAAAAATAATGGCTCGTGCCTTCCTCGGCAACGGCGCCAAAAAAATTGACCTAAACCGTCGTTGAAACTGGTCAAAGTTTAATATTTATATTCCTACTAACTACAGCATATGTGGCAAGCAGGGTCGAACCCACAGAGAAGGTGAATTTGACCACTGTTCTTCCAAAAAAACTTACAAAAGATCCCACTGTTGTCAGCAATGAAATAGATTTTCTATTTCTTTTATATTTTTTTATAATTTTTTTAAAAAAAATGCACTCTAATGAAACACTACAGTCTTTTTGAGTTTTCGTTCTAAACTATTATGAAATAAGAAACAGACTAAGAAAAGTAAGAAACAGAGATATAAAATGCTGATAGTGAACAATCAAGTAAATTTCTCGGGGAACATTCTCCATTCTACTGGTTTAATAGGTATTCTGAATCACTTTAATGTTATTGCATTGCACCACCATAAAAAAGAGTGACTTGTCTCCCTTGCCAAGAGTTAAGTCACGCGGGATGATTGATTTTGGAGTTCGCCACTCCAAAACAAATCAGTTGTGAAAAGTTCGAAAAGATAATGACAACATGATGAACTCGCCGTAAGTCCTGAAGCATTTGTGAATTGATTATTTATTTTAAGATGTTTCCACGATCAATCTCGCCGATCTGATTGTGGAGTTTTGAAAATTAAGTACTAGTGGTGAAAAACAATTGAATGAACTAAGCATCAATCTCGTCGATCTTTACTGAATTCAGTGAATTGATTAAGTGATATGAGAATTAAAAGTAACCAGTAGAACTTCAATTCATCCCCGAACTAAAATATTTAGCTAACTAATATATTGTTCATTATCACTAGCTTAATTAAAAAAGTCATTCAATTACAGAGGAAGAGATTTGGAAGAAAAACAGAGGAAGAAAACTCCCTCTGCTCGCATCAATACTGTTGCTCCTGGCCCTCGGAACTCCGAAGAGCGGCTCTCCAAGAAGTACTCCAGGTTCTCTGCTTTGCTCCGAAACCGGTGTGCTCGTCGAATGAATGTGTGTCCCCCACTGAATGAATCTCGTCCCAAAATATGCTGTTTGCTCTGCTTTATATATCATCTGTCAACTGATGCATGTCACCGCACGTCTTTTACCGACTTCGAAAGTTCTTCACCCACGCACTGCCAAAATGTGTGTTTTTTCGCGACAAACACGTCGCGCCAGAATTTCCCTTGCAACTAACTCCCAC
The DNA here is from genome assembly GCA_963277665.1 of Viscum album. NCBI lineage: Eukaryota > Viridiplantae > Streptophyta > Magnoliopsida > Santalales > Viscaceae > Viscum > Viscum album. The sequence continues at coordinate 365,701,968 of OY728167.1, read as the reverse complement.
TGAGTTAGTTAGATGAATCTGGACGTGAACTTGACCTTGGTACAAACCTGTAAAGTTAGAAAAGAAAAATAAATAAAAACGAACAAAAAGAATGAGAATTGGTTATTTTTAAAGTTAAGTGTTATTTTTACTCGTTAATAGTTAACTAAAGTTAATTGATAATTATTTAATTTTATATTATTTATACAATTATTAACTATGATAAAACATAAATTTATTAAAAAGTTATTAACTTAAATTAAGTTTATAGATATAATTATTAAGTTACTAATTTTAACACTTTAAACTAAGTTATTAAAATTACAATATAAGTAAAGAAGTAATTAAAAATTTATAACTTAGAATGTAATGGTTATTTTTATTTACTACATTAATTATAATTATTGCAATTACTATTTAAGAAACAAAATTATTCCATTAATCTATTAATTAGTTTAATTTAATTTAGTAATTAAAATTAATAATTAAGTTTCAAATACTTTTAAATTAATTAGAATATTTTATAGTTTATTTATAATTATTATTAATTATAAATTTATACTATTAATATTAAATTAATTAATTAATAATACTTATTATTAAGTTAGTTTTATAATTTAATTTATAATTTATTTAGTTATTAATATTATTATTGTTTTAAATCATAACTTATATAAATTAAATTATATTAATTTGACTTAGTAAAGTTAACTTTTATGTAAAGTTAACTTTACTTTAACTTTACTTTAATCATTTTATCTTCTTGTTTTGTTTTACCTTGATTTTATTATTGTTTTTATTGTTTATTATTATTATTATTCTTATTATTATTTTCCCCTTTCTATCTTCTTCCTCCCTCTCCCCAATTCGGCGCACAGCAGGGGATCTCCTCGGTGCGGCATCCCGGCTCCATGCAGTGCTGAGAGCAGTGGCGGGCTTCCAAACTGGCGACACCCAGAAACCCTGTGGACCTCCTTCAGCGGTAGACAGGTTCCCCTCCTTTGAACCAGGCGACGCACAGCAGCTCCACAGCAACAGCTCCCCTCTTCACGCGACGGACAGCGGCGGCCAGCAGTCTTCAACAGCGCAGCGGCCTCCTCTTTCGAACAGGGCAGCGACGGTCCAGCAGCGGACAAACCTCCTCTAACTCGATCAGGGCAACGGCGGCGTTGTGGTCCAGCGGCATCGGCTCTACAGTGATGGAACTCCTCCTCCATCAACTGCGGCTCTGCAAATTTTGCGGTCAGAAGAAAAAAAAACGGCGCTGGATTGATTCCAGGCGGCCTGAGGTGGTGCAAGAATCAGTGTCTCGATTTTCGGTGAGATAGCAGAGCAGGGTAGGTCGTGATATAGAAATATAAGCAGGGCGTGTTAAACCGATGGGAACTTGGGGTATCAGTGAGTGCGTGAAAAACAGGGGAGTCACCTGTGAGATGGAACAGCAGCCAAAAGGTCACCGATAAGAGTAAATGAAAGTTTACAGTTAAAAATAAAGGTTACTGATTAGCCAGAAAAGAGTTCACTAATTGACAAAAATTAAAGAAAAGAAAAACAGCGGATAGGGGAGTCACCGCTAGAAATAAAAATAATTAAAAGAATAGTGAACCGGTGAGGTAGCTACTGGATGGCTATCGGTGAGGAGAGTATTGGTGAGGAAAATATATCAGTGAGGAAATAAGTAGAAAGATGCGGGGGAATTACACTAATGGTGAGGGTGAGCTATGAGTGAGGTAGAGGGCATCGGTGAGGCAGTGCGGCCCGGGTCACTAATACGGAAAATGAAATCAAAGCTCACATGGGTCACCGATAGAATAAAAGCAGAGGTCACCAATACATCAAAATATAAGCTTACCATTACGCAACAGTGACCTTATAAAAATACACACACAAATTAAACATAAAATTAAAACTTAAATAATTTAAATAAAAAGTCTTAAAATAATTAATTAAAATAATGCTAAAACCCATTAATTAAAAATATGATATTTATTAACCTTTAAAACATTAATTTTTTTCAATTGACAACACTTAACTTATAAACTAAATAATTGTTAAACTAAGATTATGAACGACTTAAATTAAAATAACTAAACACGCTAATTACATAGTAGCAGCAAATAATGAAAATTAGCATTGGTGACCCAATTAAATCGCCGCAAGCTCTTAATTACCTAACCGGTAGACTAAAATCAAAATTTGGTGATTTAATAATTAATTTTCATACATAAAATAATATAATTAATGTTTAACAACTCTTAATTAATTAATTAATTAACTAATTGAACACATAATTAAGGGCAAACCATTTTATTTAATTTAAAAACACAAATTACTTGAATGGTTGGCAGGATGACTAAATAAATTAATTAACAAAGTTAATCTATTCTAATGAATCCCAAATAATAGATAAAATATTTAAATAAAATCTAACTTAATTAAATAGAATTCCATTGATTAAATAATTGTTTAAAATAAAAATTAACTTATTAAAAAGACAAATAATTGTTTAAAATAAAAATTAACTTATTAAAAAGACAAAGAAGAATTAACTTAACCAACCTTAATACTCACCGGTATTGAAAAAAATAAAGGACTCACCGGTAGAAATTAAAGGCAACCGTTAATGTTAAATAAGACCTACCGGTAGGAAAGAGTAACGGTGACAAAGGTCACCAATACATCTAAAAACAGGCTACCAGTAAGCAAAATGAAAGCAGGTCACCGTTAGACAGTACCGGTAACCTGGCTATCGGTAGAGCAAATGTAACCCTGCTATTGGTAGCATAGCTACCGGTAGTCTGGCAAGCGGTAACTAAGTTACCGGATGAGTAAACTTTTAAAATTAAAAGTAAAATTTAGAAAACTCAATAATTATTAATAATAAACAGATAAAGATTAAGTAGACAAATTGAACATTAGTTATATAAAAAACAAATAAAGAATAAATTAATTATTTAAGGGTCTATAATTACATAAATTGTCATAAAAAATGAATATTTGACAAATTTAATTTTAAAAATACAAAAGTGCATTTATTAGATAAAAATTGATTAAATAATTAATTAAATCATTAAAAATCAAATAAAAATACGTGGCAAAACTATGAAAAAATAAAGCCACATCATTTACGGTGCCCACTCTCATGACACCTAGAAAAATAGGTTTTAACTTCCATTGAATTTAGATATAATTGATATTTTTAAAACCCATAAATGTTATTAGAGTAATATTTAGAGAGATATAGAAGAAACATTTAATTATAAAATTTATAGAAAATGAAGAACAATCAATATGAAATGCTTCAATATATGAATATCATAATGTAATATATAATCATAGGCAGTGATATATAGATATCACTGAAGAAAAATTGATATAGACTATCACTGACTATGATATGCCTCTGTTGTGCACTCTAACATAGAGCATCATAACATATTCAAAATACTAAGATATTTTAATGATTAATATAGTTTAAATAGTAATTTTTTGGGTTGGAGTGATATATATATTTAATTATTTATGAAATATATCGTAGATAGAGACAATATCATGGTAATGTAGTTATAATAATTATCATAGATATCACAAGAAGTGATATAGTGATATTTTAATCCATGAAAAAGAGTTCTATGTTACGAGATAATTTTTTTGGTATATGAATACCATTATTGTTTCCAAAAATATGTGGATATCATTTCCCATGATATAGTTCATTAAAAATTAAAAAAACATGTGATAATTTAAATGGATAATTTATGAAGTGTTTATAAATTAAAAAAGTCTAATAAAAATTTATATAATAGATTATATGAAATATTTATAATAAATCAGTACAAACTTTAAATAATTTAATCCTTTTTCATTAATAATAAATATTTTAATTATTTATTTATTTATTTAAATTCTCTATTTCAGATACATGTATATAAATTGTTTATATAATCAATATTTGTATTAATTAATTTAAAATGATTAAATTGATTATCATAAATATTATCTCATGAATTTAATGATTTTATTGCTATGAATAATTTAATTTTTAATTTAGATCAACCATAATTAATTATTTATCTGTTTTAATTATAAAATAAGTATTTTTTTATAATTATTTGTAGATATTTGTTTTAAAATTATGTTGGGATTAAGTTACCTCTTGGAAATTGATCTATGAATAATGGAACTTTGGTTCATACTTCCACTAAACTGAGGACTATAGTTTTTTTATGGAAAGTTGGGGTTGAATACTTTTGATTACATACATACTCTTATGTAAGGTTTGGGTTTCATATAAGTTATATTCATTTCATATACCTAATTCATCAAATGTATATATATATATATATATATATATATATTAAATATTATAATTAAGTTTTTCTTGGTGGTATTATAACAATAATCAATAATTTTATAAGTGTTATATATTAATGTGACTGAAACATATTGATTTGGTTAAATATATAAAATATGTATTTTAAATTTGTAGAATCATGCATACAAAAAAGTAATGTATGAGATTAATATAATGGAATGGTGGGATTATTAAAATCCCTTAAAATATTAAGTAATATTTTCCTTCAAAACTAAACATACATCATGACCTCAATCATTCAATATAAGTTACCCTAAAAAGATAAGTTCTCATGAATTATCTGAAGTAAGGAATAATGAATATGACTAATCTTAAAATTTTTGTAACGACATACCATTGAATTCTTTGAGTGGAACTTAACTACTTAACAATAACATTTAAGTGTTTGGAGGAATGAACTTAGGGTGACGTCCAATATAAATATCAATAAGCTATTGTCTTCCTAAATATATAAGAGTTATACCTGATATAATTGACATTATTGTATACCTAAATAGTTAGGCAATATGATAAATTATAAATATAAGAAAATAATTTTTAAATATGGATCGTAGGTCAATAATAAACATGATTTATGGGTTTATAACTTTAGATGGGGCATAATCAATAAAATTACTCTTAGATATTTTGTAAAACAAGATACTCACTTGAAAAATGTCATTTTTATAGATAATAATGGCATTAAACTACTAGTTCATTTTGATATTCATTATTGATTGGTATCATAAATTTAGAAGCATTCTTGTTTATTAGGAAAATAAAAATGAACATAATTAATTGGATGTTATAGAAATCAATTTTTATAATTCTAACTCAATGGTATTGGATATCTCTTATGCATCGCACATTTGTGTTGATTTATAGAGACTTGGAAATTTAAGAGAATAGATTAAGGGTTAAATTGACATAAATGTTAAAAATGGAGAAATATTTTCAAAAGTAGAGTTAATCACATATGATCTACATCTTCCTAATGGATTTGTTCTGGAAATTGATAATGTTTTCTTTCATTAGAGGTAAACAAATATGATCTACATATTCCTAGTGTATTAGTTCTGGAATTATAAAATTGTTACCATGTTTACTAGATAAATAGAAATTTTATTTGTGTTTTTTATTGGACATCCTAATCATAAAAAATGATATCCCTAGTTTGAATTTTGTAAAGAAACGGTTGCATAAATGACTCTCAATGAAAAACATGGGAGAAGTAACCTCCATACTAGGTATCAAGATCTATAAAGATACATCTAAGAGGATTCATGGTATAATTCAAAGAACACATATTGGTAAATACTTAAAGAGGTTTAATATGGATAAATCCAAGAAGGGGTTTTTGATAGTGTTATACATTGTAATCCATATGAAGGATCAATAAACTTTTATAATGATAAAAAGGAAACACATGAATGATATTCCTTATGATTTTTGAAAGTGATCAATCATGCGTGATATTTTGTATATTAGAACAAAATTTTATTGGTATTTCAACATTATATCATAGTGAGAGTAACTAGTATATGGTAAAAAATATCCTTATGTACTCTCAAATAACTAAGGATGTATTTAGGGTCTTTGGAGGTGAGGAGGTGCTCATCGTAAAGGGTTAGAATAATACAAGCTTCCAAAATGAAAAGTATGATTCAAATTATTGATCTATGTTTGTGTTTTTTCTCAATATTGGTTCCATTATATTGATGATTTATAAGCGGTAAAAGGTGTTTGATTCTGTAATAGATGTTGAGTGCATTGTTTTAACATATCAGGTTTTATAGAGTTGTTTTGTGACAACAATAGAGCAATTTTTTGGATCCTGAAGGGATCTTTTCCCACACTAAGGGTGGGCGAATCATTGTTGGTAATTTTAAACCAATTCAAACCTTATATCCGTTTTCACCTCTTCATGTATTCAATGAATGGATATCTCTTTTTATTCCATCTTATTTATCCATTAGTTGGTATGTATAAGTGATAACATATAAAGAACACAACATGAAACCAATGTTTGTTAGTGTGGTTTTACCCTAAGATGGATGACTATCTCACCAGTAAATCGTGATTATAATCTCATGAACAAAAATACCTATTTATTGTCATAAAAATATCAATTAGAGGTATGGCCTTGGACACGTACAAGTGTTTAAGATTTGGCTTCTGTCACCTGAACGTAGATATGGTACTATAAGCTTCAAGTATCCCCTGGACAGAATTGTTTTGATCACTTCCTTATTGTGTAGTAATCCTCATACAGCCTCAATCACAACAATAATTATGTTTTCTCACATATACAACAAATATGGTTAAAAATATGGATTAGAATTCTATAATATATATTTATATTTAGGATATATCACTGAACTTTCATATCCTGAATATCATCAAATAGTAGGAAATACTGATAACTCTACACTTTATCATCTTCTTCATAATCAGACAATATATATGTGTTGTGGCTCATTTTTCATGCTCTTTTCCACATCCTTTTTTATTTTTTTGTTGAATTTTTAATATCAAACCATTCTACCAGGCAAGTCCATCCAGAAGCCATTTATTAAAAGAAAGAAAAAGTACAACAGAGCGGCGGATGGGGTCAAACTGAAATACCCTCAACCACCAGGAACAAGTCTAGAGATCATAAAATGACATATCATTTCCATAATCAAAATCACCAGCAGTCTCCCACTCAGATTGAGAGTTGTCCAGGTTGAAGATTTTCAAGATATCCGTACCCACTTTCCTTGACCCCTTAGACGACGATCTGGTAGATACGGTTCTAGTAACATTAGAATAATCCTTACGTGGTCTCCTCTTAGAGGGAAGACCCTCACTATCAGTAGTCTTTGGCTTGCCACTTAAGATTGCATCCTTATAAGAGGCATGACCACCACTACCCGAGACCCTGATCGGGGTACTCACATTCCCCTGTTCATCTTCAGAAATGTTTCCCCATTTCCCAGGTAATTTAGATACCTGAAAATGATTTTGGATTTCTTGTTGACAATCAACATTTTGTTGCACATCACTCTGATTGGAGACATCAACCTGGCAAGAATCAGGGATCACCAATTCTGGGGTCCGCATATGGATGTCCTCAACTAGAGTAACCTCTTTAACCAAATCAGATAGAGTATTAGAAGGGCCACTGTGAGCCTCCTTCAGAGATACATCAATGAGCAACCCTTTACCATGATCAGGAGCCGGCTTGATAAGTGAATCACCATCATGAGCAGTAGACTTTGGAAACATCGAATCCTTCAGGTTGGACTTCCTGTGACAGAGGGCTGCTGAATGTCCCCTCACACCACATTTCTCACAAGAAACATTCTTCCGACATAACTCTAAAGAGTGTCCAACAACCATACATACATTGCAGAAAAAAGGTTTTTTTTCATACTCGACATCAATTTGAATGTTATCAGAAGGGGTGGAAAGGGTTACCTTATCAATCAGAGTGGAACTAAGATCAACATTCACCAACATCCTAGCAAAATGACCAAACCGAACATCCTCAGTCTCCTTGTCAAGCCAAATAGGGGTCTCAATTGCCATGCCAATGTCATGCAGAATTTTGGGATGCCAGAGGACCCAATTGAGTCCATGAAGACGAATCCAAAGTTGAGAAAATGCATTCCTTACACGCGAGACATTAAAATCCAAAGACCATTCATGCAAATGCAACCAGCCAGGTTTCAAAAACAGGGTTCCAATGCTCCATGCCCGAAGCTTCAAATCATCATATGGAAAAAGACAATGAAAAAATCCTCGGCCAAGAGAAACACACTTCCAATTAGAAAAACCCCACAAATTCAAGGTTCTGCAAATCAAGTCATCAAGTTTCCACGGTTGAGCATCTTTAGGAAGAACAATACGCGCAATCACTGAATTTTTACCAATTGACATTCGCTCAACAAGCACTGCAGGGTTAGCTTCAACATGAGCCGAAGAACCCTTACAAGAATTCTGCTAGGACAGGAGTCCTTGAACAGGGCCAACGAACCAGTTCCAGCTTGCTTCAACCCGGAATTTGATTTCCTCACCACACCATCACCTAAATCCCGCATCAACGCAGCAGGGGTCGTAGCCGTCGCAACACCATCCGGATGCCGCGGAGTACCGCGATGCGCGTCAATCTTCAAATCTGCTTGCGACGCCTCCGCAGGCCTGACTTGAGGATCCGAGGTCGACTGTAGACCGGCTGAGGAATTCGGTTTCACCGCAACATCATCCAGATTCCGCAAATCCCCACGATGCGCACCAATCTTCAAGGCAGCAGAGGATCGTTGCGACGCCTCCACAGATCTGACAAGAGAATCCGAAGCCGCTTGTACACCGGCCGAGAAGCTCGATTTCACCGCAACCGTGGGGTTTCCAATATCGACCGAAGATTGAGTGCCACGAGTAGAAGCAGAGGAGGGAATCACCGACGCCACACCACCGGGAGGAGGGAGACGATCGAATCCAAGGAAAAATGGAAGCGCCATGGCCGATCGAAAACCCTAAAAGCCATCGACGCGGAGAAGAGCTCCCGCAGCCCACAACGCCATCTAATAAAAATTTAATTCCATTTTGTGTAATATTTATCAATTATTGTATTTTGTAAATTACATTATGAAAAATCTATTTATGTATTAAAAGTGTGTTTTGATGTTATTTTTTTATTGTTTTTCAATAATAAAATAAAGTTGTTATTTTAATTTCATGTATTTAATCCTTTATGTTATTAGGTTTCAATAATTTTTAATTCATTAATTAAAGTAATTAATTCTTTATTCTTTAAATTGTAAACAATTAACCCATTTGGGTTTTTAGTATTTTAATAATTAAATTATTTTTAACAATTTATGTTTATTCGATTAATATTTATTATTCTTTAATTTACTTTATTAATTATTTAATTAATTGGTTAATTAATTTATGTTAGTGACTTTAAATGTTTTAATTTGTTATTTAATTAATTTGTTTATAATTTTTAATACAAATAAATTCATTCTTTTAAATAAAACACAATTAATTTTATTTTTTAACTTTGTTTCATTTATTTAATTTTTAATTCTATTCAATTTAATTTGTTAATCGTTTTTTTTTGTTTTATTACATTATTAATTTATTTATTTTTTTTGTTATGTTTATTTTACAGGTTTTTCTGCGTGCCATGGTTTCTCCACGATCAAGGTGGCACGTTTCACCATTTCCCACGGTCACCGCTTCCCTACAATTCATTGCATCCCCTCCAAACTGTGCCACCCTATCGCCTTGGTGTCCCACCTCATAGTGAGACTATAAGTAGCCTTCTCATCCAACCTTTGCCACCAGTCCCATCACGGTGCCACTGCCTCCACACATTCTTCATGGTGGCACCACCCCATTCTTCCACTACTCCATATTCCCACCGTAACCCACCTCCACTCACTACCGCATCAAATCCAAAATCAACCCATAACAAATCTCGGACAACATATGAGAATCCTCACATCAGCATCATCAACAAATCAAGAGACACTCCAACCAGCATTTCAGAATCATGAACTCAGTTCAATATCACGAATTCACAGCAACAATAAGAAAACAAGTAGAAGAAGATCAAGAAAGGGAAACCTCAAAACCCTATGTTTCATTCAGAATTGAGGAAACACAAACAATGTTTACAGATTCAAACTAGATCTAGCACATCTACCTTCTCGGTCCCCTGCCTTCTTCGATTCGGTCGACCACCACTACGCAACCATCCTCACCTCACCCAACCATCGGTCGAATCCACAACGGTGCACAACAGCCCCGAACAAACCCTGTCACCTCCCTTTCCGGCTGTACCCGCACCGCTCCCTCATCCTCTTCTCTGCGCGCTGAAACCTCAGCTCCGTCGTAACCTACGGACTTCCTTTTTTCCATCTGCGCCGCACGAAGACCGCCGCGGCCTCACCTGTTGGGGAGAATCCCGAATCCGGGCCGAAAATTGCTTGCCAAAAATGTCGTGAGATATCCGTCGAAATATGGAAGCGATATAAGCAGAATAAATAAATCAACACGCATGATTTTTTAACGTGGAAAAACCCTCCCATGCAGAGGATTAAAAAACCACGGGGCAATTCCCAAATATCCACTATGAATCAGAGAGTACAAAGAATCCAAGTAATGCCCGAACTTGAATTACAAATGAGAGAGCGTAGAAAACCTGTGTGAAAACCACACCCTGATACGCCTCTGTCATCTCTCTGATAAACATCCCGCTGACGCCATGTATCGGAAGATCAATCTGTGACAAAATGCCACCCTTCTGTCGACGAAACGTCACTACCTCGGAGATCTTCACCCGAACATGCGTCAACCTCGCACCAGCTTGCGACACCCGAATGATCTTGCCATCATGATGTACCGCCGATCTCCAATCGGGACACGCCACCTGATCATCGCTATCAGGAAGACTTTCAATACATGGCCTCGATCATCAATTTCGTAGCCGCTGCTCTGCACCTGTCAAACGCCGACGCGCCATCGTCGTCGTGCCACACGGGCCACCGCAAACGCGGCAACCCCTTCCCGGGTCTCCCTTGCCGACTACATCTTGCTGGCACACCCTTTCTCTAAAATATGTTTCTGCATCCTCTTTATATAGACACCAAGTCCATAATAATCAATTAATGCAGTCAACATCCATTAATATTGAGAATTAAATATCCATTAATGTTGGGTGAAAATCCTCAATTAATGGTGATATAAATCTCCTCATTAATAATTTTCATCTTTCATCAATAAATGTGATGAATCCCTCCATTAATGATTTTCCTCTCATCAATAAATGTGATGGATCCCAACAATCTCCCCCTTCATCACATTAATGAATGAAATCATCCAACAAACTCAGATGGAAAGAAAGTATGTCGGTATCACACCAACCATCATCAACTGCAAAAAAAAATATGACGACGTCCTTTTACACTTCTGATAAAAAAAATATCAGCTCCCCCTGCAAAAAGAAAATCAAACGCCGGAATCTTCGTCATATTTGTATCTGCACCATCCTGCTCATCCTGCTGAACAAGACAAGAACCAGAAACATCTGGCTCCCCCGTAATAGTGATTACCACATAATCTGGAGCACCTGCAGGAATAAACAGCTCCCCCTGCTCAACATCCTATGAGCGGACATGTGTATCACCTCTGTCAACCTGCTTTAATTTCCAAACTTTATTCTGCTCCACGCACACATCTGTGATCCTCTTTGAATCTTCCAAAAAAAATCTCACCACAAATTGCAAGCCCAAACCATCACCTTTGATACCACTTGTTGGGGAGAATCCCGAATCCGGGCCGAAAATTGCTTGCCAAAAATGTCGTGAGAAACTCGAAGCGATATGAACAGAATAAATAAATCAACCATCATCTGCGCCGCACGAAGACCGCCGCGGCCTCACCTTCCCATCCAGACTCCGATCTCACCTTAAAACCTTCACCAGATCCCTCATCCTCCTCCATCCGCCAAGAACACCTGCTTCGTCGCTGCATCCTCTGTCGGAAGCCGCCGCCTCTCTTCCTCTCCCTCAAACCCGAAGCTGACCCTGCTTTTTTTGTCCGCCTCCCCCTCTAAGCATAAACCCTTCCCCCTTTTTTCTTTCACTTTCCTTTGTTTTATTTTATTTAGTTTTATATAATAATCATAATATATATATAATACACTATATACATAACATATAAAAAAAATTCTTATATATATATATATAATGTTAATTACTTTTGTTTTATAATAAGTAAAATATTAATAAATATAATAATTATATTTACATATAATAGTAATAGTAATTTTAAGTATTATATATATGTATTAATACGTATTTTTATTAACTAATTTTTGTAATAATATTAATATATAGTTATTTCAGTTTCATTTTATTTGTTTTACTTGTTTTGGTTTTTCTGTTGTTCCGTGCAGGGGGAGCTACTCGTAGAAGCGTTGATAAGGAAGCAGTTCGTGGGAATTGCACGAGAAGATTCTCGAGGTCGTTGTAGGGGAATTGAGTACACTCACAGGGATTTCACTCGAGAGCTGGTGACGAGCGCACTCAAAGTCGCGCCACATGGATTTACTGTCTGTCAGTTTGCCTCTGTTTTAGTTGAGTTTTTCAGAATAAAAGAACCACCGACTCCTCTCTTCTGGAGAGACGAGGACCAAGACCCAGGGCAGGACGGGAGGAGGGGGTGAATCCATCTAGGGGCATCATTCCGCAGCGGAGAAAGAGAATTACATAACTTCATTGTCGTGTGTGCGAGTATCCATCCATCAATTCATCGTGATCAACCTTCGATCCATCTCCTCACCGAAACGGAGGCAGACAATGTAATTCTCCGACCCCAGTTACCCAGAGTCAGTGCATTGTTACATAACATTGACATGATCACAAGAAAATCATGTCCCGAAAAACCGATCAGTTTAGTAGTCTTGGAAATACTAAATACATTCATAAGTTTTACATTACATTATAAAATGAAAAACTACAACAACATTGTCTCCATAGACCACCCTCATATCCCCTCAGACTATACCTGGAGGTCAGTCATAAAATACTTCTTCACATCCTATGAAAAATAAAACATAGAAAGGGGTGAGATTAGATGCTCTGTAAGGATAACAATATAGTGGAAACTTTAATAAATAAGCATAAACATTTAAGGCAATGTATAAGACTAAAACAAAAGCCTTTAAAAACTTGAACTTCAGCATAATATGACAAAGATAAAATCAAATAATTCCATTTACTTATTCACATGGATATTCTAGTAGTCGAATAATCACATGCAATATCAAAATCCACTTTCATAATGATAGAATGCATAATGCCTGACTTCATAACCACATAGTCAAAGCCTTATTCTAAGATTACAAATAAGATTTTGTCAAGGCCTTGTTCCAAGACACTAGTTTGTCTCATAACACCTACCGATGCATCGAGGAGCAATAGCAGGCTCCACCCATCACTTACTAAGCACAATGAATTCCTCATATGAAAAGTTTTAAACATAACATAAACATTTGTATTAAAACTAGCATACGAAATGTCAATACATTATCCATAAACCATTAATGGTATAAAAATAACACATCCACAGTAAAACAAATCACGAAAAACTTCAATACAATATGGAGGATTTGCATCATAATGAATTAACTTCAAACAAGTGTAAAATCCATCATAGGATGTTGAAATAGATTAAATCAAAACTATTTGAGAGACATATCTCTTTCTTTTTTTGGAATCATTTAAAGTTACATAATTATAAAAGAAAACATTTATTTTGAAAATATTATTATAAGATTGTAAGGGAAGCTTCAATGATTTTATAACGGCATAAAATAGCTGCACTCTCTGTATAAGTTAAAAACAAACATTCTTACATTAATTTTGTCGAAAAGGTCATAAAGTACATTGTTTGGAAAACAACAAAAAGATTCCTTTCAAAACACATATTATAAAATTATGGTATAAATGAATTTAACCCATTATCTATTAAATAGTAATTTTTTTTTGAAATACATTTTTAACAAATATGGATGTGGATGATAAGGAGGTCCCATTAGATACTTACGTAAAAACAACCTCAGATAATAAAGAGATTGTGAAATTAACCCCTACCTTGTACTTTTCCTTGGTCGAGGATATGTTAACCTCATGTATAATAGTTAAATAATTGTTACTAAATTATTAAATAACCATATACATATATATGATAACATATATGATCTTTTAATATTGCTTTGTTAATGATATTTTAGTATTATCATCGTTTTGGGTGTTAACTGATTCGTTTTTCTTTATATGATTTGTTACATAAGTTATGTTTGTTATAGATATGATGTATCTTATTAATATCCAGAATGATATCAAGTCTTTTTCATTATTTTTAATCATTAAATGAAAATTAGTCTTGAATGGATACGGTGGGAAATTAATCTCATCGCGTTCGGAGAGACGGTAATCCGTACGTACGCACGAGTGACAATATCATACTTTTGATATAATAATCATATATATTTGGATGGTATATCATATATAAAGAATAATTATCATGTTATATTTATTATTTACATCACTTATACTCATTATTATACCCATCCAAATGATGATGTGTTTGAATAACAAACATTACCACGACGTGGAGATGGTAAGCAGTACATACGCACGTATGGTGAATTTGTCATTTATAAGATGGATAAAAAATGAATATGGTTGTACCATTTTAATAATAACATCATGGTTTATAGAAGATACTGTATTTATTATTTTAGAATGGAAACAACAAATAAAGAGGAAGTGGAAGAAGAAAATAACTTGAAAGAGGTGATGAAATATTTACCTCTTCTTCGGGTTCTTCCTTTTGATTTGATAAAAGGGATACATAGATTGTCTTTATGACTAAAGGGAGTCCTCTAAGATTAAGGGAGGACAGTTGGGAGGAATTTTGGGCAGGGGTTGGCCAAGCCAAAAGGCTTTGAAGGTGTGAATTTGAGAGAATGGGAAGTGTCCTTTTATAAGAGGGGTGAGGGGCACCTTAGGAAAAACTCAAAATATTATTTTATACTAAATTCATATTCATTTTATAATGGCTCAAAATTGATTTATTTCTACTATAAGGTGGGTATGAGTCGAAATAATCTCAAAAAATAGGCTTTAGATAGGTTTAGGTCACCATATTAACCTTATCATTTATATTTAACTCTCAGTTAAATAGTTTGACATTTACCATGTCTCTTTGTATTTTTATATTATATGGTTAATAAACTTAATATAAATTTCCAAGAGAACCCCAAGTGGTTCATTAATGATATAACTATCATTATATAAGTCATTTGGCCGAACCTTAGTTTTTTGGTATAATATATCAATTAAAAATATAATATTTGTTTTAAAAAAACTTTTTTTTTCAATTTTGACACTATTTAATAATTGATTTTTTTTAAAGTTCTAACGACTTTATTAATTGTAAATAAATTTATTTAATCAATCATAACATGTCATATTAACCTATAAAATTCTTGGATGACATCAAAACTTTCAAATTATATTTATTTTAACATTTATAATACAATTTATTTGATTCTTTCATTAATAAGGAAAATACTGCATCATCATCGTGTCATAAATAAATTTAATTATTCAATGTCTAAAAATTATAAATAAAATAAAATTATATAGGAAATATTTTTTGGATTTCTAATTATTATTTATAGTCGAATAGATAACATATATAAACCTATGTAATAATAGTTTTACTAAAAGATATACACTTTTGTCATTTTTGTATTTACTTTAACTTAATTAATATAAAGTGTCATTATCACTTACAAGTGGCTCCATGGGGTCCCAAAATCGACCCAGGGATTCCCATGGTTGGACATGTATCATCCAAAAGGGTTAAGGCATGTGTTAGGGTAATTTAATATTATTATAATATTTGTTTTACTCTTATTTACCGGATTTACCATTTAACCATGGTAAATAAAATATTTACCGAAGTAATTAATCAAAATGCCTAAAAATAAAAGTTACCTATTTACATAATTTTGACCTCCTGATTCTAAATATGTAATCCATTTTTCTAAATTGAAAGCCCATAATTGGCAGACATTAATTTAAAATTAATTCTTGTTGTCAAAACAAAAAACGTGTTTTTAAGAAATAACAACTATCAAAAGATTGACACTTGTTTATGTCCAGTTTAAATGAGAAATTACGTCCATTGACCAAAATTGTATTAAATGGTAAAAATATAATCTAATTATACATTAAAACCACTCAATAGTATAATTTATCACTATAAATTATTTTGATTAAAAAAGTTGTTTTTAATTAAAATTTAGTATTTTTCACTATTCATCAAAAAACTGAATGTTTTCAGAAAAATACCAAAAATTCCCCCTAAGATAATTTTGATATTCCGAATACAAAAATGAAGTCCAATTTGAATAATAAAATTTATAAAATTTCAAAAAGTGGGTATTACTATTCATAACAACTACTTTGATTGGTCACAGTGTGTTAGAGTTTCGAAATTGTGTACAATGCGAGCTATTGCATTATTCAAAGGGAAACGTACCATGGAAGCTTGGGGTGTTATATTCTCACCTCCTTCAAATAATTTTTTCCTTGAAATTTCCAGAATACTAATGCACAAAAAATATTCGGGTGGTTCTTCATTATAAGTTCCTCGGATTCCCATGTTGCCTCTTTCATCTTATGATTTCTCCATAAAACTTTTACCAGACAAGTCATCCAGTTTCTCAATACTTGTTCTCGTGTATCATGAATCTTGACAGGTTCTTCACAATAAGACAAATCGGGTTCCAGTTCTAATTCCTCATTGGTGAGTACATGTGTTGGGTCAGGCATGTATTTTCTCAGCAGTGATACGTGGAACACATCATGAACTTTGAAGAGACTTAGCGGCATTGAAAAACGGTAAGCTACAACCCCAATTCATTCTAGAATTTTGAAAGGTCTGATGTACCTGGGACTCAATTTACCCTTCTTACTGAAATGTATAACACCTTTCCAGGGAGATACCTTCAAGAAAACCTAATCTCCTACTTGAAATTACAAATCCTTCCTTTGGTTATCTGCATAGCTATTTTGCCTACTTTGATCTGCATTGATGTGGGTTTGGATTACCTTCACCTTTTCCAACTTTTCCTCAACAAATTCTGGGCCTATGAGTTTTCTTTCACCAACATCATCCCAACAAGTTGGTGTGCGACATCTCTTTCTATATAATGCTTCATATGGCGCCACATGAATACTTGAATGGAAGCTATTGTTATAGGAAAATTCTACCAGAGGTAAATATTGATCCCACATACCTTGAAATTCAAGTGATCAAGATCTCCACATGTCTTCAAAGGTTTGAATAGTCCATTCTGATTTTCCATCGGTTTGAGGGTTGTAGGAAGTACACAAACGAAGTTCAGTATCCAGGGCTTTCTGAATACTTTTCCAGAATATTGATGTAAATCGGGGGTCACGATCAGATAAAATCAATAGTGGTACTCCATGAAGTCTTAAAACTTCATTAATATATATTCTTGATAAATACTCAAGTGGTAAATCTTCTCTTATAGCAAGAAAATGTGATGACTTGGTAAGATGACCAACAATGATCCTTATTGCTTCATTCCATCTATGAGTCTTTGGTAGCCCCATGAATAAGTCCATCATAATATCATTCTATTTCCACTAAGGTATGCAAAGAGGATTCATGACTCCTCTAGGATGTTGTCTTTCAGCTTTCACTTGTTTACAAACCATACATCATGACAAAAAATCTGCAATCTCCCTCTTCATGTTGTCCCACCAAAAATGTTCCTTCAAATCCCTATACATCATAGTGCTACCGGGGTGTATAGAGAAATTGGAGCTATGTGCATCATCCAACAATTCCCTTTTTAGACCAGGCACGTCCGGAACACAAAGTCTCTTCCCAAATTTCAAAATTCCATCTTCATATATGAATTCACTCAATCACCCATCATTCACAGCTTTAATCTTATTTTGAAACTCCTCATCATCAGCCTGAGAACATTTTATCCTTTCTAGTAAATATGGTTTGGAAACCATTTGAAAAAGTATTGATGTTTCACCTCCCATGATTATTCCCATATCTATTTTCACTAGATCCATGAAATTAGGATCCCTTTCAACTCTCATCTTGTTCAAAACTCCATGATCCTTTCTGCTCAAAGCATCTTCCACCTTATTTTCCTTCTCCATGTGGTAGTGTATAGTGCAATCATAATCCTTGAGTAGTTAAAAACATCTCATTTTCCTCATGTTGAGTTCCTTCTGTGATAAAATATACTTCAAACTCATGTGATCGGTATATATCTCACATTTTTCACCATAGAGATAGTGTATCCATATCTTCAAAGCATCTATTACAAATGCTAACTCAAGATAATGAGTATGATAGTTTTGTTTAGTAATTTTTAGTTGTCGTGATGCATATGCAATAACTATATCATTCTGCATAAGGACACAACCAAGTCCTTTCTTTGAAGCATCACTATAAATAAAAAACCCATCATTCACTGATGGTATAGAGTCAATATAGGAGCATTGACTAATCTTATCTTCAGTTCTTCAAAACATTCTTCACACTCTTTTGTCCAAACAAATTTAACCCCTTTACGTGTGTTCTTGGTTAATGGGTTAGCCAATCTGTCAAAATTATGGACGAAACGTCGATAATAACCAGCTAAACCAATAAAACCATATACCTTAGTCATACTCATTGATGCTGTCTATTCTTTGATTTCTCTTGTCTTATAAGGATCAATGGATATTCCATCCTTAGAAACAATATGGCCAAGAAAAGAAATCTTCTGAAGCCAGAATTCACACTTGCTAAACTTCCCGTATAATTCATTTCTCTTGAGGGTTTTCAGAATGGTGCGCAAGTGATTTTCATGATCCTCATAGCTTTTGGAGTACACCAAGATATCATAAATAAATACCACTACAAAGTCATCAAGATAATCCTTGAAAACTCTATTCATTAGATCCAATAAAACAGAGGGTGCATTAGTCATCCCAAAAGGCATTACTGTAAACTCGTAATGCTCATACTTGGTTCGAAATGCTATTTTTGGAATGTATTCCTTCTTCACACAAAATTGATGATATCCATATTGTAGGTCAATATTTGAAAAATATTGAGCTCCATGAAGTTGGTCAAATAAATTATCAATGCCAGGTAGGGGATACTTGTTCTTTATTGTTATAACATTTATCTCCCTGTAGTCAATGCACAATCTCCTAGATCCATCTTTCTTATTAACAAAAAGAACAGGGGCTCCCCATGGAGAAACACTAGGGAGAATACATACCTTATTACTTAATTCCTCTAGTTGTTTCTTTGGTTACACTAATTCCACAGTTGTCATTATATAAGGGGTCTTCGATGTGGGCCTTGAACAATGAATTAAGTTAATAGAAAACTAAGTTTCTCATTCTGGAGGATGTCCAGGTAAATCCTCTGGTAACACATCAACATATTCTTTCACAATTGGTAAATAAAATATTTGAACATTCATTTCCTTACCCACCTTTATTTCATTCTCTTCCTCTACAATAATTGAATTTAGTTGAGCTATTGGGGGTGGATCTAGATAAGAATCGAATGGTGACGTTTCTTCTTTATAGATAAGGTACTCCTTATCATCATCGAAAATTGAAACCTCCTTCTTCTTACAATAAATTTTCGAATCATGGTCCGAAATCCAATACATACTGAGGATTATATCAAATTCAATAATGGGTATGATGATGAGATCAGAAGATAAATAACGTTTATATGCTTTAATGGGAACCGATGCACAAAACTTTGTTGCAATGATACTTCCCTTAAGAGTTTTGAGTGACGACTCTCTTATTAAATAAAATTAGAAATATCTAATTTTCTTAGCAAAATGTGAAGATATGAAATAATGCGATGATCCAGAATCAAATAAAAAATTGGCTAAACTTTAGGAAACTATTAAATTGCCTGCCACTATATATTTCGGAGCTTCAACCTCAGCATTAGTGATTTAATATGCTTGATCTTAACCCCTTAGCATTTTCTGAGATAAGTTTATTTGGTGCTTAGGACATTCATTTTCATAATTCCCCCTTTCTATACAATTTTAGCATTCAACATTGACAACCTCTTTCTTCCTCTTGCAATCACGAGCATGGTGGACTTTTTCACCACACTTGTAACGGACTCTCATTCCCTTCAAGAAAGTACCGAGGTGTTTCTTCCCACATTTACTGTAGAATGGATATTCAAATTTTCCATTCTTCCCCTTATTTACATTTCTAGAGTTTTCAACAGATCTCTTCTTCTCTTGCTTTTCTTTAAAGTTGTAAGACTTAGAGAATTATTTTTCTGTCTTGATAGCACATGATACAATACCTTCGTACAATGAGAAAGATTGTGATACTAATGATCGATGGAGAAATGGTTTTAAACCATCAAATAAATGATCAATATTTCTCTTTAGGTTATGTATATAATTTGCTATTTGCCTTGCTAACCTTGTAATGTTGGCCTCATAATTTGCGACATTCTCATCCTCTTTTTTCCTCAGACTCAGAAATTGTCTTTCCATATTCGCTCAATGGTCACGAGGAAATTATTTTTATAAGAAAAGATCTTTAAACTCCCTCCATTCCATACTCGACACTTCTTCATCATTTTTTTTATTTTGAATCAATGTCCACCATTGATTAGCATCTCCAGTGAGGCGATAAACTACAATGACAACTTTTTCCCTTTTGCTGCTCCCCAAAGCATGAAATATTTTCTCTAAGGAACTTATCCACTGCTTAACAACCAATGGATTTGTACTCCCATTGAATGTTGGTAGTTGTTGCCTCATGAATCGATCTAACATTGATCCTCCACATTGTGGATCAGGGTGCTCCATACAGGTAAGGTTATTATTCATAACCTGGGTGAGTTGTCCAAGTATGACGATTAGCTGATCAACACCAGTTGCATCACCATATCCACTATAATTATCTTGAGTAGGAGGGAAATCCCTACATGGATTACGTTTTTTTATATGGTTTCCATTCCTTCCACTAGGTTCCATTTCTAAACAATGGCATACACTAGATTAGTTTATGAATCACAATACATATTTCCAAACTTGTAAAAAACTTATCATAAATTGAACAGTTTATGGATATAATCCATAATCATAAAAATGTTTTCTTTGAAGAATTATATACTCATAAACACTTAAAAATGGTTTGTAAAGAAAATTAGAATTATCCCAATCATATCCCCCAGGAGTGTCGTAACCAAGAGTGTAACAAGGCCCGTTGTCGTTCACCAGTTCCCGTTTGAGTCTAGCTCAAAGCGGTGTGTTCGGGTTTTACCCCTAGGTACATTTGTGCCAGACCCACCTCTACCTACTCGTGTCCAGACAGGGATTTATTGCTTGGAAAACTCAAAAAATCTCTACATTACCAAAATTCAATAAGTTCTTCTATACTAATCCTCAATGTCTTTCTTAGGGTAATGTACCCTAATTAGAGTTTATCTAAATATAGTTTCCAAGTTTTTTCTAAATTTCCTTTGATACCAACTGTAACGCCCCGACCCCAGTTACCTAGAGTCGGTGCATTATTACATAACATTGGCATGATCACAAGAAAATCATGTCCCAAAAGACGGACCAATTTAGTAGCCTTGGAAATACTAGATACATTCATAAGTTTTACATTACATTATAAAATGAAAAACTACAACAAAATTTTTATATATACCACAATCATATCCCCTTAGACTATCCCTATAGGTCAGTAATAAAATACTTCTTCACATCCTAGTAAAAATAAAACATAGAAAGGGGTGAGCTCAGATGCTCAGTAAGGATAACAATATAGTGGAAACTTTAAAAAATAAGCATAAACATTTAAGGAAATGTATAAGAATAAATAAAAATCCTTTTAAAACTTGAACTTTGGCATAATATGGAAAATATAAAATCAAATAATTCCATTTACTTATTCACATGTATATTCTACTAGTCAAATAATCACATACAATATCAAAATACACTTTCATAATGATGTAATTCTTAATGGTAGATTTCATAAACACATGGTCAAGGCCTTGTGCCAAGACTAAAAATAAGATTTTGTCAAGGCCTTGTGCTAAGACACTAGTTTGTCTCATGAGACCTACTGATGCATTAAAGAACTATAGCGGGCTCCACCTGTCACTTACTAATTCCAATGCATTACTCATATGAAAAGGATTAATCATAACACAAACATTCGTATTAAAACTAGCATACGAAATGTCAATACTTTATCCATAAACCATGAATGGTATAAAAATAACACATCCACTGTCAAACATATCACAAAAACTTCAATACAATACGGAAGAGTTGTATCATAATGAATTAACTTCAAAAAAGTGTAAAACCCATCAAAGGACGTTGAAATAGATGAAATCAAAACTATTTTAGAGAAATATATCTTCCTTTTTTTTGAAATAATTTAAAGTTAAATAATTATAAAAGAAAAAAATTTATTTTGAAAATATTCTTATAAGATTGTAAGGGAAGACTCGATGATGTTATAACAGCAGAAAATAGCCACACCCGTCGTATAAGTTAAAAACAATCATTCATACCTTAATTTTGTCGAAAAGGTCATAAAGTACCTTGCTTGGAAAACAATGGAAAGATTACTTTCAAAAACCATAAGGTCAAATAAGGGTATAAATGACTTTAACAAATTGTCTAGTAAATAGTAAAAATGTTTTGAAATACATTTTTAACAAACATGGATGTTGATGATAAGGAGGTCCCAGTAGATATTTACGTAAAAACAACATCAGATAATAAAGAGATTGTGAAATTAACCCTTACCTTGTACTTTCCCACGGTCTAGGGTAGGTTAAACTCCGGTATAATAGCTAAATCATT
The DNA here is from genome assembly GCA_963277665.1 of Viscum album. Taxonomy (NCBI): domain Eukaryota; kingdom Viridiplantae; phylum Streptophyta; class Magnoliopsida; order Santalales; family Viscaceae; genus Viscum; species Viscum album. The sequence continues at coordinate 365,679,142 of OY728167.1, read as the reverse complement.
TTCACTAAATTATAAAATAACCATATACATAAATATGATATCATATATGATCTTTTAATATTACTTTGTTAATAATATTTTAGTATTATCGTCGTTTCAGGTGTAAACTGATTCGTTTTGCTTTATATGATTTGTTATGTGAGCGATGTTTGTTATGAATGGGATGTATATTATTCATATCTAAAATGATATAAAGTCTTTAAAAATTAATTTTAATCATAAAATGAAAATTATTCTTGAATGGATATGATGAGGAATGAATCTCATCGTGTTCGTGGAGATGGTAATCCGTACGTACACACGAGCGACAATATAATTATTTTGATATTAAAATATTATATAATTGAATGGTATATCATATATACAGAATAATTATCATGATATATTTATTATTTACATCAGTTATACTCATTATTACACCCATCCAAATGATGAAGTGTTTGAATAACAAACATCACCACGACGTGGAGACGGTAAGCCGTACGTACGCACATATGGTGTCTTTTCCATTTATAGGATGGATAGAACAATGAATATGGTTGTAACATTTTTATAACAACATCATAGTATAATTAAGATACTGGATTTATTATTTTAGAATGGAAACAACAAATAAAGTGGAAGCAGAAGAAGAAATGAATTTGAAAGAGGTGATGAAATATTTACCTATTTTTCGGGTTCTTCTTTTTGATTTGATCAAAATGGATCATTATATTAGCTTTATGACTAGAGTAAGGACTCTTGGATGAAGGGAGGATAGTTGGGAGGATATTTGGGTAGGGTTTGGCCAAGACAAAAGGCTTTGAAGGTGTTAATTTGAGAGAAGGGGAAGTGCCGTTTTATAAGAGGGGTGGGGGGTAGCTTATAAAAAACATAAAATATTATTCTATAATAACCTCATATTCAGTTTATAATGGCTTCAAATTGATTTATTTCAAGGAAAAGGTGAGGATGGGTCTACATAATCTCATAAAATAGGTTTTAGATAGGTTTAGGTTATGATATTAACCATATCATTTATATTTAACTCTTAGTTAAATAATTTGTCATCTACCATGTATCTTTGTATTTTTATATTATATGGTTAATAAACATACTATAAACTGCAAAGATAACTCAAAGTGGTTCATTAATTATATATTTGTCATTATATAAGTCCTTTGGAAGAACCATAGATTTTTGGGAATATTATATCAATTAATAATATAATATTTGTTTTAAAAACTCTTTTATGTCAATTTTGACACTATTTAATAATTGACTTTTTTTAAAGTTCTAAAAACATTATTAATTCGAAATAAATTAATTTAATAAATCCTAACATGTCATATTAACCATGAAAATTCATGGATGGAAACACAACTTTCAAATTATATTTATTTTAACATTTATAATACCATTTATTTGATTCTTTCATTAATAAGGAAAATACAACATCATCATTATGTCATAAATAGATTTGATTATTAAATGTATAAAAATTATAAATAAAAAAAAATTATTTATTAAATCGTTTTAGCTTTCTAATGAATATTTTTAGTCAAAGAGATAACATATATAACTCTATGTAAAAATTATTTTACTAAAAGATATATGCTTTTGTCATTTTGTATTTACTTTAACTTAATTAATATGAAGTGTCATTATCACTTAAAAGTGGATCAATGAGGTCCCAAAATCAACCCAAGGATGGCCATGGTCGTACATGTATCATACAATAGGGTTAGGACACGTGTTAGGGTAATTTAATATTATTATTATATTATTTTTACCCTTATTTACCAGATTTACCCTTTAACCATGGTAAATAAAATATTTACCGAAGTAATTATTCAAAATGTATAAAAATAAAAGTTACCTATTTAAACAATTTGGACCTCCTGATTCCAAATATGGAATCTATTTTTTTAAATTCAAAACATAGAAGTGGAAAAAATTAATTTAAAATTAATTCCCATTGTGAAAACAAAAAGTGTGTTAATAAGAAATAATAACTATCAAAATATTGACATTTGTTTATGTCCAGTTTAAATTTGAAATTAAATCCAATGACGAAAATTGTATTAAATGGTAAAAATATTATCCAATTATACTTTAAAAACACTCAATAGTATAATTTAGCTCTATAAATTATTTTGACTAAAAAATTTGTTTTTAATTAAAATTTAGTATTTTTCACTATTCCTAAAAAATTGAATGTTTTTAGAAAAATACCAAAAATTCATCCAAAGCTAAATTTGATATTCCAAATCCAAAAATGAAATCCAATTTGAATAATAAAATTTATAATATTTCAAAAAGGGGGTATTACTATTCATAATGACTACTTTGATTGGTCGCGATGTGTTAGAATCTCGATGTTGCGTACAATGCAAGCTATTGCATTATACCAAGGGAAACATACCGTGGAAGCTTGGGGTGTTATAAACAGACATTGAGCAGTAGATCAGTGTCAGAGCAGTTGATAGAGAGAGGAGCTATCTCAATATATATTTTTCTTAATTTATTATCTATTTCTATCTAATTTACTATTTTAATCTGTATTTAAATAGATTAGGGGAATCGGGCTGTAGAGAACTGGTCATCCATCTATCTATCATGTTTTTTTAGTTTGATTTCTTAGTGTGATTTCATTGCTTAGTTTTCTCTTCTATTTATTTTGAGTATCATTTCACATTACCTAACGACCTACGAGTGTGTTAGAGAATCATTTCAATGTGGATCATTGACCGAAGTACTGAGATTTAGAAAAGGTTAATGCACCTATTCTCCAATTTCAGAAGATTTATCCAAGGGTCAAGATCGAAAGATCAAGACTCAAGGATGTTAATAGAGATGAGTTGATCCAATGAGGTGACAACTCAGTGGATTAGCACCATTTTTTTATGCACTGAGTAATTTAATTAAACCAAGAAGATGCAGTGAATATCTTTTTAATCAGTTCAAAGAAGCCTGAGGACCCTAAAATAATCATTACTATTTGTTATCTGTTTAAGAAATACATTTCACCATTTAGCCTTCGTTTTCACACCCATTTTCAGTGTTTTTTCACTATTTTTGTTTGGTTTTTGTTATTTTTCTATTTTATCTTTTTGTTGTTTTAGTTTTAATTTGGTTTAGCACAACGTAAGTCCTTCTCTATGGTTCCACACCCTTCTTACTACAAGAGTATTAGTTTGTAGGGATTATAAATTTTAAATTTGCATGTACTCAACGACTGTGCGGCCAAATTTTGGTGCCATTGCTGGGGAAGGCACGTGAGACCATGTTTAAAAAACACAAAATAAAAAATAAATACAACAAAAAAATAAAAAAAACACATAAACTGTACAAAAAAATCACATGAAAATCTTGTTGTTGAAATTGTATGCACACTAGAGCTTCTAAGATAGAACTTGAAACCCCTATTCAAGAAATCAACAAGAAATGTTATGCACTTAGAAAACAAAATAAACATGAAATGGAGAATGTGGATAATATTCCTGGAAATAAAAATTTCAATGGGCCACAACCCTTAGTCCCTGCCCCTGAGATACCTAAGCTTAGGGAGTTTCAAATTCCTACTATGTCATGCAATCCATCATGTATCAAATTTTCCCCTAGGTCTAGGAGCTATGAGATCAAACAATATCATCTTTCTCAGCTGTCATCATTTAATGGTATTCAAGCAGAGGACTTCTTAGAGTTTATCAGAGATTTTTATGGTTATGTCCAGTAGTTTCCTCTATGAGATCTTAGTGAGGAGGAGTTGAGGTTGAGGTTGTTTCCATTCTTTTTAAAGGGGAGGGCTAGGAATTGGTTTCAAAATCTATATGAGGAAATATTTTAAACTTTGGAAGAGGTGTAAAATGCCTTTTTATCTAAATTATATCCTAGGAACACCACCATTGAGGTAAGGCATAAGATCACTGGCTTTGTCCAGGATGAGGGAGAACTATTTCACAAAGCATGGGAATGGTTCAGAGGACATCTTAAATAGACCCCCAACCATCAATTAGCTCACCATCTGCTCATGGAGACTTTCTATAATGCCCTCACCCCTTACAATCAGAACTTAGTTGATCAATCTTATGGATGTGATTTCTCTGATTCCACTACGGATGAGTAAAAAAAAATGTTTGATAAGTTGGCTCAAAAATCTCAGCACAAGTGCACTAGGAAGAGAGTCATCCATAGGGTTGATACAAATCCTCAAGTTGCTATTATTGATGATAGATTCCTTAGGTAGATGTGATATCTATGTGGGATGTTTGGTCACACTCGGATATATTTTCCAAAATTTGATCGCCCTGTTTCATGTGATGAGAGTGCCCAGTTTGTCAATTATATGGCTAGGAATCATGGTGTCCATGCTCAACTCTCAAATCCATACCAATATGGATATCAAGGTCATCCCAATAAATCATGGAGTGAGAAAGGTGTCACAAATCATCCCTCTTCCACAAACAAGAAACCCGCTCCCCCAACATTCCACCCACAACCCAAACAAATTTTCCAGAATCAATATGAGGATGAATCTTATTATTCTCAAGGGGAGTTAAAGGAGACGCTGCAACAAGTGTTGAGTGAGATCAGCTCATTTAAGAAGGACACATATTTTAAGATTCATAATTTAGAACTTCAAATGATTCAAATGGATAAGAATCAAGCGGGTATGGAAAAGAGCAAGCTGCCCAGCACTTCAACCCCCAATCTAAGAGAAAATGTGATGGCAGTAACAACTAGGTCAGAGATTAATCTTAAGGAACCGGTTAAGGAACCACCAAGGGAAGAGTAAAACAATGTTCAAGATAAAATCGAAATTAAAAATCTAAAAAATCCCAATTTTGGAAATATGGAATGTGAGTTCCAAATTGAACATATTGTGCAAACCACACCTGAGAAAGCTAAGGAACCAAAGAAAATGAAGTGGTAATTGATTAAGGAAGAGAAGAATAAAGTGGGGTCTGAGTAGAAGGTGAATAAACTAACTATTCTAAAACATTATTCCCCTCCCATTCCCTTCCCTGAAAGAGTGAATCAATGTGATGAACCCAATTACCTGAGAATTTTGAAATTGATTTGAAGCTTCACCATCAACATGCCTTTCTTAGAAGCCTTGGATAAAATATCTTCATATGATTCATTCACAAAAAGGTTTCTAAATAACAAGAATGATAGCAAGAATTTGGATAAAATTGATCTCAATGTGCAGTGTAGTGAAATTTTCCAAAAAAATATTCCTCCAAAATTAAAGGACCCTAGTGGATTTTTCATTCATTTCCAAACAAGAGGAAGTGGACAACTGAATTGTCTGTGTGACTTAGGAGTGAGTATCAATCTTATGCCTTTCTCCTTGTTTAAAAATATGGCTCTCTGGGATATCCAACCAACTTCTGTTTGCCTTCATCTTGCAAATAGGTCACTCACATAACCTTATGGGAGAGTGGACGACCTATTAGTAAGTTTAGAAAAACTCACATTCCCACTGATTTCTTAATCCTTGATATGGAATGTGATGAAAAGGTTCCAATCATCTTAGGTAGACCCTTCCTTTCTACTGGTGGTGCCATCATTGATGTCTCCAAATGTAAACTCACCCTCAAAATAGTAGATGATGTGGAGGAAATTTTGGAGTTTGAAAGGCCCTGACATGAGGTTACTTTTGATGTGATAGATTTGGTTGTGAATCAATGTTACAAAATTGAGGTTAGATTTGAATATGGGTCTTTCCCACTTGAGGTCACAGAGATAATAATTCCCTAACACACTGAAAATTTTACCTTGGATGTTTCTCTTTCCCCACACCCTCCTATTGATGAGAAAATACATTCATTGGAACCCATTTTGGAGAGTGAATCAAAACATTGTTTTGCACTATCTCAACTTGTTTATGAATGTTTCACTTGTGAAGTTGACTATCTAAGAGTTTCTGAAGCTAGAGAAAGATCTGGGTTGATTCCTACTAAAAAACTTGATGATTTCCATTATGAACAAGTGCATTTCCTTGATATCTTCTTACCTTCCCAGTTTGATGTTTTGAGTGATGGTTTCAAACCTGAATGCAAAAGATTCAAATCATTTGATTCCTCTATGGACATTGAGAAAAATCTTTTGAAAGATGAATTTGATAACTTTTTCAGGGATATTTCTGAGTTGTCAGAGTTGCGAGCTGTTTTGGGGATTTCTGAGGATTTTGTCGATGTGTCCTCTTCTGTTTTTGGGTTTGATCAAAAATCTATGTGTGGTGGAAGCTCTGGAAGTATTCTTGATCAGATCTGTGATTTTCATGGGCAACTGTTGAGATTTTTAAGAGCTAATGAACTGATTTTTAGAGACCCAGTTGAACTAGATAACATGAATCCTCTTAGTGATGTGGATGAATTTTGGAGAATTCTGATTGGTTCTGAAGATGGAAGTGTCCTGAGTAGTCCTTATCTTTATTCCATAGAAAATTCTGAAGTCCACACCATTTACAACTCATTCCCATTTAATGATCATGGTTAGAAATATTTAGGGGAATAATGTCTGGATAAGGACTTTAAACCTAGAGCTTCATGGGAGGCAACCCATGGTTTACATTATTTTTAGCATTAATTTTTTAGTTTGAATAAATGATCCTTGCTTAGTTGTTTGTCTCTCTGTTGGGTGAAAAATAATGCCTTTATTTCCTTCTCATATGTTGCATGTGGTCTGGTGGTCCTGGTTTTCTAAGGCAACCATGTTTTAGTGGTATCCTCATTTGGAACATTCATGGTGGAAGGAGGCTGCTGATGGAGAACACTGGATAACACTCCGAAACTCATGTGCTAGATTTCATTTTACATAAGTTTTAAATTTTTGAACACTAATGTTAAATTGTTTTATCTTTAAGGACTTTAAACTGCACATCTAGAGTTCATGAACAAGGAGAATAAAGGGAGGCATTAAAAAAATGAATTAAGAAGCTGCACATTCAGGGGAGTAGTGTTTTTATGCTGCCATTTGTTTTAATCTTCACATTTTCATTGCATGCTGTTGTGGATTTTGTGTGTGGGTCTTCCCAATGGTTTTTGAAACTCTTGGACTATGTTTTATGCTTGAGTGTTAGTTTTTTAATATTTACTCACTTGAAAAATTACTCTGAGCTTATTTTTGAAACATGCATGAAACCACTGCTTTCAATTTCATTATGTTGTTGCTGCACATCACTATTAATCATGCTACTATTTTAATTACATTGATAAAATATTTTTTCTACTTATAAGACTTCAAAGCATGAACAATTTAGGAATAGAACTGAACATGTTACTGGTGTTGGTTGGTGGGTTTGGGTTCTTCTATTTTTTTTTGTATTTTTAATTTCTTTCTCTTTTTGTGTGGCGCCTAAATTTTTTGAACCTCATTGCTACCCCTTAATATCCTTTTTTGGGTGAAATTTCCATCATTTTTGAACATAAATTGTCTTCCACCTTTGTCTTCCACCTTAGAATTCAACATTGGGGAAAATGTTGGGTTTTAAGTGTGGGGGAGAGGGGTCTTTATAATGTCATGTCGAATTCCCCCTTCTTGAACCTGACTTTGTTTAAAAAAATGGTCAAAGTTTTTCTAAAATGGTATAGAATCTTTCAAATAATTCCAAATTCTTTCATCATTTTATGGTCATTGGAGGTTCACTGGTATTTCAATTATGTCATGTTAGTGTATAACTATTTTCTGTTTGTTGAGAGTGGAACTTAGTCAGAAATGGTAAGACATGAGTGATTGCTGAGTGTAATTGTTCACTGTCTCTATAAACCTTTCTATTTAGGAACTGAGGATGGAAGTGTGACAGGATATGTTTTGTGGGATGTTGATCATGACTTAGAGTAACTATAAGTTCTCACTAGAACCTAGGGGACTCACATTTTTATTAAATAATATTCAATCACTTTAGGAAGTCAACATGAATGATTATTAATTATGTACTTTGTAACTAGAGTAATATGGGAAAATGGGATCCCACGGTGAGTATCTGAGACAAGGTTCATTCGGTGCATTTCTATGAATAAATAAATCCAATTTCAATCTTAATAAGTGCTATGCACTCTGCACATGGAATATGGCTGGGAAAGATTAAAATAATGTTCTCTTGTCAAAAATGAACCCATTAAGGTGAGGGGAATTTTGAACCCAGATGAAGAAGGGAGCAATTGACTTGGTTAATTATCATTTGAGTTGAATTAGTAAAGTGATAAAATTAATGGACTTTATTTTTTGGAACCTGGGGGAAGGTGAGAATGGAAGGTGCACTTGGTTATGTTTTAAATTCCAATTCATCTAATCTGTCAACACTCCTTGAATCCGACCATGAATTGGAAATTGAAGTAGTACAGTTAATGAGAACACATAAGAGGAATTAAATACTTGACAATGTATGAATTTGTGAGGCTTTTGACTTCCGGTGAGTATTTTTAGCTAGGAAGGACATCATTTCTGAACACCTTTGAAAAGCCTGACCCACTGTTTGGTAGTGCACCTCTAGCTATTTATGTTTAATCATGCATTTTTTTGAACTATAATTCACAAATCATCTTTCTGTTTTAATGTCAAAGACATGTACTTTTTTGAGGAAAAACAATGTTTTAAGTGTGGGGGAATTTGATGTGGCTCATTTTTCATGCTCTTTGCCACATCCTTTTTTATTTTTTTGTTTACTTTTTAATATCAAACCATTTTATTTTGTGTAATAATTATCAATTTTAGTATTTTGTAAATTATATTATGAAAAATCTATTCAATGTGTTAAAAGTGTGTTTTGTTGTTAATTTTTATTGTTTTTCAATAATAAAATTAAGTTGTTATTTTAATTTCATGTATTTAATCCTTTAGGTTCTTAGTTTTAAATTATTTTTAATTCATTAATTAAAATAATTAATTCATTATTCTTTAAATTGTAATAACTCATTCGGGTTTTTAGTGTTTTAATAATTAAATTAAAATTTTCAATTTATGTTTATTAAATTAATATTTATTAATATTTAATTTAATTTATTAATTATTTAATTAATTGGTTAATTAATTTATGTTAGTGACTTTAATTTTTTTAATTTGTTCATTAATTAATTAATTTATAATTTTTAATACAAATAAATTCATTCTTTTAAATAAAACACAATTAATTTTATTTTTTAACTTTGTTTTATTTATTTAGTTTTTAATTATATTCAATTTAATTTGTTAATATTATTTTTGTTTTATTAAATTATTAAATTATTTCATTTTTTATGTTTATTTTTCATGTGTTACCGTGTGCCATGGATTCTCCATGGTCACGGTGGCACGTCTCACCATTTCCCGCAGTGCTTCTGCACAATCCAATGCATACCCTCCAAACGGTGGCATCGTATAACCTTGTTGTCCCACCTCACGGTGAGACTGTGAGCAGCCTTCACGGTGCCACTCTTCCAATCTTTTCCACCGGTTCCATCATAGTTCCACTGCCTCCACACTTTCTTCATGGTGGCACCGCCCCATTCTTCCACCACTCCCTCTCCACTGCTCCATCTTCCCACCGTAACCCACCTCCACTCACTACCGCATCAACTCCAAAATCAAACCATATCAAATCTCGGATAGCATATGAGAATCCTCACAGCAGCATCATCACCAAATCAAGAGAAAATCCAACCTGCAGTTCAAAATCATGAACTCAGTTCAAAATCATGAATTCACACCAACAACAAGAAAACACGCAGCATCATATCAAGAAAGGGAAACCTCAAAACCCTATGTTTCATTCAGAATCGAGAAAACACAAAAAATGTTTACAGATTCGAACCAGATCTGGCACATCCACCTTCATGGTCCCCTGCCTTCTTCGATTCAGTCGACTGCCACTCCGCAACCCTCCTCACCTTGCACAACCGCCAGTCGAATCCACAATGGTGCACATCAGCCCCTGACAAACCCTGTCACCTACCCTTCCGGCTGAACCCACACCACTCCCTAATCCTCCTCTCTGCGTGCTGATACCCCAGCTCCATCGTAACCTACTGACTTCATTATTTCCATCTGCGCCGCACGAAGACCGCAACGACCTCACCTTCCCATCCAGACCCCGAGATCTCCTTAAAACCTTCACCAGCTCCCTCATCCTCCTCCATCCGCTGAGACCACCGACGCCACTGTTGAATCCTCTGTCCGAGGATGGATCCTCTCTTCCTCCCCCTCAAACCTAAAGTTGACCCCCTTTTTTTTGGTCCACCTCCCCCTCTAAGCCGAAACCCTTCCCCCTTTTTTCATTCAATTTTCGTTGTTTTCTATTATTTAGTTTTATATAATAATCATAATATATATAATACACAATATACATAACATATAAAAAACATCTTATATATATAATGTTAATTACTTTAGTTTTGTAATAAGTAAAATATTAATAATTATAATAATTATATTGACATATAATAGTAATAATAATATTAAGTATTATATATATATATATATATATATTAATAAGTATTTTCATTAACTAATTTAAGTAATAATATTAATATATAGTTATTTTAGTTTCATTTTATTTTGTTTAACTTGTTTTGGTTTTTATGTTGTTCCATGCAGGGGGAGCTACTCGTAGATGCGGTGATAAAGGAAGTAGTTCGTGGGAATAACACGAGAAGATTCTCGAGGTCGTTGTAGGGGAATTGGGTACACTCACAGGAAGTTAACTCGAGAGCTGGTGACGAGTGCACTCAAAGATGCGCCACATGGATTTACTTATTGTCAGTTTGCCTCTATTTTAGTTGAGTTTTTCAGAATAAAAGAACCACCGACTCCTCTCTTCTGGAGAGATGAGGACCAAGACCCAGGGCAGGACGGGGGGGGGGGGGGGGGGTGCATCTATCCAGGGGCATCATTCCACAACGAAGGAAGAGAATTACAGAACTTTATTATCATGGGGCGAGCATCCATTCATCAATTCATCGCGATCAACCTTCGATCCATCTCCACACCGAAATGGAGGCAGACATACATTGAGTAGGAGATTAGCATCAGAGCCGTTTTTGGAGACAGGAGCAATCTCACTAGAGATGTTTCTTAATTAATTATCTATTTCTATCTATTTTACCGTTTTCATGTGTACTTAAATAGATTAGGGGAATCATGCTGTAGAGAACTGATCATCCATCAATCCATCATGTTTTGTTAGGTTTATTGCTCAGTGCAATTTCATTGCTTGATTTTCTCTTATGTTTATTTTGAGTATCATTTCACATTACCCAACGACGTGTGAGTGTGGTAGTGAATCATTTCACCGTGGATCATTGACCGAAGTATTGAGAATCAGAAAAGGTCAATGAATCTCTTCTCCAATTTATGCAGATTTATCCAAGGGTCAAGATCAAAAGATTGAGACTCAAAGAAGTTAAAAGATCTGTGTTGATCCACTGAGGGGACAACTCAGTGGATTAGCACCATTTTTTAATGCACTGAGTAATTTAATTAAACCAATCCGAAGAAGATAATATCTTTTTAATCCGTTCAAAGAAGCCTGAGGACTCTAAAATCATCATTAATATTTGTTCTCTGTTTAAGCCACACATTTAACCATTTCACCATCGTTTTCACACCCATTTTTAATTTCACTGTATTCATTTATTTTTTGTTATTGTTCTATTTTATCTTTTTGTTGTTTTAGTTTTAATTTGTTCTAGCACAATGTAAGTCCTTCTCGGTGGTTCGACACCCTTCTTACCACAATAATAGTAGTTTGTAGGGTTTATAAATTTTAAATTTTTGCGTACTCAATGATTGTGTGGCCAATGTGCTTTTGTACTACACTAGAACCATCTCTTTTGAATATAGATACAAACTGGAGTATAAAAATTAGATTACCTCTACTCCTTCAAAACATAATATATCCAATATTATTCTATATTGAATTTCTGATTATGTTTTTATTCAAATTGAAAAATATGTAGTGGTTACTGTAACATCCTAATATTTTAGGAAGGAAACACTATGTCAGATAATTTACATGATATACCACAATGAGTTTAAATGAACAACAAAATATTATTATATAATATAATAGTTATCCCCTAGCCATTATATTGGTAGGTATAAATATTAATTTCTATTTTATGTTTACAATTTTTTTTTAATTTTTTTTTGACAATCATTCAATATTTTTCATAGGCATTTGATAATTAAAAATCCAATTTCACGCATTGAATATGTGTTTTTCTAAAAAGGTGGTTTTTCAACCTTTTAATAGAAGACTTATTTTAAAACTAAATTTTGAAACTATTATAAATTTTATTTAAAATAAAATTAATTTTTGAAATAGTAATATCAAAATTTTATTAGGTTTATTATTTGATATTTTTCTGATAAGATTCATTTTTTGATGAATAGTGAAAAATACCGAATTTTAATTGAAAACTGACTCCTCATTTAAATAATTTCTAATGTTAAATTATATTTTAAATTGGTTATAAAGTAAAATTATATCAATAATATATCTATTAATTCAATTTAGGCCATTTAAATCATTTTCATATTTAATTTGGTTATAAAAACATTTCAAACTTTTGACCATTTCACTTCAAAATCCCTCTTTCTCACCCCGTCAACGGATTACTTTCAAATTAATTTTAACTACTTATATGTTTTCAATTTTGAAAATTCTAATAAATATTTTTTATAATGATTTAAAATTTATTAAATATGAACCTTTTATTTTAGGATAATATGAATAGTAAATTCAGTAATTTTATTAGCACTATTAAGGGTAAATCTGGTACCAAAGGTTAAAAATAATATTATTAATATTATAAAATTACCCTAAAACTTGTCCTATTTTTTTAGATGATTGAGTGTCGAAAAATAACATCCTTAGTATGAATTTATGCACTCTTGGAGCCACTTGGATGACTTGAATCTCCTTACAGTATTTTATTTTAATGAATAATCAAAGATGTCATACTTATGTATTTAATAAGTAGAATTGTTTTTAATATAGGGCCATTCAAATGATATATTTGACTATAAATAGTAATTTGAAATCTAAAATATTTATATTCATCATAAAAATTTATTTCAATTTTATTGAAAAGAAAAAATTTCCTTGAAGGGTTGCACAATAGTGATGTAGTAATTATTAAATTAATTGAAATATCAAATTAATGTTATTAAAAATATTAAAATAAAAATATTTTCAGATATTTAATTTCCTAAACTAATTTTATAAATGAAATTGAAATGTTTTTAATGTGTGAAAATATTTTTTTAAATTATATGAGTTAACTTGATTTTTTGAAAAAGATAAATTAATGATAGTGTCAAAATTATTATTAACAATATTTTAAAATAAATAATATATTTTTAAATGAAATAAAATTCATAAAAGTTTAAAATTTATCCAAATTATTTTCATATGATTTAAAATTTAATATATTATCCATTTATGGGTCTTTTTTCATTTTATATTAACTATATTAACCCTCAATGGGTAAAAATCCATGATGTCACGGTAAGAATTAAAGGAATTAAATAAGGGTTAAAACCAAAATATAAGTATCAAAAAATAGTCCCAATATATATAATTTTAATTTAAAGAATTTATTTCTACCCCTAATTATCCTATATTTGAAATAAATTAGTTTAGATCTATTTGGAAAATAAAATTAATTTATATTAATTTAATATTTTGAGAAATTCCAAGAGTGTCCCTCACATCTATTATAAAAGAGAACATATTCTTATCTTTTCTTCACACTTCAAAACATATTCATTTCATCCAAAATCTTCCCATATCCATTAATATAATCCCTAAAATCATTATAAAATACTTATTTCTGGAAAAACCACCCTTTGTGGTCTTAAGGTTTTAAGAAAATGATATTGTCTGAAGAAAAGGTGTCATTTTCATTTAAGTGTTTTTGTATTATTTCTTCTACCAACTCCATCAAAGATTATTAAACCCTGATTAAATAATAACTCAAGTATCCAATATAGAGATAGATGTTATTATGTTAATATCATCACCTAATCCATATCCAATTCCATCAAAGGGGAAAATAAGTTATCAATCGTGTGTACGGCGGACTACCGCTTCATGAACAGATATAATTCATTTTCCATCACCATATATCAAGACTAGTTATAATGATATAATTAATATTTATCAATTAAATTAATTAAATATTTATCATTATTAAAATATAATATATCATATTCATTCTTACCATTCCATGCACACAAAAATGATAATGTAGTTCGTGTGTACGTGTGAATTATCACCTCCACGAAATGATGTGGTTAGTTTTTCATCACCATAGAATATGGATGATATATAAGTATATTTAAATTAATAATTTGATATTAATTATATTATTATAATTCTATAAATATAAAATTATACTTACCTTGTTTCCATAATGATCATTGAAAAATGGAAATGTTACTCATGTGTACGTACAACTTACCTTCTCCATGACTGAAACGTAGTTCATTTTTCATAGCCATATTTAATTTGTGGATTTAAAATTTTAATTCATGTATAAAAATTATAATTATTTCATTAATATTATTATGTAGATGATTTACTAATGAAAACCTTGACTATTGACATCATACCAAAGTAATTTTGGCCTCGTGTACCGAATATCGTCCCAACATCTGACATGAACTTAAATAAATATGTTATTGTTATAACATGATAATAAGTGAAAAATAAGAAATAATTAACATTAAAAAGGTTATAAATAAAATATATAATTAACCAATGATTTATATTCCAGAAGATAAAGAATGCGTGTGATGAGTTGGACTCATGGTAAGGGAACTTTGAACTTATTTTCCATTCATTGAGTTAAACATCTACATTATTAGTTATGTCATGCTATTATTATATGTGAAATGAAATTTGATTATATTATTTTTTATTTCAATATATTTATGTGCATTTACAATGAATACACACAATCTATTCATCTTATTAACGCTCACTTCAATGATAGGATGTTTGTAATGCTCTTCATCTGAATTTCTTTTCATTAAGGCACATTTTTGATTTTATGAACCTATCTTTTTATGAGGTGTATACAATTCCAATTTGGCATGTTATATCATGAATTTATTTATACTCATTATATTTAATTATTTAATAAAATTTATTATTTCATGGGGCATACGATTCGACTAAGGATAATGTGGCAAGGGAATCTTTAATTAAAACATCATTTTAAATGTTTTAATGATTTATTTTCTTAATATATATCTTTAATGTAAATGTTTTAATATGATTTTTAATAAATTATTTATATGGAAATGAATTTTTTAAAAATGGTATTTTCAAATTTCTCTAATATTTTTTTCAGAAAGTGATCTTTTTTAAGGTTATATATAAATGAATTTCTTTAGAAAACCCTCTTTTAATTTTTTTCTTTCATATCTTTTTATAATGGTCAAACAAAATGTTATTTTTAATATAAATAATTAATATAATTTCCCACTTTCATGACTCTTTAATTATTCAATATTTCCTTTATATGTTTTCTAGTTATTTTCAAAGAGAATGGTTTCATTATTTTGTTTGTGGATTTAGATTTTAAAATTTATTTTTACTAGAAATGGGTATTTTGATATTAGAAAGTGTTTTTAAAACGGATTTAAAATTGGTTTCATGGATTTTAATCATGATATGGTACTTGAGCATTATATGAAATGATTGAGCCTGATAAAACTTATACGAAGGTACGAGCCCCATTATAGCACATGGGTGAACCTGATATAGCATATACGAAGGGTTGAACCCTATTATTGCTCATTAGTGTGCCTCATATAGCTTATATGAAGGCTTGCGACCCATTATAGCTCACAGGTGAGCCCTATACAGCTTATATGAAGGATGATTCCCATTATATATCTCCAATTCATTGAGTAGTGATTATATTGGAAGTCAATTTTATGGTTATTCCAATTAAAAATGGTTTTAAAAGGGTTTTAATATTATGATTCTATAATTTATCGACAAAGAATTTTTAACTGTTTTATGGGTTTAAAAAACAATACATGAAAAAATGTGTGTATATTTCATGTGAAAATTATTTATTTCATACACTCAAATAACAATGAAGGTAAAGGTAAAAATTATATGATTTTTCATACTAATCATTGGAATATTGGTTTTCCTTATTTTTATGTCCCCTACGATGATTTTAATTCTTATCCCAAGTTTTAAAGTGTTTTTAATAGGATTTAAGGGGTAATAGAGAAAAGTTTGAGATCAAGAGGAAAATTGTAATGATTTTTCATGGAAACAAGCTTTATTTTAAAGACGTTTGTTTTATAAAAAATGGATACTGTATAGAAGTGTCTACTTGTAATGTATGAGAGATTTTCCTAACTCTCTAAAACTCTAGACATAAAATATCTCCAGGAATGAAAAAAATTAATTCTAGTCAAAATTCACTACAATATGTAATGTTTAAGTTCAGTTATTTATAGTTAAAGTCAATAACTCTTTTATTCTTCTTCTTCTTTATCACATAATATATATACCCAAATTATGTTAATTTTATTTTTAGAGATATTTTGTCTTCATTATATCATAAGACTCAGTATCTATAACTCATATACTTTCATAGTTTCTAAAAATGAATATTCAAGTATTTCCTGAAATCTAACTCTTTTAAGACTCACCATTAAATATTTTTACCATTCAAACTCTCTATAAATTAGGAAGATGAATCATAATTTTCCTTAAATATATATAAATATCATCTCCATCTTTCCATTCTTTTTTTCCACTATAACCCAAAAAAATATTCAGAGAATGATATCTTTATAAATGAAATAATGCATTCATCTATAGTTGTAGTCATGTACCCTTTATTTATAGGACAAGAATCTCAAAAAGTTTTTTTTCATCATTAATATACTATTAGAATCCTGGTTCAAGCTTCTTGATATTTAAGATATTAATAACATATCACCAAGCATCAACAGAATCTTACGAATTCCATAGAATATAAATATTATTGATTCTCAACTACCAATTTATGCTTACATAGGTCTAGTTAATATTCACATGTCCCATTAATAGACTTTACATAGTATGATGTAAGGATGAATTACCAGTGTATATAACATGGTTACCCTTATATAACCTTTGACTTTTCCTCATTACTCTTATATAAGATCCAATCTTCAGATTAACATTATGCAGTTACCCACCTTACCCTTTTGAAAATATTGCTACTCCAAGACAACCCTTATGTAGGTATCAAATTACCATTCCAATGGATATAAAATTCATGGAAACCTTATGTAGAAGAATATCTCTAGATTTATCTTTACGTATCTCAATCATAGGAGTAGATACCCTTACACAGCTCTTCATTACCCTTACATAGCTCATTGATTTCTTCTATAGCATATCTCAACCTTCTATATTCTCAACTTTTATTCATCTTGAAACAATGTGGAATTATCATCAATTTGATTTTTTACATGATATAATCAATATATCATCACCAATTTATATCTATATTTATCTTCTAGATAATACCTTTCATGACCCAACCGAAGCCGGAACTCAAGATGCAACTACCCCAATCCCGCCTCCATAGTCCATGGGGTGGTGAAAAGTACCAAGGGAACAACTAAATAAAGGAGGCCTTTTCTTATGTACCTGTACACACATACATAGCCAACTCAAAAAAATTTCATAGGGAAACAAATAAAAGATTCAAAACTGCTATAAATAAACTAAACATGCATGGTCCTCTAAACAGTACAATGTATGGTAGTGTAAACTGAAAAGGAAAGGGAAAAAATACACAACCAATAATAAATATATCTAAAACTAACTAAAACTAAAAATTTAAAAAAGTTGATAGATCCCAGCTCCTAGGTCCCAAGCTATGACCACCGTACATGGTCCAATCACCCTATCTCCCTGTGATCCTATAAAGTCACGATCGGCCTATCCACTGTCTTTATAAGACATGAAACGTGTTGGGAAAAGTCCATGAAGGGGTGAGTATATACATACCCAGTATAATGTCTCAAAAAGGTGAAGGAGGAGAATTAAGAGATACAACTGAAGAGTAAATAAGAATAGATAACAAGGTGCAGTAAGAGAGTACAACTCAACCCAATAAGAGAGTGAAAGTAAACTCATCCAAACATAAGGATTACGACATGTTTATAAGATGAGCTTATCATTGAGTCTTAATTACCTATAGAATGATATAAGACTCATCCAACCATAAGAATCTTGACACAGAATGAATGTGGCATACCCTGTGCATATTCACCTCTTGTGGAAGGAGAGTAACCAAAACCCAAAGAGTGGGTACTGAAATAGAATATATATATATATATATATATTCTCAGATAAAGAAATAAAAACAAGATATTAAGGGGATATCCATCTCACAGCTTATCCCATGAAGAGTAACCTTTAGTTCCAATGGAAAACCATCTACAATGCCTAGAATCTCATGCGTCTGCCTAGAACACAAAATTCTATGGGACCTAATCACCACACCTTGATATTATCCGCATGGGGTGGTACTGACTCACCCACATGGTTTTAGCTCACATCAAAAGAATGTGTCTTAGTGAGGAAAGCATCCCTCTATCTTGTGACTTCAAAGGTACGTCAAAGAACGCCTTGTCACTAT
Organism: Viscum album; assembly: GCA_963277665.1. Lineage (NCBI taxonomy): Eukaryota > Viridiplantae > Streptophyta > Magnoliopsida > Santalales > Viscaceae > Viscum > Viscum album. Next base: position 365,660,507 of record OY728167.1, on the reverse strand, counting down.
GCCGCATAGCTTAGGGGTCACAAATTTTAGGAAATGTTCTCATTACCCAGTATGACAGGAGTGTCCTACTCTAGTAGTCTATGAGGAACTTCACTACATAGTCCTACTATAGGGTACCACTCGGGAAGGTCATCGAGGAACACCACTATCCAGTTATACTGAAGGGTAATCCAGGTGAGTCATTAGGGAAACCCCACTACCCAACCCTGATGGAGGGTTACACCTAGAAGATATAATCAGGGAAGGCCAATGCCTATCCGTACATGAGGGTAAACCTGGAACTATCATCGTGGAACAACATTGCCCATTCCTACAAGAGGGTAAGCCTAGAACCTTGAAAAAATACACTACCCAGTCCTACTAGAGGGTAACTTACAATGATAATCAGGGAATGCTACTACCTGTACCTGCTAGAGGGTTAACCCATTACTAATCTTGCGAATCTTTATGATCTCTTCCATCATCGGGTTTCACCCGGTATGTTCCAAAACTGGAACAATTCACATCATATATCCAAAGATGATTTTGAGGTCACCATCATGTTATACATGAAAAAACTCTTAGGACAGGAATATCACCATCCAAGATTTGAGTTCAAATGAAGGAGATACGTGAATTTGAAGGTTTCATGGAATATCTCAAGTAATACAAAGTGTGTGAGAGGACCCACACAGTGTGTGGTCTTTATTCACCATCTGGTCATGTCTCAGGTCGATACATAGGTCTCATCCATGTAGGTTTACACACTGTGTAGGTGTACTACACAGTAGTCCCACTTATCTGGGGACCAGGCTATGTCTTGTAGTTGTGTCTATGTACTTGGATGTTGTGTCTATGTACTCTGGTACATGGCGTGTTGGTCCACACTGGATGTCGCTCGTGTGGAAAACCTATGTCTATATTCTCTTATATGGATTCCACACCCGTATGACCCTTCACATGGGTTTTCCAACTGGGATGGTGTATATGGAATGTAAGGAAAGACTACACATTGTGTCATCCTTATATTTTCCTAACCCCTAGCACTACTATTGTGTGAGGCTACACATCATGCTTTCTTCATTCTATATGGCGTGTAGTTGGGATTTTTATAGAACATAAATATTTTTTAGATCTTCATATGTTCTTCAAATCAGCTTCAACTTCCTAGTATTCTACCTAGAGTCTTCTCAAAAACATTGGATCTAGCCGCAAATCATGGTTCGAAACCAACATTCACAAGAAATAAATCATTTTCACACACATGGGTTTCGTTCATCATTCTTCAAGAACATGAGGATTTAAAACTAGATAATTCGGCCCTGAATTTTAATATTTAACGTCCTTTCATCACGAATATTCAATATCTATGATTTGATCATGGTACCATCATTGTTTCATTGATCTACATCAGTTCTGGGCACCTGATCGAGTATGAGTTGCCCAACAACTGTCAAACTGGGAACTGTATGGTTCCATCGGCGAAGAACACGAAGATCAGGAGGGAGCAAAAGAATAATATCAATGGTTTTCAAACACCATTGGCCAATAATTCTTGTCCAATGACTTAGAACATGGATTCTAGGTTAGAAAAAAATGATAACAAATTATGTTTCAGTATGTTGGTGCATGAAAAGGTCAAAACCGTGGCATAGATGGAAAGAATAAATACGATCTAACCAATCATTTAATTATAAGGTCAAAAACCCCATATAATAATCCCTACCATATTATGGATTTATCATTGTTGAAGAACACACTCATTTAATGATTGGAAGAAGCTGGTGCATCTGTTATGGTTCGATCTACATTGAGCTAGAGCTTTGTCATTAATCAGATAGATTCAGAAAAGTGAGTTGGATGAGAGATTCTCTATTGGTGGGAGAATTATGAGGCAAACTTAGTGAATTCTACATAACCATATATTATAGTATCTTATTTGGTCAAAAAATAATTAAATAATTAATTAATTAATTCACTTAAATAAACCTCCAATGAGCGAGGGGTCTGAACGTCATGTTACAACTTATTTCATGTTTCACCCAGAGTAAAAACCATGTTCTGGACCCAACCATCATATCATATTTACTATCCAATTAAATGATTAAGATTTACCCTATTTTATTTTATTATTTGTGCATTAAATATAAAAAATATTTAATATTTTTATAAAATTAATCTTAGGCACACCGAGCCTCGACATTGCTTTTTGTCATAGTTCCTAGCTTTGGAAATATATTTAGAAATATTTCACGGTCTTACATGGATAAACTGGGTCTATTCATAATTCTCTCCTTCAATATTTTCTTCCCTAAAAAGAAAAACTAGGAAAAAAAATTTGGATACTGAGCCTGCATATGGCTCTCCCGCTCTCAGGAACTATCATGCACGTTTTTGTGCTGCCACAACATGAAAAACAAAAGTATGGTCCATCCTCACAGGGTCTGATCCTGTCAGTCCATGATCACCACTAAGTTCTCTATAATGGTGAATCAATCCTTGATGTCTAGGTCACCCCATCCAATGATTTTTGTAGGTTCATGTACGTATTTCCTCAGCTGCGACACATAGAAAACATCTTGCACCCGCTCCAACATTGAGGGTCGGTCATGGCGGTTGGTGACCTTCCCAAACTTCTTCACGATCTCAAATGGCCCAATGAACCCGATTGATAATTTTCATCCCTAATAGAAACTTTGTATTATTCATAGCACATAGAATCTCAAGATGTTTTAGTCTCCCGTCTCAAACTCTAAGGGCCTACAACGGTGATCTACATAGGATTTCTGTCTGCACTACACTGTCTTCATCCGCTAATGGATGACCTGCACTTTCTCCATTGTCTCTGCACCAACTCTAGACCCACGAGAGATGACTCTAAAATCCCAATCTAGTATAAGGGTGAGTTGAATGGTATCCCATATAGGGTCTCAAAATTATTCATACCATTCATAGAGTGGTATTAATTGTTGTATGAAAAATCTACCTAGGTCTGGTGATCCTCTCAGCTCCGACTGATGCCTAACATGCAAGCCCTCAACATATCCTTTATAACCTAGAAAGTGCACTTGGTCTACCCATCGGTATAGTGGTTAAATGTTGTACTCATCTGCAACTAAGTCCCGAATGCCTCATGTAGGCTTCTCCATAATCATGATGTAGACTGCACATCATGATTAGAGACAATCAACATGGTACCCAATGAATATGGATGATCTCCCAAATGTACAACTTCCCCAAATGCTCTACCAAACTCAGCTCCCTAATAGATGGGAAGTGTGCCGACTTTGTGAGTCAGTCGACTATAACCCATATGGTGTCATGGCCCATTGTTGTGCATGGAAGACCTATGAAAAATTCCACAGATATTTCATCCCATTTTCACTCTGGGATCTCAAGAGGTTATAACAAACCCGTTGGAACTTTCTGCTCAACCTTAACCTGTTGATAGGTGAGGCACTGTGAGAAAAACTCAGTTACTCTTCATCTCATGACAAACCACCAAAACTACTACTGAAGTTCTCTATTAAAATTCCCTACATTAAGGTGTACAAATAATGGAGAACTGTGGAACTCTTGCATCATGACTAGAACAATTGTTCACCCCTGGATAAAGATCTCGTGATTCCCTCCTTTAGAATATCCATCTAGAGCACCATCATTGGATATCTGATCACTCAAAACCTCACAGTTTATGTCTCCCAGATGGTATTATTTCACATACTTTAGGAGTGAAGGATTCAACACCATTGACTTTAGAAAATTTGTACTTTCCTCTTCCACCAGGGTTAGCTATAGGGAAGCTAACTGCTCTGAATCTTCCTACCCTGGATGATCTCAGGACATTATTCTAAGTTATTCTACTACAATATTTTCCTTTCATTGAGTATAATCTATCTTTAAGTCTTAGTCATACAGGAACTCCAACTATCATCACTACCTCAAGTTCAAGTCTCTCTAAGTGAAGACATACCTAAGACTCTGGTGGTCAGAGTAAATCGCAAAATGTTCTCCTGAGAGGTAGTGCATCCACATCCTCAAGGCGAAGACTACTTGTAACACCCCAAGATTTCATAGTACGTTATCTCTTAAAAGTAATTCAATAACTTGCGTAACACGCAACACTAAGTTTGAGCGCACCACAACTTACCAAACTAGCCATTCAAAAAGCGGTTACGAATAGTGTTAACTGAATATTGAATTTCATATACTCTATAAAATTTTAGAATCCATATTATGTGTTTCTTAGACATAATATAAGAAAAAATTCATTTTTTCAGATAAAAGAAATATATTTCAAAAAAATACAATTTTACCACCTTTTAATGGAGAACCCTTTTTAAATCCAATATTTGACACTTTAATATATAAAATTTGACAAAATAAACTTATTCTTTAGAATCGGTACATAAAAATATAGTTTGGATAAATTTTTGGTGTATTTATGATAACTTTATATTTGGGTGAATAGTGAAAATTACGAAATTTTAATTGAAAAAAACTTTTTTAATCAAAATAATTTATAGTTTTAAATTATACATTTGAGTGGTATTAATATGTCATTAGATTATATTTTTATGATTTAATATAATTTAGGTTATTTTATATAATTTCACATTTAATCTAGGCATAAACATGTGTCAATCTTTTGATAGTTATTATTTCTTAAAAACACATGTTTTGTCTTGACCGCGAGAATTAATTTTAAATTAATTTCTGCCACTTCTGTGTTTTGGATTTTGAAAAATGGATTCCATATTTGGAATCAAGAGGTCCAAATTTTATAAATAGGTAACTTTTATTTTTAGACATTATGAATAATTACTTCGGTAAATATTTTATTTACGATGGTTAAAGGGTAAATCCGATAAATAAGGCTAAAAACTAATATTATAATAATACTAAATTACCCTTAAATGTGTCCATTTTTTATTTTTTGATACATGTCCGACCATGGGAATCTTTTGGTCGATTTTGGGACCCCATGGAGCCACTTGGGTGTGATAATGACATTTTATATTAAATAATCTAAAGTAAATACAAAAATAACAAATGAAAATATCATTTAGTAAAACAATACTTATATGAGGTTATATAATTGATCTATTAGACTATAAATAGTCATTATAAAGATAAAACTATTTCCTACATCATTATATCTTATTTATAATTTTTATACATAATATATATATATTTATATATGACACAATAATGATGCAGTATTTTCTTTATTAATGAAGGAACCAAATAAATGATATTATAAATATAAAAATAAATATATTTTGAACGTTTTGATGCCATCCACGAATTTTATAGGGAAATATGACATGTTATTATTGACTCAAGGTATTTAGTTTGAAGTAATCATCCTGTTATGACTTTAACAAAAACAAAATACTAAATAGTGTCAAAATTGACAAAAAAGAGTTTTTAAAACAAATATTATATTATTAATTGATATTATATTCCTAAAAATATAAGGATTGGACAAAAAAATTATATAATAATATATATGACATTAATGAATAACTTAGGGTTCACTTGGAAGTTTATAGTAAGTTTATTAACCATATAATATAAAAATACAAAGAGACATGGTAAATTTCAAATTATTTAACTAAGAGTTAAATCTAAAAGATAAGGTTAATATGGTCACCTAAACCTATATAAAACCTATTGGTTGAGAGTATTTTGACCCATCCCCACATTATACTCAAAATAAATCAATTTGGAGCAATTATAAATCGAAAATTATTTTATTATAAAATAATATTTCAATCTTTTCCTAAGATGCCCCTTACCCCTCTTATAAAAGGGAACTCCCCCTTCTCTCAAATTCACAACTTCAAATCCATTTGTCTCGGCCAAAACCTACCCAAATATCCTACCAACTATCATTCCTTATCATAGAGGCCTTCCTTTGGTCAGAAATTCATCCTAATTAGACCTTTTGATCACGTCAAAAGGAAGAACTCGAAGAAGAGGAGGGTAAACGTACCTTCGACCAAAGGAATGTGCAAGGTAAGGGTTAGTTTTATAATCTATTCATTATACGAGGTTGTTTATAAATAATTATCTATTGGGAAATCTTCATCATTCACATCCATGTTTCTTAAAAATGTATTTCAATTTTTTTACTATTTACTATACTATGGGTTAAAGTCATTTATACCATTGGTTGACATTTTATAAAATGTTTTGAAAGGAATATCTTTGTTATTTTCCAAACAAGGTACTTTATAAATTTTTCGAAAAAATTAAGGTAAGAATGTTTTTTTATCTTATATGAAGATTTCGGCTATTTTCCTCCATTATAAAACTGTCGATGCTTCCCTTACAAGATTATAAGGATATTTTCAAAATAAATGTTTTCTTTAAAATTATGTGACTCTTAAATGATTTTAAAATAGAAAGAGATATTTCTATCAAATAGTTTTGATTTCATCTATGTCAAAATCCTTTGATAAATTTTACACTTGTTTGAAGTTGATTTATTATGATACAAATCTTCTATATTTTATTTAAGGTTATGTGATATGTTTGACTGTGGATGAGTTATTTTTATGCCATTAATGGTTTATGGTTAAAGTATTGACATTTCTTATGCTAGTTTTAATAAGAATGTTTATGTTATATTTCAACCTTTTTCTTAAGATTAATGTATTGGACTAGTTTGTTCTGGGTTGTGGACTGATAAAAGTAAGCCCTCTGGGTTGGGCTCCGGTTATAGCATACCCTCCGGGTTGGATTCCGGTGATAGAGGCTCTCCAGGTTTGAGTCCGGTTAAAGAGGCTCTCCAGGTTGGAGTCCGGTTACAGAGGCTCTTCAGGTTGGGTTATGATTATAGTTAACCCCTAGGTCTTGGCACGAGTCCTTGACACAAAAATTAATGTTTGGTACTATACATTCCCTTATTATGAAATTAGTTATTAAATTTGACTATTCGACTAGTAGAATATCCATGTGCATGTTTATATGGTAATGTTTGATTTTTTTTCCACATTATGTTCATGTTTATGTTTGAAATGGTGTTTTTTTACACATATTTCCTAAAAAGTTTATAGCTTCTGCTAAATTATTTACCCTTACTGAGCATTTGAGATCACACCTTTCTTATGTTTTATTTTCCCAGGATCCCAAGAAGTGTTTTATGTTTGAGAAGTAGGGTTAATCTAAGAGAAAATGGAATTCTTAAAGGATTATTTTTTTCTATGTTTTGTGTTAGAAAGTGTAATGTAACATTCATGTATGTAATATATATTCCAAGAATGCTAAACTGATCAACCCTTCAGGACTTGATTCCTTGTAATCATGCCACTGTTATGTAATAAAGCACCGACTCTGGGTAACTAGGGTCGGGGCATTACACTACCAATACTAAATCTAGTTAATGATTCATGAAGATTGGCTCATGGGGTCTCAAATGTATTGAACCATATGCAATGACTTCTTGATGTTGCATCAACATGCAACCAAGCCCAGCGCCTAAGGAATCTAATTAAACTACGAACTCCAAGACCTCCTCTGGTAGTATCAACACCATATCACTCATTAGCCTTTTCTACAACACCACAGAGTCTTTATGGCACTTCTCAAACTAGATAAAATTCCATACCTTCTGTATGAGGGTGGTCAAATGGGTTTTATTATGGAGAATTATACCACAATCCTCCTGTAGTACCCTTGTAATAAAAAAAAACTCCACACCTCTGGAACATTCTTAGTTTCATCCCAAGAAATAACATCTTTGATCTTTTTTGGATCCATGGATAAAACATGTTTGGAAATTATATACAACATAAAGTGAACTTCATGTATCTAGAACTACAATCTTGAGATCTTTCCATAAATCTGGTGCTCTCAATGAAAATCATGAACCACCCTAAAGTTCTCTTCATGCTCCTCCTCTGTTGCAGAGTAGATAGATATGTTGTTGATGAAGACAACCAAAAAAATGATCTATGTATTTCTAGAAGACCTGGTTTATAAAATCCATAAACATGGTGGGGTCATTTTTAACACCAGATGGAATCAATATGAACTCATAGTGTCCATATTGACAAATGAATTCCAACTTTGGAATATCAGCCTCACATACCTGCAACTGGTCATAGTTGGATATATGATAGATCTTGGAGAAACATATTGCAGATCACAACTGGTCAAATAGGTCATTAATACATGGTAAGGGGTACTTGTTCTTTAACATGGAATTGTTCAGATGTTGATAATCTATGTAATCCTACAAGCTCATGTCTTCCTTTTCCATAAAAAAACTAGTGTTACCCAAGGGGTCACAATGGTTCAGATGAAACCTTTCTTATGAAGGTCCTCCAACTCCAACCATAGAGCCTGATGCTTAGTATGTGCCATCTGATATGCTGTAGAAGATATCGGGGTAGTCCCAAAATGAAAGTCTATACAAAACTCTAACTCTCACCTCGGAGTTAGTCATGCAATTTCTTTGGGGAAGATGTCTATATAACCCTCCACAACTAAAGAAACCCAAATTCATGATGAGTCTATTTAACCAAGGGTTACACATATTATTTTATGGGTGATAGGTTGTAACTTCCTGCTTACAATATCCACTTGTCTTGCTATGAGGTCTCTCTCACTGAAAAAGGAGAACCACATCCCATTAGCGTGTAGGTACTTGACTAGTCTGTGGTGACATTCTATCTGGGATCAAACCATGGAAATCCAATATATACCCAAGATGACATCATAGGGTTCTATTATGATGAACACAAGGTCCCATGTGAACATATATCCTCCATGTGATTGCTTACACTACCCATAGATAAGAGATACAGAATAAGTGTTCCCTGTTGGATCCTCAAGACTACGCTATTGTACTAGAATAACTACTAGGAGTTCTAGATCCCACAACAAGAGTCTAGAGATAAAATAATGGCTAGAACCTATGTCAAATAATATGGAGGAAAGAGTTCAAAAAACATAGATCGTACCTCTAATCATCTCATGCACAACAAGATCATAGATGTCCAAATCTTACAGTTATCTACTTCCCTGGTTGCTAACTCCATGAGCCTAATGTGGGCCTCTTGGTGGTGGTGGTAGAAGGACCTCATAGCGTCGTCCTCCACCTACAGTTCCTCCTTCTCCTCTTCCAACTCCACCTCCCTAAATACCACCTTGTCCATTCAAGGGATATCCCTGATCAATATGTTCTCTCTGTTGTGGTAGTCCATCGGCTATCTACCTAGGATGCTCTACCTGGATGGCTAGGTAGAACCATTCCATTTGAATTTTCCCATCATTAGAATAAAATCATTCCTCCATGAGATTCCCCAATTCTACGAGGTTCACATACAGTGTACTACCACGTCTCTCAGCCTGCTCACAAAAGGTTCTATTGTTCTGAGATTTCTGGCACCTACCTACTACTATAGATGATTCAGATCAATCATTACCATGACTAGATCTAGAAATTTGGCATCCCTATGATAGAAAACCCTCAGTCACAAGTTCCCTCTCTAACACCCCAACATGGGAAAGGATACACAAGGGTCTTATGCTAGCTTGGATCTCCCTACGAAGTCTCTTCCCAAACTTATGTGCTCGAATGTAGCCATCATGGATCATGTCGAGAGATTAGTGAATAAGGTCTATAAACCGATATTCGTACTCAAAAAATATGAAACTTACCTTCTAAATATAAAGAGGCTCATGAATCCAAATGTATTGTAAGAAGTAGGGGTATTACTTCTCACAAAACAGCTAGTGGAAGTAATCCCATGCGAGTGCTGACTCATCGTGCATCTATGTAACCAAGATCCACCAATGCCCAACTTCTCCATGGAAAATACTGGCTACCAAATCCACCATATGATATGTCCATGTCCAGAAAAGTACAGACCACCAAATATAGACAATCCACCACTACCTGGGGATCTGGATCACTGTAGAACCATAGTTGTTAATGACGCTAGAACTCATGGAGTGCACTTATCCTATGCATGTATTTAGCTTGCTCTACTGGGAAAATATGCTGCTCAACAGGTGGAGGTGCTACTACCTTCCCACATAGAGGAAGGGGATCATATATTGGACCTTGAAATGAGGCCTCATTTCTCATAGGGTCTTTTTTTATGTACTAGAGATGGTATTCCAGCTGGCTATCATCACAACGACATCCTGAAAGTTATGAAGGAATTCTATGGTTAGATGAGTAAATATATATATATATATATATAAACAAAAATGGGGAGTTTACCCAATAAATATAGTCAATGAATCAATCTTATATGATGCTTGTACCATTTTTCCTTGCAATAAATTTCCAGATGTGCCGAGTCCAAAAATAGGTAGTTAAGGTCTAGGTGAATGGATACGTTGGTCGCTGCACCATCACTTGACTCCATGGTGTGAGAGCTACAATCGAGAGACTTTGACACTATTTCCCTAAACCCAACCAATCCTCTTAAAGGAAATGTCCAAAAAAATCTAAAAGAATGAACTTTCTTTGATACCAATATGTCACAACCCGACCCAATCCGGGTCTTCAGCTAAAACTACTAAAAGTACTCCAACATAGGCCAGTGGTGGAAAAAATAATAGAGGTCACAAATAACATGAGGAGTTATTTTCTTAATTACCTACACACACACACATCCAACTCAATGAAAAAGTTCATAGGGAATGAAATAAAAGATTCAACACTATTATAAATAAACCAAATATGCATGGAACTCAAAAAAATATGAAATTTGGTTGTGTAAACTAAAAATAAAAGTGAAAAAATACACACACAACCAAAAATGTTTTCCAACTTGACTAAAATTTCAAAAGTAAAATAGTCGCGAGAGCCCAACTACTAGATCCCAAGCTATGACCACCATAAGTGGAAAAAGCACCTCATATCCCTATGCTCCTATGAAGTCCTGATCAACCTGTCCGCCGTCTGAAAAAGAAATGAAACGTGTTGGGAAAAGAACCTACAGGGGTGAGTATATACATACCTAATAGAGAACCCCAAATAGGTGATGTGGGAATAATAAGAGATAAAATAGAAGAGGAAATCAATAGTGAGAACTAGGTATGATAATAGAGTATAATTCAACCTAACAAGAGAGTGAAAGCAAACTAATCCAAACACAAGGATACCAAGAGAGTAAGAGGATAAGATTCTAATCATGTATTCAGTACCTATAGATGGAGATTAGGCTCATCCGAACATGAGAATCATGACACAAAAATCACGTGCCATAAACAGTGCATCTTCGCCTCTCTTGGAAGGAGAGTAACCAAAACCCAAGGAATGGTACCGAAACAGGACATATATATATATATATATATATTCTTTTCAGTTAAAGACACAAAAATTAAAGAGTAATGACATCTCCATCTCATAGCTCATCCCAAGAAGAAGAGTAACCAACATTTCAAATAGAAAACCATCTATGAGGCCCATTATCTCAAGTGTCTACCAAAAACAAACATGTCTAAGGGAATCAATCGCCACAACATAATACTATCTGCATTGGGTGGTACTGACTCACCCACATGGTTTTGGGTTGCGTTATAAGAACGTTTCTTCATGGATAAAGTTTACCTATTTCTCATGAGTTCAAAGTTATGTAAAAACACAACTCATCATTGCGTTGCACAATCGAGGGGTAACCAGTTTTAAGAAAGGATATCGTGCCCTAGTACGATGGGGGGGGGTCCTATTCTGGTAGTCACATAGAAAATACAATGTTCTGTCCTACTGGAGGGTACCAATCATGATGGTCATCATGGAATGCCACTACCAAATCCTACTACAGGGTAAGATCAATGAGTTTTTAGGGAGACTCCACTGCCCAGCCTTGCGGGAGGGTTACACCTGGTAGATGTCATTGGGGAAACCCACTACCTAACCTTACTGGAGGGTAATCTTAGAACTGTCATCAGGGAACGCCACAACCAAACCCTGCTGGTGGTTATGTAAAAAATATAAAGTAACTCCATTTTCCAATCCTACTAAAGGATAAATAGGAAAGATCATCAAGGATTTCTATTTACCAACCCTGTTGGAGAATAATCTCAGTACTACTTTGGGGATTCTGTAAGATTGTTTTCATCATTTGGTGTCACCTCAGTGCATTCAAAAATTATTAAATATCACTTCTAACCTCAAAATACTCTTTCGAGGGTAACACCACATTCTACACTAAAAAAAACTCAATATAGGCCTCTCATGATCCAAAATATAAGATCAAACGAAGGAGATAAAACATTAAATGTTTGCTCAAAAGAGCTCAAGTAGTACACAACATGTGAGGGTACCCACACGGATTACGGTACCTCTTCGCTGCCTCTCAGTGTATCTGGTCGGTACATGGGACCCATAAGTGTATGGGTACATGCCGTTATGGTGTACTACAGGGTGTGTCCCTCTTATTAGAGGATAGGGTCGTGTCTTGCCATCGTGTCTGTGTACTCAGACCCCATATACATGTACTCATATACACAGCGTATCAGTCTACGTGGGATGCTGGTCATGTGGCCAACCCATGTTTGTGTTCTCTTACATCGAGTCACCGCTTGTGTGACCCATCACAAGTGTTTTCTATCCATGGAGGGTGTACATAGTGTGTAAGTCATGACTTAATTCCATGTTATCCTAATAATTTCCCAAACACTAACACCACCACTGAGAGTGGCTACATGTCATGTGTTCTTCATCCTACATGGCGTGTAGTTGGGATTTTTCTAGAACTTTCATATTTTATAGGATCTTCATTCGTGCTTCAAATAAGATTAAACCGCCTAGGAATCTACCTCAATTATGATTAAAATTGTAGATCTCACCGTGAATCATGGTTATGAACCACCTTTCATTGAAAATTAATCATTTTCATGCATGGGGGTGTCATTATTCATTATGCGTGCACCTAAGGTTTAAAAACATCATAATATATCCCCAAATTATCATATTTGACATCATTTCATCAGGATTATTCCATATCTATTCTCCTCCCATGATATCGTCTCAATTTTGTTGATCTGCCTCAAATTTGGGCACCTGATTGAGCTAGGATTGTCTAAAAACTATCGAACCATGAATTGCGGGTTTCTAACTTCGAATAATTAAAATAACAAGAGGTATAAAAATCAAAATATTATTTGTTTTCAATTGTTATTGTCCATGATTTCTTGGTCAATGACATTAATAGGGATTCTAGGTTAGAAAAAATTGATAAAAAATTAATATTTAGTACATTAGCGCCTGAAATGGTCAAAATCAGGTCACAAATCAAAATAACAAATATAATATACTAAATCATTTAATTATAAGGGAGAAAACCGTATAAAATGATCCATATCTCAGTTTGTATTGATCATTGTTGAATAATGTTCTCTTGCAAATATTGGAAGAAGATGGTGTGTTCGTTGCACTACGATCTTCCATGATCTAGTGGTTTGAAGTTTTCCAAAGAGATTCGCCAAAGGTAGGTGGATGAGAGCTTCACCGGTGGTGGCAGAATTAGGAGCCAACCCTAGAGAATTCTACCTGACCATATTTTTATAGGATCTCATTAGGTCAAAAATCAATTTAATTAATTCATAAATTCATTCATTCATTTAAACACACAGCCAACGAGAGAGGGGTCCAAACATCCCGCATTAAATCAATTTATGTCTCTATAAGGGTAAACACTTCATTCCAGACCAAACCGTGGTCTATGATTTCAGATCTGATCAAACTTTTAATATTTATAAAATTTTCCTTAATTATATATGTGTGCAATATAAAATATACTTAATAATTTTATAAAATTAATTCCAGTAATGATGGATCTCAGAATTTCACACCATCTTAGTGGCTTGCTTAAGATATATATTTAAAAATATTTGAATTTCTTACATGGGAAAACTGGGTCTCTAAAATACCTTCATTCTCTTCTTCAATGGAAGTGTAGAACTTCATCATCAATGTTTCGGTAGATCCATGTGTGTTCCATGAATTACTTAGGATCTTACATGGTGATCACTAGATAGAATCAAACTCATTGTGACATGAATTGTAATTAGTGGAATTAAATTCTCTCATGGTGTAAGGTTAAAGATGAATAATATGGAATCATGCCAGTTTTTTTTGTGTTTGTACCTTTTTAAATAGATGAAAAATACATGGTATTTTTATTTCCCATGTTTTTGTTTAAAAAAAATTGTCATTTATTAATAAAAAAATTTACTTCATCCCTAAATCATTGATGTTTTGTGGGAGGCAATTGACTCTTTTAGCTCACCATGTCGACCAGATCCTATGGATGATAATAATCCTTCACTTACCTTCCTATATTTACATGAAAACTGATACCCATGCTTACCAATGTAGGTTATACACCCTCTACTACCATTTTTGGTTGGCTATGGGCTTTAATCTTGGTCAGATTCTAATGGTGGCTAGGCTACTAGGTCGGTTGAGATGGCCAAATGTTAGCCAATTTGTTTCTCTTACTTATACGATGAAGTCTTAAAAACTAAAATCAGAATCCATTCCATAAAAAATATGATATTAATTTTTTTTCAAATCATCAAAAACTCAAAATTCATATGAAATGCCTTCTTAATACATGAAAAAATCAAATTCCTTTTCCAAATAACATTGTGATCTTTAAAATATACTGGCAGCGTTATAACATCATGCACATTAAAATTAAAAATATCCTCCAACCCTTATTTTTAAATTACAACCTTATCTAAATAATTTTCAAATTAATTTTTTCACTTTCCAAGTTTATAATCATACGTATTGAACTATTCAAATCAAACTATTCTCATTTAACCATGATTTCTTGGGAACTTCCAAAAAAACCTCCAAGTATATCTTCATTAACATATTGACACAATTTTAACATCTTATATCCATTTATAAAAAATTAAACACAAATCAAAAAATGGAATAAAAAATTACCAATTTGTATTTTTTTCAATACCTATGATAGAAAATTTTATGTCAATATGTCCCTCCAATTTTTATTTACTACAACATTTATCATTTTGTTTTATTTTCTCCTATTTTCTTACTAACTTCTCTCATGTTCTTATCTCCACATTATTGATGAAAAATAAAAATTATATAGAAGAGGGTAGTATCAATTCATTATTAAGAAATACGCTTTATACATCCCACTCAATGTATATGTTATCCATGATCAGTGTAAAAACAATAGGGTTTTAATTAGACAATAAAGGCTTACACTGATTGAAATAAAATAATACCAACTATTATAACCTTCTAAATTACATCTTTAGGGAGTTCTAAAATTATTTTAGGTTTATGCCACATTTTAACAGCAGTTTTTGAATGTATATTTATAAATTTTTTGTGACATGAATTTGTGAACCCACTTAACATACATATTAAAATTTTTCAAGTCATGTCAAGTATGTTTTAATTTCAATCATCCCTAGAACTTCTCAAATTTATATTTTTCATTCCATTGGAAAAATAATTTCTCCCCCTTAATATATGAACCATTTCTTGAAAATACAAGGGTGATGGAGTACCAAGACATAACCTTATGATAATTATTCTTCAAGAAACTTCCAAAATTTTAGATTGGGATAAATTATCAACACTGGAATCTTCATTAAGATTCTTCGTCACTTATCTATCCTTAAGTATACACTCCAAAAAACATTTATCATGTTGAATCTATTTCAAAAATAAATTACAACTTGTTTCATGTTGATAATTCACTAGAAAGGATCACATCTGCTATATTGTCTAGTTTTGACAACATCGACTCCTTTGGTTTTTTATCTAAGAGCTTGCTTCAACATCAATATAATACATTTTAAGCACTAATAAAACCTATAATGTCATAGGTTAATGTTGATCTCCTTTCTTATCCATGTGATCTATAGGTTTTAGATATTTTTCTCAACCAAGATGCATCATTTTAACTGTTCTTCATGCTTTCACATCTATGTTTCATATTCATCTTTATCATAGGCAGCATAGAACTCTACTCAACATCAGCTTCTTTGTGTGGAAAACTTATCTTTTCAAAAATATTAATTCCCAATTTAAACTTTAACCTCTTTAATGATACTTATTATGATGGAATAATAGTTAAACAATAATTAGTAGTGTTCTTAGCCTTGTTACATCTCCCACAAAACTCTTATTTTCCACATGGGTTATAATTAGTTAATAACCTATCATGAAATTTAGGATCATCTTATGAAATATTCTATTTTCCTTGATAACTGGCATTTTCTGGTAGTTATTTTTCTATTTTTCTTGGATTTTCCAAATATATTGGCCAAATAACCGGTCATTCTTTAGGTACACGCTTGGACTTCATAGAGTCTCCACATGGAATTTTATGAGTGATATTTACTACATTTGATACCTTACATAGTGCACTTATTTTATAATTCATAGAACTGCTTTGAACATGATTTACATTCTATTTTTTGTACAAGGTTGACTCACAATTATTCTCAGAATTCTTGGGAAGATTCTTATTTCCAGTATTCTTTTACGTCTATCCCAAAAAAGTTTCCACTTTCTTCATTAAATTTTTTGGTCTTATATTATCATATATAACTGATACATTTTCAGATAAGCATGCATCATCTTTGTGACCATACTCATTTCACATACCATATAAATTTTTATGAACTTAAAATATATTTGTAATATAAAGAGTTTTCTTATTTATTATTTGGTTCATATTTTATAGATTTATTTTCCTTAAAATGGTCATAGTTAGAAATTTATGAATTTCTGTATTTTAAAATAATCCAATGCCTTGTGCCCAATCTTATTATACTACCAAAAATGACTTGAAATTTTTTATCTTCTATTCCCCACAATAGGATGCCCATAATTTTTAGAACTCATAGCATGTTGTGTTTGGATTTTTTCAACCAATATTTTGTTTTCTTTTAGAGAACCAGTACCCAAAATCATTTCATTCACCATTTAAATAGTGCTAATATTCTCTTAATATATACCCATCCATTTATATAAATATTTTTTATTTAAACCTATAAATTTTTGTGAAAGTAGATTTGATACAAGATTTTTAATTTAATATGGATATTACCTTTCCTTTTTTAGTTATTTGAGATGGATCATCAAATGATCTCAAGACATTTATTCCACCAGATATAGGTCTTCTTATACATAATGGATTCTTGAAATTATGTGTGGAAACACAACTATTCTCAATTAATTATGGGGACTTATCTTGAATAGTTTCAAAATTTTCAAGATTTATCTGAAGTTCAAATAATTTTATATTAGTTATATTTTTATCATCATCTAATGTCCAAAACTTTTCTTTACACTCTTTTGTTAATTTTTCATCAAGATCCTCGTACAGTTCGGTTTTTTATTGTAGGAAAATGCCTTTCATGACTTCTAATTGAGTTTGTTTAACATAAATTATTGAATATTTTATTTCATTTAGTGAATGGTGCTTTTATTCTAACCTTTTAAAGTATTTTTATTTTTCTTGATTTAACAATATAAATTCAGTCTCACGTTTGGATCATTTATCTTTGAACTCTAAATTCCTTCTAATTTTTACCTCAACTTGATTGGTGATATTTTTTCACACCAATGTAATTTCATCAAAGCTTTTTTCCTTTATATCTAATCCCCCCTCAATGTGAGTGGCATATTCCTACAATTAATTAAGGTACATAAGAATTAAATCATAAATATATTTGTATAATCCTTGTAATTTTTACTCAAAGTAATCATGTGAATCAAGAAATTTTTTTATCAATTAGATCTTAAGAGATATAATTTTCTCAGCTTATACTTGATCCACCATGGGAACTATAAGACACAATTTTAAATTTACTTTATCTTCATATAAAATATATGATGTGCTGGATGTATAAGATCTATCCTTCTTCTTGTAATTATAGTTTTCTTCCAAATAATTATTATTTATGAATGTTCTGATCCCACCAAGATTCCATCATATAGAAGTTATATTTTCTTCCTCTTTAGAAAATAGGGAAACCTTCTTCATAATTTTTAACTCCAATGTTTTCTTCTGATTCTTTTAAGAAATGAAAATATAATAATAAATTGATACAATTTTTTTTTCATTCCATGTTTCATTTAGAAGAGAAACTAATAAAATAAATACTTTAAAATTATAAGGAATACAATAGTGGTGTGACTGTAGATCTAAAACCACTGGTTAGTATCCTGAAAGTATCTATATATCCCTGAGGGGGGTTGAATTAGTTTTGGTAATTTTAATAAAATTTAAATATTTTTTTCCTTTTCACCTCTTCACTTATGCAGTGAAAATATATCTCTTTCTATTTAATATTATTTCTCATTTAGTTCACATGTATAAGTGATAAGATAAAAAACAAAACAGGATACCAGAATTTGTTAATGATGTTATCCTCTAATATGGATGATAGTGTCCCATTTACATCATGGTTATTATCTCACATGTATATATTCCTATTTATAATCAAAATATGTTTAGGAAAGGGTATGTCCTTGGACCTATACAAGTTCTAGCTCCAACCAGACTTCTTAACACACAAGATTTGGATTTTATCACCTTGAATTAGATCATGTAGTTTAATATCTATATATCCCCTTGAAAAAAAATGTTTTTATCTATTCCTTAATGTTAAAAAATTATCATCTAACACGATCAAAATAGTCAACAGGTTGTATCACATATGAAACAAATAAGGTTTATTTATCTATATTAGAATTTTATAATATATATTTATACTATAGGCTGGATCACTCAACTTCCTCATCCTAAATATCATCAAATAGAAGGAAATTATAACAACTCGGCACATCATCATTTAATTCTCTAATACCTAGTAGGTGTGATCTTTTTAATACATTGAAACTATCACCTTAAACTTTGTATACATGAACAAGTATATGTGAAGTTGGTTCTCTCTACTCCTTTGATACATAGTTTCTCAAATATTCATTTTTATTATATTTCTATTTTCATTTCTTTTGTCTTATAGAATGTGTAGTGGTTAAAGTAAAGCACTATTTTTCTTTTTTTATTCTTCTTACTCAAAAAATATACATTCCTACATTATTTGAATATTATTTTCAATAATTCTTGATCCTGAAACCCCCATAAGACATCGTATCTCAAAATCCTTTATTCTCAATGTTTCTAAAATTCAACATTAAAATATTCCCTTAAATATCACCCTTTTAAGACTTATATGTTAATATTATTCTATTTTAAACTCTCCTATAAATTAGGATGTATACTTGGTGATGTTCTTCATGATATTTAAATATTGTGGTATTATTTTCATTATTTTATACCACTATAACTCTATGAAATACACATGGAATAATATATTTATAACTACATGAATTCAAACTCAACAGTTGTGGTCAAGGATCCATTATTATGGTTCCATACTCTCTAGAAATATTATTTATTCCATGTTAAAAATATTGTTATAATATTGGTGAAAGCTGTATGATATTTAGGATCATAAGAACACATCATCATACATTGAAAGATCAGTCCACGTAATAAATATATTCTTTATTCTCAACTATCAATTTATGCTTATAAAAGTCCAGTTAACCTTCACACAGCTCAAAAATAACCTTTACATAGTACAATGTAAGCATAAATTATATTTTCATAGAATAAGTTTACCCTTATATAACCTTTAGTATATCTCATTAACCTTATGTGAATACCAATCATCATAGTACATTTATGTGGTATACATCTTTGTATTCCATTGATAGTGAAACTGAAATTTGACACTTATATAGGTATCAAATTACCTTTACATAGGTTATGTAATTACTGATTCCATTACACAAGAATCATAACTCTAGAGTTAACTTATATATCTCACTCTCAGTAGTAGATACCTTTACAATGATCTCTATTAACCTTATGTATCTTATTGATTTATTTTGAACCATATATCAACATTTTAATTTTTGACATCAGTTAAACATGAAACATAGTAGAACTATCTACACTTTTATATTTATTATATGATATATTTCTCATAGAATCATCGCTTTATATTTGTATTTATCTTTTATATAACCCCCTCATTCTCTTATTTACTGGATGTACTAAACTTAAACTTCAATGTTGTGGAACATTCTTGAATGTTCCGGGTACTGCTCAAAATATTTTAGGGTGATATATGAATCTATTAAAGGTTTGAACTAATTGATACATGTCTTTTAATCAGTGGCATGAAATTATTTCAGGAAATTAGGTTGAAGATGAGTAATACAGAATCATCCTAGTAAAATATTCATGTTTCCATGTCTTTTTAAATGGATGAAACATATGTGGTATTTTTGAGTCCTATATCAAAATTTAACATGAAAGGATGATCATTACTAAAAAAATATGTCATCATTGGGACAATTAAGTTTAATTGGAGTCTATTATCTCCCATTTCCCACTATTTCGACCTATACATGTGTATGTTAAGAATCCATCACATTCCTAAAAATACTGACCCGTATACTCACACCTAAAACCAACCCGTGTAGGCTATGCACCCTCTACTTCCATTGTTGGATAGATTCTAGATTTAATCTTGGTTAGTTGAAAATTTTGGATAGGTGGATTTTTTGGTTTATCTAGTCAATAGTTTCCTAATTTTTTCTATTACTTATACAGTTAGATCTTACAAACTCAATTATCCATCCCTTATATAATTAGTATGATATTGAATTTCTTAAATCCTCATAACCCAAATTCAAAAAAATCCCTTCTGATGTCATACAAAACTAAAATTAATTTTCCAAATAATAGCGTTACCTTTGAAATTTTTTGGTATCGATATAACAATATACACTATATACTTAGAAATCATTCAACCCTTTTTTTTAATATCAATATCATCCAAATAATTTCCAATATAATTGTTCACTTTCTAATCATGTAATCATAAGGATATAACTCTTAAAATAAAACATTCCTCATTTAATAATGTTTGTTTTGGAACCTCCAAAACAACCACCAAGAATTTATTTTTCAACATTTTAACACCATGTACACATATCATTTCCATTGGTAATAAATACAAAAAAAACCACAAAGTGGGATCAACTACATGTCATCTGAATATACCCATCAATGATGTCATACTTGATTTTATCAACTCTAGGGTTCAACCTAAATTATTTTTTCTTTAGAGGGAATATCACCCCATATAAAAAATGCCTTATGATAGGGGATAATTCCTAAAACATATATATTTTGTACCAAGAACTCTTCATATCCCATATTAGACTCATGGCTTGTTAGCAGATCACAACACCAAGAAGCAGATCAGTTATTCTTAGTCAATAATCTCAAGGGGAGATATGGGAAATCCAAGATCCAATAATCAACCACATATCATTACTAGAGGAGAATAAAAGATATCCCATGGATCTAATACCATGTACATGTCATGTTAATCAATCAACCAATGTTGTTGTACATGCTTTTTTCCAATCAGAGGTTTAACCTATATTATTTCATATCTCCAGGGCATCCCACCCATTTTGGAAAAGGCCACCTGAAAGGGTAGAGATTCCATAATGTATATATAATTCACTAAAAACTCTTCCATTTCCCAAGTATGACTCATATTTTTATAATAAATCACACCCCCAAGTAGTAGAGTAGTATGTCCTAGTAGAAAATCCTTAGGGGGTAGACGAACAACCATGGTTCCAACAGATATCATCCAAGCTAAGGAACTATGGTCTCACCAAATGACAAAACACATCCTTTTAAAATATCATCTCATTATAGAAATCATTTATATAGGTAATGCAATGAATTTTTGAGTATATATAGAGGATAATGTATTAGAATCATTTAAAAACCTATTAACACAAAAAAAAAACATAATATAAACATAATATTATTAGGTACAAGATACTTCATGGATTCCCTTAAATGCATTTGGCATTAATTTAATCCCAAAAATATTTCATGTGGTGTAAATATTTGAATTAAAAATGTATCATGGTTCTTATATTAGTAAAAAATACTTTGTATTTCATTAATGTTGTAATGACCCTAACCCCAGTAGCCTAGATATGGTTCCTTACTTTATTACATTATCATAGATACAATATTCAAATCCCAAAGGAATGATCAGATTAGTAGTTTTATAAAACCATATTATATACAAGAAACACATTTTACATTGTGAATATAAAATGAAAGATAATACATAAAAAATAAAATTCTCATCATCCTTGAAACTCATTCAATGGATTCCTCTTCATAACTCGGGGAAATGAAAACAAGTAAGGGTGAGCTCAAATTCTCATTAACTATTAAGTACATCAGAAAAAATAATGAATAAATGAGATTAATAAATATGGAAAGGAAAATAAATGAGAACCCATGTAATTAAATAACCAGATAGAGAATAATGAAAATAAAATGAATAAAATTTGATCTAATATTTCAATATAAATAATCAGTTGAGCTTAAAATATGAACATAAAATTTTAACTAATCAAATAATCACATAGAATAAGAACAATGATGAAATGCATAATGTTATACATTTGAACTATCAATATATATCCAAAATATATTTACATTCAAGATATATCCTCAAGAAAATTTAATTAATTTGTTATAATAACTTATTATTTGTTCCAATTGATTTCACAAGACACTACTATCAATATCTATCCTCCAAATAGTTTAAAACTACTTGGAAACAAATGTAAATGGTTTGTCACCAAATAAATTCACCCCCTGAGACTATCTATGCATTGATAGGCTGGAATTAATTGGTCCCCAACCAATATATTTTAATTCCAACACATTTCTCTTATATTTAATAATCCATTTAAATTATAAACATTTTTCCTTACTAAATATCCTTATTGAGTAAAGGATACAGATTTATCAGTATTTCCCTAATAAAATGCATAAAAGTAGAAGAAAAAACCATTTTTAAAAATGTTATATGGTTTAGGAAATAATCATATCTATCACACACTAATATGGATATTAAAATAAATATATTTTACAATGAAAATGATTACAATAAATTGATTTTTCAAGAGAAAGATAACAGTCACAAACGGAATTGGGATTCTGCTATAACTTTTACCAGTTGTTAAATTTTAATTAAAATCCCCTTGGATGAGATAATTCAATTTTAATATTAAAATAACATTAATTAATAATGAATCATGATATTAAATGTAAAAATTTTAGTATATACACCACATAAAATTTAATTTGTGCATAATAACAAATAAGTCTTAATGGAATGTAAATTGAGATGGATTCCCTTACTACTTGAGTAAATTTTGAATAATGAAAGATATGAAATAATAACATAAATTGAAACATTTAATATCATGAAATAATTTAAATTAATTCTAAAACATTTCATACGGAAGTATATACAACATAGAAAATAAATTATTGGTGAATATGGCATGTATCTCATGAACATAAAAGGGTGAGATGAAATTCCTTTACCTTACGCTTACTGTTAGTTTCATTCTCTTTAACCTATTTTATAGTGGTCTAAAACATGTTAATAACTTAATGTATAAAAATATTAATATTTATTATATCATATATAATCATTTAATAACATATTATTACCCATTCCCTAATAATATTTCAATATTTTCATCAGTTTAGGTGTTAATTGTCCTTCTTTTCAAGTATGTTTTGACTCTATTATTTTTGTTCCTATTAATTATATATTTATTTCATTGTATAAATAATGTGAAAAATTATTTACATAAAATATATATTCATTATATTTTTATTTATAATAATCCATAAAATTTGGATATATGAAATGAAATGCACCATTTAGGAAGATGATAGGTCGTACATACGCAAGAACGATGCTTCCATTTCTTTCCATATCAAAATAAATAAAATAAAATAATATATATGTATATTATAATTAAATTATCATATTAATTTAATATTTATAACATATGTTTATTTAAAACTTTCTTATTACATTTCATGTAATGTGTGAACAAATAACTTCGCTTTGAGGAGGTGGTAGTTCAAACATCCATAAACAATGTTATCATATGTCCACAAAATAGAATGCATGAAGGTATGTGTTATATAGTAATTAAAGAAATATTAAGACATCATAAAAATAATATTAATCTTATATAAACTATAAATACATCATTATTCCCAACCATGAAAGGTGGTAATGGAAGAAAAAATGACATCAATTTATAAGATGGTAGTCCACTATACAGAAAAATGATGATTGTGTATCCTATTTGAGGGAAAGGTGTGTGGGTGAATGCCGTAATATTAATATAAAAATATTATTATAATTAGGATAAAAATTTTAATATATAAGTAATATATATGAATAATTTAATGGGTGGATAAATAAATAAAACAAATGTGGTTGTTTATAATGTTACCACTTCTTTGAGTAACTTCTTTTGTTTTATACAAAAATATTTCCTTTTTTGATTTATATCCAAAAATGATTCCAGTATGATATTATGTATTTGTGGATATTATTTTTTCAGTTTTTGAATGAGACAAAAGGATTTATATGTTTGAAGATGTGAGTGGGTTGAATGTCTTTTTATAGCGGATGAGGAGTGACATTCTTATAAATACAAAATGGTAAACACTATTGAGATTTTGCCCTTAAATAATTTTCTTCAAATAATGATCCAAATTTTTTCCAAGATGACTAATAGTCTAATAATTTATAGAAATTTTTATTTTGGAAATTTTATTGATCATTTGGCTCCTTAAAATTAATATTTACCCACTAAGTAAACTCATTTTTACCTTAATCACTATAATTAATTTTATTTTTTAAAACTAATATTTTTGGTAAGAATATAATTTTACCTTACTATAAATTGTAAATTATTTTGATTAAAAATATTGGATACATTTCTATAAATTTCAATCATAGAAGTGGTGGAGATTAATTTAATATTAATCCTACATACATGACAAGAGGAGGGTTTTTAAAGTGAAAATGTTCAAATGATCACACAATTTATATATTAAAATTCAATAAAAATATGAATCCAGTGACCGAAATTGTTTTTATAAATTTAAAATTTATATAATATTAGTTTATAATTAATTAAAAATTTAATTTAACACTATAAAATATTTAGATGAAATGTCAGTTTTCATCTACAATTTCGTGTTTTTCACTTCTCATCAAAAAATGAAATTTCAAAAATTAATACCAAAATATGACCTTTAATTATTTTGTAAATTAATATTTCAAAAAATAAGATTAATTTTTTCATATAAAATTTAAAATAAATTCCAAAATTTAATTTTAAAATAGGTGCACCATTAAAGGGCAAAAAAATTGCCTTTAAAAAATTATAGCTTTTTTATGCATAAGGTTGGATTTGTTTTTATCTTATTCCTATCAACCCTATTGGATTAATGTAAAAAATAATTGATTAAATATATAAAATAATGATTTTATTAATATCATTCACTAATATCAATTAATTTTATTTATTAATACATAAATCCATTAAGCGGATAAAAATAGTTTTTTATAAAAACAATTCCCTTATATTCAATTGGTTTTTATATTCATTTATAATTAATTCATAACCATTGAATTAAAACAATTTTTTTTAAGTTAGATAATAAAATTCATAACTACTAATGTCACACTCATTTTTTTTATTTTTGACTGTGGATCCATTTTATCTTTTGGACTTAGTGTTATGTCACAAGTACATGGAGTTATAGTTTTAAATTTTGAGTTTTGTATTGTTTTTCTTCTTGCCCTCGATCAACACACTATTTTGGAAAATTGTTCATCTGTCTCTAGGATGTTGTGAGGCTTATGTGTTGGTGGAAAAGGCACAGTGGATGGATTTCACATAGTTATTAAAACTATACTAAATGTTTTCAAGTAGGTTAGGTCTCGAGACAATGGTGTTTTTCATAGTGAGAGCACAATTTTTAAACTGTGCAGACGAACCGTGTGAGCTACCAAGATCTTAATTTTTTGAGATTCCTAAACTATCCCTTTAGGATTTTTAACCCAAAACTGTAATTCCCTAACCCCAAGAGCTAGTATCTGGTGCATTATTTTAATACATTAGAATGATTACAAGGAATTAAATTCCGAAGTACCGATCAGTTTTGCAATCTTGGAAAATAGACTTCATACATGAACATTACAATA
The DNA here is from genome assembly GCA_963277665.1 of Viscum album. NCBI lineage: Eukaryota > Viridiplantae > Streptophyta > Magnoliopsida > Santalales > Viscaceae > Viscum > Viscum album. The sequence goes on along the minus strand of OY728167.1, from coordinate 365,634,341 downwards.
CAATTAAAAAAATAAAATGAAACATAGATAATTATTTTATAATAATAGTATTCTCTTAGCTTAACCCTACATATTAGTCATAAAACTTTTCTTAGCATCCTAGGAAAATAAAACATAATAAAGCGGTGATATCAGATGCTTAGAATGAGTAAGAAATACTGTACAAGATTTCATAAATAAGCATAAACATTTAAGGAATGTATAAAAAATTAACACAATCTTATTTAAAACATAAAATTTAACATAATATGGAATGAATAAATCAAATAATTCAATTTAAATATTCACCTGGATATTCTACTAGTCAAATAATCACATGTAATATCAATAACTAATCACATAATATGGGAATATATAATGTTGGATGTCCACACTATTAATATATATCCTCAAGATAGCTACTGTCAATATCTATCCACGTGACAGTTTAAGTCTATGGGTAGAAAACCATCTAATTTTTGTTAAGATCTTTCCTCCCAACATTATAAATACAATCATGATCTATCCTTGTGAAAATTTAAGTATGTGGGTAGAAACTCGTCTGATTTGTGTCAAGATATATCCTCCTGAAAATTGAAATCTTCTTGGAAACAAACATGGAGAGTTTGTCTCTAACTAGTTTCCTCTCATGATACTTACTGATGCATTGAGGAGATATATTGTGCCCTACTCATCACTTACTAAGTCCAACTCACTCCTCATATGAAAAGGGTGAAACATAAAATAAACATTCATATTAAAATTTGCATAAAAAATATTAATACTTTAATCATAAACCATGAGTGGTATAAAAATAACACATCCACATTCAAACATATCATAAAACCTTCAATACAATATGAAATATTATATCATAATAAATCTATCTCAATTAATCATAAAATCCAACAAAGGATGTTTATAGAGATGAAAATATTTTAATAAATCCATTAAAAGTATATTGATACAAATACACATTTTTCCTTGAAATCATTTATTCAAAAGCCACACACTTATAAAAGGAAAAATTTAAAAAGATATTATTGAATAAAAGTTTCCCATACCACACTGAAACTTTTTAAATGGATTATCATTTTATAATATTAGTGTCTAAATAAATAAATCCTTAAACCATTTTGAAAACATGGACATTATTAAGAACTATTTAGATGAATAAATATTTAAAACATTGAAAATGATGATTTAGTTAAATATTACATTAAATAAAACCTTAAAAATAATATTTTTGAAAAAATTTGAATGAAATTAAAAATAGATATAAAATTTTCATTATAATCCTTGATATACATACAAATACATATTTATGATAATGTCATGAATATTGAAATGGGGAAAGGAATAATTCTATAATGATTCAAAGCATCCCATACCACTTTGAATATTAAATAATAAGATCAATATCTTCAAATGAATATTTAAATACCATTAAGATAAATGTAATAATTATATAAAATATAATAGGGTTAGTACATACACCACACATAAGAAATAGGTGGTGAACATGGCTTATATCTCACGAAAATTAAAAGTGAGACGAGATTACCTTACCATAGTTTTGATACTCTCCGTACATGCCTTAAAATTTTGAATAATGGTTTTTAACACATTATTATCTTATAAAAGAATCATAATAATATTTATAATATCATAAATCAATCATTTATGACTTTATATTATTATTTTATGAATAATTTCCATGTGAAATTAGCGTTATGGTTAATAATCGCTTTGTTTATCATACGTGTTTTGACTTGTTATTCTAGATCATATTACTAAGATCATGATTTAATTACATAAAAAATTAATAAAATTATTTGCATTTCATATCTACTCAGAATAATATATATATATATATATATATATATATAATGGAATACACGATTCATGGAGATAGTAGGTTGTACGTACGCATGAACATTGTTTCCGTTTTCTTATCGTATTGAATGGAAGTAAGTGATTGAAATATAGGTAAATATACATACATATATATATATATATATAAATTATTCAAGTATTATTATTATGTCATATATTTATTATTTATTAATTATATATAATTTTATATTCATCCTTGAGTGGTGAATGTGGAAGATGAATCTCATTGCGTCATGGAGACGGTAAGTCATACGTACGCATGAGCGATGATATCATTTCTTTAATGGTTAAATTTAATTAAATTGGGAGGAATATGAATTTTACAGAAACAATAACATGTTATGTTTTTTATTTAAATCCTTTATACTCATCTTTGGACCCATTGATTTAACGTGTATTGAAAAACAGTTTACACCACAACATGGAGACAATAAGCCGTATGTACGCACACATGATGATATTTTTATTCGTAGGATAGATACAATAAGTAATATGGTTTTCCTATAATTATAATAACTTCTCATCATGTATAAGATAATTTTTTTATTTTTTTATTATGGAATAAACATAGAAATATGATGTAGAAGAAGAAAAGAACGTTGAAATAGGTGATAAAACAATTACATTTTTTGTGTATCTCTTTTTTGATTTTCACAAAAGCACTCTTTAGGTATCCTTTATGCCCAAATTGTATCCACTAGGATTATGTTAGGGATGTTTAGTGAATATTTTGGTAGGGATGGACGTTAAAAATGGCTTTGTAGGTGTGAATCAAAGAGAAGGAGAAGTGACCTTTTACAAGAGAGGTGAGAGGCACTTTTGGAATATCTTAAAATATTAATTTATTATAAATTTATTTTTTATTTATAAAAGCTCCAATGTGATTTATTTCTAGGATAATATTAGGATGGGTCTAAATACTCTCAACCAATAGGTTTTAGATATGTTAAGGTCATAAAATTAACCTTATCTTTTAGATTTAACCCTTATCTAAATAGTTTAACTCTTACCATATCTTATTGAATTTTTACACCACATGGTTATTAGTTAATATAAAGTGCCAAGAAAACCTAAAGGGGATCATTTATGAAAATTTTATCACTATCTATGTTAGTTGGATTAATATTCGTTTTTATGACTTTTATATAATTTAATAGAATTGTTTTTATTTTAAAATCTCATTTATGTCAATTTTGACACTATTTAATACATAATTTTTTAAAATTCATAACAACTATATTATTTTGAAAAATATTAATTAAATTAATCATAAAATATCATAATCATCCAAAAAATTCGTGGATGGAATCATGTATTTGAAATAATTTTTTTTAATATTTATAATATCATTTATTTGATTATTTTATTAATAACTCTATTTTTGCATCAACATTATGGCATAATTACATTTATTTATTTTGATTCCACAAAATTAAAAACAAATAACAATGATGTTGAAAATATTTTCAGATTCCTAATAAATATTTATATTCAAAGATATCACTTATATTACAAAATATTAAAATTATTTTAATAATAAGAGTCATGTTTATGATATTTTTAGCTTTACTTAAAATTAAATTCTATAAATGTCTTAATCTCACGCAAGTGTCTTACAAAGGTTATATTTCTACCCAAGGATTGTATTTATTGACCATTACTCATCAAATAAGATTGGGACAAGTGTAAGAGTAATTTTATATTATTATAATATTATTTTTACTTTTATTTCCCCAATTTACCTTTAACCGTGGTAAATAAAATTAAAAACATACTATTCACCAAAAAATTATTTTTATTATATTATACCTAAATTTTCACCCTTATTACAACCATTTATATCGATTTTTTAAAATGAAATTCACAAAAGTGGTAAAATTATGCATAATGCTAATATGTGAATGTGGTTAGAAGGTGGGTAAAAAGACGTGAAAAATGCTCGATGCATTTTTATATCTAATTTTATTATAAAAATGATTATAATGAACTAAATTGGGTTAATATATATTCTTTATCAATTGTAAATTTAAAATCAAACTAAATTAAAATAAATATTTAAATGAAAAATTCAGGTTTTTAACAATAATGTATTGTTTTTGACTATTCATCAAAATTGAATGTTTTCATAAAAATACCAAGAATGAATCCTAAGATAATTTTGATATTAAGAATTAAAAAATTAAGTCTATTTTACCAAATTAAATTTCTAAGAGTGTCTATAATTAATTTTATTATTGGTCACAAAAGGACATAAAAAGTAGTTCCTTTAAGAAATTAGTATTTCTAAACATATAACTAGTTTATTAAAACATATACATTTTATTATAAATATGATTTATTTATGTGAAAAAATTATAAATAACATCTATAATTTATTTATTACTATTTATATTACTATATTCAAAGGATAATTTATAAATATATCATTTAAATAATTTTAACACTAAAGTGTTGTTTCAAAGAAACTCAATCTTGCGTGTTACACAAGCCAAGTCAGTATTTCATGAAACAAAAACTATTAAAGATAATTTACCTTAAAATATTGGGGAGTTACATTATCCCCTAATTCAATAAACTACTTTATATCCATTTAAACTCAGAATCAAAACCTATGGGTTGGAATTTTCAAAATATCTTTATTGAAATCCCACATTGAAAATGGATTAATGATACCTCCATCTTAAAATAAAGAAAGGGAAGTATGAAGGTCACCAGAGATAAAACATACTAGGTTTTCATATAAGAAAAAATGGACATGAAAGAAAAATATAATCATCACATTCTGATGGAGAGTGATATAGAACATGATGAGCATAATGTTAACAATCACAAGGTAATAAATCTGTGAGGATATAAGGGACCATTTGATTCATTGGAAAAAGGGATCGGATAACATTTTTTGTTTCAAGATACTTTACCTAGAGTGGAAGAATTATTTTACTATTCAAAAAATAAACTAATTGATTTATTTCCATTTCATAAGATTAATATCATTATTTGGTTATGCTTTGATCTATTTTCACATCATCCCTTACACTGGGAAATGAATGTTCAAAATTTACTTTTCACACATGAAGAACTTTTGATAAATTAGAAGGCCCAGAAGTATTTCCTTAATCCTATAAATATTTACTATAACAAAAAATGATAGCTCATAGTATCCAATAAATCATACTTTAACAACAAAAGATGATATCTAGTGTTCAACTTACTTCATTACAACATTAAGAATCGACCAAAATATATCCAGCCAAATTCATTGTCTAAAAAGTATCTAAATTTCAGAAATCCATCTTAAAATTATATTCTTAAAAAAATGTACTGTATCACTTATTTTCACTCACCAAATATTTTTCCACCTGTAAATCCTTAATGAAAACTCTTATGCTTCAAAATCCTCAATGAATAAGTAATGCAGTACAATCCTTGTATATTTCATGAATCTTATAATTCTAGAACCATTGATGTAATAATTGTTGTGTCAAAGTACAAAATATCCTTAATCATTAAACTTCAATTTTAAACCATTAACTATGATTAAATATCTTAATCTTTAATACCTCCTTCATCTAATTTTTCTTTTTTAATCTCTTCTTTACCTGCAGATAAACCATTGAATGTATAAGCTTTCTAGTTCTAACCATTGATCAAAACTCAAAGCACAAAGTGAGAAACACTAATCACAGTGATATAGTCATGAAGAATCACCTATAGGATCTATAAATTATTCCATCTTCTTCTCAATACACATGTCCATAGGATTAACCTAATTTATCCATTTCCAAATCTAAAGGATGATATCAAATAACTGTCCTAGCCTCAATGTCATTCATATTGTTATGTTTTATAATATATTTCTTCTAAATATAATTTCGAAGGATGTTTCTAAACATACTTTGATAGAAAATATAAAGTACCGACCCCAGGATCCCTGAGTTGATGCATTATTTTAATACATTACAATGATTACAAAAATTAAATCTCTGAGGATCGATCAGTTTAGCAGTTTTGGAAAATAGATTACATAAATAAACATTACATTACAATTAAAAACATAAAATGAAACATATATAAATGTTTTAGAAATCCATTATTCTCCTTGATTAACACAATATAATTTTTATAAGACAATTATTAGCATCCTGGGAAAATAAAACATAAGAAATGGGTGAGCTCAGATTCTCAGTAAGGGTAAAAAATACAGAAAAATATTTCATAAATAACAATAAACTTGTAAGGAATTTATAAAACTAAAAAAAAGACATTTAAAACATAAACATAAAAATTATGTTGAATGAATAAATCAAATAATTCCATTTAAACATTCACATGAATATTATACTAGTCGAATAATCACATGTAATATGAATAAAAAATATCATAATATGAGAATTCATAATGCTGAATGTTAGCACTATCAAGATATATCCTCAAGATAGATACTATCAAGATCTATCCTCATGATAGTTTAAGTCTATGGGTAGAAACCTATCTTATTTGTGTCAATATCTATCCTCCCAACAAAATAACTACTATCATGATCTATCCTAGTGACAGTTTAAGTCTGTGGGTAGAAACCCGTCTAATTTATGTCAAAATCAATCTTCCTGAAAATTTAAAACATCTTAGAAACAAACGAGAAGGGTTTGTCACCAACTAATTTCATATAATGATAACTATAGATGAATTTAGGGGATATTTTGGGCCCCAAACATCACTTAATAAGTCCAATTCATTCCTCATATGAAAATGGTGAAACATAAAATAATCATTTTTTTAAAACTAGTATACAAAATGTTAATATTTTAACTGTAAACCATGAATGGTATAAAAATATTACATCCACTATCAAACATATCATAAAACCTTCAATATAATACAAAAAATTGTATTATAATAAATCTATCTCAATTATGCATAAAATCCAATAGAGGATTTTCAAATAGATAAAAATAATATAATAATTCTATTAAAAGTATCATGATCCAAATGCCCCCTTTTTTTTGAAACCATTTATTCAAAATTCGTGCACTTATAAAAGGATACATTTAAAAGGATATTTTTGAATTAAAGTGTCTCGTACCAATTGGAATATTTTTAAAGGAATTATAATTTTTAAACTTTCATTCCCATATATATATTTTTTTAAACCATTTGGAATAAACATACATTAATGAGAATAGTTTAGAAGAATAAATCATTAAAACATTTAAAATGATGTTTTAGTTGAAGTGTACCTTACAAAAAAGAATGAAAATATTCCTTTTGAAAATATTTTAATGAAATTAAAAATATACATAACATGTTATTTATAATTGTTTATATACATATAAATAAATATGTATGATAATATCAAGAATATTAAAATGGAGAAAGGATTAATTCATTAAACATTAAAAACGTCCCATAACACTTTGAACATTTAAATAATAATCCAAATATCTTCAAGTGAATCTTTAAATACCATGAAGATAAATTTAATCATGATATAAAAAATAATAGTGGTAGTATATAAACCACACATAATAAATATTTGGTGAATGTGGCTTATATCTCACAAAAATTAAAAGTGAGACATAATTCCCTTACCTTAGATATGATACTCTCTTCACTTGTTCGAAATGCATGTATAATGGTTTTAAACATATTATTAACTTATACCAGAATCATTGTAATATTTATGATATCATATATTATCCATTTATTCCATTATATTACTTGTTTATTAATAATTTCCATGTTAAAGAAACATTCCAGGTAATAATTTCTTGGATTATCGTACGTGTTTTAACTTGTTATTCTTGATCATATTACTTAGATAATAATTTAATTAAATCTATAATTTATAACATGATATATAAATCATATGAATTTTTATTATAAATTTATATAATATATAGATATATGAAATGTAATACACTGTTCATAGAGATGGTAGGCAGTACAAATGCATGGATGTTGTTTCTGTTTTCTTATCGTATTGAATTAAAGTAAGTGAATGAAATATATGTAAATATATATATATTTATATTATTACAGTATAATTATTATTTCATATATTTCATATTTATTAATAATATATATTTTTTAAAGTCATCCTTGAATGGTGAACGTGGAAGACAAATCTTATCGCATCTTGGAGATGGTAAGTTGAATGTACGCACAAGCGATAATATCAATTCATTAATGGTTAAATGGTATAGAATTAGGTGTAATATGAATTTTAAAAAACCAATATCATGTAATATTTTTTATTTAAATCCTTTATATTCATCTTTATACCCAAATAAATAAAGTTTAATTAAAAACAATTTACACCACGATGTGGATACAGTATATCGTACGTACGCATGTATGGTGATATTGCTATTCGTAGGATGGATAAAATGATGAATATGGTTGTAAAATAATTATAATAACAAATCATAATGTATAAGTTACTAGAGTTATTATTTTATTATGGAAACAAAATAGAAATAAGATTTAGGAGAAGAAAATAACTTTGAATGATGTGATAAAACAATTACCTATTTCGGGTATCTCCTTTTGATTTGAACCAAAGGACTCCTTAGGATGGATTTATTCCAAAAGTGTGTCCTCTAGGATGAATTGAGGAAGGTTTGAAGAATAATTAGGTAGGTTTTTTCTAATACAAATTGAATTGTAGGTGTGAATTAAAGAGAATTAAAAGTTTCCTTTTATAAGAGCGGAGATGAGCACTTTTGTAAGATCTTAAAATATTAATTTATTATAAATTTATTTTCGTTTTTGAATAGGTCAAAAGTTATTTATTTCAAGGATAATATTATTATGTGTATAAATTATCTCAACTAATAAATTTTGGACATGTTTAGGTCAAACAATTGACCTTGTCTTTTAGATTTAACCACTAGTTAAATAGTTTTACTCTTACCATGTCTTCTTGTATTTTTACACTACATGGTTAATATAGTAAATATAAAATGAAAAGTGAATAAAAAGAAGATAAGTTATAAAAATTTTATCACTATCCATGTTAGTTGGATTAAGATTTTATTTTTATGTCTTTTATATAGTTTAATAGAATTGTATTTATTTTAAAATCTCAATTCTGTCAATTTTGACAATATTTAATAGAAGATTTTTCTTAAAGTCATAAAAACCGGATTATTTTGAAAAAAATGAATTAACACAATACTAACATGTCATAGTAATCCAAAAAATTTGTGTATGGTATCAAATATTTAAAATAATATTTATTTTAATATTTATAATATCATTTATTTTATTTTTATTAATAATTTTATTATTACATCATCATTATGTAATAATTAGATTTAATTATTTAATTCCGAAAAATTAAAAATAAATAAACATGATGTAAGAAATCATTTCACTTTACTAATGACTATTTATAGTCTTAGAGATAACTTATATAGCACCATATTAAAATTGTTTTAGTAATAATAGTCATGTTTATGATATATTTACCTTTACTTAAAATTAAATGTTATAAATGTATTAATCATACCCAAGTGGATTACAAAAGACAAAACATATACCCAAAGATTGTATTGGTTAGACATGAATCATACGATAAGGTTAGGTGAAGTTTTAGAGTAATTTTATATTATTATAATACTATTTTTCTTTTAATTACCAAATTTACTTTTAATCGTGGTAAATAGAATTGTTAAGTTACTATCAAAAAAAGTTTTTTTGATCCTATTAGACCATATTTTTCAGACTGATTACAACCATGTATGTCAAATTTTTGAAATTCAGTTCACAGAAGTTGTAAAATTACATTTAATGCTAATCTGCAAATGTGTCTAGAAGGGGGAAAAAGACGTGAAAAATATTCTATGAATTTTTATATCTAATTCTGTTATAAAATTATTTCAATGACCTATATTGGGTGAATATATGTATTATTTATCTATTGTGAATTTAAAATCAATCTAAAGTAAACAGATTATTTAAATGAAAAGGTTAGGTTTTTGATAATAATGTAGTGTTTTTAACTATTAATCAAAAATTGAATGTTTTCAGAAAAATACCAAAAATTTACCCAAAGATAATTTTGATATTATGAATTCAATGAAGAAGTGTATTTAAGAAAATTAAATTTATAAGAGTGTCTTAAAATAATTTTATTATTTTTCACAGAACGACATAAAAATTAGTTCCTTTAAGAAAATAGTATTTATAAACATATAACTAATTTACCGACACTTATACATTTTATTATAAATATGTTTTATTTATCTGAAAACATTATAAATGAAATATATAAATTATTTATTACTATTTATTCTTCTATATTTAATGGATAGTTTATAAATATATCATTAAAATAATTTTAACCCTAAAGTGTTGTTTCGTAGAAAGTAATTCTTGAGTGTTACGCAAGCCAAGTCAGTGTTGCGAGCAACACAAGCTATTGAAGATAAAATATCATAAAATTTTGGGGTGATACAAAAATGATTCCACTCTCCTCCCTCTGGTTCTTGCAACCCTAAGGGTCCTTCTCCCTTGTTCTCCAAGCCTCATCCTCCCTATCATGGTGTGGATCTAATGTTTCTTCAATTTTTGGGGCCATATTTTGCAAGATATCCTCCTCTACCCTCCTTCATATTCCTCTTTCATCCATTTTCCATTGAGTTATTCTTTAACTATGGTAGAATAGACCTAGGATTCATGTATCCCCTTCGTTTTTGTTGGTTTTACTTCTTGTTTAAGGTTCCACTTTGGAAATATTGTCTCTTGGAACCTTCATGGTTTGGTTTCAGGTATACGTTGATGAAGCGTTATGAGATTAAGGTAGGTTTCCCTTTTCACTTTCCTTTTTAATTTAATATTCATTAGTTTCATACTTATATCACCTTCCTTATATGATAAATAGTTATGTTCCATCCTTAGAATATTTTTTTAGTGTGTAAAGTGGTGGTTTATACCTTGTTTTGTGATAAATGGATTTGTTTTGTTATTACTATGCACACCAAGTGTTTTATTAAATGCCTGGTTGGTTTTCACACATGGCATGTTGATTATTAATCATGTTTTGGATTTTTAAATGTTTTTGTAACATATTTATGGTTTTTTTGGGTTCCTAAAATGTATTTATAAAAGGTTTATACTTGTACATTGTGTGTGTTTGGTTCTTTAAAAATAAAATGGCATGTGATGTTGATCAATGTCCCATTCAGTATTTTTAAAAAAATTTATTTGGCTTGAAAGTGTGATATTAATGTATATAATATAATTTTAAAATGCTTCTGAAATGTAAAATGGTGATTTTACACCTATTTTAAAATTTTGATTTTGTTCTTTGATAAATAATGTATTTGTGAAAAGAACTTGAGGCCCGTTTGTAACTTTGGTGAAAGTATTGAAAGTGTTTATCACGAAAAACTACCATTGGACATTGATCTTTCCATGTTTATTTTAAATGGGTGGGATGTCATCATCATGGAATCCTCAAGAACCATTTAGTTAGTGATGAAGAGGATATCCTCATTGTGGACTCATTTTTATATATGTTTTTTAAGGCAAGAGATTAATCCTTGGAGTGGCTTAGGGTGATGCATATTGTAAGGATTATTATATATGAAATATGTGGATGTGATTTTATGCTTAGTTAGAATTAGTTGGAACACCCCTCCTCTATACATCTTGACATGGAGAACCTTTCATAGCTATTGAATTTTTTGAGAACGATTTTTTCACTAGTTAGATTATACACTAGCTAGTGGTCCATATTAAGGGGATATATTCTGTCATTATTACTATGGGATATGGCCTCTTGTTCTATACTATGTGGGGTGTGGCCGACCATATGGGAATATTGGATTTCATCACGTGAGGCATGCTTTATGGGATGAGTCATCATGTATTAGTATGTTCTGGATTATTCATTTTCTCCTTGGTTCCTCCCATGTCTATTTTCACTTAGTTGCTTACAGTGAATGATTGATATACTTATTAGTTGGATAACATTGTGTATTATTTTCCATTTCCCTAGTTGTTGTATTTTTTTCTTACTTCTTGATAAATTTGAATTCATGATAAAAGTGATGTAATATTTTCAGGATTTTTCATGAAAAAGGTTTTGGAAATGTTTTACAGTCTTTCTCTCCATTATAAATGAAATGATTCCTTTCTCTTTTAAAATACATATTGATCATACTTATATAAGAGTGTGGTTTTAAATGGTAAATAGGAAAATAGACCATGATTTTTATTAAAGTGGTAAATGTGTGTAATGGCTTACTTTTATGTATTTAATTTCAAACTAGAAGTTGATTTTTCTTTTATTTTAATGGTAGTTCATGAGGAAAAGAATTATTCAAGCATGCCTACCAAGTTTTAATACTCAAAACTATAATTATTTATTGTTTTTAGTTTGTGGTGATGGATTTAGTTTGTTATTGATCACCATGAGATATTGTTGGTTTTGGTATTAAAGAGTAACCCTTGGGGTGGCATAGATACGTTGTGTTCATCATGTTTCTGTGTTGGGTATTTTTGTTTATTTTTTTGTATTTTTAGTTTTTGTGTTGAATATGTTCAGTTTATTTATTTTTTCATACATAGATGCTTTTTTTATTGTTATGATGTTTAATTAATTTATTTATATTGGGAAAATCATTCCCTTTTTTATTATGTTGATTCCTGAAATTAGTTGTTATCTCTTAGGGAATGGGAATGCCCTTCTGTCCATGTCGTGGATCGGCTTGAGTGACCAGTACAGGGTCGACCCAGGTTGATTCATGACAAAATTGTACCAAAGAAGGATTTTTTTGAGTACCTAGATTTCAGAGTTCCCTTTTTTACTTGGGGATGTCAAGGTAGATAGAGTAATATTGTTAGACCTTGGGATGAATGTCTGAGTAAATGTTTGGCCAACAAATTCTGGACTGAACCATGAGTTTCCATGGGAAGTCGATTTTTGTTGGTCTCTTGGTTCTTTTGGATTTTTTGGTGTTTGGGATTTGAAATAGGAGTTGGGATATTGGTATTTTTGAGGTCTCAGGTCCAATAAATATATGTGTAGTTGGGGACATGGTCCTAGAATTCTCTTCGTGCAGCTCATATGATTGGCGTATGGCTGCCCACCATTTGACTAAGTCACCCATGGATGCTAGTTTCCCTTGTCAATTATTTTGGGTATTATTTTATTTTGAAAATTATTTTAATATTTATTATTTTGGGAAAGTGAAAAATGGATTTTGAAATGGTAATGTTTTGGTTTTAGAATGATGGAAAATTAATTTTTAGAATCATATTCAAGAAGGAATTAGAAAATTGATTTTCATGATCGAAATCTTGGGTATTCAAGATTTTTTTCTAGGAAAACTAAAATTTGTTTTAAATTGGGATTTGGAAATGTGTCTTAAATTAGAAGAAATGGGGTTTTAATCAATTTTTTTAATGGATTGATATTTTTGAGCTACTGGAAATTTTTTTGAATGAAATGAATTGAATTTTTCAATAGAAATCCTAGGGATTTTATTTTTGAGCATGATGTAATGGATTAAAATGTTGGATTTGAAAATTATATTTTACTTGGTGGTTTGTGATATTTTGAAATGATTTTTAATTTTTAAATAAGGTTTCTTTTACCTTTAATATTTCTTTGGGTTCTCACATGCATGGATATGTGTGGAAATGTGGATGAGTGCCCAGATTAACACCATTGGATGAATGACCGAAATTTCATGAGTAGATTAGTTCCTGTGATGGATCAAAAATTTGAATGTCAGTGAGAATCTAAGAAATACCATCGATGACTGTGAATCCCACCAATTTTTTTTGTTCAAAAATGTTTTTCAAGAAGAAGTTGTGATATTTTGAAAACCAGTTGTTGTGTGGTGTTCTCTTATGATTTGGATGTGTTTTTTGTGTTGTGTATGAGTTTGAGGACTATTGTTGATGATCTGGTATTGATTGATATCATAGATTTGTTGATGTCTAGTGTTTTCACCTCCACAGATATTTGATGGATTATCATGGTGTAGCTACGGGTGGTTCCCCATTAACAGGATTTCCAGTTGATCAATATATGGATTTCATTCTTGTGTTTTGGAAGTTAAATACACCCCTCTTTTATATAAATGTAGATCCTATTGAATTGGAAGAGTGGATTTGAAAAATATAAATTAGCTTCATCCTCATTGAGTTTACCAAGTCATTAAGGGAGATGTTTGATACCATTATTCTTGATGGGCCAAATTGGAAGTAGTGGAAGTCGGTATCTTGAAATAATCCTCAAGAAGATCTCACATGATATTTCTTTAAGGCTTCGCTTATCCATTAGTATTTTTTTGAGATAGAGAAGGTAAAGAAGGGAATAGATAATGGTTTTCTGCATCCAGGTGATGGGTTGATGCTGGAGTTTTATCATTCCTTTGTAGATGTAGTTTTGTATAATCTGAGGTATGTTGTGGAAAATTTCTCAAAATCTTGGGATTTCAAGTATGGGCTTCATTCAGATATGAAATCGAAGGTATTTGAGTCCAATATATATTTTTTTCCAACATGGTGAGTCATGTTATTCCTATTAAAGTAGTGAATTTCGGAGTTCTTAAGGTAGTGTTCCCCCTTTTAGTCTCTAGATGTAGTGAGGGGATTTCTAGTAAGGAAGTGGGGAAGTGACCAGAAGCTTTCAGAGATCATTGTAGAATTAAAATACCTCAATATTTGTTGTCAGTTTCTTCTTTTCTTGAAATCATGGTGTTTCATTAGTTTGGAGATCCATGTCATAAGAATTTGTCCTATCAGAGCACACCAAAGACCTATCAGGCTTGTGGGTGCCTGGGCCACTAGAAACATTTATATCGAGGTGTTTCCAAGAAGCGATATGGATATAGTTTGTGGGGGCAGAGTTCTTTTTGGGTTTTGTTTAAAGTTCATTTCTATTGTAGTGTTTCCATATATTGGGGTGGTGTTACTTAGTGGTTTTTTCTTCTGTTGAAAATGTAATGGGATGTAGTGTATCTCTTGATAACCCCTATTTGAATGGAAGTGTATTGTTCTTATAAAAATTATGGATATTTTTGTTCTAAGGGATGGTGTGTTTCGTGTATTCCTTGTTCCTATTATTCCTCATCAGTGTGAATGTGGTTTCTGTGTTTGTATCTCCAAAGTCACTATTTGGGTGAAGGTACATTAGGAGTTCCTGTCATTAATTGTTAACTCATGACTGTGGTCTAACAGATGCTTCAAACTTTAGGTCTCCAGCCATAGGCCTTGAAGTTAATCTTTTCACGTAGTTAAGAGACCACCAGGTTTATGGGTAGATATTTCCCATCTCTTATCAATATCATTTGTTCCTAGGATGATTAAAGGTTCTTATTCTGGTACCCCCTTGTTGTTATAAGTTTTTCCCTTATGGTGAATGTTGTGGGCCTATTCTAGTTGTTTTCTAATGGTGGGGAGACTGTTTCGGGCTCCCATGTTGAAATTTCATTTTAGTTTCAGATGTGGTCCGATAGAAAATGGTTTCATTTGAATTTATCTAATTTTATGTTTATTTTTAGTTTGGTTGAACTTTAGTTTTTGGAAAATGCCTACTGATATTGTTTGAGGCATGGTGGTGGATATTCTGGCACAAATGTTTCCCCATTGTTTCTTAGGGAGTATATTTGGTTTGTTATTAAATTTTGGGAAAGGTGATTAATTTTGGTTTGTATATTTTTGATGTATTATTTTTTCAAGAGGTAGTACCATTTTATTATGGACTCCTTAGTCATTGATTGATCAACTGGAAGATTTTGTGGCTTTACGGGGTGGTCTGTATTAATGGTGGGAAGAATTCTCAAACCCAGATTTTTAATTTTGACATATGATCCAATTTATCATTTTATTTTGGGTTTATGTATCATGTATTTGGTGTGAAGGTTTTAAATTTTTTGTTTTGGGGTGTTTTTATTCTTGTTCCTAGTCATCACACAGTTTGGTAAAACTGTGCAGCCTTCCCTAGTAATCCATGTGGCTTAATTGATAGTGTAAGAGGCATAGATCACAACGTGAGCATGGTTTTTCAAACCATGTGGAAATAATGATGGGAGGTTTTGTCTTGGGACAATGGTGTTTGGCATGACTTTTGTAATGTTTATAAACTGTTCTTTCAAACCATGCAAGTTTCCTAGATATTTTTTTTTAAATTTCTAAACCTCCCCTTTAGGATTTTTACCCCTAAACATATCCCATATCCTCCCTCTAGTTTGTTAGACCCTAAAGGGCCTTCCCCTTTGTTCTACAAGCCTCCAACTATCTACAATGGTGTGGAACTAGGGTTAATTCACGTTTTCAGTATAGATTTCTCAATTTATCCTCTTCTCTTATCCTCCCACTTTCACTTTCTTCCATTTTACTTTGATTTCATCTTCTCTTATGGTGTATTAAAACTTGGATTCATGTCTCTCCTTGGTTTATATTGGGGTTTTTTTCATGTTTAATGTTCAAAATAGTAGATCTTTTCTATTGGAACCATCATGTTGTGGTTTTGGGTTTGCGTCAATGAAGCGTTGTGAGATTGAGTTATGTTTCACATTGCAATTGACGTTTTAATTTTAGATTTGTTGGTTTCATTATTTTCACTCCTTCCATATATGATAAATAATGATGTGTGATCCTTGGAATACTTTTTTGGTGTGAAAAGTGGTCATTTATACATTTTTTTTGTGATAAATGGTTTCCTGGTTATAAATGTTCTCACAAAGTGTTTGATCAAATGCTCGGTTGGATTTAGCACATGGATTTTGTATTTTTAAGCATGGTTTAGATTTTTAAATTTTGTTGTAACATATTTATGGTGGTTTTTGGTTCCTCAAATAGATTTATAAAAGGTTTAAACTTGAACATGATGTGCATTTGGTTCTTTAAAAATGAAATGGAACGTGGTCTATGCTTTATAAGATGAGATAATGATCCTTGGAATGGATCGGGGTGATTCAAATTGTGTGGATTATTATATATGATATATGTGAATGTTATTGGATTCTCAGTTGGCATATATTGGCTCACCCCTTTTCTACAAATAATTACATGGATAACCTGTAATAACTATTGAATTTTTGAGAACAATTGTTACACTGGTTAGATCATTCACTAGCTAGTAGCCCATAGCTGGGGGATATATTTTATTATTATTACAATGGGATAGTGGCCCTCGGTCTATACCATGTGGGGTATGGCCGATCATGTTGGTTATTTTGAATCCATCAAGTCATGCATGTTTTCTAGGATGAGTCAACATGTATGAGTATGATCTGGATTATTCACTATCTCTTAGTTTCCTCCCATGTCTATTTTTACACAGTTTCTTACAGTGAATGATTGAAATACTTATTGCATGGATAACCTTGTGTGTTATTTTCCATTTCACTTGTTTTACTATTTTTGTTCTTATTTCTTGAGAAATGTGACTTATTGATAATAGTGATGTAATTTTTCAAGTGTTTTAATGAAAAAGGTTTTGGAAATGTTTTACACTCTTACTCTCCTTTATAAATGAAATGTCACCTTTTAATTTTAAAATTAATATGGATCAGTCTTGTATAAGAGTTTGGTTTTAGATGTTAAAAAGGGTAATGGACCATGAATTTCTTTAAAGTGGAAAATTTGTGGAAAGGGTTACTTTAATATATTTTATTTCAAACACGATGTTGATGATTCATTTATTTTAAAGGGAGTGCATTGGGAATAGATTTATTTGTGCATGCCTACTATGTTTTAATACTCACACCTATATTTCTATCTACTTTTAGATTGTTGTGTAGGATTAATCTTGGTATTTATCAACATGGGAAATTTTTGGTTTTGGTGTCGGAGAGTGACCATCGATCTCACATGGAGACTTTGTGGTCATCAGGTTTCAGTTTTGGATATTGTTGTTTAATTTTATTGTATTTTTTTTAAAATATGTTCTTTTTTTCATATTGGGTCGATTTTTTATCTCATATAAATTTAATTTATTTACTTATCTTTGTCAAAATCAATCCCTTTTTTACTCTATTGATTACTGGAACTAGTTTTCAGCCTGTGGGGATCAGGGACGCCCTTCAGGCCAAGTTACGGATTGGCTTGGGTGATCGGTTCAAGGTCGACACGAGTTGGTTCATGACAAATAATTTAACAGCTAGGTTATACCTTATTATATTAAATAACAATATTTTAATGATATTTTTTTATGATAAATCTGGATCTTTTATGTAATGAAATCCTTCAAATAAATTCATGGTTATGTGTAATGCAAGATAACCTCAGTGATCTGTGTAAATAAAGATAAACTTCATATTGCGTGTAACATAAGATAAACTCAATGGTTTGTGTAACATAATCTTAACATGGTGTATTTTGTAACTAAATCTAGAATGAATGTTAAATTTATTCTAAAAGGAAAATACTGTAATGTCATGGGGTTTTATATTCTATTCTACACTTGTTGTTTAGTGTCTTATATGATGTTAAATATGATATTCAAATTTTAAAATTTAACAGAGTTAATGATCCCCACATTAAATAAGGTGTGTCCTCATAATTTAAACATGATATTATTAATACAAGGTTTGATATTTGAAAATACCATTGTTAACAAACTCACATTTTAAAATAGTTAATAGCACATCTTTTTAAAAAGAGGGATATGGAAATTGAACGGTCACCACAAAACTATGATTTTTAATATGAGAACATTAGTTAATACATAGTCATAGAAGATAAATATAATGATCAAGTTCTGATATAGAGTGATAAAGATCATTGATTAATGGAATGTTAATGGTTTCAAATCCCTAAAATTTTGATAATATACAAGACTATTGGTTCAACATAAATTATGGTATTATGATAATGTTTTTACAAAATCCATTTACTAATGTTGATTAATTATTTATTGACAAATAATATAATGAAATATAATTACTTGAAATATTTATATAAACACAATTTCATTCTTTGGTTGCATTTCAATCAATTTCAAATCTATCCCTTACACCAAAGAATGAATATCCAAAAATTATTTTTTCCTAAAGCACTAAAATTTACTTTTAATGGATCTTAATATCAACAAAAAAGTCTTTACATTTGGATTTAACTATCTCCCAAAACTAATATGGTTAGTACCTTATTCTCTAAAAATATTAATATTATTGGTTCATAGTTAATATTTACTCGTCAAAATTTTTAACTAAAAATAATGACATATTAACCAGTAAATTTTGTAGACTAGTGGTATGTGTGAATCCCTTATTGTCCTTTGGTAATGGGTTCAATCCCCACTACCTCGCTGGATGTGATGGGTTGTCTCCCTGCATGTGGTTTTTCTTTCTTTTAAACTAAATTAATATAATTCTTATAATTTTTACAAAATGTATTATGGGTATCCTTGAAATTAAATTAATCCTTAAATATGCTTTGTACTGGGGTTTTAAATTCAACCATTTTTTTCAAAAAGTTTAATAATCTTATTTATCTATAATGATCATATTAAACCTAATGGTTTTCAGTGCCTTTAAAATTATGTCTATAAAATGTAAAGGAATTATTACCTAAATAAATTTTTCACTAAAATATATAATTGATCTCAATTCCATAAAATGCCCGTAATCATGGTAGACTCCAATTATATAAAACCAAAAAATTGGTGTTTAACTACATGAACTTATATTAAATCTTAAACTCATAAACACACAATACAATGTAGATAGGTATGTATTCCTAGTAAGGAAAACATAATCCCTATCTTATCATAATTCTAGGATGTTCTTTTATATTTATCCTAAAATTCTTGCATAGGTTTATGTTACCTAATCTATGTTTTACTACATATATTTCCCAAGTTTTATACTAAACTTTTTTTGATACGAGCTGCAACAACCAAAAACCTATTAGCCCAAATATAGTGATTTTATTACATTTTCATAGATAAAATATTAAAATACCAAAAGAAAAATCAGTTTAAATGTTTTGGAAAATAGGATTACATACATGAAACCCATTTTACAATGGGAATGGAAAATTAAAAATAATTCATAATAAAATAAAATGAACATCATCCATGAAACTTATTCAAAGGATTCTACTTCATTATTAAGGGAAAGAAAACAAAATAAGGGTGATCTCAAATTCTCAGTAAGGGTTAAGTAAAATGGAATAAATAATGAATTAATAAGCATAATCAATATGGAAAGGTAAATAATTAAGAACACATTCCATTAAATAACTATATAGAGAAAAATAAATATGTAAAGAACCAATTATGATCAAGTAATTCCATAAAAATAATCACACGAGCTTGAAACGTGACTATAGATATTCTATTTAGTGAAATAATCACATGGAATAACAATAATGATGGAATGAATAATGTTGTACATAAGAAATATCAAGATTTATCATTAATATAGTTACTTTCATGATCTACCCTCAAGAAAATTTATGTATGTGGGTATAAACCCATATAATTTGGGTCGAGACCTTTCATAAGACACTAATATCAAGATCTATCCTCCATGTAGATTAAAACTGAGTGGAAGCAATGTTAACAGTTTTTCTCTAATTGAATCCATCTCTTGAGACTACCAATAAATCAAGGGGATTTCATTTACTAGTCCCCAACCCATATATTATATGTCAAAAGCATTCACCATATATTGAATAATCGATATAAATCCCAAAAAATGTTCCTTATAAAGTATCCATATTGAGTAAATGATATATATTTATCAAATATTTCCCCAATAAATTGTATAACATTAATAGGAAAAACTATATGTAAAAATGGTAAATGGTTTAAGAAATAATCATAAACATCATACAAGAATATGGATATTAAAATAAATATAGTGTCTAATGAAAAATGATTATAAGAAAGTGGTTGTTTTAAGAGAATGTTAACAATTATAAAAGGAATTGATATTCTATAATAACTTTTACAACATGGTAATTTTATATCAATTACCCTTGGATGAAATAATTCAAATAAAAAATTAAAATACCATTAATTGTGAATTAATCATGATATTAAAATTATAATAGGTATTATATACTCTATATAAAAGTTAATTTGTGCATAATAACAAATAAGTCTAAAATGGAATCTTAATTGAGATGAAGACTCTGTCTACTTGAGTAATTTTTGAATAATGAGATCCATAATATAATAAAACCGATTGAAACATTTAATATCATTAAATAATGTAAGTTCATGATATAACATGTTATAAGGAAGTATATAAAACACACAAAATAAATGAGTGATGAATATGGTAGGTATCTCACAGATGTAAAAAGGTGAAATGAAATTCCCTTACGTTACTTTTCTTTTTAGTTTTGTGATATTTAAACTCATGTATAGTGGTTTAAAATATTTTAATAACTTATTATAGAACAATATTAATATTTATTATATCATATATGATCCTTTAACAACATTTTATAACACATTCATTGATAATATTTTATTATTGTCATCGTTTCACGCGTAAGTTATCTTGTTTTTTGAGTATGTTTTGACTTTGTTATTTTTTCCCTATTACAAAGATAATTATTTGGTTATATATAGAACATAAAACATGATTTATATTTAATATATATTCATTATATATGTATTTTTTAGAAACAATATACTTTGGAGATATGGACTCTAGTTTTTCAAATGACAATAACAGAAGTGGCAGAAAATAATTTAATATTAATCCCGCATACAGGAAATAAAAGTGGGGTTTTAAAGTGACAATGTTCAAAACATCACTATGTTTTTATATCTAAATTCATTTTAAAAATGATTCCAATGACCTAAATTGTGTTAATATATGTAAAATATATCTAATAATACTTAAACACTAATTTAAAATATAATTTTTCATTATAAATTATTTATATGAATAACGAGTTTTCAATTAAAATTCGGTATTTTTCAATATACATAAAAAAATAAAATTTCATAGAAAAATACCAAAACATCAACTTATGTTAATTTTGAAATTATAATTCAAAAAATAAAATTTAATTTTTAATATAAAATTTATAAAATTTCCAAAATTTAATTTGAAAATAACTGCTTTATTAAAAGGATGTAAAACAACCTTTAGAAAAATATATCTTTTTTAGGCATAAAATTGGATTTTCTATTATCTTATGCCTTTCAAACAAATTATTTGAAAGTAAAAAATAATTTATTAAATAATATATATATATATAATTAATATAATTAAATAATGGAAATTAATTTAATTTATTAAGTCAAAATGACTTTGGGTTCATTAAAGTAGTTTTTTATAAAAATATTTCTTTTCTATTAAATTGGATTTTATATTTATTTCTAATTAATCAGTAACCAATGAATTAAACCATATATTTTAATTAGTTAATTAATAGTATTCCTAATTTCCAATTTAATGGAAATGTTATATTGTATTATATTAAATAATAATATTTTAAAAATATATTCTTGTTCGGTAAAACTCAGTCTTACCGGTAAAGCAAGACATCAAAGAAAGTCATTGTTTTGTGTAATCCAAGCTAACCTTTATGATCCTTGTATATAGATCTAAACATTATGTTGTTTTTAATGAAATCTAAGCTCAATGGTTCATGTAACATAATCATAACTTGGTGTTTTGTATAAATAAATCTATAAAGAAAATTAAATTTATTCTTAAAGAAAAATATTGTAAAGTCATGTGGTGTTATATTACTTTTTACACTTGTTTTTTGTGGGTTATACATGCTATCAATTATTATATTCTTATTTTAAAATTTCAGGGTGTTACACAAGTGGAATGAATTTAATATTTTAGAGTAAAATGGTAATTATTAACTCAAATAAAATCATTAATTTGTCAATAATTGTAACACCCTGTGATTTTAAATTATATTCTTTCTTTAAAAACCTAATGTGTTATATAACTTTCTTCATTGGAAACATAAAACCAAAATGAACTATAGAACGTTATATAACCGCTAAAATGTATCCTTAGAGTAAGGGGATAAAAATAGAGTTAAACTGATCAGGAAAAATATGTCTAAATAAAAATAAATTTTATTATTAACACTAAGTCTATAATGAAAATTTAATTTGTGTAGCTAAATAACGAATAAGACTAATTTAATCTTTTAAATGTAGATTTTCTAAATGAACATAATTTTATGTAATTTATTTTAAAAAAATTAATAAATTGTGGATAACTATATTTTTGATATGAATAATATATTATTTCTAATTTTATAAAAAATTGATTGGAAATAAGTATAATAATAGTTAATATTTTTTAAAAATATTTTCCTATGAAAAATGTTTTCATTATATTTTTATGTTTTTAATTAAAAGTTAAATTATAATAATTTATAATTTTAATTTTATAAAATAAAAATTATTTTTATATTAAACATGTTAATGTTAAACTAAGATTTTTTTTGACTTTTCAATAATAGTTTATTTTTAGGTAAATGGTGAAAAATATTGTTTTTACCAAAAGTGTAATTTGATGATTTTATCATTCTATAAGTAAGACCTATAAGTACATACAAACATTTAATTAATAAAATATTCACCTAAGGGTTAAATTATAAATTTTTAAATACAATTTTTAATTTATAAAACCTATGTTTTACATTTTATTAACATATGTAATATTTTCAAATAAAAGAAATTATTTTTGGTATTTTCTTTTAAATAAAATTAAAATTGATTTTTTTTATTAATTTGAAATCTACATGAGTTATATATTTTTTTAAAAAAATTTATATCTTAAAAATGATATACATTGATAATATTACCCTACACATAAATTGTAATCTTAAAAATACACTTTTCTAAAATTGGGATTTTATGTGTTACATCCGTTAATGTTAAATTTTATTTTTATTACACATAGAAATTTTATCTGATAGAATGGATTTCATATTTGGAATCATTTGTACCAAATTAATTAATAATTTACATGTTCTTTTTAAGAATAAAAATTATTTACTTAGGTAAAAACTAGTACCGTGGTAAGACCAAAAATGATGAAAGTGAAAATTCAGAAAGTAAAAGACCTAAAAACTTGCTTAAAAATATTTATAAATGAATTTTTTAGTGATTATATACCTTATATCACCCTCTCACACTCAATTATTTTATATTTTTGAGACTTCTTGATATGTTAAACATGTTCTCTCTTTATATCATGTTTAAATATTTACAAAAAATATAATTCACACAACTTATAAAAGAGGTCTCTCACAACCCCTTCAAGAAAACCATAATAAATTATGATTTCTATTAAAAATATATCATTTTTACTTCTCCTATAATAATATTATTTTTCTTTGAGCCTATTTTCATAATATATTATCCTAATACCTCCATTTATAGAGATCCTTCCATTGGAAAACCCACGTCCTCAATGTGAGCGCTATTTCCTAACTTCTTTTATTTTCATCATTAAATTCCCAAATAAAATTTTCTAATTACTATATAATAAAATAATTATTTTTTGTTTATTTTTTTTATTATAATGGATAATAATAAACACATTTTCCCATTTTATTAATAAAAAAAAACTGTTATTTGTGTGTTTTGAAGACTATCGCCTCCACAAATCGAGGACTTTTGTTTTTCTCTAATGATTCTATTTACAGGTTGTAAGGGTAAAAGTGAAGAATAAATTTGGAATATATAATATAATTATTATTATGAAGGTAAAAATTATAATCCAACTTCATTCCCTCCCATTATTTTATAAATGAAAATGTTAATCATGCGCCATACAGATTACCACCTCCACGAAGTAACGTATATCATTTTTCATCAAGTTTATTTATTATTTATTTAAACCTATTAAAATATGATTTAACACCATAAAATTATCCAAATAATATCATTATTATTCTGTAAAAATATATTTATTCCCAAAATAAACATCTTTTATAATCATAATCTTCCACTAATTATGGTATGTTTATGTTTGGGTCGGTCTAACCAACTACCTGAACAATGTTATAAAATAATATCACAGATAAATATGAGAACTTAATTTATTATAATATATGATATAAATATGTATATAAACATTTAATTTTGTTTTTTTAATAGTAATATTAAACTCATTTATTAGGATACCAACATTTTTTCGTTTAAAATAACTGAAACATTTTAATCATCTATTCTATATTATAAGTATCATAACCAGAACTCCAATATAATGAAATTATAACATTATAAAAAATTGAAAAGTATAAATTCCAGTACTTTTTATTATCCAATAATGATGATATTTGGTAGAATAATTAATAATAACAATTCTATTACTAAACTAGCTCAAAATGATCAAGATTACTCAAACCTAAAATTGAAACTAAATAATAACTATCAAATATACATTTAAATAATAATTTTAAATGAATTTTATAATAGGTTATAGTTATTAAAAAGGTCCTAAAATGGGTGATTAAGATAACTATTTTATTTATACAGGATATTGAAGCTCTTTGGTGGAATTCAAGAGAAAAGTAAGGGTTTTTTGTCTAATTTTCAAATCTATGAGACATGTATGATTTTATACGCCATCATTTCTTTTATATAGTGTGATTGCTTTGTAATGAATTTATTTTTCCATATTCATGAAATTAATGGGGTTATACTATCCATATTGTGTTTATTATTTAAATGGAATTAGATTCAAAAGATACCAATGTTGTAATGGTTTTTTTAAATCAACTCCATTCACTAAATTATTATTAGTCTTCTTGAACTTCTTTCTTCCAACATTTGTTTCTTCCACCCTAAGATTTTATTTCATGGTAATTTATATTTATATATAGGTAAAATGACACATCTAATTTAAATATAACTCATTGTATAATTTAGTCCCCATAAAAAAGTATGTATTTGTTAAGAATAATTCTCATCCTCTTTAATGATAGTATCCCCTACTTAACCATATTTTATTTTCCCTCCAATGTTATCTTTGATATTTAGAAACATTATTTAAGATTTATCTCATGTGAAATTTATATTTCCTACTACCACTTTTCAAACATATTTTTTACTATAACAACCAAATGTTTTAAAATTTATTTTACTTATGTAATATACTCAATAGTTTATTGTATACACAATATCCTACTTAAATGAATCATGATATATTATATAAATATTATTATTTAAATATAGTTGTTATAACCTCGTTGTTAGTTTAGTGGGTAGGATTAAGAATAACCATATTATAAAATATATGTAGAAAATTTTTCAGTAATAAAATGTAAAATCAATCATACATTGATTATAAATTGTTTATAAATGAAGATAAAAAATTTTGAAGGAAAAAATAAATATTTTTCAATAAGTAGTTTATATGTGTGTAATGTATTTTTATCTTAAGGGATTAAATTAATAACTATTTGATAAATTATTATAATTAAATTATTATATTATATATTCAATAAAAATAATTAACATTAATTAATATTGTTTTCATTATGAAAATAATGAGATTAAAGTCATTTTATGCATCAACAATACATTTTCTTCAAAAATGTTTTTTATTTAATTTTATGAATGGATATTATAATTAATTTATAATAATTTTATAATTTTTATTTGATAAAATGTTATTCATTTTTTAAAATGATATTTTTACAATAATATTAATATTTTGTTCTGTAATTTTTCAAAAAATATTGATTTTTGAGTGAATAGTGAAAATATTGATTTTTTTCAAAATTGTTTTTTTAATCACGTATTATAAAAGTCTAATTATGTTTTGAATTTTTTATTTATGTAACATGATATATTATTTATTTTAAATAATCTAATTAATGTTTGTATACATCATCATTATATTTTATTTTTGTAAAAGTGCATTTTTAGGCTTAAAAAGGCATTTTTGTAAAAATTAGTTTTTCGATGCATTTTGTGCACTTATATTAAAATTGGTTTATTAAAATTTTAAAAATTTAATCATTAAAAATGGATTTTATATTTCTAAGTTTGAGGATCAAATTTGTTAATGAGGTCAATTACATTTTTGGTCATTATGAATCGTAACCATAATAAATGTTTATCACCATGCTAAAAGGTAAAATTGGTTAAAAAGGATTAGAAACTATTGGATAAGTTATAAAATTCATTCTAATAAATTAATTTATTTCATTTTATGTGTTTATTTTTACCATAATCAGCCTATATTAAAAATTATGGCATTTTGGTATCATTTCCTTTGGATAATGAGCTTTATAATATTTTATTTAAATAATAATTAAAAAATTTCAATCTCATTATTTCATATATCTAATATTTTTTCCCTTGAATAAAAATAATTTATGAATGTTTTCAAATGGTTTTAATTATAGCTATTTATTTTTAATTGTTAGTGATGATATAATTAACTTTAACAGTTGTGCAATGGAAACATAACTCTTGTTCATGCAATAGAAAAAGAAAGTAAATTATTTTAAAAACATTAAAAGTAATATATTGGATGCATTGAGATTTTCCATGAATTTATTGGATAATTATAATTTATAAGTGATGGTTAAAGAGTTTATATACTAATTGAATTATTATATTGATGTACTGAAAGTCAAGATATATTAATAGTCCTGAAAACAACCTTAAATTGCATTTAATGTTTAAAGATTATTTTTAAATAATTATAAAATAATGAAAATAATATATTTACTCAAGTGGATGGAAATTTTTTTATATTATCATTAATATTTCATTTATGTTCCATTTTTTTAATTTTTTTCATAACCCTTAATTCATAAAAAGTGTGTTACAAGAGATAAGGTTAAACAAGGTTAACATAGGGGTTAAACCAAACGATAAGGTATAAAATAACATATAAACCTTTATAAAATTGATTGGTTGGTCATATATTTAACTTAATATTATTATATTAAATTATATGGTAGTTTGGATTGTTTTTATTATTATTTAGACTCATAATATATATTAATATTTCATGAATTTAAAAGTTTTCCACCAACCTCACTTATAAAAGGAAATCTATTATCTTATTTTACTCACACCCCTTGAGAAATTTATCTCATAAAATACATACCTAAATACATTTCTAAACATTTCTGATATCTCTTTGTCTCACTAAAAGACCAACCAATGAAGGCTTAATGTGTAAGTCAAGGGAAGCTTTCAAAAGAATAGGTATAATTATTAACCGAGTATTTCATGTCTATTTCTTCTTATAAGTCCTTAAAATATTATTTAACCATAATTAAGTAATAAAATAATTATCTCAAATATAAGGAAATATTATTATGATTTTGTCACAAATCTTTTTATTTTTATTTTCCATCCTATGAGAAATGAAAACATAACTCATAAGTATGTATGAATATCCACCTCCATAAAATGATGTGTTTCATTACCATTACCAGATCACACTATTGGTTGTAAATATATAATTAATTAATATATATTTTTAATATATATATTTTTAATATATTGTTATATTTATATAAATATAAAATATTACTTACCTTCTTACCCTTTCAATCTTTTGGAAAATGAAAACATTATATGTGTGTGTGTGTGCAATACCACCTCCATAAAGCGATGTGATCCATTTTTCATTACTGTTTCACATGTATGGTCATAAGGAGGGGAATAATTAATAAATATATCATTTATAACATAATATTGAATCTATAAAAAAAAATTATACTTTATTTCTTTTCCACTTAGAATAAAAATGAAAATTTATTCATGCATACGTACTGACTACCATATCAATGAAATTATGTGATTCATTTTTCATGACCACATTACATGAATAATTATAAAATTGTATTTAATATATAAAAATTATAAAAATTTATGATTAATATTCTAGATATGATGGGACAATGACCCCCTTCACATTAGGAATCCTACAAATGTTGTTTTGGGATTATGAACCAAATGTCCTCAAAACATCAGATTAAAAATTAACTAATTTGGTAACTAAATAAGTCAAGGTAACAAATAAAATAAAAGGAACAATGGTAATGAAATAAAAATGAAAATTTTGGTTAATAAATTATAAATCTAATATAATTTTATTTTTTAGGGTTTAGAGAAAATACAAAACAATTTGGGACATAAGGTGATGGATTTTTCTTTAAAGACATATTTTAATGTTTCATTTTAAAATATTT
Source organism: Viscum album (assembly GCA_963277665.1). NCBI lineage: Eukaryota > Viridiplantae > Streptophyta > Magnoliopsida > Santalales > Viscaceae > Viscum > Viscum album. Next base: position 365,605,337 of record OY728167.1, on the reverse strand, counting down.
CTTCTCTAGGTATATACTCATCAAATGTTTCAATAATGTTCTTATTTTTATTTTTATATATTTTTAATTTTTAGTTTCAACTACTTTTTACATTCTTTACAAATGATTAAAAGTGATCATTTCATTTTTCTCATATGACTAACTTTTTATGTTTTATAAATGTTTTAAAATAATATTCACATTTATCATATATGGAATGAACATATTTTTCCACAATAATAAACATTTTTTACATTGAATATTCCTTTACAATTAGTCATGATTTGTTTTCATATAAAGGGGTTAATTTAATATTCATTAATTTTTAATATAAAATATTTTAGAAAAATAAATTTTTTCTCATTTTTTAAGAAATGTTTTAATGTTATTCTAATGGACGTTTCATCTATGTCAACATCATTTCATGATTATAATGATTTACTAGGGAAATAATCTAATTATAAAATCTAAATTATTTCTCTAAAGGAATTATGATCATGTTGTTATGATTATTGACATGGGGAAAATTTAACATTTAGTATGTTAGTTTTTCAATAAAAATGTTTTTATTGAATATGTATTATACTGATTATTCACTAGTTTCACATAATTAATGAATCAGACTTATTAAGTGAAGCGTAGGGACTGGTATATCCCCTCAATTCATTAGTTAGTCTCATGAGATAAAATAGCATGGGTATTTGGTGTTTATCTTCCTAATTATTTATATTGTCTTAGCACGAGGCCTTTATGGTATGTTTCTGATGTCTTAGCCCAAGGGATTGATTGTATGATTATTATTTATAACATTATTAATTCCATAATTTTGAAAATATTTACTATTATCCATGTGATTATTTATATTTTTATCCTTGGATATATTTTATGTTCTAGTTATTGATATTTTTTACAAAAATACATTAATTTAATAAATTAAAAAAATTATGTTGGATTTAAAATATTGTTTATGTTATCCTATAATTAAAATTATTGTCTTCAAGGGAAAGCTATCATATTTTTCAATAGAACCACATGAATTTTTATTTTTACTTATTTATTTATTATTAAATATTTTATAAAAAACTTTGGGCATAAAATATGATTTCAAGAGTAATAGTGATAAATTTAAACTCAATGTTTATTATGAGAGAAGGAAAACATTCTTATGGATTTTATTTAATTTAAAATGAATTGACAGTTTTCCTTTAATATTATATCCCTTACCATGATTTGTTTTTCTCATCCCATGTTTTCAAATGTTTTCATAGGGCTTAAGGATTTTAAAGAACTATATCAATGACTATCTTTCTATTATGGGTATCCATCATAAAATAAGTGAATTTGTTTGTAAATAAAAATATGTTCATATTTAAGACTCCAATATTTGGGAAACAAAATGGATATTGAGTGGAAGAATCCATTTTTAACTATAAGGGTTTGATATATAATATTTTTTCTAAATTATCTAAAACTCTAAACCAAAAATATCCTAAAAAAGTAATAAATTGAATCACTAGTTATAATTATTGTAATTATAGATAATTTAAGATATTTTTTGTTACATTTATAATGTCTTTTTATGATTTGGGATTTCAAAAATGGTATTCCAAAATATAAAATAATTTTTTCATCCTTTAAAAATCAACAATTTTATCTTACAACATAAATTTATTTTTATAACGTTAAGTTATTTTAATGGATATATTATTAGAGTTTCATTTTAAAAATTAAACATTTTCAATGTTTTCAATTCACTTTTTGAAAACAAATTTTTAATGTTCTCTCTAACTTCATCTTTTTTACGATAATGTTTAAAATTATTTATAAAATCACATTTTATTTTTTTCTTCCATGTGATGGAATATTTACACCATATTTGTCTTTTATATGAATCTTCTTCTCTATGAATTTATGGTTTCTAAAATAAATTCCTACTCTCAAAAGTTTTATATTATAACTTTTTTCAAAAGGTCAAGGATATTTATGATTTCCAAAGTGATTATTCTAAAAATCATAAAAAGATTTTTTTATCTAAGTTTTTTCCTTCTAAAATATCTTATTATTTATTGAGAAAATCATTCAATGATACCATCCACATTATTTATCTGTATAGATTATAGAATGTTGTTTTCTGTGAAATAAATGATTTATCATTTCCTTTGTCTTTCCATATTATCAATTGTTATAGGCATGATTTTGATTCCAATGCCTTTCCTCTATGAACAATCTATATTTTATTCCTTTGATTTAAGAGTGTTCACCTATATGTCATACATTCATGGATTTGGGAAATTAATTACTTAAAAGTAGACCCTTTCTCTATATGATGTCAATTTTAGAGATTCTTATATAAAAATATGTTCAATTTTTTCATTGGGGAAATTTTGAAAATATGATTAATTGTTATTCCAATATAGATGTTTATTTATTTCTAAGTAATTTTGGTTATTTATTGTTTATATAATTAATTCCTTCACATTATGAATTAATAAGACATAATTAGTAATTGGAAGGGCCTTAAATTTCCCCTTTATGCATCAATGGGTCTCATGTGACAAAATAACATGGATATTTTGGTGTATGTTTGCCTGATAAAAACTTTTCTAAGGCATAGGGACATTATGGTAATACCATGATGTCTAATATTTCGATTCCTTGGATTATGCCATGGAATTAGTTGTTTGTAATTATACATTTCATTACTAAGTATCCATTTATTATTATCCATGTGATCTTTATATTTTCATTGTAATCAATTGATGTATTATGATTTTATTTTAATTTTATTATGTAACTATTATTTTTATATGACCCTAAAATATTATTTTTTCCCATATTATAATCACTTATGATATTTTAATGTTATCACTTATTTTTACCCTTACCGGGTGTATGATTTCACCTTTTCTTATGCTTCTATTTCCCTAAGTAATGATTAAATGTATTAAATGTATTAAATGTGATATGTCTAATAGAATAACTTATTTATAGAATTTTTGGTAGATCTTGAAGACTTATTATAGATTATGTTTTTTCTTATATAGTGGGTGAAATGTCCATTGTTTTAGAAATACATGGGCTTCATTATTTTATGATTTGTCCCAATTCTCTAAATATCTAAACCTAATGGGTCATGTGAATGTATGTAATAAAATATTTTATTTAAGTCATTTAATTATGGGATATTTATGTCTAAGAATCTATAGTTGGTATGGAAACCAATATATAAAGAAAGTGTTTTAGCATTAGATTTGGGAGTGTGGGTATGAGGTTCTACAACTATTATCACAGTAGGGTTTATATACTTTTAGAGTTTAAGATATTATATGTGAATAAATTAAGGGAGGATAAGTTAAGGTTGATTATAATTTCTGAGGTATAGATAATCATTTAGGTTAGTTGTGGTATTATTGAATATCTTAGGGATTAAGATAAGATATCTTTAGTGAAACCTTAGGGATAAGTATAAGGGATAATTCTAAGTATATGATAACATCATGAAGTTTTGTTAAAGGATATATTTTTTGGTTCTCCATTAAATAATATCTCTTTTTGTATATTATAATGTGGATATAGTTGTGGTAAAGATATAACAAGAGGTAATTTCCTTGAAAAATGTTGGTTGAGTACTGACTCAATTTTCACTCTAGTGCATGATGAGTGGGCCTAAGACTACACACCTAGATAGAGACTCCAAAGGGATATGGTTTGGTTAATCACATTCTATGTACAAAATATTATATAGGATTTATTATGTTAAGGAATATGAGAGAAATAATCCTAACGAAAAATTGATTGAACCGACAGTGATTTATGTTGAAAAAAAGTATAATATAATAATTTAGAATATTATGACATTTTAATATTTATTTTTTCATTTCATTATCATAATATAATTCTATTATGGTGTTAATCACTCATGATTAACTTCTTTTAGATTTACTTCTAGTTGGATCCCAAAAGAACCAAGTTAAAACTGGATGTCATGGACAATGGGAAGATTGTCCCAATGAGAAACCTAATAGGATAAGATTTGGAGTGAGAAACCATGTGATTATGACAAATAAATTATAGAGAATTGTTATTAACAATATGAACTCAGTTTAATTCCAAAACATTCCAAATAAGATATTTATGGAGTCTCATGAAACTTCAGGTGACAAAGATGATGGAGGAAAGAAGATTAAACTTCATACATGTGAAAAATATATGGCGAGGAACCTGGTAGATTGTCTTAATGAAATTGGAATATGATTCATGTGTGGAAATGGAGGACATGAAGAAATTTTTTTAAATAGAAAGATAAATAAATAGGTTAACTTGATGATTTTAAAATATGTGTTTTCAAGTCACACCTAATATGTTAAAGCAGACACCTCATTTGAAATTGTATATTGAGTTATGTATATCTTTTAGCTTCTGTTGAATAATATTATTATTAATGGATAATAATAATTTTTAACACATAATTTATTTAAGGGGGGATAATTTAACACCCTGATATTTTAGATTGTATATTATCCTTTAAAACCTAATGTGTTCAACAGATTTCTTCACACGCAACACTGAATCGAAATGAACCATAGAGCACTATATAAAAGTTAAAATATAGTCATAGAATTAGTGGGTAAAAGTAGAGATAATATAATTATTAAATATATATATAAATAAAAAATAATGGCCATTACTAGAATTAATGGTTTGATAAAAATTCAATTAGTGTAGAAAGATTACTAATAAGACCGATTTTATCATTAAAATATAAAATTTCTTAAGAATTTTTTTATGTTATTTATTTTTAAAAAATAAATATATTTTAGAGAAATGATATTTTTTATATGAATAATATATTAACACTTATTTATTAGTAATTTAAAGTAAATAAGAATAATAATAGTTAATATTTTAAAAAAATTTATTTTCCTATGAAAACAGTTTTCATAGTATTTATATGTTTTAATTTAAAAGTTATATCATAAGCTCTTATAATATGAATTTTTAAAAAATAAACTAATTTTTTTATTTGGAATATTTATATTTTATTGATATTAATTTTTTGTATTTTTCTAAAATAGTTTATTTTTCGGTGAATAGTGAAAAATACAGTTTTTACGAAAACTGTAAATTTTATGACTTTATCATTATATAAGAAAGACCTAGAAATTTATAAAACATTTTAATTGATATAATATGAATTTAATGAGTAAATATATAAATTTTTAAATACCATTCAAATTTTATAAAACCTTTTTTAACATTTTATGAAAATAAGTAATATTTTCAAATTAAAAAAATTATTTTTAGTCATTTATTTTAATTAAATGTTATTTTGGTAAAATTTGTTTTTGGATTACCTTAAAATCAACATATTTTTTTTATAATAAAACAATATAAATCATTAAAATCAAATAAATTGATAATTTTACCCTACACATTAATTTTAGACATAAAAATACATGTTTTCTAAAAATAGGATTCTATACTTTAAATGATCTAATGTTAAGGTGGATTTTTCACGCACATAGATATTTTATTTGATAAAATTTATTTTAAATTTTTAATCATAAATTTATGTAATAAGGGTTTTAAAGAATCTTTTTTTTCATGTATTACTTTGGACTATTAGGTGGATTATTTTCATAGCTAGTCGCTGAGACAACCTTAGATTCCAAGGCCTAATGAGCCTAGAATTGATATAATAAATATAATAAATATATTAATATCACATGCATGTATTTTTCCTAAAAAAATATAATAACATTCAAATGGATTTTTGGATTGGAAATCTCAGACCATATTTGATTCTGGAATGTGGGGTTTACTATAGGCGCGACTTAAGGTTGGTCGAAGCTAGAGATTTGGTTGAGGAAGTTGTTGGTGGTGAGTTTATCTAAATTAAATAATTAATTTCATTAATTTTACTAATTTTTTAAATGACCATAACATAATTACCTCTATAAACACTTCTCTTTATAAATTCCCTATGGTTATCTGTATAAAGCTTGGGAGAATTTATAGGATCTTTGAGCATTCATCATTGGAGAGTCACATCAGAGAACGATGAGTGATCAGATAAAAATGATTTGAGAGGAAATAAATGTAGTGGGTATTCTTCATCACTAGTGAAACAATTCTTCACAAATGATCAATCTGAGATGATATAGGGCTTATTAATTATGGACTTATCCATTTTGATTAAAATATTGAGCATTGATTTATTTTCTTCTTTTTATCTATGATTATTAGATCCTATGTATGAGCCTATATTAATAAATTGAAATTTTTTATTTAAACTTATTTATTATTTTGAAATTATATCACAATATATATCCCTGATTTATAATCTTTTTCCTATAATTCTTAGACAATGATGCTTACACCTTTGTTCTTGTGCTTTTCCCCCACTTGTTCTTCATGTTCTTCATCATTGGGCCATAGGTTCATGATTTAAAATTTTCAGGGTAGTTTCATGTACATTAAAAAAACCATATTCATGGTGGATGTGAAAATGATGAATATATTACTATTTTCATGTGTATTGGGATGGATTTTTGGTGGGTGCATGCATGTGCAATAGTCAAAGGCATCTCGTTTTATTTATGCCTTGTTAGTGCTTTTCACCATCCCCAAATCTATTAGTGGCAAGATTAGGGTTGTGGTGACCCAGATCTCTACCATCTCGGTTGGCCCTGGTGGGTCAGGTCATTACAACGTCCATTTTTTTATGTAAAAAAAATTATTTACTTAGGTACAGACAAGTTACCATGATAAAACTAAAAAATGTTATTAGTGAAAATTCTACGAATAAAGATTATAAAAACATGTTTAAAAGATGTTAGAAAATGAATTGATGAGGGATTATCAACCTTATCTCATCCCCCACTCTATTAGTTTCTAATTTTCAGTAATATTTACTTTTGAAACATGTTCTTTCTTTATATTAAGTTAAAACATTTATTGAAATGTCATTATCACCACTAATAAAGGGGCCTCTCACCACCCCTTCAAGACCCCCATTAAAAATTAGTTTCCTCTTGAAACTATATCCTTTTTACATCTCCTAGAATCCTATTCCTTTTCCTTTATCCTCTAGTTATAAGATATTGTCCTAAGACCTCCATTTACAAGTATACTTCCAGGAGAAATCCCAAGTCCTCAACGTGAGTACTTTTTCTTAACTTATTTTATTTCAATTTTTAATTTGAAATTTATAATTTTCTAATTCCTATATAATTACATAAGTATTTTCTTGTATAAATAATTTTATTATGATAAGGGAATAATTATTAACCACTTTTCTACTTTTTTGAAGAAAAATAAAATCATTATTCGTGCATTGTGTGGACTATCGCCCCAATGAAGTGTATACTACCATTTTTAATCAACACATATATTCATTTTTTATAAGGGTGAAATTTATGAATAAATATGAAATATATTATTATTATTATTATTATTATGATTCATATTATAATCCACCTTTTTACCTCTCATTCTTTGAGAAATTATAGTGTTAATTATGCAATGAATGGGATATTGCCTCCTTGAAGTATGGAATCCTATTTTTCATCCAGATTATTTCTTATTTATTAAGAAAAATAAAATATGATAAAACACCTTAAAATTCACTAAATAATTCAATTATTAATCTATAATAATTATAACATTCTTAAAATAATCCCCTTTCCAAATCATAATCATCCATTTATTATGATATGTCCATGTTTGGGATGGTCTAACAAACTACATGAACAATGATATAAAATAATCTCATGGATGACTATGGGGATGAAATTATAGATAATATATGATATAAATAAGTAAATAATTATTTTATTTTTGTCTTATAATGGTAACACTAATATTAAACTCATTAATAAAGATACCAACAATCATATGTTAAAAATATGTAAAAAATTCTCATCAATCATTTTATCATTATGTATCATGACCAAAATAACCATATAATGTGATTATAAAATTTGGGAAAAAAATATTAAAAATAAATTACAATACACTATATTATCTTGTAATGATAATATTTTGTAAAATAATGATGAACAACACCTCTATTACAAAACTAGTTCAAAACAATCCAGATTACTCACACCTGATATTGAAAATAGATAACAACTTGCTAATATAAATATAACAAACAATTATAAGTGATGTTTTTAAAAGTTTCTAGACAATAAAATGTTTATGAAATTGATGATTAAGATAGTTATTTTAGTTATATAGGATATTCAATCACTTTAGCGGATTTCAGGAGTTAAGGTAAGGGTTTCTTTATCTCATTTTCAAATCAAAGAGACAAGTAGGATATTATGAGCCATTATTTCAAACCTAATAAATTTAGTTTTACATATTCATGAAATTTATTTGGTTTGAAGGTCCATATCAGGCTCCTCATTTAAATGGAGTTTGATTCAAATGATACAAAATTTGTATGGGTTTTTGTTAACTCAACTCCCTTAATTGAGTTATAATGAATCTTTATGAACTTATTTCTTCCAAGATTGGTTTCTTCCTCCCATATATTTTATTTCAAGGTACATTAAATTTATATATAGGGAGAATGAAAAATTTGATTCAAATATTATTCCTTAATAAATTTATTCCCCATAAATATTATATCATTTTAGAGAATAATTCTCATCCTCTTTAACAAAAATATACTCTCTTTGACCATATTTTTCATTCAAACCAATGATCTCATTTATATTTGGAAACCTCATTTATGTGTTCTCTCATTTTACCTTACAATATTCCATTATCACTTTTCAAAGGGGATTTTCAATACCTCTTTTTATGATGTGTAATTTTATCAAAGGTATTTCAAAATAATAAAAATAATTCTATCCTTTAAAAATAAAATGTATTATCTTCAAACAAACATTTATTTTTATAATATTTATGTATTTTCAAGGATATAATAATTTAGTTTACTTTTTGAAAGTAAATGTTATCAATGTTTTTATTCACCTTTTTTAAAAATAAATTTTGTAAGTAACCTATAATGTCATCTTTCTATGATAATGTTAAAAATGTTTTCTGAAATACGTTTTTATGTTTTTATTCCAAATGAACACATATTTCCAGTATATTTTTATTTTATATGAAACTTCTTCTCTACACTATCATTTTTTCTCAAGGAAATTATTACTCTATTAGTTTTATAAAGTAACTATTTTTAATAGATTGTTTTTATTTCTTATTTCCAAATTGATTTTTCTATTACTCCTAAATAGTGTTTCTCATTTAAGAAATTTCCCTTTGAAATATCTTATTCTTGATTGAGTCAATTCATTACTGATACCATATAGAACATTTATCTATATGGATCATTCAATGTTCTTTTGTATCAAATAAATGATCTATCATTGTCCTTTTCATTCCAAATCATCCTCTTTTATAGGTAAGAATTTTCTTCCAATGAAATTATTCTATGAACACTCTATATTTCCTTCCTTCGATTAAATGGTGTTCACCTAGATGTCATGAATATATTATATTGGGAAAATTATTTACTTAACCAAATAACTATTTCCCTATATGGTGTTAGTTTGGAGGATTCTTACATAGAAAGTATTTATATTTATTGATTGGGGAAATATTGAAAATATATAAACTTATTATTACAATATAACTTTTTATTTATTATTAAGGAATGTTGTTTATGTATAGATTTTTCATACCTTCATATAATGAATTCATTGGACTTAATTAGTTATCATTGGCAGCCACATTATCCCCTCAATGCATTGATGGGTCTCACGAGATAAACTTTCTTTGGAATTTTGGTGTATTATTGACGAGAGAAAAATACTTCCTAGAAACATGGCCTTTTCGGTAAGATCAATGTTTCTAAGATTATGAATACTTGAATTAGGGCATGGAATTAGTACTTTTTAATTATGAATTAATTATCCATGCATTGTTTTAATTTACAATACAATCCAATGATATATTATGCTTTTAGAGTCATTATATATTGGAATTATTTTTTGTTTTCTTATTTCATTATTATATATGGCCATATTATGCTAACTTATGATCTTTGATTATTATCACTTATGTTTACTCTTACTAAAAATTTAAGCACACCCTTTGTTATAGTAATAAAATGTCCTTAAACATTAAATATCCTAATGTTTTTTAACTACAATTCACCTTGTATGATATTTTCAGTTTAGAGTTTTATACAATTCTATCATAATTCATAAATAACATTCCACATTTATACAAAGTGGATAATACTAAAATGTTATCCATTTGATCCAATATAAAACTTCTTATAAAAAAATAGATTAACTTTTTATGAAAAATATTCATAAATTAAAACTTTCTTTTCCTTATTTTTCATATGCATACTTATACCCTCATAAAAACATTTTAAAACATAATATGACCACAAAATCTCAATAATGTGTTTTTATATATAAATCTTCCATCCAATAAAAACCTGAAAACCCATTAAAGCTCTTTTATTAAACACTAATTAGAATGCATAGAAAAATAAGGTAGGTACCTTGGGAAATCATGACCATATAACTCATACTTGCTCCATTTAAAATGGAATAAAATTATTTTTGATTTACGTCTCTGGAGTACCCAATGAATTGGAGAGTTATAATGTGGCTCACCCATCATATCTTGAGCTATAATGGGGCTCAAACTATAATGTATTGAGATATAATGTGTCTCAACCAATCTTATATTGATATATAAGAGGCTTAAACCATAAAAAATGTCCATGAAACATATTATGAATAAAATCCTTGAAAAATAATTTAAACCCATGATCAAAACACTTTCAGATATCAAAATACACTTTTCTTATGAAAAAATTGTTTTAAAATATAAAAACAACACACATAATAATAATAAAATTTTATTAGAAAATAACTATGAAAATTTATAATGAAAAATTAATGTAATAAAGTGTCATAAATTTGGGAGATACCAATCATGTTGTTTATGTTCAAAAATAATTCCCTTTAACTTTTGTAAAATATTTTAAAAGGGATCTTTAAATGAAGGTTTTTAAAAGAGAGTCCCTTAACCTGAGTCTGAATCATCACATATGATCTATATAATCATGAATAATAAACATTGTTTAATTAATTAATTTATTGGGATCCTTTTTAGAGTTTATTAATACTTTTATATCACTTATTAGCAATATATAAAAATTACTTAATTATAAAATTTCATGTTAGACGTTTTGTTGATATTCAGTACTTGTGTCCAAAATAAATTTTGTATGATATATATCAAAAAAGTTTTCATTATTCCAACATATCTAACATAACATTAATGTAATTATTATCATTTTTATTTATCAATTATACTTTTAAATCTAACCATTTATTAGGGTTATGAAAAATGAACTACATTATAATCATGGAGACGGTAGGTCGTACGTACGCATGAGTAACATTTCCATTTTTCAATGATGATAATGGAATGAATGTAAGTATAATTTTAACATTTAATAATTATAATAGTATCATTAATATTATATTAATCATTTAATTATACTTATATATATCATCCATGTGATGTGGTCCTGAAAAATGAATCACATCGCTTCGTGGAGGTGACAGTTTACACGTACACACCAATGACATTAAAATTTTTCTATGCATTGAACGTTAAGGAAGTAAATGATATATTATTAATTTATAATTATAAATATTTCAGGAATATCTATAAAAATTAATTCCATCATTATAACCAGTATTGGGAGACGGTGATGGAAAACAAATTTCATCAGTTTGCGAGTTGGTCATCCGTTGTACACACGGATGATAAATTCTTTTCCCATTTGATGGAATAGGATATGGGTATAGGTTATGATAGTAACATAATAAAATCATATTATATTTTTTATACTATAGTTATTATCTCATCATGGTTGAATAATATTTTATGTACACTGAAGAAGAAATAAAATAGAAACACTTAATTAAAAACGATACCTCTTCTTTAGACGATCCCCATTGATTAACACATTAAAAACAAATAAGGAGGGTGTTATACATAAAATAATCCCTCTATACTGTGTGGATATATTATAGGAAGGTATTTGGGTAGATATTTTTCAAAGAAAATAGGTTTTTAATTTTAATGAAAATTGAAGAAGGGTGCCCTCTTAAAAGAGAGGGAAGGGGCACTCTTAGAAATCGTCCAAATATTAAATTCATATAAATTAGTTTTCAATTCCAAATGTCTCCAAGCTTATTTATTTAGAATCTAGGATAATTTTGGATCTAAATAAAACCATCAAATGAATATTATGCAAGTTTTGATATTTTTTTTAACACTTATCATTTTTGAAGACTTATTTAACCCTTTAAACACATATCATGCTCTCATGTGATTTACACTTTGAGGGTTATTATAATTACTATAAAATAAAAACGACTAATAAATGAGTTATTGATGAAATTTTAATCCTTATACAAATAATTTATCCAAATTTTATATTTTCATAAATTTTATATCGTTTAATAAAATATTTTATCTTTTAAAATATCATTAATGTCAATTTTGAAATTATTCAATACTTTAATTTTCATAAATATCATAACAACATGATATATTCAAAACAATTATTTTAAGATATCACTAATATGTCAAAATAATCATGAAATTTTTTTATGACATTAATTATATCCAATTATATTTATTTTAATATTTTTAATATCATTTATTTGATTCTTCCATTAATTAAACAATTACCTAAAATTATTTTTTTTTAAAAAACGTTTATGGGAAAAAAGTTAGAAACCTCATGTTAAACAAGACATAAAAAATATATCAGATACCAACATTTTTAAAGGAAAGCTTAAGACTATAAGAAGCGACCTCCCTAAATAATTTCCAAGAGAAATTTGATACCTTTTTAAATAGTTTATCTTTAATAGTCTCTTTGAATATAGAATCCAAGTTTTACTATGCTTGCAAGAACTCCTCCACTAATATATTCTTATCATTTAAGACTATGTTCATAATTAATATTTCTTTTCAATAATATCTACATTCTCCTTTGTAGTGTCCACTTGGATGGGTCTCCCATTCATCCTTTCGACATCCTCATTAGAAGCATGAATGATTAATACCTCTTCCAACATCACTTCCTCAGAGTTCATAAGAATATACAATGATTTCTGTATGGTCACAAAATCAACAACCTAGTACGGACTAACCTATATTTCCAGTGGAGATTCAACAATTCTTGCTTCCTAACTTGATAGCCCTGACTGTCCCTCCTTGGAAATTACAGCCAGCTGCAAGTGTGCCTCCTTCCCCACTCCAAAATCCCCTCCCTCCCTAATTGATGTTGATTCCAACATAGAACTATCCTTCACCCCATCATAAGATATAGGGAATTTACAATCCTCAGAAGTAGTCTCCTTACGCGACTTACTAGAAACCGATTCCACACCTTGATACACACAAGGTTCCTCGAATTTAACCGCTGATCCATTGCACCTTGCCTTACCTAACGCTCTAGTTACTATTGTCATTGGATTATTCAAGTAATCTTTATGAGGTTTTGGTTTTTTCCATCCTTGGTAACTAGAATGTTTCCATTCAATAGAACCCCTTCTTTACCTTTCCCTTATCCAGGTCGAACCAAAGCTTCCTTCTCATAGTCTGAACATATATGGGAGACCCCATCAAGTTCACATGGCTCATCATCATCTGAATTTATATTGACCTAATTTCAATTCAATCATAGAATGGAGATTTCATATCCCTCAGGATCCACATTTTCAATTCCCTCCTCATTTAGTGTTGAGAAGCGATTATGCATCAAAATAGCCTTTGCATCCATGTATGAATTAGGAACCCATTGGCTTAGGGACATTATCTAACTCACTGTAGAGGCATGCATCTCTTTAATAACCCTAAAATCAGTATGAGAAACATATCCACCATGATTTAAGAGTTATCATTCAACTCATCATGGACACTTCCTAAAATCTTAACAATTTTAGAAAAAGAGGGAGAAATCGTAGGGAAATGACTTCCCAAGGTCGGCTGTACCACCTTGGGAGTACTCAGATCATGATGAACTCTTATAAAAAAATCCTCAACTCACGATTCCTTATAACATGGATTAACCTTTGGATAAAAAATGGGGCGATCCACATCCTTCACCTCTTTCCCACCGCTACAATTTCTGTGATATTAAGTTGGAAAATGACCGATAAGATTGCACGATAAGTGAGAATTGGACCACAATTCGCAAACAACCCTCTTATTATACAAAATCTATTTTACAACTGATATATAGACCCAATAAACTATAGGTTTGAAAAAATATATCCCCACACATATATGTGGTGAAATTGGGTGACTCACCACGTTGGTTCTCTTATCTGTGCACAAAAAAATATCCTATCAAATTTTCTAACATACATAGAATAGATGGATTTTGAAATGGAAGTTGGTGTTTAGGGATAATTACACATATTAACATCAATGGAGAATCACACTTCATGTGAAGATCATGATACCAATAGAAGATAATGAAATGATATCCCTGGAAGATGTGAAGAGGTGAAGACCAAGCCAAAATCAAATCTTCCTCTATAGATAAATAGATCATTATATGATGCCGTTCAATGAGGTTGAAGGTCATCTCATTGGACAAACCCAAATTTTTGGAGACGAAACTATAAAAAAAATCTACTGAAGGGTGACGACAAGTGAAATGTGATACCAAATTTAGGTTTAACAAGTTCAAAGCCTCCATTAACTCTTCCATCCAAATTGAAAGTATAAGGTAACCATTAAAGATGTCAGCCACTTTAGGTAATATATTGATTGTATGAAAGGGTGGGAGAATATTTGGTTTGAAGAAGGGGATGAAAGGAGTTGGACGAGTGATGGAGGGGCAATAAGGGTGTCCCCCCCGTGGATGGGGCGGGGACCACACTGGCCAACATCAATGGCTAGGGCAGCGTGGAGTGCCAATGGAGGGGCATCGCAGTGTGCTTCATGGTCTATCAAGTTGTACCCAACCACACTCTTCTAATTAATCAATTACAACATAATCATTATATCACAATTTAATGTAATTATATTATCAATAAATATTATAAAAAAATTACCATGATATAAATATATATTTTTAATTTGAAATTACTATTTATAGTCGAACATATCACCTATATAACCCCACATTAAAAATATTTAACTTTTTATAATCAAAATTATGAAAAGTTTTACTTTTCTTTGAATAAAATATTATAAAGGTTAAATTCTTCTACAAATTTCCATAAATGGTCACATAAAAAATCCGTTAACGTCTAGGGAAAAAATATAATCCTTTAATAAAATTAGGACAACATTAAGGGTAATTTATGAATATTTACAATATTATTTTTACCCTTAATTACTTGATTTACCCTTAACTATATTAATAAAATTTACTAATGATTCTATTTATAATGTGAAAAAATAAATGGGAACTATTTATAAAAATTACAATATGATTCCACATATGGAATCTATTTTTAAAAAATTCAATTCAAAAAACTTATGGAAATTAATTAAAAATTAATCTTGTGGATGGGATGAAACAATAGGTTTTCAAGTATAAATGTTCAAAAATTCTCAATGTTTTCATATCCAATTTCAATATTAAATTTATTACAATGACTTAAATTGGATTAACTAATATATAATTGATCTAATTATACTATGAAATCAATTAAAAATATAAGTTAACACTATAAAGTATTTACATGAAAATTTAGTTTTCAATTAACATGCTGTATTTTTCACTATTCATAAAAACAAGAAAATTAATAGAAAAATACCAAAAAATTATCGAAAGGAAATTTTAATATTCTCCTCTCAAATAAGAAGTTTATATTTTCAAAATATAAATTATTAAATTTTCAAAAACTAGATTTAAAACAATTTTTCCATCAAATGGCAGCAAAACTACGTTTTTAAAATAATACATGAGTAAAATTTGATTTGTTCTTATCTCGTTCATAGAAAAATCATAGGATGACTATAAAAAATTATATTTAATATATTATAAATTTATTTTTTATAATATAAAAATATTTATTTGTTTATCTATTTGAATAAAACACACATGTGCACCTTTAAAAATGGTTCCACAAAAACATTTCCTTTTATTTAAAAAAAGGGTTTATTATTATTTTTGATTAATTGATCAAAGAATTGATTATATATACATTTTAACCATAGTTTCACAATTTATTTAATAACATTCATACCCTTCATTCTAATGGCTAGGTTATAATGGTAAAATTTAGATAATAATATTTAGTTGTTCTTTTAAGATCGATGTGGTGTATCATGTATTCTATCAAACATAGTGTTTCCTTTTAAGAACTCATGATGTTACATTATCCCCTTCTTTAATAAACCTACTCCTCTCAATTTGAAATGATGATAAAAAACTAGGGGTTTGAATTTTCAAAATACCTTTTTTGAAATCCCACATCATAAAAAGGATTAATGAAACTTCCCCTTTAAAATAATGAAAGGAAATGTATGAAGGTCACCTGAGATAACACATACAAGGGTTACATGAAGGAAAACATGGACATATAAGTGAAAAATAACTATAATGTTCTGATGGAGAGTGATATAAAATATGTTCATTAGAAAGTTAACAATTAAAAAAAACATAAATCTGTGATGGTTTAAATGTTCATTGATTACTTAGAAAAAAATTACAAGGATTAATTTTTTTTTCAAGATTCTTTTCATAGATTTGACTAATTTTTTTAATACACGGACTATGAACATAAGGAAATATACTTACTTTACAATTATATTTTCATGATTTTATCAATTTCCACCACAAAATCATTTTTTTATCCATACAATGAGCATTCAAGATGGATTTTTCATATCTTAATCACTATAATTAACTTCTATAGAATCACATAGTCCACAAAAGATTAACTATTTATTTATCTTATCTTGAAATATTTACCAAAACCAAATTGGTCAGTAGAATATAAGATAATTATTTAAAAATAATAAACCATTATGTGATAAAAAACTAATGCAATCTCCAAAATTCAGTAGTAATACCCAAAGTTCAACATTAACCATTAAATAAATAATTATCAATAAAAATCATTTAAAATGTTATAACT
Organism: Viscum album; assembly: GCA_963277665.1. Lineage (NCBI taxonomy): Eukaryota > Viridiplantae > Streptophyta > Magnoliopsida > Santalales > Viscaceae > Viscum > Viscum album. The sequence goes on along the minus strand of OY728167.1, from coordinate 365,588,193 downwards.
AAGATTAAAACCCAAAATTCATAAAGATTTTATCACAGTATTATAAGATAAATATTGACAATTATCACCAAATAACATCAATTACTCATAAAGTCTTATACCAAAAAGTAATTATCCTAATAATCTTAAAAATATTAAAAAAATTTCCACAAATAACATTAATCACCATAAATCCAAAATAAAATCTCATAGTAATCTATTTACTTTAATCATAAAAGGGTTCCAAAAATAGTAAACATCATTAGAAACAACATTAAATATTAAGAACCAAATCATTTTCTGATCTGAAGGTTATCTATTTTATATAACATATGTTCCCAAAAAAACTTATACTTCATCCAAAAAATAATTTAACTAAAAATAAAAATGAATACTGACTGAGAATTCATACAGGCCAATGGTAAGTGATACACCCTTGTGACCCTTCAGTTGTTTGTTTAATTAATGTATCCCTGTCAGATGAAATTGGTTTTCACCCATCCTTCGAGTTATCCTGCTTATAAAACTATATAATTCTTATAACATTGCCAAAATATGATAAAATCATCAAATATAACCATAACAGTTTTTAACCTTAAAGGTTATCCTATACCTCTCATTTTACATCCAAAACATAAATATCCCATAATTACCTCAAAATAAAAGATCATATAAACCCTATATGTTATCCACACATTTATAATTTTGTTCAAAAAAGAAAATATAATTATTCCTTAAATAACATTCTAACATAAAAAACTTAAGGGTTACATATTACATAAACTAAAAAGATTTCCAACGTACTACCATGATCAAAAGAGCATTAATACTTTTAAACATTTCATCATCCTCATATTTAATATAACTCATTAATTCCTTCTATGTATACATTTTAATCATTCATCATTACTCACAGTCCCTTAACCATTCATTTCCTCCATATTCCTTAATATTTGTTTCTTAAAAAAATATAACTCATATCCTATGATTTAATAATGTTAAAACATGAACTAATAAATAGTTCATACCTTTCACATGTCATTTTCAGTTTACTCATCTTCAATTTTAATGGAATTAGGTATTCCTAAATATATATTTCTATGGTCCCACTGATACCATTCATGATCCTTCTTCCTATGATATATATTTTTATAATTACCATACTCCCTGCATTTTAATCATTAAATTGATAAATCAAGAAGAACTTATTTACCTTTCATAGAGTAAATGGAATACTTACTTTTTCCTTAGAATATTATTTATTTATAAAATAATTTATGAAATTTAAAACATATTCATGTCCCTTTAAGACATTTTCCTAGGTTTTTCTTTCCACATCCTTTGAACATATGTCCTTGAATATGTTTACCTTTATGATCATTGTTACTTAAACTTCGAAAAAGATCCATTTCTCTCATGTATGATACATTAGAAAACTCACCAAGGTTTAAGTGGTTCATAATTACTCCTGATAGTTGGTTTATAATAACCATAATAGATCTAATTGCAGTTCCATTTCATTCTGTTTCTTATTCAGAGAACCACTTCATTTTTCTTCTCATCCAATGTTACTTTGGATCCTACTGGATCCAAACATTTATTAAAACAAAAAAAAGGTTAGTGTGTGCACTAAAATCATAATGTAATGTATTTTTAGGATTATAAACATTAGGATATCCTTATTTATGTTATCTCAATCTCCTTAAAATTATCTAAAATAACTATGACTCTTTCCATCATTATAACCATGGTTGTTATATTCAACTTGTAACTTATGATTAAATAACATCCAAACCTTGAAATTTATCTAAACCTTCCTTTGATGCCAACTATAATGAAACGACCTTAAACATTACATGTTAGAGTTCTTTTGAACTAAAAGTCACATTCAGATATCTTTTTTTAGAGAATTAGTTCATAATTTATACATAACATTCCACATTTATACAAATGGATACTATAAAAATAGTATCCATTTTTTTGGATATAAAAATTTTTGTAATAAAAAAATGGATTCATTTTTCAAGAAAAATATTCATAACATAAAAGATAACTTATTTCTTTTCTCTTACCCATCCTTACACACTGTTTAATATTTTTTAAAACTTGGGATGAACATAAAAGTTCAGAAGGGGACATAAAGAAAGAAATCATTAGTCCAGTGAAAACATGAAAACCCATTAAAACCCATTTTCTTAAGAAAATCATTAACATGCATAAAAAAATAATGAATGTGACATAAAAAATCATTAAAAGACCATTCTTATATTCACCATTAAAAATGGATTAACCTTATGGTTTACTTCCATCTCCATAAGCACCCATTTCACTGGAGAGCTATAATGGGTCTCATCTATCATATATTTATCTGCAGTGGTGCTCAACCCATCATATCTTGAGCTATAATGAGGTTAAACCCATCATATATTGAGATATAATGGTATCAACCCATAATAAAAAATGTAAAAGGAACATATCATGAATAAAACCCTTTAAATCTCTTTTAGACCCCTGATAAAAACTCTTTTAGATATCAAATCAACCATTTCTTGTAAAAAACACTTTTAAAATATAAAAGCCGCAAACAAAATATTGAAATCATTTTCTTCGAAAATAAATATAAAAATTTATAAAAAAAAATAAACTAATAAGGAATCATAAAATATGAATATTCCACTCATGTTTTATATGTTAAAAATATTCCCATTTAATTTTTTAAAATAGTTAAAAAAGGAAATTTAAATGAGGGTTTGTAAAATAAAGTCTCTTAACCTGACTATGAACCATCACATAAAATATTTATCATCCTTAATAATAAACATAGGTTAATTATTTACTTTATTTGGAACATTTTTAAAGTTTATTATTCCTTTTATATCACTTATTATCTTGTTATAATGATTACTTTATTATTTAATTTCATGTTATACATTTTGCCTATATTTGGTACTTGATTCCAAAATAATTTTGGTATGATATATATCGTCAAAGTGGTCATTATTACATCATATCCAGAATAATATTCATAATATTATTTTCATTTTTATATTTTAATTATACTTTTAATTAAAACCATTAAGTATGGTTTTAGAAAATGAACTATGTTATAATCCTGAAGATGGTAGGTTGTACGTATGCATGAGTTACATTTCCATTTTTCAATGATCCTTATGGAATGAAGGTAAGTGTCATTTTATATTTATATAATTATAAAAACATAATTAATATCATATTAATCATTTATATATTATTATATATATCATCCATGTGATGTGGTGATGAAAAAGGAAACACATCGCTTCATGGAGGTCATAGTTTGCATGTACACACGAATAATGTTACCATTTTTTTAATTGAAACTTAAGAATGTAAATGGTATATTATTCTTTTATAATGATAAATATATTCTGAATATAATATATAAAAATTAATTGCATCATTATAACCAATTTTTAGAGATTGGGATGGAAAATGAATTTCATCGGTTCGTGAGGCGGTATTCCTTCGTACACACAAATGTTGAATTATTTTCTCATATGAGGGAAAATGAGATGTATATAGGTCATGATTTTAACATAATAAAATCTAGGTATATTTATTATATTAGAGTTATTGTATAATAACGATTGAAAAATATTTGAAGGAATTTGAAGAAGAAATAAAATAGAAACACTTAATTAAAAATGATATATCTTCTTTGAAATAATCTCCTTTGATTGAAACCATAACACCTCTAGAAAGGGTGTTATGCCTAAAATAAGGAATTTATAATCTGGGTAGGGATTATAGGAAGTGATTTTGGTAGATATTGGATTATAAAAATAGATTTTTAAGTGTTCATAAAGGATAATAAGGGGTCCCTCTTATAGGATAGGAAAGGGGAACTCTGAGAATTATTCAAAATATTAAATTAATATGAATTTATTTTTTATTAAAATTGGATCAAAACTGATTTATTTCTAATATATGATCCTTATGGGTCAAAATAAAATTATATAAATAAATTATACAAGTTTTTATAATTTTTTAAAACATGTATTTTTATTTTAACCGATATTTTACCCTTTTAACTCTTACCATGATATCATGTCATTTACATTTTGAGTGTTAATATAATTTCTATAAAATGATAAAATACCAATAAGAAAGTCATTTATGAAATTTTAATATTTATTAAAACCATTTTAGGAAATTTAATATTTTTTAAAAATTTAAATCTTTTAATAAAATATTTTATATTTTAAAATATCATTAATGTCAATTTTGACATTATTCAATAATTGAATTTTTAAAAATATCATAAAAACATGATATATTCAAACCAAATATTTTAAAATAATACTAAAATGTCAATGTAATCAATAATATTAATGTATTACATCAATTATATCCAATTATTTTTATTCTAATATTTTAATATCATTTATTTGATTCTTCCATTAATTAAACAATCATTGCATCATCATTGTGTCACCATTTAAGGAAATTATTTTGAAAATAAATTTTTTAAATAAATATCCATGATTTATATAAATAATTTATATATAAAATTATTATTTCTAGTCTAAAATATCACTTATATTACCCCATATTAAAAATATTTTACTTGTTAAAATCAAAAGAATGACAAATTTGACATTTCATTGAATAAAATATTATAAAGGATAAATTTTCATCCAAATGACCATAAATGGTCACGTATCCAATATGTTAATTATCATGGAAGAAAAATACTCATTAAATAAATTTATTACATGTTTTAGGATAATTTTATTATATTTAAAATATTTTTTTACCCTTAAGTACCCAATTTACCCTTAACTATGTAAATAAAAATGACTAAAGTTACTATTAAAAATGTCAAAAGATAAAAGGGAACTGTTTATAAAGTATGGAAATTTATATTCCAAATATTGAATCCATTTTTCAAAATCCAATTCATAAAATATTAAGAATTTAGGTAAAAATTAATCCCGTATACGGGACGAAACAACATGTTTTTAAAGTATAAATGTTGAAAAGATTACGATATTTTAATATCTATTTTAATGATTAAATTTAGTCCAATAAACTAAATTGAATAAAATGATATAAAATTTATCTAATTATATTTTAAAATAAATTTAAAATATAATTTACACTATTAATTATTTAGATGGAAAATCTATTTTCAATTAAAATGTAGTATTTTTCACTATTAATCAAAACATATAACTAATCAGAAAAATACCAAAAATTCAACCAAAGTAAATTTTGATATAATTATTTCAAATAATAATTTTATTTTGTAAAATATAATTTATAGAAGTTTCAAAACTGTATTTAAAAGTAGTACATCATCAAAAGGTGACAAATCTACCTTTTTAGAATAATGCATAAGAATAACTGGATTTGTTATTATATTATGTATAGAAAACTTATAGGATGAATATTAAACATTATATTGAATATATTATAAATTTATTTAATTTAATCTGAAAATAGTTATTTTTTTATTTAATGGTAGAAAACACAGTTGTGTTCATTTAATTTTCTTTTCAGAAAATCATTTTCTTTTACTATAAAAAGGGTTTTTTTTTCATTCATAATTAATTGATCAAAGAATATATTATATATAAATATGTAAACCATACTTTTATAATTCATTTAATCTTGTTCATTACCTCCATTATAATTTTTAGGATATAATGTTAAAATTTAAATAATAATATTTATTCTTCCATTTAAACTTGATGTGGTGTATCATGTACACTATCGAACATAGTATTTACTTTTAAAAACTAGAGAAGTTACAATTAGGGTCTATTTACCCAAGTTATAAATAAATGTAATATACATGATATGTCTAATATAATATCTTTTTTGGATAAGTTGTGGGATATTTTTAAGACATATTGTAGATTAATTATATTCTTATATAGAGGAAAACATAATATCTATTAGTTGAGAAATTCATTGAATTTATTAGTTAAAAATATTTCTTAATTATCTAAAGATATAAACCTAAAAGGTCATGGGAATGTTTGCAATGGATTATTTTATTTAAGTTATGTAATTATGTGATTGTTAGGTATGTTAATCTATAGTTGGAATCAAATACGGTATCTAAAGAAAGTATTTTAGTATCTAATCCAAGAGTACAGGTCTAGGCATCATAATAATAAATGTTTTCTATGTAAATTCATGGGTTGTGAAAAAATATTTTGATTAGAATTAGTAGGGACTCTTATGGATATATATATTTTATTAAATAGATATAATTAAGGAGATATTACTTAAATCATTATATGTATATGATATATATGTGTGTATGTGTGTTTTGTATTATCTTGCATACAAATTAAAACTTGCATGCATTACAGGTGTATCATTTCATGTTTCATACATATTTAATCAATCATCCACACTAACTATCATTTCTTATGTCATTTTATGAGATATAATGTAAGGTTAGAGAATCATTACTATAATGAATACACTAGTCAAGTCATTTAATCATGTGTTATAATGCCTGAAAAAATTCACCAACACTGAAGGAGAATCCATGAGTGATTATATATATCACTATAATGAAATGGAATTAAGTGGTGTGGTTCAAACATTTATTGTAATAGACTCACATAAACATGAATCACTATTTATCATCTTCCTTATACTTGAGAGGATATATAACATCATAGAAGAGGTATGGTTCTCATCGAAAATTCAGTTGATTCAACATAGTCGGTGGATACACTAAGGAGTAGGGATGTATTCTGGTTTCCTTTAGTGATATCTCTCAATACCATGTGATATTTATCAAGATGTTTTAGTTGCTCTTAAATGTATGGTGTACATATATACAACATGTTCTTCATTTCTAGTATTACACATGTTTCATATTTCTTGTATGGGTGATATTGGGAATAAGATAAAATCATTTTTTTATATTCTAATAATTTTTATTAGAAACGTTAGATTCCATTAAATGGAATAAAATACATCCCATACATCAAATTGAGGAAATCATGAATTAAAAATGAATAAAATAAAAAATAGGGCATCACATATTAGAAATCTGAAAATTATATTCTAAATTAATTACCTTTACATAAAACAGTTCTATGTAAATTTCATTTCATTATACCCTTACAAAGAGTAGTCTACACAGGGGTTGTTCCATTTTACCATTACATAGAAGAGTCTATATGAGGGTCATCCCTAGATACCATTCTGTAGAAACATTATTCCAAACTTTCATTAGAGTTTTACCTTTAAATAGAGGGGCCTATATAAAGTTCACCGCAGATAACCTTGACACAAATGGGTCATCGAAATGGTAATTCATGTTCACCTCTTCACACAGAGGTGTACTTAAAGATAAACATGTATATATTAGACCTATGTAAAGGCAGATTTTGTATTAAATTTATATAGGATATAACTCATGGGATACCCTTATGTGAAGGAATTGGTGTAAAGGTAATATATGTATTACCTTTGCACAAGTGAAAAATTTTAGCATCACCTTTCGGAAGGTGTCTTTTGTCATGGTGAAGAATTTTACCTTCACACGGGTAACTCCTGATATGTAAGGGTAACATAAACTTTTCAAAAAAATTATTTTATTACTTATTATTATAATTTATAAATTGTTTGTAAATTATATTAAATGTTATTTTGGGGATATTTATTAATTAATAAAAAAATTATTAATTTATTAAATTTAATGGGTTTATAAATAATTAATATTTTTTAAAAACATTTATTAATAAAAATTCCATAAATATTAAATGTTATTATTTGAAATAGCTTTTAATTAGTTTATAAATCATTCCTTATGATCTATTAAAAAATTAGTTAAAAATCATAAGGGGTAATTTATAAAGAGATATAAATAAGGCAAAAAAATAAATTGGTTATATTTAATTATAGATTTTTTTAATTATAAATTTGAATTTTTCAAATTAAAGGGACTTATTTAGGATAATATTTAAGACACATCAAAATATTATTTATGATTGATATGCTCATGGTTAAAATAATGATAATTATTTGATATTTAGATTTTTTAAAATGTTGTAATATAAATTATTTATAATTCATAAAATATATTGTAATGAAAATTTTCATATAATGAATAATATTAAAGTTATAATATTATAATGAATACAAAGAGTTTATATTCAAAATTATTCTATGTCAAAAATTATAATCATGACTATAAAATGTTTATAATTAGATTTTTTATTAAGTATTTATAAATGATTGTCACATGTTTAAATATTTGAATTACTCATTTATATAAAAGGTTATTCTTGATTTTACACATAGATATAAACTATTTATATTATGAATCATGTATTCTATTATTTAACTATTAAACTACTTTTAAGAAATAGAGACATGTATTATATGTTATGTTTGATAATAAATTTATTTTTTCATCTACCTTGAACCTAGTTTTTAATTGAGGTTATTAAATTTAATTTAGTTTTTTAATATAGTTTATGAATATTAGGTTTTAGGGTTGCAATGAATTTAATTATCTCTTGAGTAAAGTATCCATGGGTTAAGGAACTTGGGTTCAGACTACATACCAGCCTTGAGGCTTATGCCTTGTATAAAAAGGTTAATGAGGATGGATATTTGCCACTCTGGTCTTACTTAAGTAAATATTGTCAATTTCACACTAATCTATACCTTTACATGAAATGTTCTTATACCTTATGAATATCATGTATTAGGATATGTGAAAATATAATTGACTTCTATTTTTGGGTGAGCAACACAAAATTCTCTATTGTATAAAGAGTTACACATCAATATGGTTTGAACATATTGGTTTGGTGGAGGGAATATGATTTCAAAATAAATCACTAAAAGTAAGAATATATAAAATAGAATAACATGAAATGTGATGGTAATATTAAATTTCCATCAAATACTAATCGTTATATTACTTTTAAGTGATAATTATCTAGGACTTGATCATTCAATCAATTAGGTCATGTCATAGCTGGGTGCCCATTGATTCTTGTGTAAGTAAAGAAAAGATAGGTGACACTATAAATTCCCTGGGTGGGTTAGGGAATTGATTTTTTACTCTGTATAATCATTTTTTATAATTTTTGTGGATTTTTCTTTATGTTACACTACCTAGGAGACCCTAAGAGGATTAGGTTACTAGAGGATTAGGTTGATTTTAGCCATATGATGAATAAAACAAAGAGTTGTTTGATCGATAATCTAATAATCATATATGATATTATTGGTATCATTACCTACCTAAATAACTATGTAGTGTTATAAATGTCATATTGGACACATTTCATAGTGAAATATTGATCTTGGTCCACTAATAGATATGATGGATATTAAAAAGGGTCATCATTTTAGTGGGATTTCATTTGATAAAATTCCTTATTAAATCCTTATAAAACATGATACGCAACTAATAAAAGCTTCTATTATAGATGATTATCATCAGCATCAAACTAAACTGTGATATTAATACATAAAAAGTGAATATTAATGTAATTTGTTACTAAGATTGGTAATTTAAGAAACTTTATTAAACTAAATAAATATTATATATATTATAAAAGTACCTATTCTTAAGTAAAAAAGTTTTTAAATTCTTCATTAAGTGAATTTATATTTTTATGAAACATAGAATAATTAACTTAAAGTTTTAAATTCATTAGATTCAATGAAACCAAAGTAATCACAGTCACCACACATGTACTCAATCTGATTGGGTATGCCAATAATTTAAGGAATTTTAGACTCATATATTCAATATAATTGGGTATCCCAAATGATATTAAATATTATTGAAAATTTTAATGACTTAGTGAGACTAAATGTTAATTTAAATCATTATGGGTTATATAATTCAATTCTATTTTTACCAGATATGTGATATCAACTATATGATTATTAAAAGTTGTAAATAATTAAAATGTTTGAAATAGAAAATAATTGATGAATGAAGATTGAGGTAGTGAAGTAAAGGATTTTTTGTATTGAAAACATGAATGTTTTAAGATTTGATAAACATATCATAAGATGTGTATGACATCATTTTTCCATTGAAAATAGCTTGCAAACAATTATTTTCTAATAAAATGAGATTGTTTTTTTATACACATAGTTTATGATTTTTCAATTCTATTACATGACAAGGGAGACTATGTATTGTTTATTCTAGTTAGTAAATACATACTATTTTAATTTAAGGGAATTTTTTGATGACGTGGATAGATTGAAGAAAATTTTACCTAATATTATGAAAGTGTTTAGAATAGTTGAATTAGGAATATTATGTCTAGATCCAAGCACTGCATTAATAGTGAAAATGGGTAAAAATTCAAACTAGGAGAATAAATGTTAATTGAGAAGTTAAAAAATAATTATACAAGAATCTTTTCATGGTCATTTAAATATAGGTTTGTTATGTAGAAGGGATAATAATTCTTTATGGTAGAATATCAAGATACCTGAAGGGGTTTTAGGAGGCTCTATGGAATTACCCTGTCAATTATAGGGGTTATATAAATCAATTAATTAATTTTTAACATTATGTGATACTAAATATATATTTTATAAGTGTTATAAATATTAAAGAGTTGTAAATAAAGGTAATAATTGAAATATACTGTAGTTTTCATTTAAATGTTCAAGGAAAGAGTTTATACAATAATGATTCAAGATCGGAAAAATCTATATAAAGCATGTATAGCTTCATCTAATTTCTCTTATTTGATAAAATAAGGTGTTATATAATAAATATTTCTTATGAAAAACATTATATGATTAACTATAAAAACATAGTTTAAAATTCATTATATTCTATAACATTTAATTAGATAAATATAAGGATAAAAATGTTTTATCATAGATAAAGTGTATAACTAGGTATTTGTTAAAATATAAGAGAATTAGTTCTCACCTCCCATCAGTGATATATTTTTAAAAAATATTTTAAAAAATAAAAAATACTTTAAACACATATAATTTCATTTATGATTTATAGACAATAGTTGATTTGTTAAATATTCATACTAATGTAAAATATGTATTTTTTCCTAACACCAAAGGGATTTCATATCTTATGAAGATATTTTTTAATAATATGGTATCTAAGAAGGTAGAGGGATTATTTTTCGGCTTTTAGAAGTATAAATTTAATAACTAAAGAATGAAACTGGTATATATTTAAAGAGCTATTCACTTAATACCCTTAATTGTTTAGGATATGTGATAATAAATGAAGACGTAAAGAGTTACATTTAGTTATTCTATCACCACCAATTTAGGTACATGACACTTTATTCATATATTTTTATTCGGTAAAATGATTGGGTATAGTTTTAGGAGGTTTTGAGGGGGTTTGGAACTTTTTATAGGATTTTCTGGAGGTTCATGGTTAGTGGAAATCATGCAGCATCTCCAAAAAATCATACAAGTGAAAGAGTAGGAACTGGGCTGGTACACGGTTAGGCGCACGGTCATTGAAAATAATGTGGATATCCAATAGAAACCTACATTCTTGGATATATGGGAATTTAATGGTTAACACATTGTTTTTCTAATTGTGCAAGCCAACTGTGTGAGGGATTACTTGACACAGTAGATTGGGCAAGGCTATCTCATGGTTTGACTAACTGTGAGCCCTAACCATGCACTGTGTAGTTCCATATTCAAAAATTGTAGATCTAACTGAGATTTATTATTGGGGTCCCTTTTTATGACTTAATAATTCATTATACTGAATTCCTTTTCCTCTCAAGGATTAATAGGTGATTTTTTTTAGATTTGGGAGAATTTTGTTGGCAATTTTAAGCCTGTTGGAAATCTAGATTTTCCGGTAATTTGAAGCCCGTTGGAAATCTAGATTTTCCAGTAAGTCTTCGTCCTTAGTGGTTATTCTTATATCTCTTCTGTTTATCTTTCTTGAAACATTAAATATGATACTCTATGGATAGATCCATGTATCTCGATGGGAATTTTGATGTTTTATGATTGGATCTAGGGAATTAAAGGTGGTTCATGAATGGATCTATAGAATCATTATGTTGTTCTTTGTTTTGATAACGTTTTTTAGTTATGTGGTTATTTATCATTGTCACATCATTGGAACTTGATGGATTGGTTTTAAATTGACTTAATTTCTTGAAATGGTTGTTAAATACTTGTCTGATTCCTGTTGGAAACCAATTTAGTGATTGTTTTTTGAAATACAGAATGTGGTTGGATTATAGAAAATGATCATTGGTTTATTATTTCAAAATGATGACTTTAAAATTTTGGTTTTGGTTTTATAGAATGGAAAACTGTTTTTGAAATGTTTTAATGGAATAAATGTTTTATTTTTAATGATTTGGCATGGAAATTGGCATACAAAATTGGCGTGAGTTCATTATTTTGATGTGACCCTAATAGAAATAACGGTTTTTATGATTTGTGAAATGTTTTCCTTATAAATTGATAATGGTAAGATATAAACTATTTTAATGTTTTCAAACTATTTTATATAAATTTTACAATAAAGGTCCATTGTTTTGGTGTGAGTTGGGAAGTTATTGGGGAAATCCTATTATTTTTTGACCCACCCCTGCTTGAGAACTATTGTGTGTTTTTATATGTTATCTATTGAAAAAATGGTAAAGTCATGGTATCCCAGTTTTTTATTGATGATTATTGATATTTTGGGAATGGATTTTTGATTTAGATCTTGGATTATGTTGGTAGATGATGGTTTTATGAATTTATAGTCCTTTGGTTTTTTTTGTCTTTTGATTACACTAGTTATTTCACATGATTTCTGCTTATACTATGATATGGTTATTGGATTTGTTATGTATTGTTGGTTATTTTTTTGAGTTTTATTTTTGTACTCATTCATCATATATAGGTTTGTTTGGTTATTGCATTATGCATTGGGTTTTTATGTTTTCAATGGGAAATCATCCCCAAAATTTTATTTAAGCCCTTGGAATTTATTTCTAGCCTTTACTGTCTTAGGGATGTCACCCAAGGCCTGTAACACCCAACACCTCTTCCCAAGTTAATGGGTTAGGGGTGAGATGTTTCAGATATTATCATCTTGTTTAGTCATTGAATGGTATAGTTGTTCGGTTCTTGAGTTGGGTTGGTATCAAGGAGAGAGGATTTTCAAAACATGAAATGTATAGAATATAAAAGATGTATCTAACATTATTATCATGAAATTAAAGTTACCATGGTGTGCAGGTACATTAGTATTTGAGAAACTTTTAGGAATTTTCACCTCAACCTCATGGGTTTAGCGGATGAGAAGATCATGACTTGCATAAACTTTAATGACTTCCCACTATGATTTCATCATTCATTTTGAGTAATGATATTTGATATATTGAAAAAGTTATAGATTTTTATAATACATGTAATGGATTAAATTTGAAAATTATGGTTGTGATATTTTCAAAAATTATTTGAAAAATGCAATGGTCAGATTTTGGAAAGTAATGTTGTGGTATTATTGATGTGGTAAATTTGAAATAGATAAGCCTTCAATTGCTAATAAATGATATTAAATGGAGTTTTTCTTGGTTATAATGAATTTTATTTGGGTATACATCATAGGAAACAATCATAGTAGGCTATTGATGATGTGTTTTAAACTGAGCCATAGGTGAAGAACCAATTATTCCATAATATCAACTAGGATTTTCATGTTGTGGATAATGGGATAGTTGGGATGAGGTTAGACAAGTGGATCATTTAGTTCAGTTCCAAAATCTGAATCCACCCATCTATCATGAGGATTCCAAGAACTAAAAAGAATAAGTATTTTTGAATAGGATGAATCAAATATTTAATTTCCTTCGGATACCATTAAGGTTGAAGGTGAAGTTACAAACTAATATTATAGATGACCTAATGTACCAATGTTGGGATTTAGCAATTCATGATAATGTAAACCAAGGAATGACATGGTAGGATTTTGAATAATTGTTCAAAAAAAATTATATCATCACACATCTTAGATAGTTAGGGTAATGTAATTCTTCATTTTGAAGTAGGACAATCTCTTGGTAGTAGAGTATGGGGCTAAATTTATAAAATTTTCCTGTTTTTTACCAGAATTTGTTGCAAGTGAATCCTTAAAGGCATGAATTTTTAATTCATGTTCGAAACAAAAAATTCACTCAAATATTATTGTCCTTTATATAACTTAATATACATATATGGTCAATAGGTCAATAGTTTAATAAATATAAATCTCGGGAAATTTTGTTAGAGGAAGTATATTTATTCCTATGGGAATAGGTGGGAACTCATATACTGGAAACAATAAGAGGAAGAATACCTATTCTAAATGGGGTGGTATGTCTCATAATCATACCATGGGATCATTCACATTCCTCTTCAATATAAGAGTAATCATGTATGTTTTTAGATTGATTCTTTTGAGCATATAGAGCGATATTGCATGGAACCACCTATAGCATGTAACAATTTCAATCAGATGGGACATCTTCAGTGCTATTGTGGTAGTACTCCTAGGTCAGGTGCAAAATAGACATCTCATACTAATTAGGAATCTTATACATAAACGGGATGAGTGAAACAGAGTAACAATCTCCATAAAAATAGAGTGACCCAAAGTGATTCTTGGAATACCATGACTCCATAGGAAATGTAATATCAATAGTGTAACAAAGAGAAAAGTGAACCAAGAAAAAATGTATATGGATATGAGTGAGTGATCATGGATGATAAATTATAATCTTCAATAGTGAGATATATAATCATTTTTAATTCTACCCTTATGCATGTTTTTTTTGAAATGGGTGTGTCACTCTCATTTATTACTTCTTGTGTTGTTGATGATATGGGTTTGTGTGTAAAGATGATTCCTTCTGTTTTAAAAAAATATACACCTCTTGTAAAAAGAGAATGTTGAGCCTTTATAATCAAATATGGTTTCATAATAATAAGTGGGGTTGATTTGGTTTGGTATTTCTCAGTTCTGGAGATGGATTTCTATGAATTCATCTTGAGTTTTGATTAGTTGGCATAATTCAAGGATCACATTGACTATTATGATCGGAATATTCATTTCACATTTTTGGATGGATTTGAGAATATATTTAGATGATATGTGATGTGGAGGGAAGTATATTATAACATTG
The DNA here is from genome assembly GCA_963277665.1 of Viscum album. Lineage (NCBI taxonomy): Eukaryota > Viridiplantae > Streptophyta > Magnoliopsida > Santalales > Viscaceae > Viscum > Viscum album. The sequence goes on along the minus strand of OY728167.1, from coordinate 365,573,053 downwards.
GTCCCTGATAGTTATAATTATTTCTTATTAGTTAGTAGTATTTTCTTTGGAATTTTAGGATGAGATCGAGAATAGATATTTTCCAAACATCGTCACCCAATTTTCTAATGTTTTTCTTGACAATTTATTTGGGTTTCCACCCAAAATAGAAGTGTAGTTTAAAATTGATCATATAATATGGAATATTTCTATCTCACTTACATATTATCATATAAAACCAAAAAAAATTAACGGAATTAAAGAATCATTCAAATGATTTGAAATTTAAAGGACTCATCCAATTGAGTACGTCACTGTGAGAAGTACAAGTTCTGTTTGTGAAAAGGGAGGATGAAACTCTTAGTATTTTTGTGGATCATTTTAATCTTAAAAATGTTATGATAAAGAATAAATATCCTCTTACATTCATTGATGAACCATTTGATCATTTTAAGGGATCCCAATGGATTTCTAAAATGGAATTAAATTCACAGTATCACTATCTGTGGGTTCAAAAATAGAATATTCTAAATAAATTTTTCAGAAGTAGATATAAACATTATGAGTATGTGGTTATTACTTTAAATATTAGGAATGCAGTATCCATATTTATGGAACTAATGAATCAGATATTTCAAAGGTATCAAGATTCTTTTGTGGTGGTGTTTTTGGATGACATACTGGTGTGATCAAGGAAAAAGGTAGATCATGATAAACACTTGGTAGTGTTGTTGGATATCTTATGGGATCACTGTCTATATAAAAAACATTCAAAGTTTCCATTTTGGATACAATAGGAATGTTTCCTTGTCCATTTTATTTCTGAAAATGGTGTCTCTATGGATCCAGATAATATATAGGTTTTTATCTCTTGGAAACTTCCAAAGAATGTGCTAGAGATACATAGTTTATTTGGATTAATCAGTTACTACTAATGCTTTGTGTGTGAATTTTCATGACTAGATTCACCAATGATAGATTTGATGAGAAATATTATCCCATTTCAATGGAATGATGAATTTCATAAGTATTTTCAAAGGGTTAAATTTCACCTTACATCAGCTCCTGTATTGATATTTTTGGAATCAAGACAAGGATATGTGGTGTATTGGGATTCTTAGAGATTGGGGTTGGAATATGTTCACACATGGGGAGATTATTTAATTTCATTTGACTCATGAAAGGTGATGGTGCATGAGAAGAACTAAAGAACACATTATTTTAAATTATCTATTATGTTTCATTCTTTGAATACTTTGTGTCAGTGTCTATTTGGGGATAAATTTAAGGTGTGTATGGACTATAAGAGATTAAAACACATTTTATCATAAATAGGTCTGAATCTAAGAAAACAATTATGGATGGAGTATCTTCAAATTCACAACTTCAACTTAATGTATATACCAGGTAAAGGGAACATTATGGAAGATGTATTAAGAAGGAAGTCATAATGTTTGATAGTAAAAGAGGCTCCAGATCAATGGAAGCTAATTTTGGTGATTCATGAAATGCACTCGGACCATGTGGATCATGGTAAGGTTTCATTTGTCTTTATGGTATTTTTTATTCCTAATTTGGTTGAGACGGTTAATGAGGCACAAACATCCAATTATGAAAGTTTTTACATGAGTTGAAATGTAACGCCCTGACCATAGAAGCCCAGAGGTGGTGTATTAATTTAATAAATTGGCATGATTACAAGGAATCGAGTCCTTAATGACCGACCAGTTTAGCAGTCTTGGAAAATAGATTACATACATGAACGTTACATTACACATTCAAACATAATACACAACATAAATAATATTTTGAGAATTCCATTATTCCCTTATCTTAAACTAACATATCAAACATAATACACCTCTTGGAATCCTAGGAAAACAAAACATAAGAAAGGAATGTGATCAGATGCTCAGTAAGGGTAAATATTTTAGCAGAAGATATAATATTTTAAGGAAATATGTGTAATAAAAACAAAATCCTTTTAAACATAAAAATGAAAATAATATTGAGAAAATAAATAAAAAATTACCATATAAACATGCACATTTATATTCTTCTTGTCGAATAATCACATGTAATATTTAATTTCATAATGAGGTAATTCCTAACATCGGATATCATTACCACATAGTCAATGCATCGTACCAAGACTAAAAATAAATTTTCTGTCAAGGCCTAGTGACAATACACTAATTTTATTCATGAGACCTACCGATGCATCGAGGGGATACAATAGTCCCCACCCATCACTTACTAGGTCCACTACATTCGTCATATGAAAATGTTGAAACATAACATCAACATTCGTAATAAAACTTGCATACGAAATGTCAATACTTCAACCATAAACCATAAAGGGTATACAAATATAACATCCATAGTCAAACATATCATAACTAATTCAATAAAATATGGAATATTTTATTATAATAAATCAACCATTATTAATAATAATATCCAGTAAATGATGTTGACATAGCTGAAAATTCCAAGTAAAACTTTTTGAGAGGAATATCTTTTTTGTGAAATCATTTAAAAGTCACACATTTATAAAGAAATTAATTTAAAATATATTTTTTAATCAAAATTTTCCATACCAATTTGAATCTTTTGAAAGGAATTAACATTTTAAAACAATCACGTCCATATAAATAAATCCTTAAAACCATTTTGAAAACATGGACATTAATGAGAAAGATTTTGAATAATAAATATTTAAAACATTTAAAATGATTTCTTAGTTAAAGAATACCTTAATAGAATAATTTTTAAATGTATTTTATGGAACATGGAGAGGAATAATAAAAATATACCAGAAAATACTTACACATAAACAATATCAGATAACAATGAGATTGAGGAATTAACCCTTACGTTGCAATTTCCTTTGGTCAAGGGTACGTTTAAACACTTGTATAATGACCATATTATGTTTTTAAATTATACCATAACCATATTAATATTTACAATATCATAAATGATTCATTTATGACTTTATAATACCCATTTAATAATTATTTCCATGTTAAATTAACATTTTGGGTAATAGTCTCTTTCTTTGTCGTACGTGTTTTAACTTGTTATTCTTGATCTTATCATTTAGATAATGATTTAAATAATTCAAGAATATAAAAAATTATTTACATATAATATATATTTAGAATATAAATATGTATAATAGATAGATACATGACATGGAAAACAGTATTTATGGAGACGGTAGGTTATACGTATGCATAAACACTGTTTCCGTTTTCATATCGTGTTGAATGGAAGTAATTGAATAAGATATATATAAGTACATACATACATACATACATACATATATATATATATATATATATATATTTATATTAGTATTATTATGTCATATATTACATACTTATTAAGAATATATATTTTTATAATCATCATTTAATGGTGAATGTGGAAATGAATCTCATCGCGTCGTGGAGACAGTAAGTTATACGTACGCACGAGCGATGATATCATTATCTCGATGGTGAAATTTTTTGTAATTTGATGGTATATTATATATAAATAATCATTAAAATGTTATATTTATTATTTACATCAATTATACTCATTATTATACCCATCCAAATAATGATGTGTTGAATAAAAAACTTCACCACGACGTGGAGATGATAATCCGTACATACGCACGTATGGAGACTTTTTTATTCATAGAATGGATATAATAATTAATATGGTTGTATAATATTTATAATAACATCAAATTATATATAAGTTACTAGATTAATTATTTTTTTTTGGAAAAAACAATGAATGAGGAAGTGGAATAAGAAAAGAACTTTGAAAGAGGTGATGAAATAATTATCTATTCTTTGGGTGTTTTCTTTTGATTTGAACAAAATGGCTCCTTAGGTTGGATTTATTCTCAATTTAATGCCTCTAGTTTGAAGTTAGGGAAGTTTGGAGGAGATTTGGGAAGGGTTTGGCCGATCCAAATGGCTTTCGAGGTGAGATTTTGAGAGAAGGGAAAGTACCCTTTTAAAAGAGAGGTGAAGGGCACTTTAAGAAAATCTAGAAATATTAATTTATTGTAAAATTATTTTCGGTTTATAATAGCTCAAAATGAATTTATTTCAAGACTAAGGTATCTATGGGTCTAAATACTTTAAAACAATAGGTTTTATACATGTTTAGGTCACCATATTAAACTTATCATTTAGATTCAACTCTAAGTTAAATAGTTTAGCTTTTATCATTTATTCTTGTATTATTATAAGAAATGGTTAATAAACATACTATAAAGAGGAAATTGAAACCAAAGTGGTTCATTAATGACATATATATCATTATATGTTTCCTATGGACATACCATAGATTTTTAGGAATATTATATAATTTAATAATACTATATTTGTTTTAAAAACTCATTTATGTTAATTTTGAATCTATTTAGTATACGGTTTTTGTGAAAGTCAAAAAAACATGATTACTTCAGAACGAATAAATTAAATCAATCATAACATGACATATGAACCTATAAAATTAGTTTAATGCATCAAAAGTCTCAATTTACATTTATTTGGATATTTATAATATCAATTAAATTAATCTTTCATTAATAAGGTAATTACTACATCATCATTTTGTTATAAATAGATCTAATTATTTAATGTATAAAAATTATAAATAAAATACCATTATGTAGGAAATAAATTTATATTTATAATGAATACATATATTCTAATTTATATTATGTATAACCCAATATTAAAATGTTTTAGTTATGAAAAGTTGAATTTAACACTTTTAACTCTTCTTTAAATAAAATATTAATAAGTGTCCTAATGTAATCGATGTGGATCAAATAGGATCATATTTTATTACTAAGGTATATTTTGGTCTAAATACACTTTTCCATTTTAATTATGACATGTGTTAGGGTAATTATAATATTGGTTTTACCCTTAATTACCCTATTTACTTTTAACCATGGTAAATAAAATTCAAAATTTATTAATCACAAAAACAAAATTCATCCTATCAAACAAAATTTGACATAATAATGTCAAACAAGATTCTCATATTTTTTAAATTCAATTTATAGAAGAGGTAAAATTACGTTTTATGAAAATTTTGAAATATGCCTAGAAGGTGGTTTAAAGACGTTAAAAAGTTCAATAAAATTTTATATGTCTAATTTTATTATAAAATGACTCCAATTAATTACATTGGAATAATATAGGTATTATTTATCTATTTTTACTTAGAAAAAATTAGATAAAATAAATAATTATTTAAATAAAATAGTCGGTTTCCAAAAAAACGCAGTGTTTTTTTCCATTCATCAAAAATTGAAAGTTTTCAAAAAAAAAACAAAAAATTAACCATAAGCTAATTTTTATATTCTGAATTCCAAAATTAAGTCTATTTTACCAAATTAAAAACATAGAAGTTTCATTAATTAATTTAAAATTAATTCGCGTTGTCAAAACCAAAAAGTGAGTTTTTAAAAAGTAAAAACAATCAAAAGATTGACATGTGTTTAGGTCCAATTTAAATGATAAATTACTTATAATGACCTAAATTATATTTAATGATAAAAATTTAATGTAATTATACTTTAAAATCACTCATATTATTAATTTAACACTATAAATTATTTATATTAAAAAATTTGTTTTCAATTAAAATTTAGTATTTTTCACTATTAATCAAAAATTGAATTTTATCAGAAACATTTTAAAAATGTATCAAAACTAAATTTTTATGTACTGATTCTAAAGAAGAATTTAATTTCACTAAATTGAATATATAAAAGTGTAAAATATTGGATTTAAAAAGGGTTCTCCATTTGCAGGTGGAAAAACTTCATTTTTTAAAAAATACTTCTTTTATGTGAGAATAGTTTTTTTACTTATATTATGTCTAATAAACAGAACAGTTTAATGTTAAAATTATATAGGATATATATAAAATAAAAAATTTGGATATTACTATTCTTAACCTCTTTTTTGAACAACTATTTTGGTAATTCGTGGTGTGCTCGAACAGGGTGTTGCATGTAGCGCATGATATTGAATTACTTTAAAGAGATAACATACTATGAAATCATGAGGTGTTAAATTCTACCATCCTTCAGTAAATTGTGTCCCCTCAATTTTAAATTTTTCTTCTAAAATAAAAGCTTTAAAATAGAAAATACCTTTGTGGAAAACCCACATCAGAAATAGGGTTAATAAAATTTAGTCATAAAAAGAGGGAAATGGAAATGAAAAAGTCACCACCAAATTATGATATATATTATGAGAACATTGGTGAAAATTAGAGACACATAATTGGAGTGTAAATATAAATATTTATAAGGAGTTATTGAGGTCATAAATCACAAACAAGTGTAAAATAGGGTGCCTCAAAGCCATCAATCTATGTTGATTTAAAATATCATCGGTTCAACAAAACATAAGGTATTAGGATAACACATTTTGGTTTTAAAATCCCTTCCCTGAAGTTTAATAATTAATTTATTCATATAATAAGAGAAAAAAATACTTTACAAGTATAGTTTCATCCTTCAACTAATTTCTACCACAAACACATCTTTCACTCCAAAAGATAATAGAACTCAAAAATATTCTATTTATCCTAATCATATAGGGTTCCGAAAATAATGAATTTATAATTAATTTGACAAATTATTTAAAAAAACTACATTATACAATCCAGGACATCACATAGGTCAGTGGTAGGTGATGCACCCCTTCTCCCTTTGGTTGTGTGTTCATGTCTTGCAGCCATGCCGGACACGACAGATTGTCGCCCGACCTCCAGGTTGTCCTTTTTATAACGATCCAAAATTAATCTTAAGAAATGTTTTAACCTTAAAAAATAGTATCCAAAGTCTAAAATAATTCATTCCAACCTTTATACTTTTCCAAAATACTTCAATCCAAACTCATAGTCCAAAATTTATAAGTAAGGTAAACATAATGAAGATCTCTTTTTTCATGTAATAAAATGTGAATACCTTCATCATGTATTCTTTTAAAACATGGTATAACCCTGAATTACCATAAAACCTTATTGATTACATTAATTCTCCATTATTCCTCATAGAATACTAGATATACTCCTTATATCCAAAAATGTTGTAAATTTCAACAATGATGGAATAAAAAAACAATTAATTAGTTTCAAGGTAGTCAAGAATATCGAATACAATTTATCAAAATAAATAATATCTTATTCCAAAATTACTACCTCAGTATCAAAACCATATTAAGGTTTATAATTCCTTCAACCATGTATTTTACAAAAATATTAACTTGCTATTGAGTCACTTTTCTTTGAACCATATAATCTCAAATCCTCAATGAAATCGTACTTTAGTACAATCCATATTTATTTCCATATTTCATATAACAAGTACAAAGTTGATACAATAATAAAATGACATTATTCTTTAATAAAAACATAAGAAAAGTAGTAATTACTCTTCATCTTCAGTATTATAATAACCTGATTATTATACAATAGAATAATTTGGGGCATACTATGATGATTTGGTAATTGATTCACGTAGTGTCCCAACTCCTTGCAGAAGAAGCATTGTAAACTTGAAACCTTTTTCTTACCCTTGAAATTACATACTTGGTTCCCTTTTTCTCCACACTTATAAAAAACTCCCATTATCTTCAAGAATTCACCAAGGTTATTCTTTCTACAATTATCACATATGGGAAAATCCTTCTTTCCCTATTCTCTTTATCCATCTTTCTCTCTACCATCATTTTCTTCTCTGGATTCCCTTCAAAGATATAGGACTCCGATAATTCTTTACTTATCTTATTAAAACATGATATTATTTCTTTATATGATGAGAATATGTGGGAGACTATTTCCCTTCTAAATGTTTTCTTAATACCATGAAATATGTTATCCTTCTTACTCTTTAGATCATGAGTATTGTTGGAGTTCTCATTCCTTCTTCTAAGCACCATTCCTAAAAAATGACATACATTAGGTTAGTTTATGAATTGCAATGCATAATTACAAACATGTAAGATACCTAATGTAAATTGTTTATGAATATAATTAATAATCATAAAAGTGTTCTCTTTGTGGATGTATTTACTCATAAATCCTTCATAATGGGTTGAAATGAAAATGTGAATTAACTTAATCATATCCCCTAGGAGTGTTGTAACCAAGAGTGAAACAAGGACCATTTTCCTATACCAGGATACCCCGAGTCAAGCTCAAAACTCCTTGTAAGAGTATTCACTCCAAGGTACATATGTTCTAGAGCCGCCTCTACCTGCTCATATCCACACATGGTTTTATTTCATGGAAAATACAAAAAATCTCTTCATTACTAAAATTCTAGGAAGATCTTCTATACTAATCCTCAAAGTTTATCTTAGGGTAATTTTATCTAATCAAATTTTTTCTAAATCTAGTATATTTTTTTTACTAAACTTCCTATGATACCAACCGTAACTCCTCGACCCCAGAATCCTGGATCTGGTGCATTATTTTAATACATTTTCATGATTACAAGGAATCAGGTCCGGATAGACTGATTGATTTAGAAATCTTGGAAAATAGATTACATACATTAACATTAAATTACAAATTAACAAATAATACACAACATAAATAATCCATTAATAATTACATTAATCCTCTAGATTAATCCAGTATATCAAACATAATACACTTCTTGGAATCCTGGGAAAACAAAACATAAGAAATGGGTGAGCTCAGATGCTCAGTAAGGGTAAATAATATAGAGGAAGCTATAAAAATTAAAGGAAATGTGTTTAATAAAAACAAAATCCTTTTAAACATAATCATGAAAATAATATGGAGAAAATAAATCAAACAGTACCACATAAACATGCATATGGATATTCTACTAGTTGAATAATCTCATGTAATAATTAATTTTATAATGAGGGAATTCCTAACACCGAATATCATTACCACATAGTCAAGGCCTCGTGCCAAGACTATAAATAAGATTTATGTCAAGGACTTGTTCTAATACACCAATTTGTCTCATGAGACCTACTGATGTATCAATGGGATATAGCGGGCCCCACCCATCACTTACTAAGTCCATTGAATTCCTTATATGAAAATGTGGAAACATAACATAAACATTTGTATTAAAACTAGAATATGAAATGTCAATACTTCAACCATAAACCATAAAGGGTATAAAAATAGCACATCCATATTCAACCATATCATAACTCATTAAATACAATATGGAATATTTTATTATAATAAGTCAAACTTAATCAAGAATAATATCCAGTTATGGATGTTGAAATAGTTTATAATGATTAGAAAAACATTTTGAGAGGAATATCCCTTTTTGTGAAATCATTTAAAAGTCACAAATTTATAAATGAATTAATTTAAAAGATACTTTTGAATCAAAGTGTCCCATACAACATTGAAACATTTGAAAGGAATTAACATTTTATAATAATTATTTCCATATAAATAAATCCTTAAAACCGTTTTGAAAACATAGACATGAATTAAAATGATTTAGAAGAATAAATATTTAAAACATTTAAAATGATTTTTTAGATAAAGTGTACCTTAATAGAATCATTTTGAAATGTCTTTTATAAAAGATGGACATGGATAATAAATATTTCCCAGAAAATACTTACACATAAACAATCTCGGATAATAATGAGATTGTGGAATTAACCCATACCTTGCACTTTCCTTTGGTCGATGATACCTTTAAACACTCATATACTGAACATAGTATGTTATTAAATTATAATAGAACCATATTCAAATTTATTATATCATACATGAATTATTTATTACTTTATACTACCCATTTAATAATGATTTCCATGTTAAATTAACATTTTGGGTAATAATCACTTTCATTATCATACGTGTTTTAACTTGTTATTCTTGATCATATCATGTAGATCATGATTTAAATACATCCAGAATAAAAAACATGATTTATATATAATATATATTTAGAATATCTATATGTATAATATATAGATATATGAAATGGAAAACACCATTTTTGGAGACGGTATGTCGTACGTACGCATAAACATTGTTTCAGTTTTCATATCGTATTGAACGGAAGTAAGTGAATAAGATATATGTAAGTACACACACATATATATTCATTAGAATTATTATGTAATATAGTACATACTTATTAATAATACATATTTCTATAATCATTGTTTAATGATGAACGTGGAAATGAATATCCTCACGTCGTGGATATGGTAAGCTGTACGTACGTAAGAGCGATGATATCATTCTCTTCATTGTGAAATAGTTTGTAATTGGATGGTATATTATATATAAATAATAATTAACATGTTATATTTATTATTTACATCAATTATACTCATTATTATACCCATCCAAATAATGACGTGTTGAATAACAAACTTCACCACGACGTGGAGATGGTAATCTGTACTTACGCACGTATAGTGACATTTCCATTCATAGAATGGATAGAATAATAAATATGGATGTATCATATTTATAAAAACACCATAGTTTGTATAAGGTTCTGGATTTATTATTTTGGTATGGGAAAAAAATAAAGAGGAAGTGGAATAAGAAAAGAACTTTGAGAGAGGTGATTAAATAATTACTTCTTCTTTGGGTGTTTCCCTTTGAGTTGAACAAAATGGAACCTTAGGTTGTCTTTCTGATAAAGGTAAGGTATCTTGGTTGAAATGAGGGATGTTGGGAGGATATTTTTTCAGGGGTTTTCTGATCCAAATGGCTTTGGAGGTGTGATTTTGAGAGAAGGGTATGCACCATTTTATAAGAGAGGTGATGGGTACTTTAGGAAAAGCTTGAAATATTAATTTATTCTAAAATCAGTTTTAGTATCTAATAGATAAAATTGATTTATTTAAAGCCTAAGGTGGGTATGGGTTGAAATATTCTTAACCAATATGTTTTAGACTTGTTTAGGTAAACATATTAACCTAATCATTTAGATTTAACTCTTAGTTAAATGGTTTATCTTTTACCATGTATTCTTGTATTATTGTAATAAATTGTTAATAATCATACTATAAAGAGAGAAGATAACCCCAAGTGTTTCATTAATTACATATATATCATTATATGAGTCATTTGTCTAGTCTTTATATTTTTAGTAATGTTATATCATTTAATAATATAGTATTTGTTTTAAAAACTCATTTATGTCAATTTTGACACTATTTACTATTTGTTTTTTGTGAAAGTCAGGAAAAAAATGATTACTTCGAAAAAAATAAATTAAATCAATCCTAACATGTCATATTAACATATAAAATTATTTTAATACATCAAAAGTCCTAATTTACTTTTTTTGGATATTTATAACATAAATTAATTTAATCTTTCATTAATAATGTAATTAATGCATCATCATTATGTCATAAATAAATTTAATTATTTAAAGTATAAAAATTATAAATAAAATAATATTATGTAGGAAATATTTTTATCTTTCTAATTAATAATTATAGACTAATTTATCTTATGTATAACCCAATATTAAAAATGTTTTAGTTATGAAAAGTTGAATTTAACACTTTTAAAACTTCTTTAAATAAAATAATAATAAATGCTCTAATCTAATCCATTTTTATCAAAGGGGATCATATTTTATTCCTAAGGTTTATTTTGGTCTAGATACACTTATACAATAGAACTAGGACATGTGTTAGGGTAATTATAATATCATTTTCACCTTTAATTACCCTATTTACTTTTAACAGTGGTAAATAACATTTAAAAGATACTATTCATTTAAAATTATTTTCATCCTATTGAAAAATATTTTACATAATGATGTCAACCGTGTATCTTAGATTTTTGAAATTCAATTCACAGAAGCGGTAAAATTACATTTTATGCATATTTTCAAAAGTTCATAGAAGCTGGGTAAAAGACGTAAAAAAGTTCAGTAAAATTTCATACATCTAATTTTATTACAAAGTGACTCCAATGAATTAATTGGAAAATACAGGTATTATGTATCTATTTTTACATAAAATAAATTTAAATAAAATAAATTATTATTTAAATAAATTGTTTTTTTTAAACTAAAACTTAGTATTTTTCAATATTCATAAAAAATTTAATCTTTTTAGAAAAATACCAAAAATTCACCCTAAGATATTTTTGATATTACTAATTCAAAAATGAAGCCTATTTTACCAAATTAAAAATATAAAAGTTTCATTAATTAATTTAAAATTAATTCCCGCTGTCAAAACCAAATAACAAGTTTTTAAAAAGTAAAACTACCAAAAGATTGAAATGTGTTTATGTCCAATTTAAATGTTAAATTACTTATAATGACCTATATTGTATTAAATGATAAAAATATAACCTAATTATACTTAAAAACCACTCAAATTCATAATATAACACTGTAAATTATTTCGATTAAAAAAGTTGTTTTCAATTAAAATATTGTATTTTTCATTATTCATCAAAATATGAAAGTTATCAGAAAAGTACGAAATATTTATCCAAAATAAATTTTTATGTCCCACTTCTAAAGAAGAATTTAATTTCACTAAATTGATTATATAAAAGTGTAAAATATTGTATTTAAAAAGGTTTCTCCAATAAAATGCAGAAAAACTACATTTAAAAAAAATACTTATTTTATCTGAAAATAGAATTTGTCCTTATATTATGTCTAAGAAAAAAAAATTTAATGTCAAAATTATATAGGATATATTTAAAATTCAAAATGTGGTTAATAATATTCATAACCTTTTTTTGAACATCTAGTTTGGTAAGTCGTGGTGCGCTCAAACATGGTGTTTCATGTAGTGAAATCTATTGAATTACCTTAATGAGATAACATAATATGAAATCATGGGGTGTTACATAAAAAATAAATGGTAGGGAGAACATTGAGGGATGTAAGATTAATGAGATATCGGTATTGTGTTTTAGAGATCGGATTGTGGTACCTATGATGTATCAAGAAAAAATTCTTAATACATACCACCATTCAAGATGGGATGTTCATCCTCGAATAAAAAATATGTACAGGACACTGAAATCATAGTTTTGGTAAGAATTCATGAAGAGAAAAGTGGCATAATTTCTTTCGAGATACCTCACCTATCAGGAGGTTAATGTAGAGCATCAACGGATAATGGGTATGTTGTAGTATTTAATAATTTCTATGTGAAAATGGGAGAATATAACTATAGACATTGTCATAGGTCTACCAATAATTGTTAAGAAACATGATACCATAAAGGTCATTGTGGATCACATCAGAAAGTATTCCAAATTCATCCCTTTTTGTGAATCCAATACTGTGGAATACTTTTCCAAAATCTATATCAGAGAAGTGGTAAAAAGGAATGGCATTCCAATTTTGATAGTACCATACTAAGATCAATTTTTTATATCTCATTTTTTGAAAACCATATAGAAATCACTTGGAACCCAATTGTATATGAGTATGAAATTCAATCCTAAAATGGATAGATAGTCTGAATAGACCATAAAAACATTGTAGGGAATGCTTAGGTATTGTGTAATGGATTTTTTTTTTGTCTCTTGGGAAGAGAATATATCATTAAGGGAGTTCTCATAAAACAATTTTTATTATGCGTCGAAACATATGGCTCCTTTTTAAGCATTGAATGGGAATCCTCATCGCTCTCCACTTTTTTGGGTTGAAATATAAGATAATTTTCTAGATGCTATAATCCTTATGCAAAAATACATGGAGAATATTCGTTTTATTAAGATGATGATGGTGATGGATCAAAGTGTTAAATAATCATATGTAGATCGCTATCAATAACCATTTAAATTTGAGTTGACTGGTCATGTTTTCATGTAAATATATCCAAGGCTTGGGAATCCATGTTTTGGTGATCAGGGTAAGTTATCTCCTCAATATATAGAATCTTTTCATATGCTTGAAAAAGTTGTGGTGGTGACATATCAGTAATATTTTTCACCAAGGTTCAGTTCAGTTCACAATGGAATTCATGTATCTCAGTTATTGAAGTACTATCCAGATCCTAACTATGTAATTATATGGGATTGTATAGACCTAGATCTGTATTATATGTTGGTTTATGTGTGGTTAAAGATTGTGGATATGAAAGATAAATTATTTCATGGGAAAATCATCGATCTAGTATATATTTTGTGTAAATACAGTCAGATTTAGGAGGAAACATTAGATCCAGAAAATAAATTGATGGAGTAATGGCCTGAACTCTTCTAGCATGGTGGTTGTTTCATACTTTATAGAGATGGAAAGGACAATGGTGGGGAGAATGTAGCACCTTTAGTTTCAGGTACATATCTATTTATACATTTATTTTGAGTTGGTACAAAGCTTGGGTTAAATTTTAAGAGGCTATGAGGCTTTTCTCACATTTTAGAGGCTTTTCTCATGGTCCAAAGTTAGTATAAATCATGATACATCTCCAGTAGGCCATAAAAGTGAAACAGTGGCCACTGGGAAGTAACATGGTTCGGTGCATGGTTTAGAAATATTTTTTTGACTATTAGGATAAACAGTACATGCTTGGACAGATAGGAATGAAAATTTTGTCACATAGTTTTTTTAACTATGAGATGAATCCATGTGAGGGGTTTCTTAACATCATAACTAACGCATAGAGAGTTCATGGTTTGACTAACCATGAACCCTAAATGTTCCCATGCATTTTCGTATCCCAAAATTATGGATTTAATTCAGATTAAGACCCAATACCCCTTTTTATTGGACAAAATTTTATAATATTGAATTCATATTCCCCTCAATTTTAAATAGGATATTCCCTTCAATATAGGATAATTTTTTAGGATATTCAAATCCATTTGGATATCTAAATTCACTATTAAATCCCCTTCATTGGCCATTCTTATTAGATCACTTCTCATTCTCTTTCTTAGAACCTTAAATCTAATATAGTGTATATAGATCTGTGATATTTGATGGGAAATGTGATTTTTTATTCTGGATCTTGGGAAAAAATGTGTTTCATAATCAAATATAGAGAATTGTTTTCTTTTTCTTCATTTTTGCAATGGTTTTTGAGGTAGGAGGACTATTTCTCACTATCACATGATTAGAACTTGAATTTTTGGTATTAAATTGATTTGATTTCTTGAAATGGTTGTGAAAACGTTTTGTGATTCATTTTGGAAATGCATTTTCTGATGGTTTTGGGAAATTATTTATATCATATGGATTGTACAAAATTTCATTAGGTTTATGATTTTAAAATGATAATCTAAAAAATTGATTTCAATGAATCGGAAAATGGTTGTTGGAATGATTTAAGGAAAGAAAGGTTTTATGTGGAATAATTTGTCATAGAATTTTGAATACATTATTGATGTGAGTTTATGATTTTGACAAGACCATGAATAAGGGACGTGTTCCATTGGGGTACAAGATACACGACCCTAAAAATGGAGAATGATCCATTGGAGAACAATGGGTTTTCCATACCCGTGATGACTTGGTGGAGGGATTAGAGACTTCTCATGAGTATGGAACTATCACCTGGTTATGCATGGTGTGTGAGTAGAGACATGGATTTCCGTTTTTAAAATAATGGAAAAAGTTTTTGATACCTTGTGAAATTTTTTCCTTGGAAATTTATTATAGTTGCATATAAATTGATTTATTATTTTGAAAACTATTTTATATAAATTATGCTAAAAACATTTATAATAGTAGTGTGAGTTGGAAAGTCGTTGATGAGATCCTACTATGTTTAGACTCAACCCTACATGGGAGCTATTTTTCATATATAGATGTCCTATACCGATACATAGTTAAAGGAATGGTATCCGTGTTCATTAGTGATGATTCTTGATACCATAGGTGTGTATTATAATGTTGGAGCATGGATAAGGTTGGGAGATGATGGTTTTATGTCGTTGGAGCCTTTGGTTTTTGTTGTTATTTATTCCATTGGTCATTTCACTTTGTTTCCTTTTGTACTTTGATATAGTGTTTGTCTGGGTTATGTGTTGTTAGTTATGTTTTTAAGTTGTATTTGGATACCCATGCATCATATAGAGGATTCATTAGTCATTGTCTTGTGGTTTGGATGTTTATCTTTAAAATGGAAAATCATACCCAAAATTTTCATGAGGCCCTTGGAATCTATTTCCATCCTCTGGTGTTTGGGGATGTCACCTAAGCCCAATAACACCCACCACTTCTTCCCAAGACAATGGGTGAGGGGAAGTATGATTAAAATGTTATCAGCTTGTTTGGACCTTGAATGGTATTAGTTGTTCAGTTATTGAGTTGGGTTTGTAGTAAGAAGATAGGTTCTTCCGAACATGAAATTAATAGAATAAAAATACATAGATAACCATTTCATTCTGAACTTCAAGTTACCTAGATTTTTGGGAACATGATTATTTGAGACAATTATAGGAGTTCTCACCACATTGTTAGGGGTTTAACTAATTTGAAGAGAATGAAATGAATTGATAGAAATAAATTCACACTATGATTGAATCATTCATTTTGAGTAATGATCTATGATATGGTGAAAAGGCTGTGTGTTTTTTAAAATACTTGAAACTGTTTAATTTTTAAAATTATAGTTGTGATATTTTAAAAATGGTTTGAAAGATGAAATGGTTATATTTTGGAATGAAATATTGTGGTATTGTTGATGTGGTAAATTTGAAATTTATAGGCCCTCAATTTTTAATAATTGAGATTAAAAAGAGTTTGTATTGGTTATTGTGAATAGAACTGGGTAAATGTCATAGGAATCAACAGGAGGAGGCCACTAAGAATATGGTTTCACCTGAGCTACAGGTGAACCAAAAGTTAGTCTATAGTATCATCCAGGTTTTTAATGTTATGGATAAGTTTAATAGGTAGTATGACCCTTGTGAAGTTTTTCTTTCAGTTCAGTTATAAAAGAAAAATCCACCCATATTTTTGGTGGATTCTCTAATGGAAAAAGAATCTATTTGGTTGAATAGGATTAATTGATCTTTGATTTCCTTTGGGAATAAACTGGGTTTTAAGTGAAGATGGAAACATATATGATAGAGCATCTATCCCACTAATGAAGGGATTTGGTAGTTCAGGATAAAGTAAAAGAAGGCATGACATGGGAGGATTTTGAATAATTTTTCAACAAAAATTATATCCTAACTCATTTTAGATTGATATAATAATATAATTATTTCGTTTGATGTTGGGAAATCTCAGGATAATACAATATTTAGCTAAATTTCTGAATTTATCCCATTTATTCACTAGAGTTTGCTAAAATTTTATCCTATAAGTAATTCATTTTTTAGTCGTGGTTGAAACCAGAAATTCGCTCACATTTTTTTATTCTTTGTATAATGGATTATAAAGAGATGGTCAATAGAGAAAAGATAGAAGAGAGAGAAATCATATGAAACAAGGTCATAGGAATCATATTTATTCCTATGAGAACATGTGGGAAATATAATGGTAGAAACAAGAAAAGGGACACCTATTCTTACGGGGGTGGTGTATCTCAAAATTAAACCATGGGATCTGTCAACATTCCTACTCATATGGAGAGTAATTAGGATTGATTTCTATTGTTCTTTTGAGAATATGAAGATATATTGTATTGAAACACCTAGATCATGTCACATTTAAAATCATATGGGACATCGTAATCACTATTTTCGTAGTGATCCAAGGTCAGTGGTAAATAAGAATCTCATACTAATCAGAAATACTATGATTTGATATGAAAAGTGTATCAGAGTAACTCTTTACATCAAAATGATGATATCAAAGGTGATTCTAGGAATTCCATGACTCTTCAAGAAATGTGATCTCAATATGTTAACAAGGAGAAAAGTGCATCGAGTAAGAAATTATATGGAGATAATAAAGTGATCATAGATGATAAATCAGGACCATCGACAATGAGAGCTATGATTATTTTGAATTCTACCCTTATAAAAACTTTGTTTGATATGGGAATGTCCTAATTACTTATTTCCTCTCATATTTATGATGATATGGTGTTATGTATTGAGATGATTCCTTTAAAAAAAATACCCTTGGACAAAGGGAATTCCAAGCCTTTGTGTTAAAAGTTTTTTTGTAGTAATTTATGGGATTGAGTTGATTTGGGATTTATTAGTTTTGGAGATGGATGCATATGAAGTTATCCTTGTTATGGATATGTTGACATCATTCAAGGAATGCATCGATAGTTATGATCAAACGGGTTTTTTTACATTTTTGGATGGTGTCAAGCATCTCTTTAGAGGAGATTGGGATATAAAGGCTGGTATAAATGAACTTTGTGAATCTATAGTCAGAACTATATCTTAATAGTTGGAAGTGGTATATTTTTAATATAAGGACGATATCAGTAAAAAATATTTTCATAACATCACCGAAAATTTTTCTATTTTATTTTTTTTGAAAATTTATCATGTTTTCCACCAAAAAGAGAAGTGGAGTTTATGATTGATATCTGAAAAGGGACTAGTACTATGTCACTTTCTTCTTATTAGATGGTACTAACAGAATTAATGTAATTGAATAATTTTTTTTGAAGAGTTGTAAAGTAAAAGGCTTATCTGATCGAGTATGTATTCATAGAAAACATAAATTTTATTTTTAAAAAACGTTGATGGAACTCTTGGGATTTGTGTGGATTATTGTAATCATAACCAAGTTATGATAAAGAATCAATATAATCTTCCATTATTTGAAGATATATTTTATCAATTGAGGGGATCCCAGAGGTTCTCTAAAATGGAATTATATTCTTGTTATCACCAAATTCAGGTTCATAATTAGGATATTCTGAAGTTGGCTTTTAGAAGTAGATATGAACATTATATGTATGTGGTTATTTCTTTCGGTCATAAAAATGTACAATAAATATTTATATAATTAACGAATCAAATATTTCAAAGGAATCTTGATTCTTTTTTGGTGGTGTTTATGGATTACATACTGTTGTATTCAAGGAAAAAGAGGAATCATGAACACCACTTAGTAATAGTGTTGTTTATCTTGCGAGATCATCATTTTTATTAAAATCTTTCAAAGTTTGAATTTTTGATACATGAGGTACATTTCCTTGATTATTTCATTTATAAAAAAGGTGTTCGGTTGTTCATGAGAATATAGAGGTTGTTATATCTTGGGAATTAATAAATAATGTGTTTGAGGTGCATAGTTTCTATGGCTTATCTCGTTATTACCAATGATTTATGTGTGGATTTTCATGACAAGCATCACCAATGATATCTTTGAGGAGAAATTTTGATCTATTACAATGGAACAATGAATGTCACAAGTCTTTTCAAGAGAATAATGTTCTCCTTATATCAGCACCTATCATGATATTGTTGGAATCAGGATTAGGATATGTGGTGTATTTGGATGCTTTGAGATTAGGGTTGGGATGTGTTCTCATACAGGGAGATCATTTCATTGCTCATGTATTCTGATAGTTAAAGGTTGATAAGAAGTACTAAGAAACACATGATTTGGAATTGGTTTTTGTTGTTCATGATTTGAAGACTTGGCGACACTATCAATTTTTTTGAGTAATTTATGGTGTTTATGGATCATAAGAGCTTGAATTACATTTTCTTACAAATATATATGAATCTAAGACAATGAATATGGATGAAGTATCTTAAAATTTCGGACTCTGACTTAATGTATATACCAGGTAAAGGGAACTCTGTGGAGTATACATTAAGTAGGATGTAATATAGTCAGTTAGAGAAATATGATTCAGATCAATGGAATATAGTTTTGGTGATAGCTGAAATACACTTGGATTGTGTTGACAATGGTAAGGTTACAATTTTCTTTCCAGTCACAGTTATACATGATTTGGTTGAGAAGGTTAAATATTCACATACCTAAGATTCTGAATGTGTATCTATGAGGTCAAATCTCAATGGTGGGGAGACCATTGAGGGATGGAAGTTTGAAGAGATATCTATTTTGTGCTTTGGATACCAGATTGTGGTGCCTATGACGTATCAAGAACAACAATTAATTCGTACTACAATTCTAAATGGGATGATCATAGTGGAATAAAAAATATGTATAGGGAACTAAAATAATATTTTTGGTTTGTGGGATTGAAGAGAAAGGTGGAAGAGTTTTTTTGAGATGCCTCACCTATTAGTATGTCAAGGAAGAGCATCAACGACAAACAATTATGTTGTAATATTTACCAATTCATATATTGAAATAGGAGTATATAGTTATGAACTTTGTCATAGTTATACCAAGAATGGTTAGGAAACATTATTTCATATGGGTGATTGTATATTTCCTCACATAATCACCCCATTTCACCACTATTTATGAATCTAATACAGTGGAACACTTATCCAAAAAATATATATAAGAAGTGATACAAAGGAATGGAATACTAGTTTCAATAATATCAAACACAGATCCAATATTGACGTCTTATTTTTGGAAATCCTTACAGTAAGACCTTAGAAACTAATTGACATTGATTATGGCTTACCACACTCAAATGAATGGATAGTCTGAATGGAAAATCCAAACATTGGATGGACTTTTGTAGGTCTTATATAATGGGTTTTGGTGTCTCATGGGAAGAGAATATATTATTAGTGGATTTATTGTACAAAAACAATTATCAGTCCTTGATACATATGGATCCTTTAGAAGAATTGAAAGGGATTCCTTGTTTCTATCCACTTTGTTGGGTGGAAACAGGAGAGACATCACTATTTAGTCCAAGCCTTGTACTAGAAATAATGGATAAGATTCAGTTGATAAGGAAGAGTATAATTATGGAGCAGAGTCATCATAAATCATATGCATATAAATTTCGATGACCATTGTCCTTCAAGTTGAGTGATCATGTGTTCTTGAGAATATCTCCAAGTCTTGGGCATCATCATTTTAGTAATCAGGTCATGTTATCTCCTCAATAAAAAGGCCCTTTTGAGATTCTTGAATGAGATGGAGAGGTGGCATATCAGTTGGATTTTACACCAAGGTTCTGTTCAGTGCACAATGAGTTTCATGTATCTTAGTAAAAGAAATACCAGCTTGATCCTGACCATGTGACTTGATGGGATCACATTGACCTAGAGCTGGATGCTATGTTGGTTCATGTGTTGGTATAGATTCTGGATAGGAATATAAATTATTTCATGGGAAAAGCATCATTTTAGTAGGGGTTTTGTGGAAAAAGGTCAGATATTGGAGGAAATGTGGGAGTAAGAAAAGGAAATGATGGGGAAATGGCCTAAACTCTTCCAACATGTTTGTGGTTTCCTAATTTTTGAGGATGGAAATACCAAAGGTGAGGAGAATATAACACCCCTATTTTAAGTAAAAGACTCTTTATTCATGTATTTTGATTTTTTATAATGTTTACGTTGAGTTTTGGGAGATTATGAGGGGTTTTGGAACTTCTTAGAGGATTTTCTGGAGGTACAAGATTATAAGAAGCAATGCATAATATGAAATACAAACAGTGGGCACTAGGTAGGTGAACAGTTAGGTTCATGGTTTGACCAAACCATTTTTATACCTATGAGAATCCTTTTATTCATGTACATAGAGTAATATCACGATTGGCACATAGTTTTTCTACCGATTTTAGCCAATCATGTGAGGGGTGTCTTGAATCATGCATGGTTAGTGAACATTTTGATTGAATATGTGCCCTAACTATGCATTGTGTATTTTCAGATTTGAAAATTGTGGATCTAACTCAAATTAGTACTTGGGTCCCCTTTTTTATTTCCTAATCCTTTATATTCCCAAATTATTTTTCCTCCCAAGGCTTGAGGGGTGATTCCCTTCTATTCAAGAGTATTTTTAGGTGATTCAAAGCACGTTGGAGATCAAGAATCACATATAAGTCTCTTTCATTGGTCATTCCTCTTATATCTCTTATCATTCTCTTTCCTGGAACCTTCAATTTGATCCACTATGGATAGATCATTGTTCCTTGGTGATAATTGTAATTCTTTATGATTGGATATAGGGATGTAATGGTGGTTAATTATTAGATCAAGATATTTTTTGTTTATTTATTCATTCTTTACAACCTTTTTTATGTTGTTAGCAAGTTTATCATTTTCAATTGATTATGAATTGAATGATTGATTTCAAATTGATTTAATTGATTATAATGGTTTTGAAATCCTTGTAAGATTCTTGTTCTAAACCTATTTAGTGACAGTTTCAGAAAATTGTGGAATGTGGATGGATTATAGAAAATGATATTTAGTTTATGTTTTTAAAATTATGATTTAATAATTTTTTGGTTTTAAATCATGGAAAATGGTTTTTGAAATGTATTAAATAAATTATGTTTTTATGTTGAATTATTTGGGGTTGTATTTGGAAAACACTATTTCTATGAGTCTATTATTTCAATGTGACCCTGAATAAGGGGTGTGTACAATTGTGGTATAAGATATGTTACCCCGGATAAGGGGAATGTTCCATTGGGGCACAAGGAGATTGGAAACCTATTGATGACTTGGTAGATGGACGAGAGACTACTAGTTAGTATAGAACAATCACCTGGGCATGAATAGTGTGTGTTTGGAGACATGGATGTGGGTATCCTAAATAACGGAAAGAATGTTTTTGATGCTTTGTGAAATGTTTTCTTTGGAAATTTTACATGGATGGATATAAATTGTTTAGGTTTTTTCAAACTATTTTATATAATTTGTGCTAACAAGTTTTATCCTAGTGATGTGAGTTCGTATTTCATTTGGGGAAATCCTTCTATGTTTAGACTCACCCCCTTCTTGGGCACTATTGTGTGTTTGCAGATGTCATCTATTTAGGAATAGGTAAATGAACAATATCTATGTTCTTTAGTGGTGCTTCATGATACCATGGGCATGAATTGTAATTCTTGATATTGGAGAAAGTAGAAATATACTAGTGTAAGAACCCGGATCATCATTTTGGGTATTTATCTTTATTTAAGGTTGTTTTTTTGGATGTAGGAAGAGTTGGGAAATTTTCTATGTACACATTGTATACTATTGAGTACACACTGTGAACTCGGTTTCCACGTATAGCCGTGTACTGGCTGTGTAATGGTCGAGTTCATGGTCATGGGGGTCACCTGGATGGCCGCCTAAAGCAGGATCCGACTAGGGCTAGTACATGAAATCTAAATTAAATTAATCCTCCATGTAATTTTATTTTTATTTGATTAATCGGAGTGGGGTCACCATGAAAACCCTGCTTTTTTATTACACAATTAAACATAATTTACTACATAAATTTCACTTGATTAAACATAGAAGATCGAGAGTTCAAGTGTCTTTGGGGATTAAGATCATTACATAACAACTTAAAACATAAAATTCAACATCTATATTTAAAACTTCCTTTATATGACCAATAAATTCCCTCGTACTTAGCATTGTATGGGATAACCTGAGGACATGCATAAAAAGGGTGAGTTATAAAGCCCTATTAGGGAATGAACATGGAATAACATGAGGAATACAATACATGTTAGAAAATAAGCATATCAATAGAGCACAATGGAATCATAAACATAAAGGCATGATAAAGCATGATAATCATAACATGGAAATGTGGCAACAAGACTTAACATGGAATTAGCATGAGCCAAGGCTCATTGCACATGGAGTATGAGTAAACCCTCATTGCACATGAATCATGAGTAAACACTCGTTTAACTTGAATTATCATGAGTAAAAACCCATTGCACATGACGTATCATGATAATATACATTACCCACTGCATTGGAGTTCTATCAGGGCACACCCTTCTTAAACATTTCATTTCATGCATAAGTGTTCCACATGGATCATACAACATTGAATCATTCAAAATAATTATTTATTACACAATAAAGTAATGTGGAATACATACATGAAACAATTTTAACAATAAGTAAATGTGAATAAAGGTGAATACCCTTGATAGAGAAATGGACATGGTATTCACTACACAATGACTTCGGCTTGGAAAATCACGATACAATTTCGGCAACATAATGACGTGACATAAGAACTCATAAAAATGGTTGATGAGAGGGAAATGGGCGTCTCATAATATTTAAATGACATGGAAAGTGATGGGGTCATATGGATACATGTCCCAAAAAACTTAATGTAATTTAGATTCATGATACGAAATAATTGCTTGACTGTAAATGAGGAGAGAGAAATTTCTTTCGGAATTTCAGCATAGTAACAGGTGTACAAGTGAGGCTTTTAATGAGACAGAAAGGGGTATCCCATTATTCAAACATAAAGAGGGCAATATGGGGGAGGTGAGAAACCATACCCAAACATTTGTAATTTAAATTAAATGGGCCTAACAACTTAAAGAATATTGGACAAAAATGAGAATGAAGAAAAACCCTTACTTGGAAGTGTGCTTCCAAAGGCTTGAGAGAGGCTATAGAGAGGATTCTTGGGATCTTGGGCCCCCTTGGGAGTATTCTAGAGAGAGGAGGAAATAGGTTGGACAAAGTCCAAAGGCTTTTAGTGAGTAGGAAGTGGGAGGATGGGTGGGTTTATATAGGAAAGGATTGGGAATTGTTTATTATTTAGGGTTGGGACACCTCACATTAATCTAATCAAAACCACAATCCAGACCATGGTTATTTCCCATGGTTTTTTAAAAGGGGAGTGGAAAACAATATTTTATAAGTCCAAAGTCCTAAATTCATAAAATAATTGGGTTTCTTATGTGGAGGTGAGTCACACTCAAGGAAAACCATTTAAAAAGACAAAATGTTTAATATGTCTTGAAAGGGTCCACTAAAGCTTTGTAAAATAAGTCAAAAAACCCAAAATCACATTATTTAAATGGTAAAAAATAGATTGGAGGAACATAAAGTTTATAGTATATTATTACATCACAATTGGGTTATATGATTTCATAAAACACATTATATATTTAAACGGTATTTAATTTTTACCCAAAAATTTGACTGTCTCAGAAAATTATGAAAAATTCACCATTGGATAATTTCGACATCCTGACTCCAAAAATAATATTCATTTTATTTAAAAAATTTTATAAATATTTTAATTTTCACTTTTAAAATAAAAATTGACATTTATCGAAAATTCATGGGTTTTGAAAAAAAATTTCTTTCAATCCATAATAAAAATTACAATTGCATTCATAAAATTATATGATCATTTATATTTAATAAAATTTAATTTAATAATAATAATAATATTTTATTAAAATATTATTTAATTCAAAAATCCATTAATTCATCAAAATATATTTCTTTGTTGAATATTAACTAAAAATACTATTTGTGCTTTAAAAACTATTTACAAAGTAACAATAATAAAATGAAAGTATATTCATTATTATGTAAAAAAATAAAGTACATAACCATAGTACTAGGGTCTTGTTATATAACCCATCAAAACACCCACATAAGATAGAAGGATGAGGTGTGCGATGGTGACAGAATCTTGGGGTGGCTCAGATAACTTTGCTCTGGTGGTGATCTCTATCAACTTCTACTTCTCCCGCATGCAGTTCCTATCAAGATTAACATGTTCAAGATCATCTTGATCTTGTTCAAGAGTGAATCCCAATGATGCCACCTCCTTTCTCAGCTCTAAAAAATGGGCTTCATATGGGGAAAGTCTACTGGATGGGGCCATCAATTCTTTTGTCTGAGTAAATTGTATTTGTTAAAGCCCATATTTATACTAATCACGTGATCATTGTTCAACGAATATATTAGCAATAGTCACAAATCATTAATGGTAGTTTAAAATCCAAAAACATAAAACAAAATAATGTTATATGTTGTATAAACATTTAACATATTAATACATTTAATTATATCAATATGTATTTTCATTAACAAATTTTTGGGTCGTTACACTCTTATGCCGTTAAGACATTTTACCCTCAACATTTCATTTCACATGCTAGGACAAAAGTCTATGTGGGTACTTTTCCTTAATTTCTTCCTCCACTTCCCATGTTGCCTCTTCGTATATATGGTTTCACCATAGTACCTTGAGCAGATGAGTAGTCTTGTTGCGTAGAACTCTGTCTCTACGATACAAGATCTTCACTGGATGCTACTCATAGGAAAGATCATCCTCTAGATTTACTACCTCTGAAGAGAGTACATGTGAAGGGTCTGGTATGTACTTCCTTAAGAGGGATGCATTAAAGACATCCTGTACTTTGGCCATGTTAGGTGGATTTGCTAGTTGATAGGTCACATCCCCAACACAATCAATAATCTTGAAGGGGACGATGTACCTAGGACTTAACTTCCCTTTATTTCCAAACCTCATGACCTTGTTCCATGGAGATATGCGTAGAAATACCATGTCTCCAACTTTAAACTCAAGGTATAATCGATGGTTATCTGCATAACTCTTTTGTCGACTCTGGGATGCCTTGATATGCTGTAGAATTTTTTTCAACTTCTCCACCATTTCATCAACCATTTCTGGTCCTAGAAGATCATGCTCACCGACTTCATCCCAACATGTCAGTGTTCGAAACCTCTTCCCATACAGGGATTCATATGGTTCCATTCGGATGCTTGAGTGGAAAACGTTGTTATATGAGAACTCAACCAGAGGAAGATGTTAATACCATCCTCCTTTGATGTCGAATCAGCATGCTCTCAACATGAACTCAAGTGTCTGGATAGTCCACTTATATTGGACATCAGTTTGATGAAGATAAGTCGTAATGAAGTTCAGCTCAGTATATAGATCATGTTGATGACTCTTCCAATACATAGAGATGAATCTTGGATCTTGATCGGACACAATAGATAGTGGTACTTCATCCATACATACAACTTCTTTGACATAAAACCACGCATGTTTACCAAATGAGAAGTCCTCTCGAACTGCAATAAAGTTAGCTGTCTTTATAAGAAGATCCACAACGACCCATATAGCATTATTTCCTCTGGATGTCCTTGGAAGTCCAGTGACAAAGTCCATGGTAATTTTCTCCCACTTCCATGCTGGAATGGGTAGTGGTTGCATCATCCCCTTATAATTTTGTCTCTCAACCTTAACTTGCTGACATACCATACACTTTGATGTATATTCGGAAATCTCCTTTTCATATTGTACCACCAAAGGTTTTCTCGGAGATCTCGATACATCTTTGTGCTCCCTGGGTGGACAGAGATGGTCTAGCTTTGTACATCATTCAATAGATCCTTATTTATCTCTAGATCATATGGTAGACATAATCTCATCTCAAATATTTCAACTACTTCCTCACCAACATTGAAATCAATGGATTTACCATTTCTAATGGCTTCCACCCTTTTCTGAATTTCCACATCTTTTCTTTGATCATCCTTTATTTTGTCCAAGAGGGATGGTTGAGAAATCATTTGAGAAAGGGTTTATGATGTTCCTCCCCTAATGATTCCCATGTCCATCCATTGCAAATCTAAGAAGATCAGATCCTTTTCAATTCTTATCACTTATAAAGATGCATGATCATTTCTTCTTAGAGCATATTCCACCATGTTTGCCTTATCGGGATGGTAGTGGATTGAGCAGTCATAATCCTTGATGAGATCTATCCATATTCACTAGCGCATATTGATCTATTTCTATGTGAATATATATTTGAGACTCTTGTGGTCAGTATATATATCACATTTCTCCCCATAGAAATAATGCCGCTAGATTTTCAAGGCAAAGATCACAACGGCCAAATCTAGATCATGTGTTGGATAGTTTTGATCATGGATTATAAACTTACTTGAGTCATAGGCTATCAAATTATCATTTTTCATCAACACACAACCTAATCCCTTCTTAGAAGAATCACCATACACCAAAAAGAGTTCTCCACTTGCAGGCAGTGTGAGTACTAGCGCAGTGATAGGCTTCTCTTTCAACTCCTTGAAACAATCTTCACATTACCATGTCAAGAAAAACATTAGTACCTTCCATGTCAGCATGGTAATTATGTTTTAAAATCATGAAAAGTTCTTCACAAATCATCTATAATACCCAGATAGACCAAAAAAGCTGTGGATGTCTGTTACAGAAGTTGGCTTGGGCAACTCTTCAATTTCCTTCATCTTAGTAGGGTCCACATATATCCCTTTTCCAGTGATAAAATCCCCCAAGAATGATAATTCCTCCATCCAGAACTCACATTTACTGTAATTTTCATACAACTTCTTCCTTCGCAAAGTCTTTATCACAATTTTCAAATGCTCCTCACGTTCCTCCTTACTCTGAGAGTATTTCAAAATATCATCAATAAAGACTACCACAAATTTGTCAAGGTAATATCTAAAGACTCTATTAATTAAATCCATGAAAATTTATGGAGAATTAGTAATTCCGAAGGGCATCACTATGAAATCATAGTGTCCATATCTCATTCGAAAGGTAGTCTTGGGAATATCTTCCTTCCACACATTTAATTGGTGATATCCTGACTGAAGGCCTACCTTAGAGAAATAATTGGACCCACGAAGGTGATCGAACAAGTCATCTATTTGTGGCAGGGGATACTTGTTCCTTATCGTGATTTTATTGAGCTCACGATAATCAATGCAGAGATGAATTGATCCATCCTTCTTCTTGACGAAGAGGACTGGCGAACCCCACGGTGAAGCACTCGGTCATATAAAACCCTTCTCCGTATTCTCCTATAACTTATTCTTCAACTCTTCCAACTCTATGGTGGCCATTATATAATGTGTCTTTGAAATTGGTAGAGACCTTGGGATAAGTTCAATTAAGAACTCAACATATCGGTCCTGAGGAATACCAAAAAACTCTTTAGGGAATACATCTGTGTAATCCCTCATGATGGGAATGTCTTCAAGCATGATTCTCTCCTTTGTCTCAATCAATTGAGATAGATATTATTTCTCATAAGGCATAAATATATAAACTTGAGATTATGATTTAAAAGGATATTCATCTTCCTCCTTGAATTTGAAAATAATTGGAGGATAATTCGGGATGTGAAGAGTGATCTCCCTTTCCCGGCAGTTGATAGTGGATTTGTATAAAGACAGCCAATACATGACCAAGATAGCATCAAACTCCTCTAAAGGAAACATGACAAGATTTTATAGGAGGTTCAGTCCACAAACGTTAATCGAGGATGAGTTATAAACCATGGACGCAACAATTTCCCCATTCGCTGTTCTAAAAGATAACTTTTCCTCCAAATTGTGAGGTTGTGTTTGAATTGTTCTACTAAAATTGAAAGATATGAAAGAATTCACAAATCCAGAATCAAATTGTAGGTTTTATATTCTTGAATGAATAACTAGAGTACTTGTAACCACATCCTTTTCCAGCTCCACCTCAGCATTAGTGATAGCATAAGCCCTTCCTTGTTACCTTAGAGGCTGTTGTTTATTGCCTCTGACAACCCTAGGCTTAGGGAAATTTTTTTCATAATACCCAAGCTCCTTACAGTTGTAACACTGCACTGTCGGTTGAGTGTTCATATGAACCTTCCTTTATTCTTCAACATTAGTGGGATTTTTCATATCCCTTCAATATTTCTTTTCCAGATGACCAAAATTTCTGCATTTGACGTAATTCCTGGTTCCCTTGAGATAGTTACCATAATGTTTCTTCCCACAATTTTTGCAAGTGAAACAATCAGTCTTTTTTCCATCAGGGGATTTTTTTGATGGAACACCCATTTTTTTATCCATTTTCCTCTTCTAGTCACTGGGCCCATGAGACCACTAGGAGTCTTCAATATCCATTTCAAACGTGATGGCACAACAGACAATATCCTCATAACTGTCGAAGTCTCGCATCACCAAAGCTTTTCGTAGACTTGGCTTTAGTATGCTAAAGAAGCGATCCACCATGCTTTTAGTGTTCATGAGAAATCCAAAGGCGTACCTTGAATGCCTTGTAAAGTTTTCTTTATACACCCGATGGACTCATCTTCCTTCTTCATGACTCCGAGGAACTCTCCTTCCATCTTGATATGGAGGGTTAGAGGAAAATATTTGTTGAAAAACATCCTATTGAATTCTTCCCAATTCATGGAATCAATTTCATCTTGGGACTTTTTATTCTTGATCAGTGTCCACCACTGATCAGCTTCCCCATCAAAACGATATGCCGCTAGTACAAATTTTTCCTCTTATGAGTACTGGAGGACAAAGAATATCATTTAAATGGAGTTAATCCATTGTTCTATGAGGAGGGGATTAGAAGATCCGCTAAGTATGGGAGGCCTTTTCCGCATGAAGGATTCCACGACAACTTTCTCTTTCCATGGAAGAAGAGGGAGTTCCTCCTGATTCAAGTTTTTATTCATAACATGAGCCAGCTGAGAAAATATGGTCATGATGTTTTGAGCACCCTCTCCCATCATATCAGGAATATCATTAGGGAAATCTTCACATTTCCTATCACATTGGTTGTTGTAACATGTTCTTATATTTCCCACCATTAATGAAGAAAAAGAATGTATTAATAGAGGTCTTAAATACTTATACATTGATCTTAAAAAATAAACATTGAACATAAAAGTATAAACTTATAAAGAATAATTATATCCCAACTTGTGATTTCTTTGGTTTAAATCTAGGTTATCCACAATCTATTTATGAACTTATATTCTTATGGGACTTTTTCCCATAATAATGATTTTTACTAAGATCGTGAATCTACCAAATCATATCCCTCGGGGGTGTCGTAACCAAGAGTGCATCAAGGCCCGTTTTCATGCACCGGTTCGCATTCAATTCTAGCTCAAAGCGGTGTTTTCGTGTTTTACCACTAAGATACATTTGTGCCAGAGCAGCCTCTACCTGCTCATATCCAGACAGGGATGTATTTTTGTGATAACCCACTTACTCAATACTCACAAAAACATAAGGATGTTTTTATTAGTCTTGTCTCTAAGGATTACCTAGGGTTTTATAATAATAATACCAAAAATAAATAAACCTATCCTCTGATACCAACTATGACAATCCTTCTTTTCATTACATAATTAAACATAATTTACTACATTAACTTCACTCGATACAACAAAGAAGATAGATAGGTCTAGTTTCCTTGGGGATTAGGATCATTACATAAAACGTAAAACATAAAATGAAACATATTTATTGAAAACATCCTTTACATGACCACTACATTCCATCGTACTTAGCATTGCAAGGTATAGCCTATGGAGATGCATAAAAAAGGGTGATCTATAATGCCCGGTTAGGGAATAAAATGAAATAACATGAGGAATACAATAAATGTTAGACAATAGGCATATAAATAGAGAAAAAGAGAAGCATAAACATAAATTCATGATAAATCATGATAATCAAAACATGGAAATGTGGCAACAACACTTAACATGGAATTAGCATGAGCCAAGGCTCATTGCACATGGAGCATTAGTAAACCCTCTTTGCACATGCAGCATGATTAAACCATAATTTCACTTTAATTATAAATAATAAACACCCATTTCACTTGACGTATCATGATACTATACTTTACCCAATACATTTGAGCCCTATCAGGGCGCACCCTTCTTAAACATTTCATTTCATGCATAAGTGTGCCACATGGATAATACAACATCGAATAATTCAACATAATAATGTATTCCATGATAAAGGAATGTGGAATAAATAAATAAAAATATTTAAACAATAAGTAAACATGCATAAATGTGAATAACCTTGATGGAGAAATGAGCATGATATTCTCTACACAATGACTTTGGCTTGAAAAATCGCAGTGCAATTTTGGCGTCATAACGGTGTGACATAAGAACTCATAAAAATGGTTGATGAGAGAGAAATGGGTGTCTCATAATATTTAAATATCATGGACAGTAATGGGACATATAGATACATGTCCCAACACATTTAATGTAATTTATATTCATGATACAAAAGAATTGATTGAATGTAAATGAGGAGAGAGAAATTCCTTTTGGAATTTTGGCATAGTAACGACTGTACATGGGAGGATTTTAATGAGAGAGAAAGGTGTCTACCATTATTAAAAAATAAATAGGGAAGTATGGGGGTGGTTTGAAACCATACTCCAATATTTTTAATTGAAATTAAAAGGGCATAACAACTTAAAGAATATTGGACAAAAATGAGAAAGGAAGAAAAACCCTTACTTGGAAGTGTGCTTCCAAAGGCTTGAGAGAGGCTTCTTGGGAGCTTGGGGAACCTTGTTAGGATTCTAGAGAGAGGAGGTAAGAGTTTGGATGATCTCAAAAGGCTTTTAGTGAGTATTAAGTGGGATCTTTGTTGGGATTATATAGGAAAGAAGAGGGAATTGTTTATTTTTTAGGTTTGGGACACCTCACATTAATATAATAAAAAAACACAAACCAACTAATGGTTTTTGCCCACGAATTTTTCCAAGGGGAGTGAAAAACAATATTTTATAAGGCCAAAGTCCAAACTTATTAAAATAATAGGGTTTCTTATGTGTAGGTGAGTCACACTCTCAAGGAAAACAATTTAAAAATACAAAATGTTTAGTAAGTCTTTATGGGTCCACTAAAGCTTTGAAAAATATGTAAAACAAACCCAAAATAAAATTATTTTGATGGTAAAACATATATTGTCCGCACATAAAGTTTATTGTATTTTAATACGTCACTATTGGGTCATTATGATATCATAAAACACATTATATATTTAAAAGGTATTTAATTTGTTCCCAAAAATTTTACTGTCTCAGAAAATTATGAAAAATTCACCATTGGATAATTTAAATGTCCTGATTCCAGAAATAGTATTAATTTTATCTAAATAATTTTCTAAATATGTTAATTTTCACATTTAATATAAAATTGACATATATCGAAAATTCACGGGTTTTGAAAAAAATGGCTTTCAAAGCTTAATAAAAATTACAATTTTATTCATAAAATTATATGATAACTTAAATTTAATAAAAATAATTTAATAATAATAATAATAATTTATTAAAATAATATTTAATTAAAAAATCCATTAATTCCTCAAAATAGATTTCTTAGTTGAATATTAACTAAAAATACTATTTGTGATTTTAAAACTATTTACAATGTAAAAACAATAAAATGAAAGTATATTAATTATTATATAAAAAAATAAAGTACATAACCATAGTACTAGGGTTTTGTTACATAAACTCTCAAAACAATCGCATAAGACTGATGGGTGAGGTGTGTGATGGTGAGAGACTCTTGGGGTGGCTCGGATAACATCGCTCGGGTGGTAATCTCTATCAACCTCCACTTCTCCCGTAGGCAGTTTCTCTTAAGCTTAATGTGTTCAATCTCAGCTTGAGGTTGGTCAAGAGAGAAGACCAATGTTGCCACCTCCTTTCCGAGATCTGACAAATGGGATTCATACGGGGAAAGTCTACTGGATGAGGCCATCACTTACTTTTTCTGAGTAAATTGGATTTGTTAAAGCCCATATTTATACTAATCATGTGATAAGCCTTCAATGACTATATTAGCAACAGTCAGAATTATTAACTGTATTTTAAAATAAAAAAACATAAAACAAAAGTAGTGCATATGTTGTATAACCATTTCATATATTAATACATTTAATTAGATCAAGAGGGATTTTTATTAACAAATGTTTGGGTTGTTACAGTCACATCTCATCAACAGAACAAACTTCTTATTCCTATGTTTCGTACATGGGAGCGATGTACGACTGAAGATCTTTGAGATCCTATCATTCCTCTATCTGAGATCTGATTGAGAATTCACTTGTTGCGTGGGATTCCCACAGGTGAGTTTTATCTTTCCCTAGATCCTCTCTTCATGATTTCTCCTCTCTAATTAGTTATCGAGGGTTGATCATTTTTACCCTTTTCATAGATCTACGTCCTTCTAGGTCGATTCAAGGGCTACGTTCAAGAGTATTCATCGTAGAACATCAAGGTGGGTGGTTGGTGAATTTATTCGATTGTATTTGGATTATATATGATTAAAGTGACAAATACCCATGTTGGGGTATTGCATATTTTGTATTTCAACCCTATTAAATAACTGATATGGTTTGGTTATTTGATTAAGGGTTTTTTATGAATAAGATTGTATACACTTGTTAACGAGACACCCCACAGGTGTGTTACCTTGTTTGACTCTTATTCGTTGTTTTCTCTAGGTTTCCTATGAGGTATACCGAGATTTCTATGCCTTGAGTTGTTGGGATAGAGTTGATTGGTCATATGTGATGCCTTTTTTATTCTTTGATTAATATTGAGCCATGAAATAGTTTCAATTTCATGTAGAGCCTTTAATGATTGTTGTATGAATGCTGATCTTCCTTAGACTATGAGAGACTTAGACCATGAAAATTGTGATGGTTTCTATGTTTATTTACATAGGACCATGAGAGACTTGGTTTAGATTTTGACCTAGGTGGTATTGATTGTGAGATCAACCCATAAGTAATTTATGATTATTTACACTATGTTGACCCAGGGGGTATTGAATGTGAGAGATAGCCGGAGGTTGTGTGTAATTTATTGACGCTTTATTGACCTAGGGGCACTGAACATGAGAGAATATCATGTTCTCGTTTGCAATTGATCAGTTGTATGTTAAACCAAACGGGATAGATCATGAGAACTTTCCCTGAGTGTTGTTATGAATGATTCATTGTGTTATTATGACGAGTCTACCAAGCTAAAGCACAATCATGGACTCACTTCACTTGTTTGTTTAGATGGTCTTCTGAGACGTCTGCTTTATTACTATTACATAGGGGATACAGAGCTTAGGATAGATCCCAAGGTTACATTATTCAATGGATTGAATAATTATTAAATATAAATGAATATAATTGAAAACTATAGGATTATTTAATTTTGAGTACTTCCTAGTTTATTGCTTCATTTTGGAATATTAACTACTATATATATTCACTGATAGGTAGGCACTGATCTTTTGGTGGTTTTTTATTGGGATTCGTATGACACCCTATTTGGGTCATGATTTTGGACCCAAATAGATTATATGGTTTCAGGTGTAAATAAGGGCAAGCGCCCTTCTTCATCTGGAACATGATTGCTGTTGGAGCTGGAGAGCATAGAACCAAGCTGAGACTTGAGATACTATTGGAGTTTACAAATTTTTTTACTTTGGTTTTAGTATTGTATTTCCAGGATTGTGACTTGTTTGGAATATTTCCAAGAGACACGTGACATGCATCATTCATTTGTATATGCTGTAGTTTTTTATACTATCAG
The DNA here is from genome assembly GCA_963277665.1 of Viscum album. Lineage (NCBI taxonomy): Eukaryota > Viridiplantae > Streptophyta > Magnoliopsida > Santalales > Viscaceae > Viscum > Viscum album. The sequence goes on along the minus strand of OY728167.1, from coordinate 365,537,823 downwards.
TCCTACACTGTTTTCTTATGTTGTATGGTATTATTGCTTCTACTACTGTTTACTATTTGTTTTTATTGTTTTACTCTGGCTATGAGGAAATAGTTTCCACACTATCGCACCCAAGGCCATCGCTGCTAGTCTCCAGCCTCTTTCTTTAGGAAAATGCGCATGATGCCATGTGACCAACTGGGTATAGGGATCCTTTGGGCGGTACCTAGATTCAGGACATTACAAAGTTGTTTCACATGAGTTTTATTTTATACTTTGTCATACTATTTGGAGCCTAGAGATAGGTATATGAAGGAATATGTAGTTGGTAATAATCTATACTCGATAGTAGCTAACCTTTTATAGGGAAAACCCAATTAACCTTGATATTGAAATTTTTCTTCTTTTTTCGAATTCGTTATAGTGGATTTGATTTCACCATTGGTTTAAGAAATTGTTTTGTGTTGTTATTTTTTATATCATTGTGGTCATATTTTTGTTGAAACCGAATGAGATGAGGGTATTCCATCTCATACATCATATAGGAACTTTCTAGAGATCCCTTGTCATGCATTCTTATCATGCAATTTGGGATTCATTACTGATTTCATGCTATTGTGATAGATACTATGCAAGGTATACATGTCGTTGTGAAAAATGTCCTCATACAATATATACTATTTTGATTGTGTATTAGAATATGTGAGGTTTCATTGGGATGAACACCAAACATTGGTCCCTAAGGTGTTATGGTCCCTCTTGGATCGAAATTTGGTGGAACAAGTTTGAACTTTAATTGAATTTTCTCAAGTTTTGATTTGAATAAGGATGCAAAACATTCATTCATAGGTGTATGGGCTCTCATGGTTTATAATTTTTTATGCCATGGAAACATTTTAAGATTTTAGGGGTTCCATATAAGTTTCAAAGGCTTACTATCTTTAAACCCAGACAACACGACATGTGGTGTTATGAACACACACTATGTGTTCTTATGTTCTGGAAGAATCAAATTATCTTAAGTACTTTCAGTGTATTGTATGTAAACACCGTGTAGTATTTAATAGTGTGAATAACTATGTGAGAAAAGACACGAGGTTGGGAAAAATTAGTAGAACACACAGTGTATAGGGAGTACACATCGTTCCATAAGGACCGTGTGTTCTTCCGTGTGAATAAATACATGGGTGGATGAGGCTTATGTTTTACACGTCATGTCCTATTTATGCAAGCCATTTAGAGTTTACCATATCTATGACCATGTGATCACAGACACAGGAGGTTATTACTTATTTAGTATATGTCATGTCTAGGTTGATAATTATGTGTAGTGTTACCAAGGAGAGAATCGTATGGTTTGAGATAAGTAGAAGTACTTGGGAAGGGGAAAATTCATGTACACTCCATGTCATTAGAGGAACATGTTGTGTGTATGGGGGTTACACTACCAAGATTGGAAGAGGTGCACACCGTGTTAAAAGATTATGATAACACATCGTGTAGAGTTTCTAAACAACGTGTAATACTGTTTCATAGAACTTTAATTCTTTCTTCTCTTGTTTATTTCTTGCGCTACAAAATTTTTGTCCTTGATAATCGTGAACTGAGGTGTGCGGTTGACCTTACAGATTCATGACGCCAAGACATCCTTGGATTTTGTTCCATGTGTAGGGAAATGACCAGACATCGAAAAGGATAGATTAGGGACTACCAATACATCCTCCCATCATGAATTTATTGGAACCAGCTATTATAATGGGCACAGGTGCTGATGCATTGTTCCTTGAAGGTTTTATGAGGATGATTCTAACATTCTAGGGAGCACCACATCCTACTCCAACTGTGGTAGAGTTGACACGGGTGTTCCAGTGGTAGCACACTCCCACTTTTTCTAGGGATTTAGGATCATAAGATAAATAGTCATGGTTGGAGTCCATACTTCCCATCTTCGATCATTTGGGGACGCCTCTAGAGAGGAGGGGGAAGCTAGCGATGTACATGTTGCGTGATTCCACCAAGAGATGGTGGGATGTTATCACACAATCGAGAAATCATTAGGATATGGACTGGGAAGATTTTTATAGGACATTATGTGACTACATATACCCCAAGACGTTGAGGGCCGATCGATCCTGGGAGTTTATGAATTTGGAGTAGTGTGTTATTATAGTGAAGGATTACTCTTCTCATTTCACAAAGCTTCAACGCTTTTCACCTACTTTGGGAGGTGACGAGTTATCACATGATATGCGGTTTGATTATGGTCTCAGGTATGACATTTGATCACTACTGAATGACATCAGGCTAAAATCGATGACAACTATAATGAATCAGGTGCTGATTACTGAGAAAAATATGATGGAGTTGGGAGTTGTGAGTAAAGGAAATTCAGAATTCATGGCTAGTAATCCATCGTTTAATAGAAGGAAGTGTCACAGGGAGTCTTCATGGGGTGATTCCAGTAGCAGGGATGTATCTACAAGTAGCCAGGTGAGGTGATACCAGTGCAGAATGACTAGGAACATGAGACCTTAGTTCCTAAGAGACCCAGTTGAGTGCCGATCATGCGGCAAGATAGTGCATCTTCAACATTTTTTTGAGTTCTTCTCACCAACTTCTAGTGATATTGGTTCTGTTATGACTGCATGTTGAGGTGCAGGACCACCAGTTTCTCCTCAATCATGGAACTAGAGTTTGTCAGACCATTTAGGCCAAGGAGGTGGTCATGGTCATGGTTGTAAGGCTTCATATTTTTATCGATAGCAGGGTAGATCTGCTCTGAGTAGTCAGGCAGGGTCGTAGGGTGGAGGTGCATGTCATACTTTTGTAGTGTAGTAGACCCAATAGGAGCAGGATACCAAACCCTTTACAGTTTGAGGTATGATTCTAGTTTCCTTAGTTATAGCTTCAGCGTTTTTTGATACAAGGGATTCCCATAGTTTTATATATATTTTTCATTTTGGAGAGCCTTGGGCTATTTATCTTTACATATAAGGATTTTATGAGGCTAGACACTCCGTTTGGGATGAGGACATCTTGTGTACGTCAATGAAAGGAGTTCCCTCTTGAGTTTGGTGGGTGTCACTTATTTATGGGACCTCTATGTCTTAGAGATGAAAGGATTCAATGTCATTCTCAGAATGGAGTGGTTAGTCTCCTTTCTAGTCTTTGTTGACTACCATCTTCATAGGGTGAGTTTCACATCATCAGAGGGAAAGTATTTTCTACACAATGGATAATGGGATGTCCTGGCGAGTAGAGAGGGACCCGAGCATCATGGGTTGGGAGGAATTATAGCCTATATTGCTAATTTATATCTTGATGAACATGGGATTTCACAGATGTACGTTTCCCCAATGGTGGATCATTTTATAGATGTATTTATAGACAGCATTTTAGGTTTACCTCCAAAGCGTGAAGAATATTTCTCTATTGAGATTGTTCTAAGAGTAGCACCAGTGTACATTCCTCCCTATAGGATTTCTACCGTAGAGTTATAGAAGCTGAAGAAGCAGTTAAAGGAGTTGCAGGAATGGGGTTTCATCTGACCCAGTACTTCTCCTTGGGGTTCACCTGTCCTTTTTTGATGAAGGTAGATGGTACCCACAGTCTTTGTGTGGACTATAAGATGTTGAACTAGTTGACCATTAATAACCGATATCCCTTTCCAAGGATTGATCATCTCTGTGATCACCTTCAAGGATCTCGGGTGTTCTCGAAGATTGAATTGAGATCTGGTTATCATCAGTTGCAAGTTATACCATAAGATATACCTCTTATATCCTTTTGAAGTAGCTATGTTCTTACGAGTATTTGGTTATGTTGTTCAGTCTCACTAACGCGCCCTCAGTTTTCATGGCACTAATGAACTGAGTGTTCTATACTTACTAATATTATTTTGTGGTAGTATTTGTGGAAGATATATTGGTGTACTCTCACACTTGACATGACCATGCCACCCTACATGATATCATTTTGAGTACACTAAAAGATCATAAGTTATATACCATGCTCTAAAAATGACACTTTTTGGTAGACTAGATTCACTTCATGGGTCTTGTTATCTCAAATAAGGGAGTATCAGTAGACCCCGAGAAAGTAAAGGTAGTTGTTTCTCAGGAGTATCAAAAGAACATATTTTAGGTTTGAAGTTTTATGGGGTTGGATGGTAACTACAGATTCTTTATTCATGATTTTCCATGCTTAGAAGCACCACTGACGGGCCTGACTAAGATGGGTGCAAAGTACTTATGGACAGAATCCTACGATTAAACCTTTCAGGAGATTAAGGGAGGTTGAATTCAACACTGATACTAATTTTTCCAAAGTCGAGAAAGTTTTACACCATTTATTTTGATTTGTTAGGTATTAGGCTGGAATCAATGCTTATGCAGGGGTATGGAGTCGTTTCATAGGTGTCTTGGTAGTTGAGGCCATGTGAGAGGAATTACTCGATGCAAAATATCAAGTTAGCTGCAGTTGTTCATGCTCTACGATCTTGGATACATTATATTTTGAGAGATCATTTTTTGGTATTCACTTACCAAAAATGTCTCATGTATATCTTTACTCAGTGTGATATGATTTTGAGTCAATAAATGTTATTTGAGAACCTTCAGTCCTTTGAATTTGTTCTTACCTACATGCCAAGGAAAGGACGCACAATGGATGATGTGTTGATCAAGAGGACTCATATATAGGCAGTTCAGGAGGCAAAAAGTGAGTTGAATATTATAGATCTATTATCATAGATTCGTTTAGAGGTACATGACATATAGGGGTAGAAATTTCTTTATTCTATAACTGTTACCTCTACTCTTCTATATCAATTACGAATGAGGAAACTTCCATACTCTGAATTCCTAGTCCTACAAGAGAGTGTGTTAGGCGAGGACCGTAATCCTAGGTAGACCATAGACTATAATGATATCTTGTGTTATCATGGGAGTGCATGGGTTTCAGCAGACATACGTGAGGAGTTCATGTGGGATTTTCATTCATCAGTTTGTGCAATTCATACTGGTGTCCCCAAGATGTATCGAGATCTACACTATCATTATTGGTGTCCAGTTATGAAGTGGGATGTTTCTGGTTTTGTTATGAGATGTTCCACCTGTCATCATGTGTAGGTGGAGAATCGGTGACCAGAAGGGCTTTAAAGCAGTTACCCATTCCCCGAGTGGAAGTGGAATGATGTCGAGATGGATTTTGTGACAGATGTACCAAGTTGGCCTCGAGGGAATGATGTAGTTTGGGTTGTTATTGACATGATCAAAAAGGTTTCACATTTCTTATCTATCAAGGAAACCATTAGTGATGATGATCTTGGATGTTTCTACATATGAGAGATTGTAAGTTTTAATTGGGTTCAACACTCTATCATTTTAGACGAGGACGCACAACTTATCTCTTGTTTCTGGAAGGGATTACAGTGGGATTTGGGTACACATGTACTTCTGAATAAAACTCACTATCCCCAAATAGATGGCTAGTCCAAGTGCATGATTCATATTTTGGAGGACATGCTTCGATCATGCATCCTCAGTTTCGGGGGGTCTTGGGAGAGGCATTTACCCCTAGTTGATATTACTTATAATAAAAGTTTTTAGGTGATGATTCAGATGGAACCAAATGAGGCTTTGTACGATAGGCCATGCTGATCACCCCTATGTTGGATGGAGGTAGGAGAGGCAGCTATGATAGGACCTCGTTTTTCTAGGAGACCACTGAGTAGGTGTAGTTTATTAAAGAGAGGATGGATACTACACAACCCTTCCTGAAATCCATTGTTGATCGATGGAGATGAGATTTGGAGTTCAGGACCGGTGATCATGTTTTCTTAAATATCACACCAAGGATTGGACATATTGGGATTAGGAGACATGGAAATGTTTCCCTTAGATACATCGGGCCATTTTAGGTTTTGGAGAGAGTTAGGTCAGTTGTCTATCATTTACTATTAAATTAGAGGTACGATGATATGCATGATGCCTTCCATTTTTCTCAGCTACAAAATTATTTTTCAGACATGAATCATGTTTTTCAACCCGATGAGTTTTAGTTGGAGATGGATGCATCCTTCGAGGAGAACCATTTTAGGATTGTTTATCGCAGCACGTAGGATCTATATGGATGGTCTATACCTATAGTATGGGTTCTATGGTAGCATAAGTGAGTATAGGATGAGACTTGGGAGAGGGAGGCCAATGTATGATCCAAGTGGCTAGAGTTGTTTGAAGTTTCTTCTTTGCCACTCTTGGAAGGGGAATTCGGGGAAGAGTTTCTTTAATGTGGGATGCTTTTAAGAACCTGAATCTTAATTTTAGGTATAGATCATTATATTGGGTGGTTTTGAGGAAAAGAAAGAGTTGGGAAATTGTTCATGTGCATGTCGTTTACTCTTGAGTACATTCCATGTACCCGGTTTCCACGTGTATCCATGTACAGGCCGTGTAACGACCGAGTACATGGCCGTGTGGGTGACCTGGATGACCGCCTAAATCAGGAGCTGGCTGAGGCTAGTACATGCCATGTACATTAAATGAACACACCATGTACATTTCATTTTATTTTATTAATTAGATAAGGGTCGCATCTCATCTCCAGAATGAACTTCTTCTTATCATGTCTCATATAGGAGAGCGACAAACAACTGACGATCTTAGAGCTCCTCTCATTCCTCCGTCTGAGCTCCGATTGAGATGCCGCCGGTTGCGTTGGATTCCCACTGAAGAGTTATCTCTTTCCTTAGAGCTTATCTTCCTGATTTATCTTCATTCATGAGTTATTGAGGGTTGGTCTTTTTTTACCATTTTTCTATATCTACATCATTATAGGATGATTCAAGGTCCAATGTTCAATATTATACATCGTACAACATCAAAGTAGATGGTTTGTGCATTTTATCATTTTTTTTGGATTATATATTCTTAAAGGTCCAAATACCCATGTTGTGGTATTTCATTTTTGTATTTATACCCTGTTAAATATCTTCTATGGTTTGGTTGTTTCATTAATGGTTTTTTACTATGCATAATATTGTTTACCCATGTTTATGGGACACCCCATGGGTGAGTTCCCTTGTTTGATTGTTATTAGATATTTGGCCTAGGATTCCTATTAGAAATAAAGTTATTTCCATGCCTTTTATTTGTTAAGATGAAGTATATTGGATGTATGTGATGTTTATTTTTATTATATGACCAAATCTCATCCATGTGATAGTTTGAATTTCATATAGAGCCTTTAATGAATATTGTATGGGCACTGATCTTCCTAGGACCGTGAGAGCCTTAGACCAGGAAAAATATGGGGGTTTCTATGTTTATGTACACAGTACCATGAGATGATTGATGTAGATTTTTACCTAGGGGTATTGACCATGAGAGCTACCTGGAGGTAATTTAAGATTATTTACACTACACTGACCCATGTAGTATTGACTGTGAGAGCTACCTAGAGGTCATGTGTAATTTATTGATGCCATGTGAACCCTGTGGCATTGAACATGAGAGCTTCCCATGTGGTTTTTTTGTAATTTATTAGTTCTATGTTAAACCAAGGGGGTTATACAGTGAGAGATTTCCTAGAGAGTTGTTATGAATGACAGATTGAATGATTATTAAAAGTCTGCCAAGACAAAGAACAAGACTGGACTCAGTTAACTTGTTGGTTTAGATGGTCTTCTGAGATGTATAATTTGTTTCTATTACCAAAGGGGATATAAGCTTAGGCTAGATCTTGAGGGTACATTATTCAATGTATTGAATAATTATTAAACATAAATGAATATAATTGAAAACTGTAGGATTGTTTATTTTTGAGTACTTCATAATTTATTGATTCATTTATGAATATTACCTGCTATATGTATTCAATGACACTTAGGAACAAATATTTTGGTGGATTACAACAGGGATTCGTCTCACACCCTGTTTGGGTCATTCTTTTGGTCCCAAATAGATTTTTTGGTTTCATTTATAGATAAGGTAAAGTTCCCTTCTTAATTAGGTACATGATTTCTATTGGAGATGGAGAGCATGGGTCCAAGTTGAGGCTTGTGATGCTGTTGGGGTTTACTATTATATGTACGTTGGTTTTATTATTGTATTTCGAGCATTTTTAATTGTTTGTATGCTTTACAAGATACATGTGACATGCATCATTTATTTATATATGTTGTTGTTGTTTATACTATCAGTCTTTCGATGTTTACTTCTGTTGTATGGTAATACTGCTTCTGCTATTGTTTTCTATTTGTTTCATATGTTTTACTCTGACTTTGAGGGAATCATTTACCCACTATCAAACCCAAGGACCTCAAAGCTAGTCGACAGCCTCTGGAATTTGGGTAAATTCACTTGAGGCCTTGTTTCCAACCGAGTATGGGGCACCTTTGGGAGACACCCAAATCTGGGACGTTACAACTGGTTTGATGTGTTTGAATTCTTTGGGTTTTATTGTCTTTTTATTCCTTTGGTTATTTTACTTTATTTTATATTGAACTATGATATGGTGGTTGTATTGGTTATGTATCATTACTAATGTTTTTGAGTTGTATTTTTTTACTCTTGAATTATATAGAGGTTAGTTTGGTTATTATCTTATGTTATGTATGTTTATATTTTAAAGGGAAAATCATCCATCAAAAGTTATTGAAGCTCTTGGAATTTATTTCCAGCCTTTGGTGTCTTGGGGATGTCACCTACGGTCAGTATCACCCCTCACCTCTTCCCAAAAAAATGGGTGTGGGGAGGGATGTAACAGTTATCATGAATAATTGGATATCACTATAGGATTTTACCAGTAAAATTATATAGTAGATTACACATGATATCCTGGAATACTTTTGGGTGTTCTGGTAAAGTGAAATGTAAATATTTACATTATATATCCTAACAAAATGAAAATCACATTATCCTAAAAACGTTTAGGATATAATGGTATACAATAATTTAAGTAGTTCAATTATTTCAAGGAAAAAAATTATGGAAATGGTTCCAATGAAAATGGTGATGAAATTTTTAAGTGTTCTGAGTAAACAACAACAATTTTAATCATAACATTTAATGTTGTGATGTTAAGAAGTTTGAATGTGTTCAAAGAGTTAAAAATCTAGGAATATGATTCTGAAATAATACCATTATTCATGATTGATTAATTCATATATATTTATCAATAAATTGTTCATGAAAGGGATTTATCATATAGTCACATAGAGATATGGAAGTGATTATATATGTATGTTATGACTTTAGAAAACCTTAAAAGTACAGACGACATAAGGATAATTAAATGCTTTATTATATATTTTAAGATAAAATGATACTTATGTCGGGTTTTTTAAATATTCTTAAACGAGTTTTAATAATATTAAATGCATCTTAATAGATGAAATGAAATATTCACTTTATCATTACTTCACATTGGGAGCATATATGTATATATTGACATACATTTTTTGAGTGTAATGATAATTGACCTCCAAAATTATGTATTTGAGTTATTCGTAATCAATGTTATTAATTAAGTATAATATGTTATGATTAAATGTTAATGTTAGCATGTGTAATATTCTTATATAGAGATACAAAATATACTCATGAGGCACAAAAAATGTTTTTTGTACAATAGAGGACACACTTGGTATACCACATATAGTGTTATACATATTTATTTGGTTTTCATGGAGTTAATGGATCATATTTGAGTCCCCACTACCTATGGATGGTGAGAAACCTGTCATGAGAACCTTTTTATATTTATACCCTACTGACATAAGTATACATATTGACTTAACTAATATGGGGTAGTTATGCATTTCATTGATTATTTCACATGTTGGAGCTTAACTAAGATGGGATTTTTCATATTGTATGATGTGTGTGATATATGGGCCCTCAACTGAGATAGACTATGAGACTGTGCGTCCACACAAATATATTATATATCTTTCTAGATAAGGGACTTATGATGTACTTAGCCATAATGTTGAATGACATGTGATATATTCATCGACCAATTTATTCAATACTATGAGAATCAAGAATGTATGAGTTGGATTTATGGGATTGAATTGATCTGTGTCCTATGGTCACTCATGTCTTGGATAAATAGAAAATATTATAATGATTGTTTTCATATGATACAAACTAGTGGACACATGTATTGAGATACATGTGTTTCATGGAGATGTTTCCAAATTCCTTTATAGCATGAGATGCATTGACGCTTTTCTATAGGCCTCTATTTGATTACATTCATGAATCAAGATACTCATATTCATTATCATTGCTATAATGTTTGTGGGGTCAAATTTTTTGGTCAACTAAATGGGGATAGATTTTGGCTCAGAATACTACTGTAAATGTGTTTTATAGTAAATCAAAAACTATTTTGGATGGTTATTCACAAGGTATTACAAATGATGTGTTATATAGTGAAGTTAATGATAACATTAAAATAGTGTTTTGGATAATATCCAAAATGAGTTTTGGATATGGTTTTACTAGTTATTGTATATGATAAAATATAAGGGGAAATATCATTATGTCTATTTGAATTTAGTGAAAGTGAGATATTAATGGAGATATTCCTTAAATACTTATATATATATATATATATGAAGATTTTGCGTGTGTGTTGTGTTGTATTTTATGTAAATTGTGATTTTCATGCATTATGGTTGCATCCTTTCATGATACCTATGAATTTGTTCAACAATCTATTTTGATAATCATGTATTAAGGAATTATATGAGATATAATATAGGGGAGGATAAATATTCATATGATGAATTCACATGTCAAAGAATTTATTCATGTGTTATAACACATGAGTAAATGCATTAACACTCAAGGAGCTTCCACAAGTGATTAAATATATCATATCAATGCGATGTGAGTCAGTGTTTTTGGTTTTAATGTTTTTTTGTAGATACTCCCAGAAATGTGCATCTCTCTTCATCCTATTCCTTCCCATTTATAGGTGCTGGCACATCATGGAAGAAGAATAGAACCCATCTTAATGTTAGATGATTCGGTTTAGCCCATCAATACACTATAGAGATGGGTTGTCTTTTGTTTTCCCTTAATTATTTTCATCATTCCCATATGTTGATGGTTGATATATTACGGCTTCTATTCAGTGTATGGAACACATAAATACAACATTTTATTCAATTATATTTTTGTGTAGGTTTCATATTTCTTACATGGTTTCTCTTGAGAAAGTATTGAAATGAATTCCATGTATTCAGATAATTATAATCAGACTCATTTGAATCGCTTTTTATAAGTACAAATTATCATATGGACTAACCTGCTAAAGTATATTACATGGAATTTCAAACATTTTTTCCTCAATTTTTTTTTGAAACCAAACAAGGAAATATTTTAGTGGTAGAAATAATTTATTTCAAAATGAATAATGGAAAAAGGTAATCCATCAAACCAAAAACCAAACATGAAAAATATCCTTGAATTGGGAAACTTTATATAATGCTATATTTCATTCTCTCCTCACAAGGGAAATTTTGAATTGGATAAAAAATACTCTAAATACCAAATATCCTCCAATAAGATCCCTAGAACAATAAAAACCTTGGGTCTCAAATTAATAATGGAAAAAATTGACTATAATTCAATTTATCACAGGCCTTAAACCATCACAAATCACCAAACCAAACAAACTACCTTAACCATAGTAATTAAAGGACTCCAACATACAATAAATGTTTTTTCTATGGGTCCTAAAACTTGGCCAAGGGGGCACCGACCAACAACCCCTACAACAACCCGATATTCATCAAACACCATAACATCGATGTTAAACTTCACTGTCCCAGTTGTCAGCAATATCCGACAATTAATTACAACTTGTTACACTCTAAAAGAAACTTCTTCCTTTTGATCCCTCCAAACTTCAATAAAATCGATTAACCTTTTCATCCAAATAGATTCTTGATAGAATTTATTTTTGAAAAAAATATCATTATCTCACATCCAAATAAATCATGAAATCATAAAAATCTCTTGAAAAACATATGTATCCGAAAAACTATACCAACATTGAAATACCTCATTCTAACTAATAATATACAAATGAAATTGAACTAGGTTCTTCCACCTAATATCCAAATTAGTGCAACTAAATGACATCAATACAGTGGATAAAAAACTATTTCCTTGCTATTAATGAATAAGAGGAACTATTATGATGTTGAAATATGATTTGAAAAAATACATGGTAAAACTGGAAGAACATTTCTAATGACTTTCCTTCAAAATATTTAATTATATAAAGAAAATAAAGAGATAACACCCTCTTCCCAGAGACATCACGGGATATAGTACCTCACTTTATAGAAATCCATTAACCACAAGTGTTAAAATGGTTTATACACATCATTTTTTTGTGTTTTTAACATCAGTTACCTTGAGATGCTACTGTAGATGATGTTGAAAATATTTTTTTTCATGACTATTATTTTTAAAAGATGTGATAAATGTTTTTTAACATTGATTTTCAAAAAATAGTGATATAAACTAGCCTAAAACTATTTCAGGAGGTATTTTTCATGTAGATTATATAAATATTAATGTGAAAACTATTTATCACAATGGTTACTTAAATAACAGATATGTAAAATAATTTTTCTTGATGGTTTTTATATAACCAACATGAAAATTGACTTCAAAAAATTCACATCGGATATATAATAACCAATGTGAAAAATATTTTCTATAAAATTAAATAGAAATAAAATAAATAAATAATAGAATAAAAGAACAAAAAAATATCACGACAACCAGAAAAGGACATCACAAATTTAAGTCATTTTATCCTTATAATTTGGAATTTAAATTTAATAATTTTTGTTATAAATAATCAAAAACTCAACCAAAACTATGAAATAAAACACCAATTATAATTGTAATTGAAATAGATCTTGTCTAGTATAAGGATTTGAGTCATTAAAAAGATAAAAATTAAAATGAAGTTATTTTTTATGTATAATTAATACAATGAAGGAAAAAATAAAATAAAAGATTATAATAAAATATAACCTTAAGTAATATTGTAAGTATCTTGGTTCAAATTAATTTAAACAATAATCTTAGAACATAGTATCTGCATTTCTTCACATCTTGAATGTAAAATTTATGTTTAAAAATAATTTTTCAATTCAAAATAATATTTTTTACTTCCATCCAAAATATTTTAATTATAAATGAGAATTGTTCTTTTCATTTTCATATTTTATATTTGTGCTCCTCTATCCTTTTGTCTCTCTAAAGTAATTCCATTCCCTATTTGAAAATAATATGTTTAAAATAAAATTAAATGTCATTATAATATATACAATTATTCAAATAATCAAACTTATGTGTTCAATACTTGTTTTGATTTATACGATATCTATTTACCTTTAAATTTTCATGTTAAAATAATAGATAAATATATATATTTTTAATTTTTTTAAAAAATTAACACCATTATAAAATAAATGATATAATATATGCATACCTAAATGGTAATTTGTCATATAATCCTAGATGAAAAAACTAAAAAATTGATGATACATTTTCCAAATGTAGTGACATCATCTATAAGAAATGGTACTATTGCTGGTCTATCTACAATATCCTGAATTATGACCATATTCTTCTTCATCTCTATCTATTAATGATAAATGATATCTCTAATATAATATATAATATTATATACAACAATATGTTGTTGTGATTCCTTAAAATAAAACTCACAATAAATGGGATATTGTGGAGGGGGAGGTGTAGGATATGGGTAATTAGGAGGTGGTGAAGAAGTGGGATGTGCAAGCAGAGGGGAAGGAATGGGATCTGTAGGCAGAGGTGGATGAGTGGGACCTACGGATGGAGGTGGAGGAGTGGGAGATGCAACTTAAAACTATCTTTTCATGACTGAAAACATCGACGCACTAAAGCTCTAATCCTATCATCCATTGTCTCACCAAGGACATGAAATTTATCTTATAAAGATTATATTTTTCTTTTATATACACCCTTATTTTAAGAAGAGATAGAACGAAATTTTTGTTATTACCAATACACATGTTGTGTATCCTCATACACGAACTGGTTGTTCAGGAATTTCCAATTAAGTAGCTAAAATATCCTCCAAACACATATTTATAAAGGTCCCTTGTGTGATCTTCTCCTCAAGGTATTCCTATATAGAATATTTGAAAAATTTAGTAGTGAATCACAATATAAAAATATTTTAATTAACTTAAAGAAGATAAATATATTAAATAACTACTAATAATCCTCTCATATACAACCCTCGAATATTCCAAAATATATATTCTTTTTTGATCATTTGGCCCTCTTTCATTTTTTATTTCTAGCTGGGGGAAGGAGGATTAACATCTGCAGATCCTGATGACTCAACTCTCAATTTTTGAACTTTTTTAACTTTCATGTTTTCTTCCAAAAACATATATCCTACAAAAGATAAATAATGAGGTTATAATTTTTTGGATTGTATTTCTAGATGATATCTCATCACTTAATATAAATTAAGAATACAAATATTCATTAATATGTTCATTAATATAAAAAATTGTAAAATATAACATTTCACTTGAAAAAAATGATTCATTATGTATACTTTCAATAAACATCATCCATGTATCTTCATCAAGAAATGGATATATGTCGCATGTATTTATTTTTTCTTTCCCCAAAAAATAAATATTATGTGAGTGTTGACATAAAATCCATCTATATTATAATATCCAAAGATAAACATTTCTTCCTTAGTTATCTAGTGTAATGTACATCATATGTCATCTAATAAGTTCAGTGAATACCTAAATTAGTAAAAAAAATCATTATAATTAAAATAATAACAAATGATCTTACTAAAATTGATTCTCATAATTGATATATTTTCTATTTGTCGACACTTATCCAATTGAAAATCAAAATAATAATAAAATCTTTTCCTATAATAAGAGTTGTAAATTATTTTTCATTTGGACCCCTAGTAATATCATTATCATCAAACACAACTGGTATCCTTTTTTGACACTCCTTTCTCTTGCACTAGGGTTGGCCTCTATGGATATTTAGCTAGGGAATTCATGTGTTCTATTTGGAAGTGCCTCCCCCTCTCCACCTCAAATCCTTATTCCTTCTTCTAAATTCCCTTGGATTTGACCTTCCTTTCATCTAGGATCCCTCTATTTGATGGTGTTTCCTTATGTTAGAGTTTGGTATTAATCATATATATTGGTGTTCTTTGCAGACATCCCTTAATTGTACTAGTGATTTCATTTTTTTCATTATGGTCATGTCATTCTATTAAAGATGAAGGTGCCTCTTCATCTACTCTTTCTATTTGTTTCTGTGTTTCGAACTCTATCGGTTCAGAGTGAAAATTTTTAGGGATGTTTTTTAATATCTTGGTTGAGTCATCATCAATGACCTCTGAGTCATATATTTTTTAGGTAATAGTCTACTATTTCTTCCCAAGCATGCTTCAACTCTACTCTAGTTTCCTACCCCATTTTATACTCTGCGGGTTTCTATGGTGTAGTAGTTATAAAGGAGGCTATAGGATGTGATGTTTGTTTGGGATATGACATTACATGAGGCTCTACCTATGTTTAATTATCTTTTTTCTTCTACTATTTTGAATATATGGATATTTTTTATTTTTTTATTTTGGTTTTGGATCAGTAATTATAGTGGTTTTTTTGTTTGGTGAAATTGGAATCCATGATGTTGTCTCACTAGTTTACAGATTACATTGGCGAAGATGTTATTGATGTGTTTATGTTGGCCCTGGAGGATTTAAATTTAATTTTTGAGTTCCATGATCCCTTAAAGGTTGGGATTATGTTCTTTTAATGGAACTCTAACAAGGCCTCCATCCACTAAACTCTTCTATGATGGCATATTCCATCACTCTCTTCCCATTCAGTCTGGTGCGATGGTCTCCAAGGTGGTTTTGAGAGGTGTTGTTCGAGTGGAATATGGTTTCTATATGGAACATCTAGAATATAATTATCCTCCATTGGTTCCCTATTGGTGATTGTTTTTACATTTTAATTGATGAATATGGTCTGATATGAACTTTTTTGTAGTGGCTCGATCTGATTATTGTTTGATCGGGGAAGGTATTTCTTTTTTCAGATCTAATGGATCAAGGGGAGAATATTTTGGGTTTCATTGATTTATTAAGTGTTCTCACTGGTGATTTTTTGAGTTTTATGGGTTCCTCGACATCTAGGGGCGTGGTTTGAGGTAAAATATTAAATATCGTGGCATGAGGAAGTTGGTGCTGGGCTAGATGTTTTTTTAGATTCATTTTTAATTTTTTAATTTTCAATATATTCATGGCTTGGTTCAAGATATGATGTGGAGAATGAGACAAATTGTTGTGATGATTGTGAAATGATAGGATGTGGTGGAATTAATTAATGAATTTTTTGTTTGAATTGTGTTTTGTAGTTTGTTTTTTGTTTGGTGAATTTTCTATTGGTTTTAATTTCACCAGGTTTGTTTTATTAGGGATCACACTTATCCTAAAAAACTATTTTTCAAAAATACAAAAATATGGATTTGGACTAAGAGGTATCTTTGGGTCCCAACTATAGGAATCTTTTTATTTTTGTAAACATGGGTTTCCATGTTTACCGACCGTTAAAGTCTTCTATTCCCTTATGGAATTAAATGGCTCTTGTGATGATGTATGAGGACGCTCCTCAATAGAAGTATATCTAAGGTCCTCGCCAAAATATCATGGAAAATTTAATATTTGATCTGACATCATCCTATAAATAAATGTAACAAAAAATTAATGCACAAATATACAAATCAAACTATTATATAAAAATTAAATATAAAATGAAAATTGATCCAACAACTAGTAAATTAAACAAAACATATTTTTATTTGTATTTTTTAAAGTAGTTTACCAAAATTCTAACTACATTAATGGGTTATAAAATGGCATAAAAAAGGTAATAAATATAACTATTACATAAAAACAAAAATTAAAATTTTAAAATGATAAAAAAACAAAACTATAATAAAAAAATCACTCTTTATCATATTTTTTAGAGTATCTCCAATGTAATACACCATTTTTGAGTAGTGTTACTCCAAAATTGTATGTGAATAGTAAATATGCTTCAATGTATTAAACTATTTTTTACTCTAAAAAATAATATTCATTGAATATAACCTTTTATAAAATTTATTATTATTATTTAATAAGTGAAATTTAATGTCCCATAATTCCATGTAATTGTTTTTAAATTATATGGGATTATTTAGAGACTAGATGCTCAGACGTAACTGCATTTCGAGGCCCGGTGAGCCTGAAATAAATGTTTGAACTTTTTTTAAGTTAATTATAATGGCGTGTGTGTATAGTTTTGGAAGCATCTAAACATGTTCCCAGATTAAAAATATTAGGGCACCATTGCATTCGTAACGATGACATTACATAAGAATGGGACTATCCTCAACTGGTGTGGGTCAAGATAAAAAGTTAATTTTTGGAAATTTTAAGAAAAAAATAAAATAAAATTAAAAATATTTTTTTATTTGAAATTGATTTACAATAACGTAGTGAAGATTTGACTCTTTCATTCCATAAACGAATCCCTATAACGATGCAACAATGCAATGTAACAAAAACATTGTTTCATAAATGAAACATCATAACAACGACAACTCAACATTATAAGAAGAATGCAACGTATTTCCCTATTTAATGGGATAATAAAAATTTTAGATTAGATTTAGATCTAGAAAGTCACACTATATCATTGGAGGATCACTATTGAAAAACGATGAACAATGATCACCAACAACTTTGAGCACTCCACCCCTCTTTGAGAGATCTCACCCTCAATGATAGATTGAGAATTTTCAGCGATAGATCACCTTCAATGACTAATATTTCATCCAATCGAACTTGTTCTCTAGGTATGGGTTTATTCTTTTTGAATTTATTTCCCGCCCATCCTTTCTAAAACAACGAGTGTGGATCAACCACCAACAAGTTGATCACCTTGTCATTCTTTTGTGGGATGGGTTTGATTTTGGGATAAAATTCAGGAATATAGATCCATGGTGATTTTTTGTTTTGATTTAAATATTTTTTTAACTTCCCATAAATTTCTTATGTTGATGGATCAAGGTCGACTTGAACAAGGCCTGATCTGTCCACCTTGGGTGTTCACGTGAGCCTCTTCCTCCCTCGTTCTTCATTCCTTTGATCTATGTCGCTGTAACAACTCAATGATCACATAATGGAAGTAGATCACAACAAAAGTGGATGGATACTGATTTAGGAGGTCTTGGAGACATGGGGATTCTAGCTTGTAGGTCGGTGGTGGAGCCGGAATACGGTAACAGCCTCATGGGGGAGGCAGCGCGCACCAGCGACCTGCTGTAGAGGAGGGGTCCGCGACCATCGGGCTGCGGTGGAGCCGAACCATAGATCCAGTGTGGGACCATGTCGGTCAGAGGACGCAGCCATCAGACCATGGTGGTGCAAAGGGTGGCATACTAATGTCAAGCCATAGCAGTGGAGAACCCTACAAAAACCATCGTAGTGCATCCACATGGGCCATCGGCAACTTCTGACGGTGGAGCTTTGCTGGACGTGGCACTAAGCCGCGTCTCGCATCTGAAGAGCTACGTATCGAGGGTGAAGCGTCATGTATTGAGGCCAAAGATTTGCGTCTCGAGCCCGAAGGGCCACGGTCCAATGGGACTAAGACTGGAGGGCTTCGCAGTGAACCGTGTGGCGGTCACGGGGCGAAACTGCCGCACAGACTAGGGGGAGGACGTGGCGACCACCACCGCATCCAGGTGAGAGAAGTTGTCTTGCAACCCATAAGGCTGGGCCCATGGACAATTTGGTTTGGGCCAGACCAGGACTGGGTTGGGTCAGTCTCGGGTCTGATCGATGGGCCCCTAGGTTGGGTCGTGTAGGTCTGACCGGGTCGAACCAGACTAAGTCCCAACCGGGCCCTTTTCAGTAAAACAGACATAAATTCCAAACTGTAAATCTGATTGAAGAGATGTTTGAAGCATTGGAACCCTCACCATGATTCCATAATTTTATTTTAAACTAATAGGACATTCATGCATATTTAGATGAGACTAATGTCTTGAGAAGTATACTCTCCCGGAATAAGGCGCACTACAATCGGTAATCCTACGGCTTGCTATATAGAGAATACTATGATGAGTAGGTATAAGTGATCTAGCTGTCCCAAGTGATGAGTGGGTCTAAGTGATAAAAATTTCCTATGAGACGAGAAGGTCAAAGTGATCCAGGTGGCCTTAGAGACAAGCGGGTCTAAGTGATCCTGCTGGCCTAAGAGACCATCGGGTCTATGTGATATCGCTGTCCCAAGAGATGAGCGAGTCAAAGAGATCTAGTTGGACCAAGAGATGAGATGGTCTAAGTTGTATAGATGGTCCATGTGAAGAGTGGGTCTAGATGATCTTGTAGCCCCAATAACTCATCAGGGATGAGTGTTCAATAGTATAAGGTGTTAAATGTAAGGAATATTAGTCTTGCATTCTTTCCTTTAGATTATACCTCTTTCAGTTGTCCATTACGTCATGTGTACTTTTCATTTGTGGTCCCTCTTTGTTGTTTGGGGTCCCTACTGAGTATTTTGTTTCTCAAACCTACATGAGATTCACCGACACATGTCATGTCTTATGCAGATGATCGACGCTTTGATGGAGACCTTGGTGGCCCAGGACCAGCTGTGCCAATGATATCAGATAGGCGAGTCATAATTCTATGGATTCCATCAATCACTCTACACCTACCCTTTAGGTAAGGTTTTCAGCGTACTGATTTTTAGGGACCATTTTACTTTCTTGTTTTATACTTTTCTATGTTGGCCATGTGTTCTGGACCCTTTAATTTCATCTTGTACTGTTATACTCTTTGTGGATGTCTTAGTGGAATCCTCGTTTTTCTTTTATGAATTGTGGGATGGGGTTGTGAGTCTATGTGTGTATATGTACTTGGTTCGATAGTAGTCACCATCCCATTATCTTGGGGAGGTGATCTTGGGGTAGTCACAACACGAGCCCTAGTGTAAGGGTCATGAAAAATTGGTATCAGAGGTGGTCAGTTCTACCTCAAAGATATGAGTTTGTGGTATTGTTTTGTGGGAATTAAGATTAATATTTTGAGTTCGACCATCCTACTCTGGGAGTCCAGTGTTGGTGAGGTAGCCGACGTATCCATACACCAGGACCCTAAATTCTATTTTTCTACTTGGTATAAGAAAACAAGGGTTTCATTCATCATATAGGAATTGAAAGTGTTCTTATGTCCTTTTTAGTTAGAGTTAGCTCACCAGGTATAATCTTTTGACTATGGTTCCTCCTGATCTATTCTGGTATGCCTCCACGTGTATGACCATCCAGGATTCCGGTACATGACCATGATGATGGTACACCCAGTGATAAGGTATCTGTTCAGGGACTGATGATGGAGATGCCCCCACCGGGTGGTGCCCCGGTGTTCCCACAACCCGCCGATCAGAAGTTCCTACCAGAGTTACCATTAGTGGATGTGAATAGGATTAGTGCCATATACGAGTTCCATAGGTAGAGACCTCCTACGTTCATGGGTGAGACTGACCCCCCAAGTGGACGAGGATTGGATTGAGGCAGTTATGCAAGTCTTCTGTCTGGTGAGGATGCCTTTATGCTAGATGACGATCGTAGCCTTCAGCATTTATCAGGGCTCGGTGGGGAGATGTTAGTGCTTTAAAATATAGAGACATGATGATGTGACCCTCACCTAGACATATTTTTATCCCTATTCAATGAAGATTTATTCCCAGTGACGTTTCACTCAATGCACATACATGAGCTACTACACATACAGTAGGGTTGTATGACAGTGTCAGAGTACTCAGCGAGATTCATTGATATTTCTCGCTACTCTACAGATATGGTATGAGATCCGTTCTTTTAGGTTTGGGATTTTGAAAATGGACTATGCTGAGAGATCGGGGTTTCCATGGTATCACTTAGCATCTCTACTTCGACTAGGTTTCTAGAGATATCCCTTCTTGTTGAGAGCTTCATAGTCGAGCAGACGCCAGCAACAGGAGCTACCAGTAGACACTAGGCAGTTGTGTCTTCAACAGTGGGTAGCAAGTAGCTGACACCGAGACCAAAATGGGGCAATAATTTCAGGGGACGACCCCCATACACAGGTTCAGTGGTATGAGACCACAAGGGGATGTTGGAGTTAGCAAAGGAGCATGGTGCGGTACATGTGTGGCGAGTAGGGACACATGTCTTATGATTTCCCAACTCCCATTGTAGATGATCATAAAACGGTGAAAGAGGGTCAAGAAAGGTGGTCTGTAGGGTGGAATATGTGTTAGGGGAGAGGCAAGAGTGGAGGGCAGTGGGAAGAGGTTTGAGGTTCTACCACCACCAGCCCCAGGTTGTCCACCATGGGCTCTAGGTGATGGTGGACATGGGTGAGGCCAGCTTAAGGTAATAGAGGCATACGACCACAACACTGTAGAGATGATTATATGTAAGATATGTGTCTTATCCACCGTAGATTTAGTTCTTATAGACCCAAATACAAGTCACTCATTCCTTACCATGGACTTTATTTGGAGCTAAGAGATTTTGGTGGAGCTATTGGCTTGATCCTCACAATTTGAGACTCCTATAGGAGGGGATTCAAAGATTTCACCCTAGTTTCGGTAGTGTTAGATTAATCTTGGAGAGGAGAGCTTCCGTTGGGATCTCCTAGTATAAGTGTCCAGGCCTTATGATGTCATCCTGGGTATGATATTGTTATGCATAGTTCATGCTCAAATCGACTGTCTTAGGCATAGAGTGTGGTGTGTTCGTGAGGATAGGACTATGATTTCCTTCACTGAAGAGAAGGGAGATCTTTAATCATAAGACGGAATTTTGTATAGGAGGGTCTATATGATCAATCACATGTCTGCTAGCCTCACCCTTGGTGCAGTGGATGAGAAGAGTCCACACATTCTTGTAGTGGTGGATGAGTACGAAGACATAATTCCTCAGGATGTCCTTGGATTAGCTCCTCATAGAGAGGGAGACTTATGCATTGATTTATTCCATGGGACATCATCGATATCCACACTAGCATATCAGATGGATCCCATAGAGCTTTGTGAGATTAGGGTATAAATGGATTTTTTTGGAAGAAGGGATTTGTAAGACCTTATGTATCACCATGGGTAGCCCCAGTTTTGTTTTCCATGAAGGCATATGGGAGTTTGAGGTTCGGTGTGGTCTTACGGTGCCTAAATCAAGTGATTGTGAAGAATCAGTATCCACTACCAAGGATTTATGTCTTCTTCTATCAGCTGAAGGGAGTGAGGTGGTTCTTGAAGATAGACCTCAGATTGGTCTATCATCATCTTCATGTACAGGATGAGGATGTACCGTAGATATACTTTCAATACTAGTATGGCCACTATGAGGTCTTGGTGATGTCCTTTGGCAAGAAAACTACCCCAGAAGTGTTCATGGGAATCATGAACATGATCTTCTGGCCTTACCTCAGCTGTGTCATCATGGTCTAAATTAATGTCATCCTGGTGAACTCAGCGTCTAAAGAGGAGCATGCTAAAAACCTATAGATGGTCCTGGATACACTCAGAGAGCACCAAATTTATGGGAAGTAATCAATGTGTTAGTTTTTTTATTTGAGAGGTCCACCTTCTGGGAAACATTATGTCAGTGGATGGAGTCACAGTGGATCCAGCAAGGAAAGAGGCGGTGCTTTCTTAGGATAAACCCAAGAGATTGACTGAGGTGTAGAATTTATTAGGTTTGGATGGATACTTCTAGAAGTTTTTTCTTAATTTTTAGGGTAGAATCACCCTTAACATCTTTTAAATTAAAGGGATATACCTTTTTGTTGATAGAGTGGTTCTAGAAGAGTTTCCAAGAGCTGAGGCAGAGGTTGATGAGTGCCCCCATCTTAAGACTACCATAGGATGGTGTTGGGTATTCATTTTTCTATGACACATCAGGAAATAGACTGGGTTGTGTTCTGATGCAGGAGAAAGAAATTATCCACGATTCAAATATCCTTCGTGGATGATGGTGGAGGAGCTTACGTTTAGTCGATGACTATCACTCCCCAACTCTTACATCGAGTTAGGGAGGACCAGCTTATGGATGTTTAGTGTGAGTCCTGACACACTCTGTTATCCTCAAGATAACCTCCGGATATATTTTAGATGGGTGGCGAGCACATCGCCCTTTTTAAAGGGTCACCTTTGTGCCAATGGTGTCACGTGAGGAGGTTTTGAGGGAGTTCCCAACCTCCCTTTGGTGGTGCATCTAGGACTGGAAAATATGTACCATGATCTATGACGTCAATACTGGTGGCCAGGGATGAAGAATGTTGTGGAAGAGTTCATTTCAAATTTCCTCACTTGTCAGTAAGTGAAGACAGAGCATTAAGTTCTAGCAGGCTTGACCCAACCACTTGAGGTACCTGAGTGGAAGTGGGATGGATTATCGATGGACTTCGTGATAGGATTACCACACACAACTAGGGGCCACGATACGATCTGGGGTGATCGTTGATCGACTCACCAAGTTGGACCAATTCATGCACATCTGGGAATAGGGATTAGTAGAGGTCATGGGATTCCTCTACACGAAGAAGAAAGTTCGACTCCATGGGGTCCCATCAATGATAGTCTCAGACCGAGACACACAAATTACGTCCCATTTAAAGAAGGGATTGCAGAAGTCGTTTGAGACTCGACTTCTCTTGAGCATAACATTCCACTCTGAGACAGATGGTCATATGAAGAGGACTATCCAGGTTTTAGAGGATATTCATAGTGTTTGAATCCTGGACATAGGGCACAGTTGGGAGGATCACCTACCACTGGTGGAGTTAACATACAACAACAGCTACCAGTCCACCATTAGTATGGAACTGTTCAAGGAGGTTTACGGGCAACCGTGATGATCCCAGTTATGCTGGAAAGACCAAGGGGAGTCATCACTCATGGGTTGAGAGTTGGTATGGCCTACCATGAAGAAAGTGAGGGTCATGAAGGAGAGGATGAGGACTATAAATAGTAGTAATAAATCTTATTCAGACAAGAGACAGATGTCATTGGTGTTCTAGCAGGGAGACCATGCGTTCCTTCTAGTGTCACCTTGAAGGGGATTGCAGATATTTGGTTGGGACTGCATGTTTTCACCGATATTCATCGACCCTTTTCTGATTTTGAGATGAGTTAACGAGGGGGAATACTGCCTAGCTCTCCTTCCATAGATGAACAGGGTTAATGATGCCTTTCATGTTTCCCAGCTGAGGAGGTATGTGTATGATCCATCGCACGTCATAGACTGGGGAGATTAGGATATTGATGATGAGGCAACATTTGTGAAGTTCCCCATAGAGGTTGAGGATCGACAGGATCATATGATTCATGGACGGTCGATTCCACTGGTGTTTGTTTGATGGTAGCATGTGAATCTCTTGGACAATACTTTAGAGCAGGAGGATTAGATATGTGCTTAGTACACCTATTTGTTTTTTAGCCCTTGTTTTGGATTATGGGGATGTGAATCCCTAATTGAGGGGGTAATGTAATGTACCATAATTCCATGTAATTATTTTGAAATTATATGGGATTATTTCAAGACAATATTATAATAAGACACTTGATTCCATGGTCCAGTGAGCCCAGAATAAACATTTTCACTTTTTTTAATCTATATAAAATGGTGTGCATGCGTAGTTTTGGAAACTTCTAAATGGGAACTTGAATTAAATATATGAGGGAACCATTGCATCTGTAATGATGAAATTACCTAATAATTGGCCTAAACTCAAATGGCGTGATTCAAGGGAAAAAGTTAATTTTTGGACATTTTAATAAAAAAAATATACTTAAAAAGTTTATTTTATTCTAAATTGTTTCATTACAATGCATCAACGAGCTGACTATTTAATTCCATTAAAGAAGCCTCCTAATGACACTGCAACGCAATAGAATAGAATTTTTTTTTTCATAAATGAAGAAGTTTAATGATGGAGACTCATCGTAACAGGAACGCTGCAACGCATTTCCCCATTTAATGGGATAACAGGAATCAGAGATCAGATATGGATATGGAAAATCACTCTGAATATCTGGAGGATCACTGTTGACGAATGATGAATGACGATTCCCAAAAACTTTTATAACTCCCCCTCCTATTCGAGAGATATCTCCCTCAATGATGGATTGAGTACTTTTGCAGATGGATGACCATCAATGACGAATCCTTCCCCTGATCAAACATTTTATCCATGTAGGGGTTTATTCATTGTGAATTTATTTCACATTCATTATTTCAAAAACAACGAGAAATGATCAACCCACCAAAAGAATGATCCACGGTTCATTTATTCCTTTGAGATGAGTTTTATTTAGGGATAAACATTGGGAAAATGGATTCATGTTGAATCTGTATTTTGATTTAAATATTCGTTTAGCTTACCCTAAATTTCATACATGGACGGATCAAAGCCCGACTTGAACAAGGCCCAATCCATCAATGTTGGGAGTTTATGTGAACCTCTTCCTCCCCCATTCTTCATTCCTTCGATCCCCATCTCCATTCAAACTCTATCATCACAACATGGAGGTTGATCGCAACAGAAGAGAATAGATACCATGCCAGAAGACTGCGATGACATGGGGTTGCTAGCTCGAAGGATGAAGAAAGAGGTGGAATGAGGTGGCGCTGAATGTGTAAGGCATAACACACTGGCAGCGCACCAGAGTGGAGGAGTTCATTACCATTGGGGTGTGGCGGTGCGGGACCACAACACCAGCGGGGTTCTACATCCGGTGGAGGAGACCACAACCATCAGGTTGCGTCACTGTGGATGGAGGGGCACTGCGACTGTGGAGAAACCCACAACTACCACCGCAGGGTAGTGAGAAGGTCCACTGGTAACTACTTGTGTTGAATCTCTAGTTGGCGCGACATTGAGATACGTCTCGCGGCTGTAGGGCCTTTGTCCAATGGGACCACAACAGGAGGGCCCCATGGAGAACTGTGGGGTAGTCACGCGGAGAAATTGCCGCATTCACTAGGGGTGGATTTGGAGACCTCCATCGCATATGAACAATCCAAGATGTCCCACTCACAGTGGGATGAGACATCTTAGTGGGCCGGACTAGGTTTGTGTCGGTCTGACTGGGTCGGACCAGACTCAGACCCAACCATTCCTTTTTCAGTAAAGCAAGCATAACCTCCAAATAGTATGTTTGATTGATGATCTTTTTGGGGAATTGGGTACGTCATTAAAAGTAAGTACTTTTGGTACACACTACGTGGAAATTCTTGGATGTTTAGATATGTTCGACGTCTTGTGGAGTAGAATCTTGTGGAATCATGCGCGCCATGAGCAAGAATCTCACAACTGTCTATATCGAGAAGACTATGATGAGTGGGTCAAATTGATCCATTTGGACCAAGAGAGGAGTGGGTCTATGTGATATAAATGGACCAAGATATGGGATGGTCTAAGTGATATAGTTGGCCCAAGAGACGGGCAGATCTGAGTGATCTAGTTAGCCCAAGGGTCGAGCGGGTCTAAGTGATCCAGCTAGCCCAATAGAAAAGAGGGTCTATGTGATCCATCTTCCATAAGAGATGAGCGGGTCTTAGTGGTCCCGATATACCAAGAGATGGGAGGTTCTATGTGATAAAATTGGTTCATATAAATAGAGGGTCAAGGTGATCCAACATTCACATGCATTAATCAGGGATGAGTGCTTCAGTAGTATAGGGGTTTAAGTATTACGACTATTAGTCTTTCTTTCCTTCCATTATATTATAAATTTGTGAGATATCCATTGTTTCATGTGACCTTTTCCTTTCTGTTATTTCTTTAAGGTTTGAGGTCCCTAATGAGTATTGTGTCACTCACCCCTAAATGGGCTTTTCCCGCATGTTTCGTGTCTTTTGCATAAGATTGACACTTTGATGGAGACCTTAGTGGCCTTGGACCAGGTGGGGCCTGTGAGATTAGATAGGTGAGGCGTACTCCTAAAACTTCCAACAGTCACTCTACACCTACCCTTCAAGTAGCATTTTCAGAAGACATATTTTCAGGGACCTTGATACTTTCTTGTTTTTCTATTATCGTAGTTGGGCTTGTATTCGTTCCCCTTTACCTCCAGATTGTACTATTACACTATCTGTGGTTGTCTTAATGGAATGATCATTTTCCTTTTCATTATTATGGGATGGGTTTGTGAGTGTGTGTGTGAACAGGTACTCAGATTATGCCTCCCACTTATAGGTTGATGCCTTCAGTGCTAGTTGCCAGCCCCTAGCCTTTGGGAGGTGGGACTGTGGCAGTCGTGGCACGTGCCTCAGTGGATGGGTCGTGACATGAAATTATAATTAATTGTTTCCCATAAAATCAAGAAATATAAGGGCAAAACAAAAAAACTATACTAATCTAAATAAAATTAACATATTAGTATTAAAATGTGTTTTACGTGAAAAAATAAAAAATAAAAATCTAACATTTTATGAAATTTTAAAAAGTAAAAATGAAAAATATATACGTTACATGTGATATTAAGAAATTAATAATGTATTTTTTCCGAAATTATATCCTCATGATTCTTACTTATGGAACAAACAATGTCAATGACATCTCCATCAATATTCTCTATTTATCTTTCCATGGAAGTAGGGATCTCACATAAATCATCATCACTAAAAATCTTTTTTTCATATAAAAATGATAAACCAAAAGATATTTGATGGATAATTAATATAGAAATTTTGACATTTGTGAGTTCCCATAATAAAAGGATATTTTCTATATTCCAATCTATTTATATTATATTTTTTCGTATCTAATTCATCATGTCTGACACTATTGTTATCGATAAACCATATATAATTAAAAAATAGGACACAAAATTTAATGTAATCAGCCTCCCATATTTCTTCAATGATTATGTAATATGCACTTGATGTAGAGATTGGGTTTCATTATTTAGAAATTGAAAAATTTATTGCTTCTACGAACACAAATACAATACTATTATGAATATGACTTATATTATCTCAGTTTTTCATATGAAATGTATATTCATTAATGTCATACCCAAAGCATGTTATAAAATTTGAACATGGGTTTCCTACTAACCATCTCATTGTTTCCAATACATCTTATCTACCATGAATAATCTCTTTAAAATATAAGAGAATGGTTTTTTTATTTTCATTTAAAATCTTCATATCTTTTTTCATTGGATAACATTGTTTTAAAAAATTAATATGAAAATTTATATATGGTTGATCATCACCAATGTTATTCAAGATGAATAAATATAATTTCTTTATCTATTCACTTGTTAGTTATTTTATATTCAAGCAACAGATCCCCTTTCCCCCACAATTGACTTGTTCATGGTGAGATTTAGTCAAACTAATGTGCTCTTATACAAAAAATTAGGTTGTATAAAAGTATAAAAACTCTATAGAAATATACTTGTATGAAATGGAGGATTTCTGATGATAATGATTATTAACATATCCCTTGAATATCTTCAAAAAAATTTCAAAAGGATATGTCCAACACAGATATACAATTATGAAAATATGTATTTCTCACACCAAATGAACCACTAGATGCACTATGATATCAAAAATGATAGAGTAAAATACATTTCTAGTTGATAATGTATAGAAATTGCATCATTCTCCAAATTTTCCAATGAATTCAAATCAATACCATTGTTAAAAATTGAATTGTAAAAATAACACACCTTCATGATATTAATTTTCTCATCGATGATAAATATTATACACAATGAAATGGGTAGGATTTATTACATCATGATATGACAATAATGATATTTATTGTCTGACAACTTCAAATCTTTTAGTGAAACAAATTTATTTAAAGTTGACGAATAACCATTCAGAACATTGATACAATTGAGACACTAAAAAAATTTAACTTTATCTATATTATATACTATATGAAATATTGGAGTTAGGTATGTTCATCTTCCATTAGAAGTGGGAGGTAATTTCAATCATATTCCCATTGCATTTAAGTACAAACTTTCATTCAAACCATCATTATTATTTCCTTTAATATCTAACTATATTTCAATCATTATGTCACATATATTCTTATTCACATGAATGAAATCAATGTTATATTTGACTAATGATATCTCTAATACGAAATCTCGAAAAATATTGATCATTTCATCCAAATATTTCTATAATTACCAGATCTTTTAATCTTTTTGAATGTGATTTTATTTTTCTCACAATATCAAAATATTGGTCGGTGTAGAAAGGTTTCATAGAAATATAAAATTATTATGATACATTTAATTTCTTTATTAATTTTCTATAAGAGTTACCCTTAGACAAAAACCTCTAATAACCCATGTATGCTATATTTTTCTCATGTTTTAATTTATAATATGAAGTTTGTTGTTCACAAATTGGATATGATTTATACCACTCAACACCATGTCAAAAAAAATCTACATACAATGGGAATCAATTTATGGTGAACACAATCATCACATGCAGTATAAAATGTTCCATTTTATAATAATCAAACACTCTAATACCTTCCTCCCATAAAAGTTTGAAATCCTCAATTTTTTGTTAAAAAAACATCAATATCATTTTTAGACTGTTTTGGTCCATAAATCATTAAACTAAACATGATATATATCATATTCATACAAAATTTTTGTGATTATTTGTAGATTACCAATAAAAAAGACCATGGACTGTTTTTTCTTCTAAAGATTTGATATGGATTCATTCCATCTATTCACAATACAATTATGTAATTTCGGACATCATTTCCAAATATAGGAAATTGTTGATCAATTTTCTTCCACTATGGACAATCAGCTGGATGACATAACATCACATTATATATCTACTCATCTATATTTTATCTTCTAATTTTTTCATCATTTGAATTTTTAAATAAATTTTTCAAATGAGGAATTTTATGAAGATACCGAAATTCCTTATAAGGATTATCTATAATATTTAAATCAGTTGGTGATTTTTATTTCAACTTATACAATGATGCCCATATTTAGGACACTCCTACAGACCTTCAAATTCCTTCCAATATAACACAAAACCATTCGAGTAGTATTCTTTCTTCTTATACCCCAAACCCATCAGGCATAATATTTTCTTCAATTATGATTTGAATTTGGATGATCACTGTCTTCTAGAAGTATTTCATTCAAAACTTGTTGTATCATTATAAAAATCTTGAAACTCCATCCATTTTTTACCTTTAAGTTAATCAATATTAACACCATTGATATAACTATAAATTCCATACAACCGGGCTAATTTTTTTTTCTTAGAACCAACATATATATTCTAAATTATTTTTTCATTCATAATTGAATCTACTTTAATATCATAAATCTTTTCATCAATTTGATTGGACTTATCATCTCGAAAATTATCATCATAAATATATCTTGAATTATGCCAAGTTTAATCATGCTGAATCAAATGGTTGTAACTTTGATTAAAACCAAGATAATTTAAATGATTTTTGAAATCTATTATTTTTTAATTCTTTATATTTAAAAATTTTAATCATGGAGAGAAAAACAGGTCATTGTTTTGAACATATTGTTTACAAAATTACAAAAAAAAAATCAATGCCTTCATCATATTCATCACTTTTTCGTAGTGTAGTAATCTAACATTAACACATTATTATCTATAACAAATATAAAAAATTAAAAATAGGTTATTATATTTTGGAATTTTATTTCAATATTACTTTTAAAAATAAAAATAAAAAATACCATGAAATATTTCATAAAAAAAGAAATACAACTTATTTGATAAAAAATAATTACTTTGAATATATTTAATTTCCATTATTTCATAAAAAATTTAAAAATTATCAGGCAATCCATATGATAAAATTTATATATATTATCCATACTTCATATTCAAGCTTCAAAATCCATTAAAAATTCAAAATACTCATTCAAAATATATTTAAAAAACATAACATATACACAAAATAATTACAAAACTAACATTATTTATAACATGAATTCATCAAATAATCATTTAATTAAACATTAATCTCAAAAAAATCATTCATAAATTAAAATATATCTTAGACGTGCAAAAATTTGGAACTGAAAATACAAATAGAAAATAGAATGTGTTGCAATGGAAAATCAAATTGAAAATATAAACTAAAAATATAAATGAAAATACCATGGATGCAATAATAATAGAAATAATAAAACCAAAACATAAATTCATATTGGATGTGGGAGATTGAGAAGGTGATAACAATGGAAAGGCCATATCGAGAGAACAAAAGTGGTGGTCAATGATAGTTGACGATGGAAGACAATGGTTAATGCTAATTAAGAGAGAATCGAGGCCACTAAATCAACGAATTAATGGTTAGGGTTGACTTTTTTTGAAAGAACGACTAATTCCTTATGAATGACTTAACAAAAAATCACTCTTCTGAAAATTTCATAAATTTTTTAATGGTGTTTCACATTATTTTATTTAATAACCAATGTGAAAACCATTTTTTCCCATCACCTATTAAATAAATGATGTGGAAAATTGGATTTTCAATATCGGTGTTGGTTATTAAATAACCAACATTGAAAAGATATGCCTTATATTTTTCACATCAATTATAAAATTAATTATGAGGAAAATAATTTATAACATTGGTTATAAATAACCAATGTGAAAAATTCATCTTCTTAAATGTATTTTGTACTAGTGAACCATGTTTCATAGTAAACTACCCATGCTTCATAAAATACCGAAATAATTATTCTCCACCCCTATTTAACAAATAGGTATATTCAAAATAAAATTTATATCCCTCTCATTAAAAATTGAGGAAACCATATCCACATCTTATCCTACCAATTCATGATCCATTATATCATGATCATCGAGAAATCAACCTCTGAGGGAACATTTGAGAAAAAAACATGATATATGAATCTAGGAGTTTAGGATCCTCCTAAATTGTAAAAAATAAGATATAATTATTACACTAATAAACTCCAAAATTTAAAATATCTAATGATCCCCATAAACATCACCATAAAAACATGATATCAGGTCTAACTCTGTATGTAAAAAATCATTTAATGAAAAATATTTTACATTGAAAACTCTTGAAGATGTAGAATTGGATCTTCTATAATTTCTCATCCATAATAGATTCATTAAAATTTCCCGTGTTTTGAAATCCGAAATCACTTAAGACCTTGGGAAAATACAACTTCTCCAAATCAAGCACATGTTTTTTATTTTTTTCTATCTTATTTCACCAAAATATGTTTTCAATTGTTGTATGAATTTAATCTATAATTTTTTATTTTATTTTAATCAAATACCTGACATCTGTCAGAATATATTGGGCCACAACTTTGATCATGAAATAATTTCACAAAATTGATAGGAACTTTAACCTCCAACCACTAATATGTTTCCATACCCTCATAGGAATTGATTGGAAAACATATTATCTTGACCTCCCAATAATAATTAGAAGACTATGACATTTTTTTTATTTCAACTAATTATGTGAAACCAAAATTTTTATAACATTAATTAATTAATTAATTTATTTGTATTTATTTGTTCTAAGGAGTTTCAAGATTGATTACTTCAATTTTTTTAAATTTTTATGAAATTTGGCCGACCACACTATTAGTTCATGGCTATTGAAATCAGTGTAGAGACAGTGAAAAGTGAGTCAACAGTTAATAGAGGTTTTTAAACTATTATTTGAATGTATTTATAACCATGCAATCTAACAATGCGAGTTACATGTGTTCCAAGTGAAGGGAGCATGGTTGGAATACAGTTTAGGTAAACCGTGTTTCATCCATGCAGTACACATAGAGTCTTAAAGAATTAAAAATTTAAATGTTACCACATTCTATTTATCCAAATTAAGTATCCATATATACTTTACCCCTTATTACATGTAACAGTGAGTAATACCTCTCTCTTTCACATGATCCCTCCTCCGTCCTCCTCCCCTTGGCAGTTTCTCATGCAATTTTGAGTGGATCTCCGTTTAGGTATGTGTCTATTATATACTCCCCCTCCCCTACTTATTTATTCTTGGTTTTTTACAACCGTCTCACTATGTGTTCCCTATATTATCCCTGGGTGGGGTTTTATATTCTAAATTGTCACATATTTGATTTTTATGGTGCGTGATCTTATCTCAAAACCTTCCGCCCATCGTTGCTGGAGGTTTCTCATTTCTTCTGCTCACCCTATGTAGGTGTTTTACTGCTTCTTGTTTTCCCAAATAAACTTCATGTGCTCGGGTGATTTAAATTTTATTTATTTAAATTCATAACTTCCATTTAAGTTCTATTTAGATTTATGAATGTATATTGATCATGTTTTTCAGGAATTAAAATTTATTTCTAATTGGTTTCTTATGGATTTACCCTTGATTTACTTGTTCTTTCAAGGAATAAATTATATTTTTATCCTATAAAAAATTTATGGTGGGTTTCATGAAGGAATTAGGTATTTAAAAATTATTTGAGGTTATTCATAAAATTTCATTAGTTGACACAAGAGGCCAAAGGGTTATTATTTCAGGTTTCCTTGTTTGAGGAGTTTTATTAGTTTTAATTATTTTTTACTCATGTTATTTAATTACAACCAATCTTATAAACGTCTCTTGACATTTTTGGTGATTTTTCACAAATATATGGGTATATATATACACATGTTCACATATACAGATGAGAAAATTAGAATATGGGAATTAAGAGATGTATATATATATATGTAAGTGAATATGTGTATAATTTCTAGAATTATAATATTTGAAGTATAAATTCAATGATTGAATTTTTATTTAAAAAATATTTTCAAATAGGTGTTTTTAAAAGGTTTTTTTTTCTTTTAAAAATAGTTTGATCTTACCATATGTTTGTGAAAAAACATTAAGGATTTTTTATATTTTTAAGTGATCTTTCAAATGGGATTTCGAAATGAGGAATTGTTTAAAACAATGTTCTTTATAATGTGGTTTTATTGGTGATTTATGTTTTTTAGTTGGAAAATGGTATATCATATGTATGATGGTAACCAGAGAGGTGCAGCTCAAACATAGTGTGTATACTAGCCAGGGTTCACTGTCATTGAGAATATGAGGGATCCCGGGTTTGGATTACATTTTTAGGTCACATAGTCAGCTAGTGTTCCATGAGTGATCCAATTACCATCATAAACTATAAGTTGGAGATCCTCCCCATATGTTGTGGATTATTATTTTTGTGTTACATATTTCTTGGTTCCCACTATCACTTTTATGGATAATGTTCTGATTATTTATCTTTACCCTTATTAATTTTTATTTCTGACATATTATACACTTTAGTATTATATTTATACTAATTTATTAATTTCTATATTATTCATTCATTTTTGATATTGGTTTTTTTATTGGTTTTTTTAAAACTAAGTAAAAGAGGGGAATTTTGAAGGCATGGTTCACATTGATTGAATTTATAAAGGAGCTTCTAAAGTGGGTTTCAAAAAAAGAAGATATTTCTAAACGTGTTCATTTGCTAAATGGAACATATTATGAGAAAATTATTTCAAATTGATTGTTATCATTTAAAAATAATTTTATGTGATATTTTTATAAAAAGGATTATTATGATGTTTCACTTGTAGAAAAATAGGTTTTAACATTGGCAGTTTAACATCATTTCTTAGAGATCAACATTAATAGAAGGTATATGGAGTCAGTTTTTCAAATAACCAATGTTAAAAATAAAAAAAAGTTTTATATAATTTATCGATATTCGATTTGATAGGTTGTGGAGAATAAAAGGACTTACGAATCATAATTTATGTATGTGGGAAGTTGAACAATATAAAACATGATTTTTGGAATCAGTTTCTTCAAATAACCGAAGTTAAAAGTCATTTTTTGGCATTGGATTTTCAAATAACTGATGGTAAAAATAAAACAAAAGTTTTAGATAATTTCTTGAGCTTTGATTTGACAGGTCATGGAGAAAACGGACTTATGGATCAAAGGTTATGAACACCGGAATTTGAACAAAATAAAACATGATTTTTTGCGTCGGTTTTTTCCAATAAATGATGTAAAAAGTCCTTTGTTGTCTTCTGTTTTTTAAATAACTGATGTTAAAAATACATAAAAAGTTTTGTATAATTTCTCTAGCTTCTATTTTATTGGTTGTGGAGAAAAAATGGACTTACTGATTAAAAGTTATGGACATCAGAAGTTGAACAATATAAAACATTATTTTTGGCGTCGGGTTTTTCCAATAACTGACGTTAACAGTCCATTTTTCACGTTGGTTTTTCAAATAACTGAAATTAAAAATAAAATAATATTTTTAGATAATTGTTAAATCTTTAATTTGACATGTTATAGTGAAAAAATAGACATACGGATCAAAAGTTATGGACATAGGAAGTTTAACATTATAAAAGATGATTTTTGGGGTCAGTTTTTTTATCCAACCAACGTTAAAAGTCCCCTTTTGGCATTGGATTTTCAAATTACTTACATTAATAATAAAAAAAAGTTTTAGATAATTTCTCAAGCTTCGATCTTACAAGTCGTGTAGAAAAATATACTTATGGATAAAATGTTACGGACATCGGAAGTTGAACATTATGAAACAAGATTTTTGGCGTAGTTTTTCTAAAATAACCGACATTAAAAGTACCATTTTGGTGTTATATTTTCAAATATCTGACGTCAATAATAATAAAAATGTTTTATATAATCTCTAAATATTTTATTTGATAGGTTGTGGTGAAAATACTGACTTACAGATCAAAA
Organism: Viscum album; assembly: GCA_963277665.1. Taxonomy (NCBI): domain Eukaryota; kingdom Viridiplantae; phylum Streptophyta; class Magnoliopsida; order Santalales; family Viscaceae; genus Viscum; species Viscum album. The sequence continues at coordinate 365,501,877 of OY728167.1, read as the reverse complement.
GTTATGGATGTTAGAAGTTGACCATTAGAAGAGTTGATATTTAGCGTCAGTTTTTTCAATAACCGACATTAAAAGAATCTTTTTGGCATTAGTTTTTCTAATAAATGATGTTAACAATCACTTTTTGGCTGCCATTTTTCAGTAACTAACATTACAACCCCAACATGAGAATATTTTTAACATCAGTTATAAATTTAACTAACATTAAAAGTAAAATTTCAAATACGCGCGTTTGGTATTTCAATTTTTTCACAAGGCACATTCTATTTTAAAAATACCACCAAAATTATAATTCATCACCTCCAATAATATTTTAATTTAAAATAAATAGAACCACAACCTCTTTCTTTAAATTTTTTTGACATCTTCAATACCATCAATATTTCAAGAATTCATCAATCGATGATTTGTACACGATATTTATTTTCATCATTTAATTTCTTTATTATAGTTTTCTTTATTGATATATATATTGATATTTTCATTATTGTGATGAAATATTATTCCGATCGAGACAAAAAGATGAAACTTCCACATGAGATTTATTAGTTGAGGTGCAAAATTCATTATCACTCTCCCTTTTTATTACCGCATGATTTCTTCCTTAAAAAGTAGTCAAATAACAAAAATTATGATATCAATTAGAATGAAACCAATAAAATAATTAAAATTAGTTTGAATATTTATGTGTATTTTTTTCATTTGGTGTATATATTTTTGTTCTTTTTTCTCATATTTTCTTTGAATCAATTTGCATCTATCGATACTTAAAGAGCTACAACTTACGATGACCATAACTTTTGATCTGTAAGTCTGTTTTAGCTCTATAAGTTGTCAGATCAAAGCCTGAGAAATAATCTATATTAAAATATAAAGAGTTTCAATGATTTAATGTTTTTTTACCAAAACCATAGTGAAAAATTATTTTTTTAAACATAATTTTCACGTTGGTTTTTATCCAAAACCGATCATAAAACCCATGTAGAAACTGAATTTTGACGTTATTTTTTTTAAAAACCGATGTCAAAGAATATCAAGGCCTAAATTTTGGTTTCGATTTATATGAAAAATGATGCCAGAGACCATCAGTTCCAATCTTTTAGTTTCTTTTTTCTAAAAAACTGACGCATAAGAACCATGAGGCTTAACCTTTGGCATCAGTTTATAAAAAAATTGACACTGAAGACCAACAATGCGTTTTGAAATTGGTTTATATGAAAAACGATGCCAAAGACCATCAATACCTAACTTTTTGTGTCAGTTTTCTAAAATACCGATGTCTAGAAACCACGAGGATTATCTTTTTGTGTCGATTTATATGGAAACCAACACCGAAGACCTTCAGTGTCTACCTTTCGGTGTCGCTTTATATGAAAACTGACGCCAAATACCCATGAGGACCTATTTTGACGTCATTTAAAAAAAAGGCATTGAAGCTTTTATTTATTACATCGCCATTGTCTATATTGGTTAAAACCCGACGTAAAATTTTAAAAAAACTGACGTGGAAATACATTTCTCCACTAGTGTTTGGTTTTCATAACTCACTTATAAAATATATTTTGTAAATGTATTTTAAACTATAATTTTAATTAAAACTAAAGCATGGACCTTGTGGTGATTACCTGTTAGGCTATTGATCTCCCACCCTACTCACACCACTTGGGGTTTGTAGACTAAGTGTATTTGTAGGTTCTAGCCTTGATTCTTAGAATGGTATCCGAGTTTGGACAGAGCGTGAAATTAAGAAACATTGGATAAGTATCCAAGTATGAAAATGTTTACCTTTAGTCTTTTAGTAGCTTCAAACACATTGATTATTTCTCTCTTTTAGTTTTGGTTATTGATGACACACTACATATGTGGAGGTTACGGTGGAAGAAGGGACTATTTTGTGAGAGGTCATTAGAAGGAGAGTTGAGGGATTTATTATTAATTTGTTATATATATCGTGTGTTCAAATTGTTTAAGTTTATATTAAACTTCTTATATTAAATTTGTGTGTATTTATGACTTACTGACGGGTCATGCCATAATTTTGGTAGAATCTCACTGCTTATTAAATTTTTATTATCTCAGTTTAATAATAACCAATGATTATTTTATATTCTTTTGATATGTATTTTTATCCCAAAGGGATCTAGAAGACCCATCGGGTTAGTGGAGATCCAGTTAGAATGTTGATTCAGGTGGAATCCCTAGCCAATTATTACAAATAGTATTATAGGCTAGGTTCTTAAAGAGACCTAATTATCAAGGATCCCTTTTTTATTTGTGTTGATCCGAGTAGTATAGAAAGAGGGATTTATTTTAATTTTAAAATTTAAAATAAATAATTAAATAAAATTATGTGATAAATAAATTTAAGGAGTAATCATAATGAAAAATAAATGACAAGGAGAGATGATAATGGAGTTCAGCCAAAAACTCAATATAAGTGACTTTAGATCCTCCCCTAAAAGTCATTAGGGTTCTATTATCCCTTGTATTTAATAGTATCCAAGATACCCAATTTTTTTTAATTGGTTATAGTTAGTTACCCAATATAGAGTACAACACTTTTTTAAATTATTTTAGTAAAAAACTGAAAACACTCACTATAGAGGTAGGGAGAACTCATGTGAAGGCATAATATTAACTAAAATGTCATCGTTAAGTGACCAATATTTTCCAAGACTTCTTGGGGGTGTATTTATCACCTTTGGAGTTCCTTTTATGATTTCGATGGTTTTATGAATCTAAATGATCTATTATGAGGTGAGAGAGGCCAATAAAATATTTTTGATGGTTTTCATGAAAGAATTGAGTGTTTAAAAATAATTCAATGTAGTTCATGAAATTTCATTGGGTGATGCATGAGTTCCAGTGGTATATTATTTGGGATTTACTTGTTTGAGAAGATTTATATAGTTTAATTGTTTTTTCCTCAGGTTATTTATTTATGACTGATGTTACGAATATCTCTTGTCATGTTTGGTTCCTATGCACATATTTATGGGTTTGTGTGTACATGTGCACAAATTCACATGAGAATATGTGGATTGATAGGTGTTTATAAAAATATATGAAATTTCACATCTGTATAATATTTAAAAGGGGAATCTTTGAAATTTAAATTCAATTTTTGAATGCGGTTTTCAAAAAAAAATCAAATAGCTGTTTTCAAATTATTTTTTTTCATTTAAAAATAATTTGAGATTACCAAATGTTTGTGTAATTGACTCAAGAAAAATGTTTGATTTTCAAGTAAGTCTTCAAAGGGTATTTTTAAAGGAATAATAGTTCCATCGTGTTTTCATGATTGAAGGTTTTTATTAAGGATGAATGGGTTTATTTCTATGTTATATGTTTTGTGGTTAGCATATAAGATATTATAGTTATATAGTTTACCAGACAAGTGTTTCTCTGACCAAGTGTGTAGACCAGTTAGGGGTTTTTACAAGTGAGACTGTAAGGGTTCCCATGATTGGTTTAATTTTTCTGGACACATAGCCATATAGTGTTCCCTAATCGAGTCAGTTACCTTACAAACCTATAATTTGGAGCTCCTATCCATGTGTCAATAACTATACTTTAAATTGTTTTCTTAATTTTGGGTTTTTATTAATTTTTAATGGTATGATTTCTCTAATTTTTGTTTTGTGGTAGGAACATATGAGACTGTAGATAGACAAGTAACCAGACAAGTGTTTCTCTAGGCCATTGACTGGACTAGTTAGGGGTTGTTACCGGTGAAACTGTAAGGTCTCCCAAGATTGGTTTAATTTTTCAGGTCAGATAGTCAGCTAGTGCTCCATGAGCGAGTCAGCTATCTTTGGATCCTATGGGTTTAATCTCTTCTCCATGTGTCATGGATTATGGTTTGGGTGTTACATATTGTTTGGTGAAAACTTTCACTTTTATGGATGATGTTTTGATTGTTTCTCTTTATCCTAATTCATTTTTATTGCTTAATTTCTAATGAAATTGAGTCTTTTATTCTGTTTTGTTTTATCTATTACATTGTTATTGTTTCATTTCATTATGTTTGTTTGTTTTTCATAGTGTTGTTTTTAAAATTAAGAAACAAATAGAAATTTCAAAGACATGGTTCACATGGATTGAATTTGAAAAGGGGCTTATAAGTCGATATTTTAAAAAGGGGATTCTAATTGTGTGCTTTTATTATGTGGGTCTTAAGCTAATAAAATGATTTACAATTTATTTTTTTTTCAATTAAAAAGAAAAAAATAAGTTTTTTTTTATAAAATGGTTGGTTGTGATGTTTGGTTTTCATATTCTCACTTATAAAAATATTTCTTATAAATGTATTTCAAACAATCATATTTTTTGATTTTTTTGGAAAAGAAAAGCATGGAATTCATGGTGATTACCTACTGGGTTGTCGAGCTCACACCACTCGGGGTATGTATAATTAATGGTTTTGTAGGTTTTAGTCTTGATTCTTAGAATGATATCCAAGTTTATATGAATCATGACATCATCTCACATGGGATAGTTATTTAGGTATGTTTTTGTTTATTTTTAGTGTTTTAATTACTTCAAAAATATATCTCAATCATCGCTTTCAATTATGATTATTTGTGGCACACTATATTTGTGGAAGTTGAAGTGGAACAAGAGGTTATTTCATTTGAGGGTGCTGGGAAGAAAGTTAATGGATTTATTTTTCATTTTTTTTATATTTTTAGAAAGTTTAAATTGTATAAGTTAATATTAAATTGGTTATTTGTTTTTGGTGTGGATTTCCGACTTACGAATGAGTTATGGTAGAATTATGATGGAATTATGATTCTTATTAAATTATTTTTATCTCAATTATGACATGAAATTACTATGATGGTTGTCGTCATCTTGGGGAGATCGAGTATGATCCTTATTTCACTGGAATTTTAGGCCGAGTGTTGGTTCAGGTGGCATCCCGGGCACATAAATCATTATTTATTGAGCTACCCCTTTACTAAAATATGCCTCTATTTTTTTAAGTTTACTTTCTGTCCTGAGGCCTTATAATGGAAGATCATAAGAGTATATTCCAGGAAACTCCACTCCATTATATTTTAATGTTCCATTATGACATCAAACCTCTTTTAGCAATTGATCACAAATTCATCATGTGGAGGAATTCATATAGAATTATCATTGATCAATATGTGCATCATGAAATAACTTATAAGGTTATATTATAAGTGTAAATGTAATTTCAAAGAGAGAAAACACAGTCATGATTTGAAATCGAACCATGAAATTCCTAAACTGAAAATGTGTAGGTGAAAATTTCTCAACCGCAATAAAAAGTTAAAAATATCACTTTCAGGTTCGAACAAAAAAGAGGAGGTCCAGGACTAGTGCACCCGTAAAAAATAGTACATCACATCCTTTACATTATCCTTAATTGAGGGGGATAGGAGGGGTCATCTTAGATAAATAACCTCTATCAATGTAATCTTAAGGCCAAAAATCTGTGAGGTGTGCATAATACGTCTGGGGCACTTCCATAATCCAATTTCCCAAAGTCAATGATGATAACAGAAAAAAACTGAACGGAAAAATAAGTAATGAGTCATTACCTATCAACATCGACAGTGTGCAATGAATATACCTGAAAATACCAGAAACAATGTAAATAAAATGATAGTAGAGAAATCATATGTTTAACGGAACCTACATGTAACAAAAGTGATACATGAGCTTCTTCAAATCATCTGTAGTGAAATAATTATCATCATACAACACATGATAATGCATTTTCCAGCTAGTTCCTTTCATCAAAGATACAAATATCATGTGATTATCAACTCAAAATAGGATTTTGTGATCGGATATCACATATTACTTGTATCCTCTCATGACTATTTAAGAAAAAGATGGATGAAATGGGGTGACATATTGACTGGTAAAACACCGCCCCAGATGATCCACAGTCAGTTTCAGGAACAATCTCCAAAAATATGAAACCAAAACTCCTTCCAAAGGACCAAACAAGAAGTAAAAATCTGGTAGAACACTGTCTATTTTATATTTCATATCATATTTGTGATGGTGTTTTATAAATTGGCATGTATGACGCCTCTTCTTTACCACTAAAATTGTTACTAGAGGAAGGTATCCCTCCTTGATACAAGCACTTGCCTTAATTTTAAATAATTTATCACATGAAGGAGAAATTTAAAGAAATAAGGAGATGTCCAATTTATTATATTTTGGATTTTTAATTAGTGGGGTAGAAATTTATTTCCCTAGAATAGCTTTATGACAACATTGATTTTTATTACATAATTAAATATAATTTATTACAAAAACTTCACTTGATACAATATATAATATTAATAGGTCTAGTGTCTTTGGGTTTTAGTATCATTACAGAACAACTTAAAACATGAAATGCAATATATTTATTGAAAACATCCTTTATATGACCACTTCATTCCCTCGTACTTAGAATTTCATGGGATAACCTGAGGACATGCATAAGAAAAGGGTGAGCTATACAGCCCAGTAAGGGAATAAACATAGAATAACATGAGGAATACAATACATGTTAGACAATAGGAATATCAATAGAGCACAAGAGAACCATAAACATAAAGGCATGATAAATCATGATAATCATAACATGGAAATGTGGCAACAACAATTAACATGGAATTAGCATGATCCAAGGCTCATTGTACATGGAGCATGAGTAAACTCTCATTACACATGAAGAATGAGTAAACCCTAATTGTACTTGAATTATCATGAGTAAACACCCATTTCACAAGACATATCATGATACTATACTTTATCCAATGTATTGGAGCACTATCAGGGCACACCCTTCTTAAACATTTCACATCATGCATAAGTGTGTCACATGGATCTTAAAACATTGAATCATTCAATATAATCATTTATTCCATGATAAAAAAATGTGTAATACATACATGAAATTATTTAAACAATAAGTAAATGTGAATAATGGTTTATACCCTTGATAGAGAATTGGGCATGGTATTCACTACACAATGACTTTGTCTTGGAAAAACACAGTGCAATTTCGGCAGCATAACGGCGTGATATAAGAAATCATAAAAATGTTTTAAGAGAGAGAAAGGGGTGTATCATCATATTTACAAGACATTTATAATAAGGGGGTCATATAAATACATGTTCGAAAAAATTTAATGGAATTTAGATTCATGATACAAAAGAATTTCTTGAATGTAAATGAGGAGAGAGAAATTATTTTCAGAATTATGGAATAGTAATGGGTGTACATGGTAGGAATTTAATGATAAATAAAGGGGTATACAATCATTGAAACATAAATAGAGAAGTATGAGGGAGGTATTAAATAATACCCCAACATTTATAATTGAAATTAAAAGGGCATAACAACTTAAATAATATTGGAAAAAAACGAGAATGGAAGAAAACCCTTACTTGGAATTGTGTTTCCAAAGGCTTGAGAGAGGCTTGAGAGTGGCTTCTTGGGATCTTGGGGTGCCTTAGGGGGATTCTAGAGAGAGGAGGTAACAGGTTGGATGAATTCCAAAGGATTTCAATGTGGAGGAAGTGGGAGCTTGGGTGGGTTTATATAGGAAAGGAGAGGGAATTGTTTATTATGTAGGTTTGGGACACCTCACATAAACTAATCAAAACCACAAACATAGCCATGGTTTTTTTCGATGTTTTTTCCAATGGGGAGTGGAAAAAAATATTTTATAATTCCAAAGTCAGAACTTCATAAAATAATATGGTTTCTTATGTGGAGGTGAGTCACACTCCCAAGGAAAACAATTTAAAAAGACAAAATGTTTAATAAGTCTTGAAGGGTCCACTAAAGATTTTTAAAATAAATTAAACAAACCCAAAATCAGATTATTTTAATGGTATAACATATATTTGCCAAAAATAAAGTTTATAGTATTTTAGTACATCACTATTGGGTCATTATAATGTCATAAAACACATTGTATATTTAAACGGTATTTAATTTTTTACCCAAAAATTTGACTGTCTCATAAAATTATGAAAAATTCATCATTGGATATTTTTGGCATCCTGATTTAATAAATAATAATCATTTTATCTAAAAACTTTTCTAAATATAATACTTTTCACTTTTAAAATAAAAACTTACATTTATCGAAGATTCAGGGGTTTTGATAAAAATGGATTTCAAACCTTAATAAGAATTACAATTGCATTCATAAAATTATACGATCATTTAAATTTAATAAAAATTAATTTAATAATAATAATAATATTTTACTAAAATATTATTTAATTCAACAATACATTAATTCATAAAAATATATTTCTTAGTTGAATATTAACTAAAAATACTATTTGTTCTTTAAAAACTATTTACAAGGTAACAATAATAAAATGAAAGTATATTCATTATTATATACAAAAATAATTTACATAACCATAGTACTAGGGTATTTTAACATAACCTCTTAAAACTTCTGCATAAGACCGATGGGTGAGGTGTGCGATGGTGAGCGACTCTTGAGGTGGCTCAGATAACATTGCTCGGGTGTAATCTCTATCAACTTTCACTTCTCTCGTAGGTAGTTCTGCTCACGATTAACATGTTCAAGATTGGATTAATCTTGGTCAAGAGTGGAGACCAATGATGTAGCCTCCTTTCTGAGGTCTAACAAATGGGCTTCATATGGGGAAATTATACTGGCTGAGTCCATCTATTCCTTTGACTGAGTAAATTGTATTTGTTAAAGCCCATATTTATTCTAATCCTGTGATCACTGTTCCACAGCTACAATAGCATCAGCCACAATTCATAATGGTATTTTAAAATCCAAAAACATAAAACAAAATAAGTTCATATATTGTATAACCATTTCATATATTAAGACATTTAATTATATCAAGAGGTATTTTCATTAATTTTTTTTTGGGTCGTTACAATCTTCCCCCCATAAGAAATTTCCCCCTCAAAATTTCATTTTAAATTCTAGGCCACAAACAGATGTGGGTAATTTTCCTTCATTGCTTCCTCCAGTTCCCATGTTGCCTCTGCATACTTATGGTTTAGCCATAATACCTTGACCAGATGAGTAGTCTTGTTGTGTAGAACTTTGTCTCTACGATCCAAGATCTTAATTGGGTTCTCCTCATAGGAAAGATCATCCTCCAACATTACCACCTTGGAAGAGAGTACATGTGAAGGGTCCGATATGTATTTCCTTAAGAGGGATAAATGAAAGACATCATGTACTTTGGTCATGGTAGGCGGAAGTGCTTGTCAATAGGCCACAACCCCGACATGATCAAGAATCTCAATGGGGCCAATGTACCTAGGACTTAACATCCCTTTATTAACAAACCTCATGACCTTCTTCTAGGGAGATATGCGTAGAAATACCATGTCTCCAACTTTAACCTCAAGGTATCATTGACGGTTATCTGTATAACTCTTCTGTTGACTCTGGGCTGCCTTGATATGTTGCTGAATGGTTTTCAACTTCTCCACAATTTCATTGACCATTTCTAGTCCTAGTAGCCTATGCTTATAAACATCATCCCAGCATGTCGGTGTTCTGCATGTCTTCCCATACTGGGCTTCATATGGTGTCATTAAGATTCTTGAGTGGAAACTGTTGTTATATGAGAACTCAACCAGAGGAAGATGTTGATCCCATCCTCCTTTGAGGTCCATTTAGCATTCTCTCAACATGTCCTCAAGTTTTTGGATAGTCATCTCAGATTGGACATCAGTTTGAGGATGATAAGTCATACTGAAGTTCAGATTAGTATCTAGAGCATGTTGAAGAATCTTGAAAAACATAGACATGAATCTTGGATCCTGATCAGACACAATAGATAGTGGTTCTCCATGTATCCTTACCACTTATTTGATGTAAAACCACACAATTTGATCCAATTATAAGTCCTCTCGAAACGCAATAAAGTGATCTATCTTTATAAGACGATCCAAAAAGACCCATATAACATTATTTCCTATGGATGTCCTTGGAAGTCCAGTGACAACGTCCATGGTAATGATATCCCACTTCCAAGATGGTATGGGTAGTAGTTGCATAATCCCCTTATACATTTGTCTCTCAACCTTCACTTGATGACATACGAGACACTTTTATGTATACTCTACAATCTCTCTTTTCATATTGTCCCACAAAAAGTTTTCTCAGAGATCTCGATACATCTTTGTGCTCCCTGGGAAGATAGAGAAATTTGAGTTATCTGCATCATTCAATAGCTCATTCTTTATCTCTGGATCAGATGGTACACATAATCACATCCCAAATCTTAAAACTCCTTCCTCATCAACTTTGAAATCAGAGGATTTCCCATTTCTAACAGCTTCCACCTTTTTCTGAATTTCCACATATTTTCTTTGAGAATCCTTTATTCTCTTCAATGGGGATGGTTTATCAATCATTTTGAGAAAGTATTGATGATGTTCCTCCCTTAATGATTCCCATGTCCATCCTTTACAAATCTAAGAAGATCAGATCCTTTTAAATTCTCATCATTGATAAAGATGCAGGATCCATTCTACTTTGACCATCCTCCACTTTTTTTACCTTACTGGGATGGTAGTGGATTGACCAGTCATAATCCTTGATGAGCACTATCCATCTTCTCTGGCGCATTTTGACATCTTTCGGTGTGAATATATATTTGAGACTCTTGTGGTTAGTATATATCTCAAATTTATCCCCATAGAGATAATGCCACCAGAATTTCAAGGCAAAGATCACAACCACCAACTCCAGATCATGCGTTGGATAGTTTTACTCATAGATTTTTAACTGTCTTGGGGCATAGGCTATCACATTATGATTTTGCATCAGCACACAACCAAAGCCCTTCTTAGGAACATCACTATACACCACAAAGAGTTCACCACTTTTAGGGAGTATGTGTATTGGCATAGTGATAAACCTATTTTTCAACTCCTTGAAAGAATTTTCACATTCCTGTGTCTAGAAAAAAATTAGTCACTTCTGTGTCATCCTGGTCATTGGGTTTGACAATCATGAATAGTTATTAAGAAATCTTTGAAAATACCCAGTTAGACCCAGAAAGCTACGGATCTCTGTTACAGAAGATGGCCTGGGCCACCCTTCAATTTTTTTCATCTTGGTAGGGTCCATATATATCCCTTTATTGGTGATAAATTTCCCCATGAATGATACTTCCTCCACCCATAAGTCACATTTACTGTACTTTTCAAACAACTTCTCCCATTGTAAATTCTTTAACACAATTTTCAAATGATCCTCATGTTCGTCCTTGCTCTTGGAGTATATCAGAATATCATCAATAAAGACTTCCAAAAATTTGTCGAGGTAATCACTAAAGATTCTATTCATTAAATCCATGAAAATTTTCGGAGCATTAGTGAGTCTGAAGGGCATCACTATGAACTCATAGTGTCCATACCTCATTCGAAAGGTAGTCTCTGGAATATCTTCCTTCCTCACCTTTAATTTTTGATATCCTGACCGAATGTTTACATTAGAGAAATAACTGGCCCCAAAAATCTGATCGAACATGTCATCTATCTATGGTAGGGGATATATGTTCTTTATCGATATTTTATTGAGCCCACGATAATCAATGGAGAGGTGCATTTGTCCATCCTTCTTCTTGACGAAGTGGACTGTTGTACCCCATGGTGAAGCACTCAGGCATATAAAACCCTTCTCCATATTCTCCTATAAATTCTTCTTCAACTCTTCCAGCTCTACAGTGTCCATTCTATAAGGTTTATTTGAGATTAGTAGAGATCCATGGATAAATTCAATTGAGAACTCAACCTCTCGGTCCTGAGGAATACTAGGTAACTCTTCAGGGAATACATCAGTGTAATACCTCATGATGGGAATGTCTTCAAACATGATTATCTATTTTGTCTCAATGATTTGAGATAGATATTATTTCTCATAAGGAAGAAATATCCAGACTTGAGACGATGATTTGAAAGGAGATTCATCTTCCTCCTTGCACTTGTGAAGAATTTTAGGATGCTTCAGGGGGTGAAGAGTGATCTCCCTTTCCCAGAAGTTGATAGTGTATTTTTATAAGGACAACCAATCCATGTCCAATTTAGTGTCAAAATCCACTAAAGGACGTATGATGAGATTTTAATGGAGGTTCAGTCCACAAACGTTAAACAGGGAGGAGTTATAAACCATGGATGTAACGATTTCACCATTCATTATTCTCGCAAATAACTTTTCCTCCAAATTTTGATGTGGTGCTTGAATTGTTCTACTAAACTTGCAAGATATGATAGAATGTGTAGAATTAGAATCAAATAGTATATTTTCTATTCTTTAATGAATAACTAGTGTTCATTTCACCACATCGTTGTCCGGCTCCGCCTCAATGGTAGTGATAGAATAGGCCCTTCCTTGTTTCCTCAAAGGTTGTTGTTGATTTCCTTCAACAACCCTCGGCTTAGGGAAATTTTTTTCATAATGCCCAAGCCCCATGTAGTTGTAACACTTCACTGTCGACTAAGTGTTGATCTGAGCCTTACTTTCTTATTCAACATTAGCGGGATTTTTTATATCCCTTCTGTAGTTCTTGGCCAGATGACTAGACATTCCCAATTTCAATCAATTCCTATTTCCCTTGAGACAGTTACCGGGATGTTTCTTAGCACAATTTTTTGAAGGGGAAAAGTAATGCTTCTTTCCATCATGGGATTTGTTTGATGGACCACCCATGTTGTTCTCCATTTTCTACTTCTTATCACTGGGCCCATGAGACCACTGAGATTCTCCAATATCCATTTCAACCTTGAGGGAAAAACATAAAATATCATCATAATTGTCGAAGTATCAAATCACAAACGCTTTTCGTAGACTCAGCTTTAGTCCGCTAAAGAAGAGATCCACATTTATTTCGAGGTTCATGACAAATCCAGAGGTGTACCTTGAAGGCCTCGTAAAATTTACTTCCTATGCCCCGATGGACTCGTCTTCCTTCTGCTTGAGTCCAAGGAACTCTCTTTCCATCCTGAGATGGAGGGTTTGAGGAAAATATTTGTTGAAAAACATCCTCTTGAATTTCTCACAATTCATGGAATCAATTTCATCTTGGGACTTTGTATTCTTGGTCAGTGTCCACCACTAATCATCTTCCCCATCAAAATAACAGACCACCAGTACATCTGTTTCCTCTTCTATGCAATGGGGGATGTATAATATCTGTTCAATGGAGTTAATCAATTTTTCCGCGATGATGGGATCAGAAGTTCCGTAAACATGAGAGGCCTTTCCACATGAAGGATTCTATGACAACTTGTTTTTCCCATGGATGAAGAGGGAATTACTCATGATTCAATTTAATATTCATAACTCGAGCTAGCTGAGCAAGTACTGTCATGATGTTTTGAGCACCCTCTCTCGTTATATCAGGCATATCATTAGGGAAATATTCACATTTCCTATAACATTGGTTGTTAGAACATGTTATTCTAGTTACCTCCATTAACTAAGAAAAATAATGTATAATTAGAGGTCTTAAATACTTAGACAATGAGCCTAAAAAAGTATACTTTGAACATAAATGTATAATCATATAAAGAAGAATTATATCCTATCTTTCGATTTCTTAGGTTTAAATATAAGTTATCCTCAATCTATTTCTTAACTTATATTCTTATGGGATTCTTTGTCCCTCAATAACGGGTTTTACTAAGCTCGTGAATATACCAAAGCATATCCCCTGGGAGTGTTGTAAACAAGAGTGTAGCAAGGCCTGTTTTTGTGCACCAGTTCTTGTTCAAATCTAGCTCGAAGCGGTGTTTTCTGGTTTTACCCCTAGGATACATTTGTGCCAAAGCCACCTCTACCTTCTCATATCCATAATGGGATGTATTTGTTTGATAAAACACATACTCAATACTCACCAAAACTTAGGGATGTTTTTATTATATGTATTCTTATCCTTAAGGCTTCACTATGGTTTTCTAATCCTAATCCAAAAAATAACTAAACCTATCCTCTGATACCAACTATGACAACCCTTATTTTTATTACACAATTAAACAAAATTTATTACATAAAAATAAACTAATACAAAATTGAAGATCTATAGGTCTTGTGTCTTTGGGGTTTAGTATAATTACATAACAACTTGAAACATGATATAAAATATCTTTATTGAAAACTTCCTTTACATGACCACTACATTCCTTAATACTTAGCATTGCATGGGATAAGGACATGCATAAGAAAAGGGTGAGCTATACAGAACAGTAAGGGAATAAACATGGAATAACATGAGGAATAAAATAAATGTTAGAAAATAGGCATATCAATAGAGAAAAAGAGAAGCATAAACATAAAGGCATGATAATGCATGATAATCATAACATGGAATTAACATGAGCCAAGGATCATTGGTCATGGAGTATGAGTAAACCCTCATTGAAAATGAAGAATGAGTAAACCCTATTTGCACATGAATTAGCATGAGTAAACACCCATTTCACATGGCGTATCATGATACTATACTTTACCCAATGCATTAGAGTGCTATCAGGGAGCACCCTTCTTAAACATTTCACTTCATGCATATGTGTGCCAGATGGATCATAAAACATTGAATCATTCAACATAATCATTTATTCACTAATAAATTAGTGTGGAATACATAATTAAAATCTTTAAAAAATACTTAAATGTTCATAAAGGTGATTACCCTTAATAGATAAGTGGGAATGGTATTCACAACATAATGACTTCGGCTTGGAAAAAGGCGGTGGAATTTTAGCAGCATAATAACGTGACATAAGAACTCATAAAAATGGTTGATGAGGGAGAAAGGAGTGTCTCATCATATTTACATGACATGGACAGTAATTGGGTCATATAGATACATGTCACAAAAAATTTAATGGAATTTATATTCCTGATACAAAATAATTTCTTGAATGTAAATGGGGAGAGAGAAATTCTTTTCCGAATTTCAGCATAGTAACGGGTTTAACAGGAGGAATTTAATTAGAGAAAAAGGGGTATACCATCATTATAAAATAAATAGGGCCTTATGGGGGAGGTTAGAAACCATAACCCAACATTTATAATTGAAATTAAAAGGTCATATCAACTTAAAGAATATTGGAAAAAAATGAGAATGGAGGAAAACCCTTACTTGGAAGTGTGCTTCCAATGACTTGAGAGAGGCTTGAGAGAGGCTTCTTGGGAGCTTGGGGGGCCTTATAAGGATTCCAGATATAAGATGGCATAGGTTGGACGAAATAAAAAGGCTTTTAGTGAGGAGGAAGTGAGAGATTGTGTGGGTTTATATAGGAAAGGATAGGGAATGGTTTATTATTTAGGTTTGGGACACCTCACATTAAACTAATCAAAACCACAATCCAGACCATGGTTTTTTCCCATGGTTTTTTACAAAGGGGAGTGGAAAACAATATTTTATATGCACAAATTCCTAAATGCTTAAAATAATAGGGTTGCTTATGTGGAGGTGAGTCACACTCCCAAGGAAAATAATTTAAAAAGAAAAAATGTTTAATCAGTCTCGAGGGGTCCACTAAAGCTTTGTAAAATAAATCAAACAAACCCAAAATCACATTATTTTAATGGTAAAACATATATTTTATGAAAATAAGGTATATAGTATATTATTACATCACTATTGGGTCATTATGATGTCATAAAACACATTGTATATTTAAACGGTATTTAATTTTTACCAAAAAATTTATTGTCTCAGAAAATTATGAACAATTCACCATTGGATAATTTCGATATCCTGATTCTAGAAATAATATTCATTTTACCTAAATATTTTTCTAAATATGTTAATTTTCACTTTTATAATAAATACCATCATTTATCGAAAAATCATCGGTTTTGATAAAAATGGATTTTAAACCTTACTTAAAATTAAAATTGCATTCATAAAAGTTTACGATCATTTATATTTAATAAAAATTAATTAAATAATAATAATAATATTTTTTTTTAAAATATTATTTAATTCAAAAATCCATTAATTCATGAAAATATATTTTTTAGTTGAATATTAACTAAAAATACTATTTGTTCTTTAAAAACTATTTACAAGGTAAAAATAATTAAATGAAAGTATATTCATTACTATATACAAAAATAATGTGAATAATCACAGAACTAGGGTCTTGTTAAATAACCCCTTAAAAACCTCCATAAGATCGAAGGGTGGGGGGTGTGATGGTGACATACTCTTGGGGTGGCTTAGATAACATTGCTTTGGTGGTAATATCTATCAACTTCCACTTCTCTCGTAGGCGGTTCTGCTCAAGATTAACATATTCAAGTTCGGATTGAGCTTGGTCAAGAGTGAAGCCTAATGACGCCAAATCCTTTCTGAGCTCCGACAAACGGGCTTCATATGGGTCAAGTTTACTGGATGAGGCCATTGCTTCCTTTTTCTGAGTAAATTGGATTTGTTAAAGCCCATATTAATATCATATTTAACTTTATAAAATAAAAGGTTACTAGTAGTGATGTTTTTCTGGAATACATTTCAAGAAAATATCATATTACTGATATCTTCACAAAAGCAATTCCAAAAGAGAGATTTTTTCAATTGAGGCTATAAATTCCGGTTTAGCCTCCACAAACAACATTATAGAAAAATGAATGATTTCTCAAAATGGGATTTGTATTATGTTTAAAATAGGGATAATTTTTACAACATTGTCCGACAGGGGATAGATAAGCACTTTTCTTTCCTAACAGAATCTAAAGCTGCAGTTAACATAAAATTGGGGAGAAAAAATGTGAGAGGAAAAGATAAAATTGAGGGGAATTTTATCTTAACATGGATACAATAATTATTTCCATCAAGGAATGGAATTTTTTGAAAAAAATTAATTTATCTTGTAGTGTTTTTTTAAGACACTGCCTTTTGATAAAGGTCAGGTGTTGTTAAAATTCAAAAAATATGATTTGTTCACAAATATGAGTTGTGAAAAGGATTTAGTTGAAAAATGATGACATAAAAAAGTTGTTATTGAGAGTAAAGATATTTTTCAGCAAATACAAAGAGGTATATTTAATATCCTTTGTGAAATTTTTTTAACAATGTTTTTTTCATTGACAACTATCTTTTTATAAAAGAAAGTTTTTTTGAATCTGGTGAAAGTTATGTTGTTTAATGTTTGTAATTTTTTATATTGAGAAGTTTTTATGAATTAGGATAAGGCATGTGTATTGAAAATATTGTGATCAAATACACTAGATCAGACTCATCTAATTAGACATGATAAAGTATGAGTTTTTTTGCAGATGAAATACATTAGAAAAAGAAGCTATTGATTTAGAACTTTTTAAAATGAAGAAAGTCAGAATTTATTGAAATGAAGTTGATTAGTGAGATGAAGAAACATTTTTTTGAAGAGATGTTGTTTACTGAGATGAATAATATTTGTTTGCTGAGATGGTTAAAAATTTGTTTGTTGAGATAATGAAATGTTGTTTTCTGAAGAAATTTGTTTGGTGAAGATAATTAAAATCTGTCATGTCATAATTTTTTGAAATTTGGAAATATAATAAGTCTCCAAATCAACATCATGTGATGAATTTATGTACTTTAATATTCCTAACAATCATGAATAATTCATGATATGTGATGGAGTTAAATGAAGGAAGGAGAAGAGAAATATTTACAGAGTTTCTAGAAATTAAATTGTTCTAGAATCACCATTAAAAGTGTCATTAGACTAAGATGTTATATGGGAATAAGATTTTTTATCATAATGATAATTTATATATTACATATAAGTTATATTAGACTAAGGAAGTGTAAGAAAGATGAAGCTTCACAAGATGTGGTGAAATTTCTACTTGAAAGTGGTTAAAGGTTTCTAATGTCTTTTGAACTTTCAGCCATATTGTATTTTTTTCAACTGGCATAAAGTGTCAAAGAAATTTGTTTTCTTTTGGGTAAAAATGATCAAAATGATGGATATATTTTGATACTGAGATGGTCTGGATTATTAATTTCCAAAAAAAATATTTTGAAATGTTCTCATTCAAGTAATACTGAACATTAAGATATTCTAGAGAATTCATGAAGTTCTGTAAAGACACCTGAAGAGATGAGAAGGTTTGGAGTGGTCAAATATTAAGTTCAAATGTGAGTAAAATTCTGAGATATGCGAATTTTGGTAAGTAGTAAAAGAAATTAGTTTCCCACTTTAAATATTTATAGGCCACCAAAAAATAGATTTGTAAAGTATAGTTGTATGGTACACTATTTACTAATATGAAAAAGTTGATACTTTATAGAATTGGTGCTACAAGTGAGTTTTCCAACCAATTTGTCTTCATGTTTAAGGGGACTTTCTATATAGAGTATTCTAATAAAAACATATGGTTGAGGAATGTTTAGTTTACTATACAAAGATAATCAGAATAAGGATATCATTCTAGTATTTTTTATGTTTTTTAGGTGCACTATTTTGTTATATAGGGAAAAATTGAAAATTTAGTATCAGATTTGGGTTCATTGGACCGAGGGTCATCAGACTCAGCTACATCATACTGAGCTTCCTTATAGATTCTTGTGGAGGAAAAAGTTTATTTATTTCCATTTTTTGTAGCTCTAAATGGTTGTAAGAAAAAACATATAAACTAAAGGGATTAAATATATCAATTCTTGTCTGGATATAGAAGGTATCTAATGGGAGTTGACAAAAGTTGTATTCACTTATTTATTATAGTTAATTTCCATAGTCCCATGGGAATATCTATATAAACGATATAGGTTCTCACATTGGGGACAAACCTTGTAAATCTCGGGTACCATGTTTGCATTTCAATTTATAAATGCATTTGAAATGTATAAAAGTTTATAAGGATGAAAATATAATAATTTTCACGGTTTATGTTCCCTAAAGTTGAAATTTGTAAAAAGGAAACAACTGATTCACCCCATTCTAAGTTCGTCTTTGATCCATTAGAATTTCACTAACTCTCTATTACTCTATTATAGTGATACTCATCGGTTAAATGATTCTAGGGGATCGAACAAGTATAGATTTATATATTTCACTTTATTTAAAATCTATTTTTCTTCCCATTGAAATATTTTGTATGATGTTGGTTATTTTTTTAGACTGAATATTACATTCATATAAAATGAAATAACATGTTTATGCTTTCTAAGAAATTTTTTATATCTCTTTATAAAACATAGTTATAAAAGTTTATAAAAACACATGATGTTCAATATTCTTAAGAAAATTAAATTTCGTTCTATGTGATCGTATTGTAAAACATTATAAAAATTAAAGACATGGGATATATCCATTGTTTAAATAAGAAATTTTTTTGGTTGTCATAGGTAGATTTCTTTTGAGCTGAATGATTACTTTCAATGGGAGGAATAGATTTATGGGAAATGATTTCCAAATTTTTGGTTGAAATATGGTGATGGAAATACTTAGTGTTTCCATAACACAACATCTAAATGGATTTATTTATTCATAGTATACATATTGAAATGGGGTCTTAAGTGGTTAATGAGATTGAAATTAGTATTTTTTTATAATTAATATACTTATGTTTTTACTATTAATTTTCTTGATTATTTTTATTATACATTAATGTTTTTAGAAAATAAAAGTGTCTTTTTCTATGAATGATTATATCTTAGATTTTTTTTCCATCAAGTAAGTTAGTATAGATCTTTATCAAATGGATATATATAAAGTATTTGGTCCTAAGGGTTTAACTCACCCCCTCACAAAAAAACCATTCTACTATATTTTTTGGAAATATGTCACTAATGACGTGTTGTCTTTATTTTATTCATGTTTTAAGCATTAAAGTATTAATTTTATGAATTCTATGTTAATTCCCAAGGTTAGGACTCATTCTTAGGATAATTATTTTTCCCGATTACTATGTGTAATTTGATTTATAAAATTACATCTAATATTTTTGAAACCCTTTTTTAGGTGTTTTCACATATCATTTCCTATATATAAGGTGATTTTATTGTAGGTCAGTTGATTTAAAATAATTTTTTTCATTGGATAATCTTCATTATATAAAAAAGATCATACGATTGGACTTGTGGGGTGTGTGTGTAATATCTCGACCCAAACCATTGAACTGGAAATAGATAACATGACACTAACCCCCAATAGACTAAAGGCTAGTAATAAATGATAATGGATTATTAAAATTTTGGGGGATAATTTGTACATTAAATAAAACCACATGAAAATACAATAATAAAAATAACCAAACCAAACTATATGATTCAGAAAGTATAAATAATAAAACTCAAATGGATTACCAATAAAACACCAATATCAAAGTATCAATAGAAATGTATAACAAGGAGACCCAATAAAACAAAAATACATCCAAACACAACAACACTTATGCGACATCACTCCAACAACTCGACAAGAGAACTATAAGCTCGAATCAACATCACTAGAAAATATCATCATAATTCACCACTAGAGAAGTATAAAACCCTTCCTTTACCCAGGGCTTGAAGAAAAACATATGTAGGCATAGTAAAGTAAAAATGAAAAGGGTGAGTAATGATACCCAAAATAATTTACCCAATATACTTCCCAAATCATGCCTTTATAAAAATATTGTGTTAGCACATAGTTCAAAATATAATCTAAAAAAAGAGATATAGATAGAGATATCAAGATGGTTTAAAAATTTAAATTAATTTAAATAAAATTCAAAAAATTGTTTCATACATTTATTCTAATAGTAATATCCATTTCAAATTCACACAGGTAGACACATACACATGCTATAATAGACCCAATATGCCTGAGTGGTAAATAATCCATCAACAAAAAATTTCATTGAAGACAATCCTTTCGGTGCCTCCAATTTTTCACTACACACTATTAAATGTCTATATCCAATGAAAATGAACACACACAATTATACATATTCCATGTTATCACATCTAATAATTTAAATTAAATCAATTATTCCTTTTAAAAAATGTAATCAAATATCTTAGTTGTGTTAAACCAAAAACATGAGTTAAAACCTTACATCAACGGGGTTTTCCAAAAACCATCCAAACTACATTTTTTTTAAACAAAAAACTTGAAGAGTTTTCCTTAATTAAATCATCCAAAGTTTCCTTTGGAAATTCATGAAATTAATTTATGAAAATATAAGCCTTCTAGTTGTAGAATAGCTGGAGAGAAGTTAGAATCCACCCACCTCATAATGGTTGATGAAACTTAAGAATGAAATAATAAAACCACTAGATATAAGATGGGAACTTATTTCCTTTAATAAATCTAATAGAGATATCTTCAAAAACACATTATAGACCATAGATCTACCCATAATAGATAAGATAAAACATTTCATGTGGGGGAGTTGAAGTGATCGAGAGAGAAAGATATAAAACATAGGATAACCATGTATTAGGGAGATCCAATACACAATTAAAAATTGAAAATGTGTTCTATAGGGATAATATTATCAAATAGATCATAAAAGAGTCCTCTAGTTTGAGTTTTTAGGTTAATAGTAGAAAAATAAGAGTTTTCTAGTTCAAATCCAATTAAAAATGCATTTCTAGTGATGTAACACCCTTAGTTTTATGTAGTTTATAATTTATTATTTTGATGTTATAAAATTTATGGGTTGAGATTTTGGAGATTTTGGTTGGTTTTAGTGTGTTTTGGGAGAGTTTTCAAGGGTTCAAGATTTGAGAATAGTTAGTGGAAATCATACATCTTCTCTAAGAAACAATGTACAGGAACTCAAGAAATATCTAGAATTCACAAGTTTAGGACACTTTTTGGCCAAACCATGTGACTAACCATAAAATTGTTTATTTTTGGGAAACTAGAATCATATATTTGGTGTATAGTTTGTCTAACCATGTGAAATAAATCTGATACCCATAGGTGTTGTATAGTATAACTTTCACGGTTAGTATAAAGTTTGTTAACGTATGCAACCTAACCAAGCGACATGCATTGATTACATCTAGAAAATTAATTTTTAATTTATTTTATGCATAAAAATATCATTTTTATTATGTTTTATTATTATAACATTTTGATTTTACTATGAATATTTTGTTTTATTGGCATTCCATTTTAGTTGTATTATTTATACCTAATTCATCATATATTTGGTTTTAGTTTTTTTATTATTTATAGTTTGTGTTTGTTTAAAGGGAAAAAATTACCCAAATAGTTTAGCAATCTATTTACATTTATTTCCAACCATTGGTGTCTCGGGGATGTCACATAAAGTTAATTTCACCTCGGTTCTTTCCAATCCAATGGTGAGGGTTAGGATGTTACAAAATTATGATTTAATTATATATTAGTAAATACATTCACCATGTTGAATGATATTTTTTTACTATGGCTATAATTTTATTTTTGATCATATATTTATAAATCTAATTATGAATTGTGTTTATTCAGTTCCATTTAATTTTTTATAAATAGAGATAAAGTTAATTTATGTGATCTTCTAGAGGGTTGATGTAGGGATATCTATTATCTCTATACCTTTTTTTCTTTTCTCAGAGGTTTTGGGATCTATATGATAACCCATATTTTATTACACCTTAATTAATTATTTATTACATAAAGATAAAATTAATATAACCCCAAAAGATCATGAGTCCTAGTTTATTTGGGAAGTTATTTACACAGAACAATAAATTAAAAAACTCTGAGACATTCCCTTAAATTCCTTGGATATTTTAAAACTACATGTGATAACCTGGGGATGTACATAAGAAAAGGGTGAGATATAAATCATATAATGTGAATAAAAAAAACATAGAAAAATGTAATGAAGTACATATGATCTTAGAGGCATATCAAGGTAACATAATAGGGATGAGAATCATAATATTTAACAATGATTCATTATGTAACATGATAACATAAAGACAACATAGGAATGTGAAGAAAACCTAAAACATGACATAGTAAACATAATTCAGGGATAAACACCATGAAAACATAACATAGTATTCTTTTGATAACCACTTTTACACCATACATGTTATCTCTGGAGATAAAAACATTACCCAATGAATTGTAGGGCTATATAATTATAGTCCCACCCATCACTTTCATATCATGTATATGCATAAGTGTGCCACATAGATCATACAACATAATAATACATTTCATCAATTTTAACACCATAATTAAGGAGTGTAGGTTATATAAATATAGATCCCCAAATAATGAAGGATATGTAAAACTAGGTGAATAACCTTGAGTGTAAATAGAGATGGGAATTCACTATACAAATGTTTGACATGGAAAATCAAAGGAAAATTTCAGCCGCATAATAGGTGTACATAAAGGATTATAGAAGGGGTTAATGAGAGAAAAAGGGTTCTATAATTACTCAAGAATAACCTGGACAGTAATAGGGATGTGTAAAAAAATATACCAACCTGAACAAAAGGAAATAAAATGTATTAATATAAATAATATGCCTGAATAAAGAGGTGAAGGAGAGGATCCATTACCTTGAGAGGGAACTTATAAAAGTAAGAGGGTAGTTTATTAAGATGTTGGGGTAACATTTGGAGGGATATCAATAAATAAGTATAGATTAAATTCATGCTTGGAGGGTTTTTAGTGAAAAGGAATGAAAGTTTGGGTGGCATTATATAGAAAAAGATATGGTAAATCATTATTAATTTCTAAACATAGGTTTTGGACTCTAAATAATAAAATAATCAATACCACAAACCATACCATGAGTTTTCCCATTTTTTCTACCAAAGAGGAGTGATTTTAATTTTTTTTATAAGTCCATGAACCTAAATCATTAAAATATTTCCCTTGGTGATGTGGAAGTGAGTCATGTTTATAAGGAATTAATTTTAATACCTTAAAATACAATATAGGTTTAGGAGGATTCTTTAAGGTTTTATAAAAATAATCAAATAAATATAAAAACACATTATTTTCAAAGGGAAACATAATCTTGGTCATGTATACTCTTTATATTATTTATTACATCACATTTTTTATTTTATGATGTTATAATACATACAATATAATTATGTCGTATTCAATTTTTACCCAAAAATATGATTGTCTCAGAAAATTATGAAAAATTAACTATTGGATAATTTTGATGTTTTGATTTTCTAAAATAATATTTATTTAAAATAATTAAATAATATAATTTACACTTAAATAAAAAAGGTCCATTTATTGAAAAATATTGGGTTTTTACAATAACAATTGTCTAACCCCTATAACAATAACATTTTACTTTGTAAAATTATCTTATCATTTAGATTTAATAAATATTATTTAATAATAATAATAATTTATTTAAATATATTTCATTTAAAAAATTATTTATGTCAACAAAAGAGTGTATTGATTGAAACTATATATTTACCAAAATAAAATATGTGGTTCATCATAATGAAATCTAATTTTTATCAAACTCATTATTTAATGCATCAAAAAGTAATACGAAAAAGGGATAAATATAATCGTATTTTTATTAAAAATAAAAATATAAAAATTCACACCGTTAGGGCATATATACATATCCCTTAATTACATCAACGAATTCCATAAGGGTAAGGTGTGTGATGGTAATATTTTCATGGGGTGGTTTAACAATCATAGTTTGGGACGTGTTCTTGATAATATTATATTTCTACCATAAAAAAGTTTCTATTTTTCTTTAGTTGCTGAATCTCATCTTCGGATTGGTGAAGGAAAAAGCAAGTGATTTTATCTCCCTTGGGAGATATGATAAATGGGATTCATAGGGTATAATCCAACTGGTCGAGACCATCACTTTTTTTGTCTTTGTCAATTAGACTTTATTAAAACCCTTAATATATACAACTCATATGATCATTATAAAAGGACAAAATTATCAATGGTAATGATTATTAGTAGTCTTTTAAATCTAACAGACTATATAATAACCGAATTAGTGCATTTGTTTTATATAACTAAATTACTTATTAAGGAATTAATTCACTCAAAAATATAGTTTCATGTATAATGTTTTTGATCATTACATTATTCCCCCCTTAAGAAATTTCAATGTAAAAATTTTCAATTCATAAATTAAAATAGATAATGTAACTTCTATTTCATCACCTATTCTAGTTCCAATTTTACATACATAAACTTGTGGTTCTTCTACAACACTTTGAACAAGTGAGTTATTTTGTTTTGTAGAACTTTGTCTCTATGATTTAAGATCTTCCTCGGATTCACCTCCTACACAATATCATTCTCCAATAATACCATATCTGGATTTAGAAAATATGAGGGGTCTTTTATGTACTTACATAACAGGGATATATGGAACATATCATGTTCCAAAGATAGGTTATGTGGTTGTGATAGTCAATAGGCAATTGATTCAATGAAACCAAGAATCTCAAAGGGGATTATGTATCTTATAAAATCAATCCACTATTCTGAAACCTCATGTCTTTCTTCCATGGTGATATAAAAAGGAACATTTTTATCTAACCTTAAACTCCATGTTCCATCAATATTTTTTTTTGTAGATTTTATGTCGAAATTGAGAGGATTTCATATCATGTTGAGAAGTTTGAACATTCTTTATAATTTATTGTATAATATTAGGTCCATTATGCTTCCTCCCTCAAAATTTATCTTATCATATTAGAGTTTTAATCCTCTTCCCATACAGAGCATCATAAGTGTCAAATTGACTACTATAATGGAAACTATTATTATATGATAATTCCACTAGAGTAAGGTGTTGGTCCCAATCCTTGTAAATCCATTAAAAATAATATTAGCATATCCTAAATAGTATTAATGGTCACGTCAGACCAACCATCTATTTAAGGGTGATAGATAGTGTTGAAGCTCATTTCTCAATCCAAGAAATAGTGATGGTTTCTCCAAAACCCCTAGGTAAACCTTGGATCTTGATCATATATAATAGAGTGTGTAACTCCATGTAGTGTTACAACTTACCTTATGTATATCATGCCATTTTGGTCATGAGATAAAACTTTATTGATAGAAATGAAATAAGATGACTTTCTAAGGTGATCGATCAACACTAAGATGCGATTATTACCTTTAGGTTTCCTAGGGATTACTACAAAAAAAATACATTGTTATGATTCAATATTTCCATACTAGTATGGTAAATAGTTTCATTATACACTTATACTTCAGTCATTCTGCCTTGACTTGTTGGTATACCAAATATTGGGATACAAACACTACAATATCCATCTTCATGTTATCCCACTAAAGGTTTTGCTTCAAATACATATTCATCTTAGTGATTCCTGGATGAATAGAGAAGGATGATATATGAACAACATCCATAAGACCCCCCTTCAACTTTAGTTTTGACGGGGCATATATCGGGGTTCTAAACCTTATAAATCCATATTCAAAAAAGTAAAACTGTGGGATATTCATTACCATTTTCTGTATCAACTCATCATATTTCTAGGACTCCTTTATCTTCTAAAGAATATAAGTTTGAGTAGTTATTTTATAATGGTAAGATTAAGATCCTTTTATTATTACCCTTTCCAGACTATTCATGCATAAGAAGATTGGATACCTTGTAATACTCATAGTGGATAGGGTTGTATGATACTTTATATATAGAGTATCTTACACTTTTTTACATTTCCAGGGTGGTAATGGATTGAATAATCATAATCCTTGATCATATCTAACCACCTTTGTTGGTTCATATTCAGATTCTTTTGTGTGAATATATAATTGATGATATTATGATCCATATATATGCCACACTTCACTCCATAAAGATAATGTCTCCAAATCAATTGCATGAAGATCATTACTACCAATTATAGATCATAAATTGGGTTGTTATACTCATGGGAGGAATAGGTTATCACTTTTTCATCTTTCATTAGTACGAAAACCAATATATTATTGGATGCATCACTATAGCTCAAATATCCTTCCCCACTACTGGGTAATGTGATCATAAGTGTAGTGATTAGCCTCTTATTCTAGAAAATTAATGTTTTCTTCCGATTAATAATTCCACAATATATTTTATCCCTTCCGATTAAGAACAGATAATAGGATTGAAAATCATATATGTTTCTAAAAAATTGATGCTAATACCCATCTAATCCAAGGAACCTATAAATTTATATCATATATGTTGGTCTATGATATTCTAATATTTCATTTTCTTTTGATAGATCAAGAAATATCTCTTTAATGGTGATAGCATTCTCAAATAAAGTTACATTATACAACAAAAACTCACATTTACAATACTTCTCATATAAATTTTCATTCTATTAGGTATTTAGTACAATATTTAAATATACCTCGTATTCCTCTTTACATTTAGAGTATCTGTGAATAACATCTAGAAAGCTACCAAAAATTTGTCAAGGTAATCTGAAAAGACTCTATTCATTAAGTCCATGAATATTGTTGGATAATTTGTGAGTAAAAATGACATAATTATGAACTTATAGCTCCCATACATTGTATGAAAAAACATCTTGGGTATATCCTCCTTATTCATAGTCTCTTGATAATATCCCAAAAAATATTCACCTTAGATTAGTATTGGGATCCACATAGATGATTGAACTAGTCATCAATACATGGAAGAGGATACATGTTATTTATCATGATCATGTTGAGGCCACAATAATCAATGTAGATGCACATTGACCCATACTTCTTCTTTATTAAGTGGATTGGTGTACCCCATAGTGAAACACTTGGAGATATAAACCATTTATCAAGATTCTCATTTAGCTAATTACTTACCTCATCAAGTTTAACAGTGACCATTCTCTACGGAGTTTTAGATTCTAAAAAAACACCAGCTCTGATATTTATTGAGAACTAAACCTAATGGTTAGGAGGAATACTAGACAATTTTTCATGAAACACATCTGTGAATTCCCTTATATTGGGAATAAAATCAAGGTTGATCTTTTCATTAGTCTCTACCATTTGAGCAAGACATTATTTCTCACAAGGTAATAATATCCATCATTGATATGATGGTACAACATAAGATTCATAATCCTCCTTACAACTGTATATAATTAGAGGGAAATTTTCAATATGGGGGGTGAATTAATTCTCTATAAAATTTATGTTGGATCTATACAAGGAAATACAGTCCATGCCCAGAATAGAATCAACTTCCACTAAGGGTAGTATGAAATGGTTTTCTGGGAACTTAATCCCACAAATTTGGATAGGGGATGAGTTATATCCTTGGTATTCAGTAAATGAACCATTTTCCATCTTCAATGATAACTTTAACTCCATGTTTTGAGGTGGAATTCGAATATTTCTACTAAACATGGGTTATAAGAATGAATGCAAAGAAGCAAAATCAAATAGAACATTTTACATCCATGAATGAATAACAAGCATACCCATAACCTCTTCATTGTCAGGATCAACCTGAGTAGTTGTGATGGCATAAACTTTCCCTAGATCTCTAGTCCATGGAGGTGTATTTTCTTGGTTTTCGTTGACAAAACCTAGGTTAGGTGATTGATTCACATAGTGTACTTGTTTCTTGATGTTGAAACATTATAAGATATGATAGGGGTTGACTAGATGATTACTTCATTCCATCAAATTGGTGGGTTTATACCATCATCAATTGATAGCTAGGTGGCCTTCTATCCTACACCTAAAACATTTCTTTTTCCCATTCAGGAAATTTCCACAATGCTTATTCCCGAAATTTTGTTAAGTGAGATGATAGAATTTCATACCACCATTAGATTTTTTCATCCCTCCAACAGGATTAAAATCCATTCTCTGCTTCTTGTCTCCAATCCCAAGAGACCCTTGAGATTCTCTGATCTCAATTTCAAATTTTAAGGCACATTATACAATTTTTTAATAGCTTTCAAAGTCTCAAATAACCAGTTATTTTCATAAATATGGATTTATACTACCAAAGAAGCAGGAAACATTTACTTTAGGGGTGATGAAAATGATGGAGGCATATCATGAAATTCTTTTAATGTTTTCCCCATACATCCTGATGGATGTTTTGTCCTTTTTAAAAAGGATATGTATATCCCACTCTATTTTGAGATGGAGAGTGTGAGGATAATATTAATCTAAATGTTTTATGAAATTACATCCAATCTATCACTTTGATATCATCCTAGGGATTTATATTTTTGAAATATTTCATCCATTAATAATCTTCTCCTACCTTATGATAAAAAATAAACACAAATATCTCTTTCATAGAGCATTTAAGGATGGATAAGATCTTTTATATGGAGTTGATCCATTACTCTATGATTAAGGGATAAAAATATCCACTGAAAGTCATAGGCCTTTGTTGCATAAAGGTTTTAATTGCAACTTTCCCTTTTTAGTTGGATTTGGGAATTCCTCATGATTCTGGTTTAAGTTCAAAACTTTTGAAAATTTAGAAATTAGTATCATGATGTTTCTGACTCCTTCTCACATCAGGTTCAAAATAACATTTGGGAATTAATCATATTGCCCCTCACATTGGTTGATGATTAAATTTATCCTATTTCTAGACATTGGCTAAAAATAAAGTAAAAATTAGGGGTTGGTATTTATAAAATATTTACCACATTAAGGAGAAACCCTAAACATTAAATGGATAACTCATCAATGAAATATTTTCTTTAACCGATGAATTTATAGGTTTAAAACTAATTTATCCATGATCAATTTCATAATATAAAATCTTATGGAAATTATCTTCCCTTAATAATGGTTTGTAAATATCTTATGAATTTACCAAATAAAATCCACCAGTAGTGATAAACCAGGTATGTATCAAGGCACATTTTTATGTACCAGGTGATGGTTCAGTCTAACTCAATATATCTTTTTCAGGAATATTACCCCTAGGTACAAATTCACTATAGCCAAATCCACTTGGAATTTCCATACAGGGATGTATTTTCATTTAAACAACTTAACTATACATTACCAAAATTTAGGGTTGTTTCCAAATGTTTTTTATTATCCATAATTTTTTTATTAATGTTTTAGAATCCTAAGTCCTAAAAATAACTAGACTTTTCATTGATACAAAACAACCCCTATTTTGTGACAACTTAATTCATGATTTATTACGCAACGATAAACTTAACATAAACCTAGATGACCACAAGGTCTCATGTATTAATGAAATTAGGTATATAGAACATTAATATAAAACACATGTATAACATAATTATTTAAAAACTCTCAAACATGCCATTATATTCTTTAGATCTTCTAAAACTTCATGGGATAACATGAGAACATACATAAGAATGGGTGATCTATAAAGTCTAGTAATGGAATAAGAAAACATATAATAAGGTAAAGTAGTAAATTTTATCCAATATAAATATCAATATAACAAAATAGTGGTGATTATAATAATATTATACAATGAGGCATGATATAACATGATAATATAAAGGAAGCATAGGAATGTGGAAACAATATAAAACATGACAACATAAAAATAAGACACGGGTAACCTTCATGGAAACATAACATAGTGTTATTGGGATAGACTCATATTCACAATACATGAATTATTGTGAGATAAACATTACCCAATGAATTGGAGGGATATATAATTACGAGACCACCCGTCACTTTCATATCATGTACACGCATTAGTGTTTCCCATAAATCATAAAATATAAGGATATTTTTCATCAATTTTGACCCCATGATTAAGGAGTGTGGGTTACACACATGTAAATAAAAAATAAATTAAGGATAAATACAATTAGTTAAATATGCTTTATTGGAAATGGAAATGGGTATTCACTACACACATATTTGGCATAGAAAATCGTAAGTTAACTCCATCACCATAACTAGTGTACATAAAGGAATATAGATGGGGTGAATGAAAATGATGGGGGTATCTAATTACTTGGGAATCATAATTATTGAAAACTTTATGCATTAAAACATATACCAACATGTAAAATAGGAATTAAAAAGGCATAATATATAGAATGTGTTTTAATAAAGAGGAGAAGGTGCGTATCCCTTACCTTGACTGGGGGTACTTCTAAAATCTTGTATTAAGATTATTAAAAGATTTAGGGTACCATGGGAGGGATATATAAATGTAATTATTGAGTAAATTTATCATACAAGTGTTTTTATTGAATAGAAATTGGATTTTGAGTGGTTTGATATCAAAAAAGAGAGGATAATCCTTTATTAATTTATAAACATAGGTTTTGGACTCTATATAATAAAATAATAAATTCCACAGACATTCCCATTGTTTTTACCAACGTTTATAACAAGAGGAGTGATTTTAAATATTTTATAAGGATAATAATTAAAATACTTAAAATAATTCCCTTGGTGATGTTGATGTGAGTTGTTTTTTTAAAGATTTTATTTTAAAACCATAAAATATAATATAGTTTTTGGAGGATTCAATATGGGTTTATAAAAAAATTACAATCACTTAGAAAACACGTTATTATAAATGGGAAAAATAATTTTTTCATAGATACTCATTATTGTATTTATCACATAACTTTTAGGCTTTTCTGATTTCATAATAAATATCATATAGTTATACTTTATTTAATTTCTACCCAAAAATTTGACAGTCTCAAAAAATTATGTAAAATTCGACATTAGATAATATATATGTATTGATTTAAAATATTATATTTTTTATAAAATTAAATCTATAAATATTATAATTAACAATTTTGGATAATAAATCCCCATTTAATAAAAAATAATAGTTTTTTGAAAATAACAGTTTTCCAACCCTTATAAAAAATCACATTTGACTTCATAAAATTAAAATATCATTTATATTCAATAAATATTATTTAATTATAATATTTTATAAAAATATAATTATTTCAAAAATTCTTTAATTCAAAATAAGAGCATAATGATTGAAACTAAATATTTTCAAAAAATACAATTTCTGTTTCATCGTATCAAAATCATTATTTAATAAATTAACATGTAATGTGAAAAAAGGATTAATGAAATATTATTTTATTAAAAATTCCAAATAATTCATATTTTTAGGGTTTGGATACATAGTAATTTATTACACTAGATAATTCATTAAGGGTAAGGTGTAAAATAGTGATATTTTTATGGGGTGGTTCAGAAAACATAGTTTCCATCATAATATCTATGAACATTAAATTATACCATAAATGGTTTAATTTTTGATTAAAATTTTTAATATAATGTTGGTCTTGGTCAAAGGAAAATATCATTGATTCGGTCTCCCTTGGATGCTCTGATAAATGGGATTCATTGGTTATAATCCTATTAGTAGAGACCACCACTTCGTCCATCTATGTGAATTGGACATTATCATAAACCATTATATATACTACTCATAAAATCACAACTCAAATATTATATTATCAATGGTTATAATGAATTATATATTTTTATTATCATGATCCTATAATTCATTTTTCCTCTAAAAATATATGGGATAACTTAGGGACATACAGAAGAAAAGGGTGACCTATAAAGCATAGTAAGGGGAAATTAAATATGTATAAAATGAATAATGTGTTACATGGAAGATAATGGGAACTAAAATGGAACATAACAGGGGTGAGAATAATAATTATGAATAATTAGTCATGATATTTCAGGGTTACATAAAGCAAACATGGGAAATGTGGAAACAACTTTAAACATAAAATAATAAACATAGATCAACGATAACTTCTAAGACATCAGAACATGGTGAAAAAAGTTCCCTAATAGATTAGTTTCAATACATAATCCATTGTATGAATTATTATGATTTGGAAAAACTACCCAATGCATTAGAGCACAATATAATTTTGGGAACACTTGTTACATTTATATCATGTAAATTCATAAGTGTACCACCTAGATCATTCAATATAGGATCATATTTCATCACATTTAATTTCACAATTAAAGAGTTTGGAATACATACATGGATGTACCAAATAAATGGTGTATAGGAATCTCTAGTTGAATACCCTTGATTTTAAATAGACATTGTATTCACAATACAAATGTTTGGAATGTATAAATCCCAGTAAAATTTCAGCAATATAAAAACAGTACTTAATAATTCATGAAATGGTTAAGTGAGAGAGAATGAGGTATATAATCATTTTTAAATAAATTAGATAGTAATATGGATGTGGTAAAATATATACCATCATTATAAATTGTAAATAAAAGGTATAAAATTAATAAGATTCTGGAAAAAAGAGGGGGAAGAAAGGATCCCTTATTAAATTTCAGCATAGTGATTACTTAAGTAAATGATATAATGAGAGGGGATAAATGATATCTCATTATTATTACATCAATTTTAATTTATAGGTATATTTATAATGTCATGAAAACATACCAAATTTATATTAAAAAGTTTAGACACAATGGAAGTTCTTGAATTGAAAATAAGAGTGGTCCATTACTTTTGGAATGAAAAATCGTAGGATGATTTTGAAATAATATGGGGTCTAGATAATGGTTAATGGGAGGGATTAATGAGAGTGAAAGTTGTATCTCATCACATGTATATAAATAGTTAAATAATAGGGATTCATGAAAACATACCCAAATAAGTTGAATTGAAAATTAAGAGGCACAACATAAAAGATATGCTTGAATAAAAATAAGAGAGGGAGATGCCTTACCATGAGGGAATAATTCCAAAATATTGGTAGGATATTCTTGAGAGACTGTGGGAACCTTGGGACATTGGGTGGGTTTATATAGGAAAAGAGAGAGGAGCTATTTATTATTTCCCAAAATTATATTATGGAATATATATAATAAAATAATCAAAAATACAATTCTTCTCATTGATTTTGACCATGTTTTATGACAATGAGAAGTGGTTTTAGTTATATATTATGTCCAAGGTCTTAAATCATTAAGAAATTACCTTTTGTGATGTGAAATTGAGTCATGTTTAAAATGAAATGATTTTAAAACCTTAAAATATAATATAGGTTTTAGAGGGTTCATAAAGGCTTTATAAAATTAATCAAATAGCCTAAATTTTGTTAATTTATATAGGAAACATATATTTGGTCTTAGATACATTATATGGTATATATTACATTACTTTTTGGGTCATTATTATGTTATAATGAACATTGTATAATTATACCATATTAAATTTTTACCTGCAAATTTGGATGTCTCCAAAAATTATGAAAATATCACCATTGGATAATTTTGATGTGGTGATTCAAAAAATGACATTTATTTTATCAAAATAATTCTCTAAAAATGAGAAATTTATCTTTTAAATTAAGATCCCCCTATATTGAAAAAATACAAATTTTTTTACATTAAAAGGTTTCCAATCTTTATAAAAATTACATTTTCCCTTCAAAAAATTATATTATAATATATATTTAATATATAATTTCTTATAATAAAATTTTCTTAAAATATATTTTATTTAAATAATATTTTTAATTAATTAAATAAAGTTTTTCTTCATTAAAACTATATTTTACTCCAAATAGAATTTATGTTTTATCCTTTTAAAAATCTATTTATATATCAAAAACATTAATTAATGATTTAAAAAGTTACCAAAAACAAATATAATCTTTATTAGATTGAAAGTAAAATATATATATTCAAAAAATTATGGTGTCTTTTTTCCTATACCTTGTTAAATTATTTTTACCCTTAATTAACCAATTTTTTTCCTTTTACTATTGTAATAAATATTTACCATGATTACTATTCATATTGTCAACAATTATGTAAAACCAATTACCTAATATTAATTAATATGATTAAAAATATGGAATAAATTTTATCAATATTAATTCATAGAGTTTGGATAATGTAATTTATAATAAATTTCATAAGCACAATGCAATGAATTTTTCTGAAAGATGCATTTTTCAAAGGGAAATATGATTTCACGTTAATTCTATAACGAGTAATCATAATTATATGAATTTAAATTAATATATATATATATATATATATATTATCTAAAAATTTCATTACAATCATTTCACATTAGGGGTTACATTAATAAATTATAATAGGGAATCATTATGCATTTTAAAATAGTTCTCAGAAAAATGATTTTTAAGCATAAAAATAAACTTATACTAACATACAATATAAAGATAATTTAAATGTAATTAAATGGATTGAATATAAATAAATGATAATTATTTTACCTTGAAATCAAATTAAAATAATATTGGGACTATTATATTACTTAATTTATCAAAAGAAAAGAAAATTTTACATAAAAACAATAGTTTTCACTAATCACTGAAAAATCTATATTTTCTGAAAAATACCAAAATTTCACCATAAGTTAATTTTTTTATGATGATACAAAAAACATTTCTCATTTTATCATATAAATTTTATAAATTTTATAGAAAAAAAATTATTATATTTTTTCACAAAAAGCAATAAAAACTATTTTTGAAGAAAATGTATATTGAAGAACAAAAGGAAATTACCAAAAAATATGAGTGAATATTTACTAAGAATTTATCAATAAATTATTTTTGATTATAATATATATATATATATATATATATTCAATGATCTATTTAATACTACTCATATCATCAAATTTAATGGAATTATTAAATCATTCATATTTAAATAATCATTGTTTTTTTGGGTTCGATGTTGCATATCACATACACTATCAAACATATTTTACTCTTTTAAAAAATTGGGGTGTTATAATGTAATCCTTAAATCTTCCCTATATTCTAAGATGATGATGCTTCTCATTTTTATTCATGCTTTAGTGCATGAGTGTGCTAAAGTTTTTGATGTTCTCAATCTATATGATTGTGTCTCTAGTAAAAGAGTAAATTTACAAAATATTGAACTCATTTTTAGTCCAATCACATTCAGGGAGGTTAAATAGAATATTAAAAATTCTACACCACGATATTTTATGGTATGTCACTTTTTAAATTTATCTTCTTTAATTGTGTAAATTATATAAAACACTTATCTTAAAAAAATGATTAAATATTTTTTGATAGTTATCATCAAGTCATTGGAATAGAGGGAATGAAATATATTATTTAAATTATGAAAATATATTTTACACATATTTATAAAATAAATTATTTGGTTACCAAATTAATTAGAAATGAAAATAAAAATCAATTGAACATTAAAGATGAGTTATTGGAAAAAGATATGTTTATTAACATAATGATATTATATAATAAAAAATTAAATTAAACAATATTAGTAAAATATATTAATGAAATTTATATGTTACATATTCAATAAAATGTTTTTAAATTTAACTAACAAGTTTCATAGGCTTAATATAAGAATAATTCTAATTTGACACATAAAAGACTAATTTTAAAGGCAGTTTTACCACCATTTATTGGTGAAATTTTTTTAAAACTAAACTTTGAAATATTGATAAATTCAATTGAAAAAAAAAATTATTTTTAAAATATTAATTTCAAAATTATATTAGGGAGAAATTTTGGAATTTTTCTTAAAATATTTATTTTGTAGTGAATAGTAAAAACCTCGTATTTATAAAACTAAAATTTTTGTTTTATTATAGGCATATTTATGATTATAATTTGATCACACCTATGATACTGTAAATATTTTTTTAATCCCATTAATTAAAATATGATATATTTATATCATGGAATAAGTAAATAAATGAATTAAATATGATAAATTAAGTATTATTATTTTTCTAAAATGTAAATATTTATTTATATTTTATAAATAAAGTAATGGTTTAAAATATTATTTATTTTTATAAAATATATTATTAAATTAATATTTTATTGTCTTATTATTATAATTTAATTTTATTATACCTTAATTAATTTTTCAAGGTGTCATAAAATCAGCTATAATTTTAAAATCTGTATTTCCTGAATTAATGATGATATTTATTAAAAATTTAATTTCTCATATTTAGAAAATTATTTTCCAAATATGGAGTTAATTTTTTAATTCTACACATTAAAATATGGTTAGTGTTAATTTTTAAGATTTTTTCTACAATACTTGAATTCTAGGCGAATAGTAAGAGACACTAATTTACAGTATATATGAATTTTAGGATAAAAACATTATTACTTGAGTCATTGAGAATGTAATAAACGTAATATCAAACTAAAATTAATTATATTAATATATTTAGTGATAATGTTCAAAATAATTATAGTATTGATCCAAAATATTAAACAAATGAACAAAATGTTCAAAAAAACACCCCTCTCCTCCACTATAAATACCACCCCTTCTCCTCACACCTCAAAAGCCTTGGAGCTTGTCCAATTTATACCAAATTACTCTATAAAACCTCTACCCCACGTTTTTTTCTTTATGGTCCCACCCAAAAGAACATTTAAATGTTTTTTGAGGAGGTTATCAAGGTGAGGAATTCAAGAGGTAAAATCCCCTTTTGTTTATTTAATTTTCTTAATTTTTTTAATACTAATTTCCTTACCTACACTATCTAAAAATTCATGATATATCATGTATCTTATATTTAATTTATTATTATTATTATTATGGGATATTAAACATAAATTTACTTCTCTTACACTTTTTATTCTAAAAATGAAAACATCATCTGTGAGATACCGATTTACCGCCATCGTGGATGATGAGTTTTTGTTTTTCAATTCCTCCTTCAAGGATGGTCATAAAAAAATTTTACGGTAAAAAAAATTAATATATTTAATGAAACATATTTAATATTCTATAACAAATATATATACATAATATTAATTCATAAGATAAAACTAGTTTGTGGTGATCAAAAAAACTTGAAAATAATCCAAACAATTATCATTAATGCGTTATGAAATGAATACTCCTCATATATAGAAATAAAATGATATATAAGACCATTAAATATGCTATAAGTTCATTAATAATAAATAATTACAATTTTGGAGAAGTATTCCTATTTCACATGATATTTTATAGATATATACAAGTGTATTGATCATGAAAACTAAGGAAACGAACACTCCCAAAAAATGAAATTGAACATTATAACTCATAAAAAATGCCATAAATGCACCTAATAACATTATAATAAATAAAATAAATGTTTAATATATTCTGAATTAAATTATTAATGAATATAATTTAATTATCAAGGATATTAAGTGCAAGTGGAGAACACTTTTAGACATAAGGTAAGGGTTATCTCGTCTCACTTTTATTTCTATGAGGTATTATTTATTCAACACTATTTATTATGTGTGGTGTATGTATAATACCTCATGGTTTATAATATAATGATTCTATTTATATTCATGTAATTACACGTTTCATCTAATTATTATTGATTTTATGGGGAATAAGGTTTGACTGTTTGCATAGTGGTAAGAGTTTCTTCCCAAACCTCCATTTTTCATTCAGGTTATGCATTATCCTGGTTTTCCCCAATGAAATTCCTTTTTATTTTTTATTTAATTATAAAAAATTCTATTTTTATGTTCCATACTCATTTATCCAGATCAATTCCTCTTTATTTAATGGGAAAATACATATTTTATAAGGTTCCCTTTCCAATTATTCCCTTTAAGCAAGCCTAATTAAAGGGAACCTCCAGATTTCTTATCCATTTTAAAGTACCATCCATAATCTATTTTATGACACAATTATTTTACATTAAATAACTATTATTTGTACTAAAAAACTAGCTTTGTTATTTTTTGTATTTATACAAACAATTATGACTTTTTTGTTTTAAATACTCTTTTATATTTTCCATTAAACTCCACTAATGTGGCCCAATCATAAAGATACTTAAATTTTTTTTTTCATGCTGGAAATAATTTATGGCTGAAGCATAATCTCATTGTTTTACCATTTTATTTTATGGGATATTCATGTTTATAATCTAATTTTATGACAAATTAAAATTATTTTCAAAAAGACCTCTATTTTCCAAATGAAAGGGTATTTCTCTTAAGAATTTATCAATTATTTTAGAGTATTTTCTTCTATGATTATGATTAAAATATTTAAAATTTTGGTGGAAAACATTGATTTAAATATATATTTTTAAATTGATTCTTCAAAATGTGAGGAATGTATTAGACTTAGTAAGTGATGGGCGATGGCTACTATATCCCCTCGATGAATTAGTAGGTCTCATTTGAAAATCTTGACAGGGGTTTTACCAATTTATGTATGGTGTCTTGGATGACTCCTTGAGGTTATGTTTATGATGACCAACTTTATGTATTACCTTATTATGATACTAGTAATTTTAAATCCATGTGATTATTTGACTAGTATAATATCCATGGTTAAGTTTTATACTCTTGTGATTATTAATATGTCATTATTTAATCTGCTATTATTCTTTCCAAATTATGCTCAAGATTATGTTTTAATGGACCGTTTTTTTCATTATTCACATTTCCTTATTGTCTATGCTTATTTGTGTTAGCTTCTACTATATTTATTACCCTTACTGAGCATCTGATCTCACCCATTTCTTGTGTTCTATTCTTCCCCAGGATGCGAAGATGTATATTGTGAATGAATTGAATGGATAATCTATGAGTTTATGGTTGATTCTAATGGATTTTATATGTTTTATTTCATTTTATGATTTAATGTAACACATATGTTTGTATCTATCACTCAAAAGAAACTAAACTATTTGGTCCTTTTGGATATCAATGCTTGTTTATAGTAAAAATTTAATAAAGTAAGGCACCGACTCTCAACTATTGGGGTTGGGGTCTTTACAGTTGGTATTAGGGAAATTTTAGTAGAGACTTTGGAAAATATGATTAATAAATACTAGATTAGAGAACCTAACCCTAATATAGGATTTGATGATAATCATAGAAGAATATCCTTGGATTTTGGTAAGGTAGAGATTATGTCGGTATTCCTAGAAATACATCAGTATCTGGATATTACAAGTGGACATGGTTCTAGAAAAAATGTATATAGGGGTAACAAATCCAATATGGTACATCAGGCCTAACTCGGCGTAACTTGGTACACGATAATGAGGCTTACTACACCTACTTTGACTCTCTTGAGGGGATATTCATATGATAATTCACATTTTTTTAGAAACCATAATTAAGGATTTGAATATATAATGAAAATTAATAACCTAGGTCAGACCTAATGTGTTTTAGGTTGAAACTGAGGTTTCCTGATATCCTATAAATTATTATATATTTTTCTCACTATGAATACTGTTACTCATAAAATGCTTTATAGTTTTAGTAAATGGATGAAACCTAAAGGAGTCATATTAACATTGAACATGATGGGCATGTTTTTGTAGATTATAAACCAAATGGGATGTTGATAGTAGTGAAATATATCATGTTCATGGATAATCAGTTTTTGAAAATATTTTTAATAACAAATACCTTAACCCACTCCCAAAATCACCCAAGAAGATAAGGGTGGAGTTTTGTAAGAACTCCAGTGGTAGAGACCATAGAGAAAAGAAGTCTAGATTTCCATCACGTAAGAAATGTGGAAGGATAAAACTCAGAACATGTCTTAATAGAATTTAGAAATGCTTTATGTGTGGGAAAGAAGGATAGAAATCAAAGAATTGATGATGAAAAATGAAGAGTATGAAAGAAGGAAATAAATCACATCATATGAATCCATTTGTCATTTATTTCCCTAAATGTGGGGAATATGGGAATTACCCGAGTCAATGCCCAATTATATAGGATAATATATAGGATAAGAAAGGGAATATGTGAAACTTAATTAATTAGGGTTTTTATTGATGACATGATTGATTAAATTTATTTTTTTAATGTCCATCGTATCTATTTTTGAAATTATATTAATATAGCTTTAGAAAAAGGGAATCTCTTTGGTTAGGTAAAAACTCGTCGTGTTCGGTAAGGCCATAGGGTTTGAACCCATAACCTAAGGGAAGAAATGGTGAAACACATACCACTAGAAAACATTATGTCCCAATTATTATATTTTTTTCTATATTATAGAAAATGGTTATTTTGATTTTACAGACATTTTTTATCAAATAGATAACCTTGGGATTGGAAAATTATTTGATGATTAATTTATTAAGGTTATTTGAGTTGAAATATAATATTTTATTGAATAAAATTTGGATTTTATTTTGGAGTTAATATGATTTTATTGGGGATATATAGTGATTTAGGATATTTATGAAAATGGTTATAATATCTGGTATATTTAGATTTCTTTTTGGAATATGAATATGGATAGATGTATTTTGGATGAGTCTTAAATTTGGAATGGATTAAGTTGATCATTGGATATTATTCTGTGAGGTTAAATAATGATTTATTGGATAATTTATGCTAACAATTTTGGATTTAGTAAATATTTAAATGATGAAGGAACTTCTTATGATTCATGAAAGTGCTTTAGGTGTGAAACTTTTATTTTGAATATTCATTTCCAAGTGTAATTGATGAAGTGAAAATAGATCAAAGCACAACCAAAGGATGATATTATACTTATGAAATGAAAAGTAACCAAGTAAGATTATTTAATAAAGTACTTATCTAAATATTAAATGAATCACTCAACTCTAGGAAAAATACTTTGGAACAAAAATGTCATTTGTTTACTTTTATTTCTTAAAAATCAATGGTCTTTTAACCAATCCCAAATTTAAAATTTTGTGATTATAGATATTATAATGAACATGTTCTCTATCACTCTCCATTAGAATATGGTATTTGGATTTCTCTTACATCATCATATTTTAATTAATTTTCTCCTTTTATAGAATCATAGTTTTTGGTGACCTTCACATTTTTCATTACCTATTTTTGAGAGGAAGTTTTATAAACCCCTTTCAATTTGTGCAATTTCCACAAATATATTTTAAAGTATGAAACTTTATTCTTGTGAAGTGTGATTTTAAATTTTGAGGACACAATTTATTGAAGGAGGGAGAATGAAATACCCCGATATTTTATGGTATGTGACTTTTGAAATTTATTTTATTTGATATTGTACATAATAAAGAACATCAAACTTAAATAAATGATTAAATATTATTGTGATAGTTATCACCAAGACATTTGAATGGAGAGAATGAAATATATTATTAAAATTATGAATGTATTTTTTATAAAAAATTATAATATTAATTCTTTTGTTACCAATTTATTATAAATAAAAATTAAAACCAATTGAACATAAAAAGACATTTTTATAAATAAACCATTTTTATTACCACAATGGAATTATATATTAAAAAATTAAATTTAGACACTATTATTGAATGATATTAACGAAAATTATATGTTGTATATTCAATCAAATGTTTTTTAAATTCAAATAACATGTTTTATCAGCTTAATATAAGAATAAATCCAATTTTCCACATAAAAGACTATAATTTCTAAAGGTAGTTTTACAAACTTTTAGTGGAGAAATTGTTTTAAAAATAAAATTTTCTTCTTTTATAAATTCTATTGAACAAATTAAAATTTCTTTTTAAAAGCATAATTTCCAAATTATATTGGAGTGAAATTTTGGTATTTTTTGAAAAGTATTTATTCTGCATTGAATAGTGAAAAATCTGGATTTTTCTAAAACTATCAATATCCTTATATTAGAATTATTTTTATGATTGGAATTTGATCTCACTTATTAAATTATAAATAAAATTTTGGAATCACATAAATGAATATATGATATATTTATATCATGGAATAAGTAAATAAAATTATTGAAACTCATATATTAATTAATTGTATTTTTTTGAAATGTAAATATTTATTTACGATTTTATAATTAATATGATGATTTAAAAGGATATTTATTTTAATAAAATAGTTTAATATATTAATATATTTTTTTCCTTATGATTATATTATTATTTTATAAGATGTTAATTAATTTTTCTGTGTCGTAAAATCAGTTATAATTTTAAAATATACATTTTTGGAATAAATGATTATTTTAGTTAACAAATAAAAATCTCATATTTAGAAAATTAATTTTAAAAATGGATTTAATTTTTAAATATATAAATCTAAAAATGGATAGGGTAAAATTTTTGTTTTTTTTGAAAATACTTAATTTTTGGTCAATAGTAAAATACAGTAATTTACAGTATATATTCATTATTAGTTAAATACAAAATTCATAGATTCATAGATGATTTAGAAACAATAATCATGAAATCCCATTCATTATTTTAATATATTTATTTATAAATATCAAACTATTCATATTATTGTGCCAAAATAAATCAAATGAATAAAAAATTCAAAAAACACCACCTCCTTCACTATAAATATCACTACTCCCCACCCATTCTCATCACACCTCCAAACCCATGAGTCTTGTAAAATATATGCCCAATAACTCTCCCAAAACTCTCCCCCACGTTTTAGTCATTCTGATATCACCTAAAACCCCATTTCTATGTTTCTTAAGGTGGTTTTAAAGGAGAGGAATTCAAGATGAAAAATCCCCTTTCATTCATTTAATTTCTTTAAATTTATTTTATTTTCATATCATTTCCTTACAGACACTATCCAAACATTAATGATAAATATATTATCTAATA
Source organism: Viscum album (assembly GCA_963277665.1). NCBI lineage: Eukaryota > Viridiplantae > Streptophyta > Magnoliopsida > Santalales > Viscaceae > Viscum > Viscum album. The sequence continues at coordinate 365,458,291 of OY728167.1, read as the reverse complement.
TATACTATAGTTTTATTATGATTCTGGGATATCAACCATCAATTCTCTTCTCTTCCCTTTTTTTTCTAAAAATGAAGACATCATCTGTGAGGTGCCAATTTACTGACTTCGTGGATGAAGAGTTTTGGTTTCCCAATTATTCCTTCAAGTATTATCTCCAAAAAATTTTTCTGGTTATTTTTTTAAATATGTAATCCAACATCTTTATATTTTATAACTATTATATGTACATAATATTAATTCACAAGACAAAACTAGTTCGCGGTGTTCGAAAAAATGCCAAAATAATCCGAACGATTATAATTAACATTTTATATAATAAATCATCCCCATATATAGAAAACTTTTTTCATATAATTAAATTTAATCTCCAATAAGTTCATTTATAATAAATAATTTCAATTTTGGATAACTATTCCCATTTCACATGATCTTTCGAACATGTATACAAGTGAACCGATCATGAAAACCAAGGAAACAAACACTCCCGAATGAAAAAATTGAATCTTATAACTCACCAAAAATCTCATAAATGAACATATTTAAATTTTAACAAATAAAAAATATGTTTAATATGTTTTGAATTAAATTATTAATGAATCTAATTTCATTATCCTTGATATTAAAGTACAAGTGTTGTACAGTTTCATTCATAAGGTAAGGGTTTTTATCTAATTTTTATATCTCTGAGATATTCCTTGTTCACCACTATTTATTATGTGTGGTGCATGTATACTACCCTTTCATGTATAATATCATGAATATATTTATATTCATGGTATTATATATTAAAAATGATGATTATTGATTTTACGGGGCAAATGGTTTGACAGTTTACGTAGTAGAAATGGTTCTTCCTGAACCTCCATTTTTTATTTTGGTTATGATTTCTCTCTCATTACCAAAATGTAATTCTTATTTATTTTAATGTAATTAATATAAATAATATTTATAGGTTCCAAAATCATATATCCCGATTAGTGAATCTTTTTTTAGTTGGTAAATACATATTTTATAAGGATCCATTTTCAATTCATCCCGTTAAGCGAGCCTAATTAAATTTAACTTCACAAATTCATACCCATTTTGAAGTAAAATCCATAATCTATTTTAAGAAACAATTAATTTTAAAAAATATAGATTTTATTCATGAAAGACTACTTTTTTTCATTTTATATTTTATACAAACAATTATATCTTTTTGGTTTTGATGAATCATTTATATTTTCTATTAAACTGCACTAAAATGGTCCAGTTCTAATGATTCTTAAAAACTATTTTTACATGTTGGACTTAATTTAGGACTCAAATATAATTTCATTTTCATTAACTTTTATTTTTTTGTGATATTAATGTTTACAATGGAATTTTATGACAAATACAAATGATTTTCCAAAAGAAATCATTTTTATAAAGTTAAAGGGTATTTCACTAAAACAATTATCAATTATTTATGAGTATTTTCATCTATAATTATAAATCTAATATATATTGTGAAAATTCTAGTTAACGATATATTTTTTAAATATATTACTAACAATATGAGGAATTAATTAGACTTATTAAGTGATTTATTAGGATCTCTATAGCCCTACGATGCATCGGTTGGTCTCATGAGACAAACGAGATCGGGTTTTTACCCATTTATGTATGTTGTCTTGGATGATGACTTGATGGTGTGTTAATAATGTCAAAAAGTATTAATTAACTCATTATAATACTAGTAATTAAATATTCATGTGATTTTTTAACATGTATAATACCCATGTTTAAGTATTATACTCATGTTATTATTTATATGGAATTATTTAATTTGCTATTATTTTTGTCATATTATGCTTGGGATTATTTGTTAATGGAATTTTATTTTATTTATTCATGTTTTCTTACTTTTTATGCTTATTTATGATATGTTCTTCTATATTTCTTACCCTTACTTAGAATATTATCTCACACCTTTACTATTTTTTATTTTTCCCTAGGACGCAAAGACGTATATTATGAATGAATTGCAAATATAATCTATAATTTTATGGGTGTTTCCAATGAAGAATCTATGTTGTATTTCATTTTTAATTTTAATTTAAAACTTATGTTTGTATTTATCATTCCAAAGCTACTAAACTATTCCGTCCTTTGGGATCTGATTTCTTGTTCATAGTACCAATGTAATAAATTAAGGCATCGACTCTGAGATACTAGGGACGAGGCCTTTAGAAGTAAATTTCATCAGGGCCAGTTATTTTAAGTACTATGTTAGGTACTTTTTATTTTAACTTATTTTGGGTTGTTCCCTTCAATAATAATTTTCTTCTATAAAGCATGAAATTTTGGGATATATTTATAGGTAAATAGGAATATTTTTCCTAAGATTGGTAGGGATATTTTGATTAATTAAATGGCTCTTTCATTACTCTCTTTTGATATGAAATTTATTAGAATTATCAAAGTGATGTGTGATAAACTAAATTATTTTATAAAAAGGTTTTTGTGGGAAGAAAATCTTAATGACTGGGGCATCCATTGGGATGAGTATACTGCTGATCATGTGTTAGGTTTTTCTTAATCATGGTAGTACTTTTCCTCATGTATGATGGGTATGAAATATAGGTCCATGATTTATAAATAATAATAAATTATATATATATAGATAAGGGAAATTTTATTTTTGTGTATATTTTAGTGAGTAACATGTTATGTAGTCATTTACGTGGATGAATGAAAGGAGATTTTACAATACATTTTCTTAATTGATTACTTAAATAATTGATAAAGTTTTAGTCTCTCAATATTATATTGACATAAACCTTGTTTTATGTTCATTAAATGTATTAGGAATAGTTGTTATATGATTATTCATGATATATGAGATATACCTGGTGGAAACATGTATGATGATACATGTGTTTGATAGAGATCACATCATTTTCCATTGTAGCTTGAGTACCACTAATGATTTACTATAGTTCACTCCATATAATTTTTTATTAGAGAATTCATAATTATTAATAATTATATAAAGTCACATGTGGTCATACAAAGAGATTTCATTGATGATGACTAATTTTTTCAAAAAATATTTGTAATAATATATGAGATCCTTTTAACAAATAATCCACCAGAAGTTTTCAAGGATTCCAAAAAGAGTTTTGAATATAATTTTACAAGCTATTATATATTAATAAATATAAAATGAAATGTGTATAAACTTCATGAGATTTTAGTGAATGTGGGTGATTTATGGAACTTTTACAATAATTAACATCACATAGTAAATTTTATGTACATAACACTGTCTTTTTTGTGCTTATATAATAGTATAAAATATATTCTGATCTTAAGACTGTTTGTGTGGTATTTGGTGACATGACTATTATAAAAATTTATAATATTCAATATTTCCTTAAAACCATTATGATTATTCCATTTAAAGGTATAATTTTTTGTTATAATATACTTTGATGATATTAAAAAGAATTTAGTTAAACAATTAATTGTTAAACATATCATTCATGTTTGTATGAATGATATAAATTGTTTCTAATGTGTTTCAAAATTCCAATGTTTGAGAAATTATTAGAATGATGAAAAATATCGAAAATATTTTTTTTGAAATGTTCAATATCATTAAGGGGCCTTCGAGGATTATACATATTATAAAACTAAAGAAAATACCATAGATGTGTGGATATCATTTGAACCAAAAAAATCATTAGAAACAGAACCATTCATTCAAATCCTCCTATGATAGAGAACCTATTAGGTTATGCAGTGAAGCAGAATCCTAAAAAGAAGTATTATTGGAAATTAACTCAACCCATGGATAAATTTGGAGGTGATATTAATTTAGTTACCACTAAGATATCTCCTTCAAGATCTTGTATCAAGGCTTTTATTTATTGGAAACAAAGACAAAAAGGGGAGTTTTTTAAGTATAAAAAGCAATGTATGTTCATTATATTTATATATATCAACTAAAATAGAATTGTTTAGATCTTGTGTCTTGGTTTGGATATATTTTTTCTTTGATTTTGGATAAGTGTTATACCCATTAAACCCAATACAAAATCCCACCAAACACTAAGAATTTATCATTATTACTTCTACTGTAACTTATTATATAATTGATATCCACCCAGCGACCCCCATTATGGTTAAAATTTTATTCACTAATTACTATTTGAAAATAATAGATAAATTTAGTAAATAAAAAAAATAAAACATACATGATAAATCATATAATTAATGAATATAATCTTATTTTCACGTTCCCTCTCGAATTTTAAATAAATCCACAGAAATTTTATAAGACTCTTACCATGAAAAACTAGTAATTATATCTTCTTATAATTGTTTATGATAAAATTGTTATCATATTACCAATATATATATTTTTAGTTGTTCAAAATAAACCTATATCTCTATATTTATATATCCTCATTCCAGGATAATAGGTTATTTTTCCGAAGTATTTGAATGAGAAATATTTTCCCCACTAATATATTATAAACTAGAATGTCTGGATTTAATTATATATAAGTAAAATAATATCCACATATAATAAAAAAGGAAATTTACCTCGAATAGTTTCATTTATATAGAAAAATTTCATCTTTTTTACTTTTTAAAAAAAATCTCTACAATGGACCAAAGATTCTTTTAATTAACCTTATAAAAATTATAATATGTTGTTTAATTGATAACAGAAACTAATTTTTAGAAGATATAAGTATTTTTATAAACCAAATATTGTGGTGATTAACATATAAATATGAATATTAAGTCATAAATTAATATTAATTAGATCATATGATCACCCGAATCTTCTATTTTTAGGGTACAATTGTTTAAAAAAATGTTCTATAAGCTGTCCAGAACATGGTTGACTACATATTGAGTGTTTTATAATTTTCACTCAACTAAACCAAAGAACCTTTAATTGTACTTAAAATTTTCTTTCAGATTATATAAATTTTAATAGATATTGTTAGACCTATACATAATTATTTTATGATTCAACAATACTAAGAAGTGAGTTGTATTGGAAGAAACATATGTCGAATCATTTAGTCGAAAGAAAATTTTATGTTGACTACTTCTTGAATAGAAAAACATATCATATCCCTAAATCAATCAAAAATAGATCAAATGATTCTATAAGTTATCCATAATCATGTAACTTAATAATAATCACAATATAAATCAGTATTCAGTGAATTTTTTTTACGATAATGGATTTATAATGCATAAAAATAAGGATTTTTTCATTTTGTGTTCAATACATATATCATCCTAAATTTCTCATGAATAAATTAAATAGCTTCTAAACATACCTAAATTGGATCAAATGATCCTAAAAAATTATTTAAACCTTCTTAAATTACTTCTAACAATTATAGTTATCATTTGTAAAACAAATACAATATGAAACATAAGATCACCTTCTAAAATATAAAAATTCAAATAAAAAATCAATAAAACATCACTTAGATCAATAAATTCCAATATTCAATGTTAATTAGAGGAAATGTTGAAAAGTTATCATAGGATAGAGTGAAAATTGTGAGATAATTCCATATCATGGTGTCGAACACTAATTCACCATCATAATGATTCATTGGTTCTTCCCTTGGTATGTTCAATTCCCCCTTTTGATTTGTTTACAAAATTACAATAAAAAACCCATAAAAAATAAATTCCTCCTTAAAAAAATCTATCAATACTCTTTTCATAATTAAAAAACTACCCAAAATATATTTCTTCTAATTCCATGAAATTATGTAATAGAAACCACTCATACCTATTTCGAATGGAAATTCATTCATGATTATTTAGATTATGTAAACTTAAAATTTTAATAAAATATCTCCATAACATGTTACAGTGGATGGGTTGATGGATTTTATCCCCCCTTTGTTTAAAAAAATCAGACAATTGTAAGAAGGAACCATAAATAAGATATACGTAGTGTTTTTCTAAGTGGTAACACTCCAAAAATTAATAAAAATTTCTGAAAAGATTCATCAGACCTTATTTTCATTTATATTTCAATGAATTTCTCATTTATTAAAACATACTATATTTTTAGTTCTCTATTATCTACTTTTTCCCTGATAAAGTCATATATTTTGTCGATGTGTTTCAACGTTTTTTATTGCATTGAATTATTTGATAAGTAGATAACACATTGATTATCAAACCTAATTCCTAATAGAAAGTACACCAGAAATAACACATCCTTATGTTGGGGCATCATCCACATCATTTGGGGGTAGTATGAGAGACTTAAAAATATTTTTCTTCATAATATTCAACGTGACTAAATTATATTTATTATAATGAAAAATATACACCTTCCACCACTGAAAAATGAGTCACTATAAGTGTGCTTACAATCATAATCATTTTCAGTTTTTTAACACACTGAGATTACAATATGTAAATCTATTTTAAATAAATATTTTTGACTAATAGGTTGTTCACACACAACATCCAACTGAACTGAAAGCATGATACCATTTATGAAGACAATATTAAAATTATTAAGTTATACCATTATAATATATCCCTTTAATTGGAGGGTATAAATTGAATTAATATTATTTTGAAATATATATAGAAAGAAAAATAAAATATTATTTAAATACCAATGCATTGATAAATTCAAATATTATAGAAAAATTAATTATAAGTTCATTTTATGGTTAAAATTTATTCCCTAAAAATTTCCTTTTTAGGTGCTGTGTAATTATAATTTAAGAAACTAAAAACATTAATATTTTATGTTTATTAAATATATTTTTGATAGGTATAATATATTCACACTATTATAATTAGTAACTTGTAGGAGATAAGAATAAAAAAAGTTAAAAAAGTTAGTCATTATATTTTTATGTTTGTACTTAAATTTGAAATTCCAAAATGTTAGAGTTTTAATATGAAAAAATTAATTTTTTTCGATTACCCATGTCAATATTAGATTATGATTTTTTTACTTTTCTGAAATATTTGATTTCTATATTAATAATAAGAAACACAGTTTTTACCAAAAATGTATATTTTATTATTTAATCATTGTTGAAGCAAGTACTATAAGTTTATAAATATTTTTAAATGACCAAATATGTATATAACAAGTAAAAATATACATTTTTTAATAATATATTAAATTTATAAGACCTCTATTTATCATTTTATAAAAAATTTAAAATTTCCAATAAAAGAAACTATATTTGGTCTTCTATTTTAGTCAAATATTATTTGTGAAGAATTATATTTCGTTTTCAAATGTATGTAACATAAAATTGTTTTATAATAAACCAATTTATATAATGAAAAAATGATAATTTTATCATTCACATAAATTTTATTCATAAAAGAACACTTTTTCTAAAAATGGTATTTCATCTGTTACATGTGCTAATGTTAGAATTATTTTTTCTTACACAATGAAATTTTATTTGATTAAATCGGTTTAAAATTGGGAATCAGTACTTTTAAATTATTTAATAATTCCCATTCCATTTTTATTCATTGTATGAAAATTACTCAGGTAAAAAACAATTACCCAGGTAAAATCCAAAATTGTAAAATGTAAAAAACAAGTGGTAAAATAATTTAAACATGATTAAAATGTGTATGAAAATGAATTGTAAAATCCTTTTTGACATTATATAACAAAAAAATTCATTATTTTAAGCATTTTTGATTCATTTACCCTTGAATAGTTTTATTCCATCATTCAAAAAGTAATGGATGATACCAAAAATTTCCCAATCTTCACTTATAAGAATAGATATATTACACCACATTTCTACACCCATTAAAAAATTTTAGATATACCAAAACTCATCCCATGTCTTTTATAAACCCTCTACCCATTCCCAAAATTTCATATTCTTTCCAAAATTTCAATATAAGGAGACATAATGTAATTCCCAACCTCAGAAACCTGAAGCCGATGCATTATTTTATTGTATTGGAATGATTATAATGAATAAAATTCAGATGGAATGATCATTTTAGTAGTCTTGAAGAAACCCAATGCATACATGGAACCCATTTTATATTCAGAGAAGAAGACAACATAAAATACATAACAAAATATAATAAACTACATCATTAAAAACCCAATAAATGATTCCCTCTACATAACACGGGGAAGGAAAAAAATGGAAGGGGTGAGATGAAATGCTCAGTAAGTGTTATATATAGTTGAATAATGAAAAAATAATAATTTAATAATAATCAATTATAAATAATCAATATAGCATGGTGGATAATAAAAACACATGCCATCAATAAACTGAGAATGAAAATGAATCCATAGATTTTTTCATAGTGAATAACTCATGGAATGTAATAAATGAATTATGAATAAAGAGAATGATTATTATTTGGTTTTCATGTATCTAGAACATGAACCATCACAATTTCGAAACAGTTTATGTATGTTTGTAGAAACCCATTGGATTGTGTATTTGAAACAAACTCGAAGGGTTAACCTCCAACTATTTTGTATCACGAGACCTGTCGATACATCAAGGATCAATAGAAGACCCCGAACATCACTAAAAGGTAAAATAATTATCTATACATAGATTTAATACAAGAACAATATAACATTTAAATATTTGTGTGGAGTAGAGGATATAGATTCATCAATATTTCCCCATATAAATAGAATTCAAAATAAACATTGTATGAAAAATGGTATATGTCTTTTAAAATAATCATATCCATGAAAAAATAATATGGATAATTAATAGAATTATAATTAAAAAAAAAAATTCTCAAAGGGGTAGTAGATACACCACATAATAATTATTTGGTGCACAATACCACGTAAGTCTCAATGAAATGGAAGTTGAGACATAGTGCCTTACCACATTGTAATCAATCGAATCGTATGACCAAAAATTAATAATCATAAAATGAAACAATGAATAACATTAATATAAATGAAAAAAATGAAATTTTATATCAAATTTTAGAATAAAAACACCACATACAATAAATATGTGGCAAATAATGAAAATCACACGGAAGTAAAAGTGAGATGAGAAACCCCCTACATTATACCCCAATGTACTCTTCACATGATTTTAATTCCCTTAATAAACATATTAAATAAATTAATTATAGAATTAAAAACCTTCTATTATGGTATTTAATTTATTATAATTTCATTTATAGCCATTTTTATGAGTTATAATATACAAATTTATCGCTCGAGAGCGTTTGTTTTCTTGGTTTTAGCAATCAGTATACAGGTGTATGAGTATAAATATTCTTGTGGAATAGATATAATTATTCAGAATTGAATTTATATATTATTAATATTAATCCATTATTTTAAATGGTAATTTAAATCATTTTTTTAATTGTATGAGGATGAATCATTATACAAGTAATTCAGTGATAATTGTTTATATTATTACGGCCGTTATTGATCATATTGAACTCATTTTGATTAATGCTTATTATTATGTAAATATTTTAAATCCATAACATAAAATGTGTGATATTATAAATTATAAAATCGTTCTAAACCATTAAAATGATTTCATCAATAGATTTGAAGAATAATTTGACAGATGAAACTTTGTTGTCCATTGAGGTTGTAAATCAACACCTCTCGGATGATGATTTAAATTAGAAAATTAAAGAGGGTGAGTAAGGAGATTGATAATGGTTATTAACATTACATGATATAATTACATTATATATATGATAATGTAGTTTTCATGATCAATTGTATATATTTGGTTAGGAGAAAATAAGAATATAAAACAAATTAAAAATTACATTAAAAGAAAAAGAGAGAGGGATTACCTCTTGAAATTACTCCTTGAGAACGCCCTTAAGGGAAGGGGTTTTGGTCTATTGGAAAGAAAAAGGGATCCAGGACATTGGGAGGGACTATGAATGTGTTTTTAGGATGATATTTGAGAAGCTTAATGGCTTATAAGAATGAATAGAAGAGGTAGTGGGGGTGGTTTTTATATTAGATGAGAGGAAGATTTTTCCATTATTTTAATCATTATTTTATTATTTTGGACCAAGACTTTGAATAATATTGTTTCTTTGGACTAAAAAGAGTAATAAGTCCATGCGAGTTCTAATTAATGGCCCTTTACATCATCCATGACTCAAATATGATACAAAAATTCATTTATTTAATATATTTCATAAATTATTGAATTTCACTATTCATTAAAAATTCAAGTATTTCATAAAAATCACAAAAATTTTCCCTAAACATTTTTTGACATATAGAAATGAAAAATGGATTCCATTTTATGAAAATAATTTTCTAAATATGAAAAATTTAATTTTTAATTAAAATAACCATTCCTCTAAAAATAAGTTTTTAAAATTACAATTGATTTTAAAATACTTTAAAAATTTATCGAAGGTCTTATTAGATTTTCCAAAACTCATTGGACAAAAAAATATTGATTTTGGAAGAAATTTTATGAAAATTAATTTTATTTTAAATATATTTATTTATTATTAAATTTTAATTGTATATTTATTTCTCAAAAAATAACAACACTATATTAGTAATTTTTAAAACATTAACCTTCATTTATAAGGTGACTAAATTTTATTTATACATTCATGGGTGAGTTTACTATTCATAAGGGTCAAATTACTATTAATAAGGGTACATTACTATTCATAATGGCAATTTACTATTCATAAGGTAAGTTACGATTCACTAAAAATTAAGTTGATCTTATCGAACACTAAATAACTTATTGAACGCAGCTGTGTTTGTCCATTTTTCAAGATTAAAAATACAGAAGTTGAAAAGTTAAGTTTAATGTCTAGGTTATAATTATAAAAACATATTGTTTGTAGATACATGGTGTTTCATCCATTATAAGCTATCTAGTGAATTTAAATTATTTAAGAAGAAATATACCATAAAATATTAGGGTGTCATATTAATGATTAATATATTCATAAATTAATTTAGTATTTACCAAAATAATTATAACAGTTCATATATATATTATTCCTTAAATTATTTAATTAAATAATCCATTGATCAAGTACATTTATTCATATTAAAATATTATTTTACCCAAAATAATAGTGTAAATTGTATTTGTTTTTTTAGAAAAATAATAAATTAATTTGAAAGATATAAATTATAAGTATTTATAAGTATTATTATTAATATAAAAACATAATTTTAAATTATTATTTTTCACAATTTAATGTAATTAAAATTATTAAACAAATTACCAGGGTGTTACACCTAATGTTTTACCAAAAGGAGAACATCTAAAAGGAGAGGTAATGTTATCAACCACAACCCCTTAATTATTTCTTCTTATACCCCCTAAAATCATTTATAATACATGAATTTATGATAAAATATGTATTTTTAATATTATGAAATTTTATTATACTCATTTAATATCACTTTTTTTACATTCCAACAAAACCATTCAAAAAAAGAAGACATCGTCATGCGCATGTGCGGACAACCGCCATTATGAATGATGTTGTCTATTATTTATATCCACACAACATGGATTGAAAAAATGAATTATTTAATTAAAAAATATAATATTTATAACATAATTAATATTCTTAAATGTAGAATTATTTTATTTTCTACCACCCTCACATAATATGAAAAATGTGAGCGTCATCCGGGTGTACATACAGACAATCGACTCCATAGAATGATGTGTTTTGTTATCCATTTACGCATAACATGGAAAAAATTTAAAAATGTATTTAAATTATAAAGGTTATATTTATGAAACAATTAAAATCTATTATAGATAATATTTTAATTATATAATTGATATTAACAATAAATTATCATAGTAAACTAAACCATGTTAAATGGACATTTCAAGGAATCATTATTAATTTTATTCCATTTTGGAATAACCTAAGAAACTATATAAATTTTGTGAAAATATTATAATAAAATAAATTAAAATATAAAATTAAAGATATTATAAATATTTTTAAAAGGCATTCATCTATTGTCTATATACTGAGGATGTTTTAGAGACATTTACCGAACAACCTCAACTAACCAATATAAGTGAAAAAAATGAATAAATGAATAATAGAAGATAATAAATAGACCTTATAAAATTAAATATAGTTGAATAATTTTATTAAGAAATATTTTCTAAAATTAAATTTAATATTTAGGAAATTAGTTTCACACATATAATAAATTTGGACGTAAGGTAATAGTTTTTTCACCCCTATTTTTTCTTCATTGAGATATAATGAAATCTCACACCTTATTTCCTATTTTGATCTATATATTAGACATGGATTTATTTTATATAATTTATATTAAATATAAGTTATTTAAAAACCCAACTAATTATTTTCCATTCATGGGTTTACAATTTAAATTATAGCGTCGATTTAAGGTTTTCTTGGTCTCAATTTCGACACTTTGAGACTTGTCATATTTGGTGAACCATTTTTCCTTGTATATGTTTTTATTTTGATTTAATTATCATGAAATTATTGTACTATATTTTTCATTTAATTCATCTTATATAAAAATATAAATCAGGTTCCTTTCTTTATTTTTCCTTCAATTCAAGTGTTACCCAGACCGTAAGGGTTATTCTTATCTCAACTTTCAATGATTGAGTTATGATTGTTTGTTTTGAAATTTATTCTTATAAGTTGGGTATGTTCTGACCAATGACTATATTATGATCTATTTCCTTATATTTTATATTCTATATTCATTTCTATATAATATACCCCTTTATAAGGATTCTTCCTTTAAAATATAATGTTTGTAAGGGGGTTTCATAACTGAATTTCCTTTATTTATGTTGAAATGACTATTATTGAACCCCATTATACTGAGTTTAATTATATTAACCTATGATTATATTAAATTTTCTTTCCAATTCAATTTATATGTATTTAAATTTTATCCTCATAATTTTTTTGATGGATCATTTCTAATTGTTAACCTTATTCCATGAAACTACTCCTCACTTCTACCTTGTTATCATTAATTTGATAAGGATACATTCTATTATATTATGAATATTAATATTTCAGTATATTATCCTATTTATCCACATTATTGCACTGAATGGGGAATGAAATATCCCCTCACTTTAACTTTAGCTCTCATGAAAGAAACTAGTTAGAGTATTTTGTGTATGCATACCCATTTATTTAGATGTCTTTGTTGTGGTCTTGAAATAAAGTAGATGTATTGGAACAAGACCTGGATGATATGTAATGTCTATGAAGAAGGCCATGACATGTATGAAATAATGCATTCAATTATTATGAAACCGATTGTTTTTATCTATGTGATTGTTTATATTTTTTTAAACCATGAATTTTTATCAAGGTCAAGTGATAAATTATTTTGATTAATGTATTTATCATTTATTTCCTACCATATTTTTCATACATTGTTTATTCTATGATAGATTCTCTTATATAATTTATCCTACAAACCATTTCATCTAAACCTTCTTATATTTATATTTCCCTAGGATATGAATAAGATTATTAATCGTTATTTATCTATAATATTGACATGTGCAGATAACATGTGGGAGATATTGAAGACTTATTATGGATTATATAGTTTCATATAATTAGAAAATTTTCCATTAATTGATAAATAAATTAGATTTATTAGAAAATGATTTTTCATAATTATGTAAGTCTCAAAACCAAAATGGTCATACCAATGTATATAATGAAATAATTGACATAAATCATGCATTTAAGAGATAGTTACAGTAAGGTTTTTTACATTTGTAACCATATAAGGGTTTAGATGACATTATATATATTAGGAAGTTATTGGTTGAGGATAATTTAAGAGTAATAAATTTCATAAAGGGTTGACAAAATAAAGTTGATTATAATTTAAAAGTTATAGGTAACCCTTTAGGATAGCTGAGGAAATATTAAATATTTTATATTGTTTGGGGAATATGATGGGAGAACACTAGAGAAAATCAAAGAACTTAGTCTAAATATAGGAAACATATTATATTCTTTAAAAATATATATTATGTGGTTTTCTAAGAAATTACATCCCTATCTAGTTAGTTTAATGTCGATGTGGTTATGGCACCAATGAACCTAGGTGTAATTACCCTTAAAAGGATTGGTTGAGTATTAACTTGATCTCTAATTGGTGCATGATGGGTTGGACTAATAATAAAAACCATTCAAGACACACCTAGAGGATATTATTTGGTTGATAATATCATTTTTTTCTAGGGAACCTAATAGGATATAGACAGTGAATATCGTATATCAAAACCTAGAAATTTATAGGTTAGGGGACATATTTCATTTATGATCTATTCATTTTATGTTAATAGTTCTAATTTTTATAATATTATAAAATTAATTATTCTTATTGTTAATATTTATTAATTCAATTAATGGATTAATCCTAATGGAACTAGGTTAACAATGTATTCCTTGGATATTACAGTGATTGTCCTAATAAGTTTACAAATTGGAGATGAGTTGGAGTGAGAAACCTTATGATTATTCCAAATCAAATATCAAGGATTGTGATCAACCACCTGAAATTAGTTAAGTTTCCAAACACACCAAAGAATAGAATCATTATGCCTCATGGATATTTAAGTGCAAAATATGATGAAGGAAAGAATACTCAATTTCCCACACATCAAGAATGTGGGAAAAAGAACCTAGGGAAAAGTCATCAAGGAACTAAATGATTTTTATGTGTTGAAAAAGGAGGACATAAAGAATCTAATTGGTTAGGGAAGATGAAGAACTAATTTATTTGATTGAATTTGTTTTTAAGGAGTAAAACTATAAATTTTTAAATATTACTCTGAATTTATAAAACCGGTGTTTAATATTTTATGAACTTAAGTAATATTTTCTAATAAAAGAATATATTTTATGTATTTTATTTTAATTAAATATTATTTATGAACATTTTGGTTTTGTATATATTTTAAATATAAAATCATTTTATTTATTTTATAATAAACTAATTTATATCATAAAATACTAAAAAAATGATAATTTTATCAAACATATACAATTTATATTAAAAATGAACTTTTTCTAAAAATAGGTCTGTACATGTTATATACACCAATGTTAAAATTAAATTTTCTCAAGAACGTAAATTTTATTTAATATAATTTGTATCATATTTTGAATTAGTAGGTTTAAATTATGTAATAATTTCCATTCTATTTTTAGTTATTAAAAGTAAATTACTTAGGTAAAAATTTATCACCAAGGTGGTAACCAAAATGGTAAATTGTAAAACTCTTATGGTATAAGACTTTATATATGTTTAAAAATGCCTAAAAATTAATGGTAGAGGCTTTATCGACCTTATATCACACCAAAATTCATTATTTCTCACTTTTAGAGCCATTGACCATTGAATAGTGTCACGAATTATTGAAAAAGTAATAGGTATTTACAAAAATATATTTCCCTCACTTATAAAATTAGATCACTTCTACCAAATTCCTATACATATTACAAATATTTAGATTAACCAAAACTCTTCCCTAGTTTCTCCTCAACCCCGTACCCACATCCTAGAAGCCTTGGTCATTCAAAAATACTAAACCAATGAGACATAATGTGTTACCTAAAGGGGAACATTCAAAACGAGAGGTAATGTTCTCAACTGAGATTGCTTAATTATTTATTTTTCTAACCCTAAAATATTTTATAAGCTATGAATGTATGATAAAATTATCATTCTTAATATGATTATGTGTAATTATAATAATTGAATATCACTTTTTTTACCTTCCCCTAAAACCCATTTGAAAAATTAAAAGGTTTCAATTCGTAATTGTGGAATACGACCTCATTGAATAATGTATTCTACTATTAGTAACAATAATATTATGTAATGATATATTATTTTATTTTCTACCTACCTCCCTATACTAAAAAAGTTGGAATCATCTATGTGTATGTGTGTACTACCATCTCCATGGAAATACATGTTTTGTTTTACATTATTTCCTAACATGGTTGAATTTAAAAATGAATTTATGTATAAGAATTTTATTTATGACACTATTAATATTCTATAAATATAATGTTAGACATTATATAAGTGATATTGAAAATTAAAGATCCTAGAAAACTTAACTGCCTAAAATGAACATATGAAGGAACCTTTCATAATTTGAGTCCATTTTGGGAGAACCTATACAACTGTATACATTTTTTGAAGATGAAATAATGAAATATGTAATACTCTATAATTTTGGTTATTATGAAGCTAATTAACAATAAATTTTTCCATGATCAATATACCAAGGAAATTTTAGAGAAAATTACCAAATCACCTAAAGTAACAAACATAAGAAAAAATAATTTAGTAAGTAAATAACACGTTGTCATGACCCGTCCTAGTGGGGCCCGCTCCATGACTCCCCAAGCCCACCTCCAATAGGCCAAGGGCTGGTGACTAGAACCGAGTAGGCATATTACTAACATGGGAGGCATTGCCTATGTACCTCTACACACACACACATCTCCAAGCCCACAAATGCCGAAATGTAAAAAAACACTAAGGAACAAAAACGCATTCATACAACTAAACCCAACCAATAGAGTACGAAAAATGGTAGAGTACTATAAAAGTAAACTGTGCCAGAATACAAGCCCACCAAAAACAATAGTCTAAAAAATGCAAAGTCCAACCTGTAAACACAAAAGGTACTGGGACTGCCGCTCATAGCCGTAGAAACGCCTCGGCCTGCGGGGAACTAAGAAAGCTCGGTCCTATCCTGGTCTGCCCCGGACTCTTTCAAAAGGTTGCTCGTCTTCACAAGACACCAAACGTACAGGAAAGTCCTGTGCAGGGGTGAGTATAACAATACTCAGTAGATGACCCTGAAAACCACAGATAAGTACACAAAGTAAAGGTACAGTCAGCTATGCCTAGTATATGTCTACAGAACATATAGAAAAAACCAGATATATTCAAAACCTAGACCTGTAGTCTAGACACAAGTCACACAACCGCATACCTGTGTTAGGGATTCTGTTCGAAGATTTCGAGATACACTCATTCCGGGAGAACACACTCCACAAGTCTTATAGCTCCGATGACGTCCGTCCGAGAAGTTCTGTTCATTGGGAACTATCACAATAGGTAGCTACACTCATTACGGGAGACACACTTTTGAGTGGGAAGGTTACGGTAGATAGATGAACTCATTACGGGAGACACACTCCTGAGTGGGAAAGATCATGATACATAGATGAGGATCACTTCTAGGGCCATGGCAGATACCGTGACTCATCCGAATTCATCTTCTAGGTAGAGGATCGATGCCCGATGGAGTTGGTCACGTTGATTCTTGACTCTACCTAGGGTCTGGAATGGATAGAGGATCTTGATCTGGGCCTCTCGGATGGATGTCTGACTCCATCATATAAAGTTCTTCTGAAGGGATCATACTCCTGAAAAGGAATCGATATCAGACCTTTAGGGGAACGAGAATAAGGGGCACTAAACCAAACGAAATATGTCCAAGATACGGTGAAAAAGAGGATCATGAAGTCTCCCAAAAAGTACATGGCATGTAGAAAAGATACATACCATGTTGTCTGACCCCAGGTACTTCCCGTGTACAACAGCCCGTGTCATAAGGTTGTTCGTGTAGAAAAACTGAGTACACAACGTGTAGACGGTGTAAACGCCATGTCCGAGTCACTAGGGTTGGATCCATGTATGCTGGCCATGTGATCGTACATAGTTATCAACCTGTGTACTCTAACCTGTGTCCGTGTATCCCCTGGATAAATGATGAGTTCCACGTAGCCGTTTCTGTCATGATGTACACGCCGTGTTCTAAATCCGTGTAGATCATCCCATGTCCGTGTATTTCCCAAAATACATGACAAGCATCGTGGAAATTCCAACACGCCGTGTGACCAAGGCCACATTCCATCTGATTCCTCTCTAACCCCCAAAACCCCAGTCGCCGCCAGTACTACAAGGCGTGTTCTTCGGAAGTACACACAGTGTTTTCTGGAAATTTCCAGAAACGACGCTCTTCACCGGCCCGCCTCCCGTTCTGCCCTGATCGTCGATCCGGTCATCTTATCACCATGAAACTCCCGGGTTTTGGTCACCCCAATTCCATGAAGCTTCTTTTGGTGTTTCTAGACCTCCGATCGTCCCCGAAAACATGCTTTGATCTTCCCGCATGAAGAACGCTCGAAGAACAACCTATTTAGATTCGAGTCGGTTCACCGTCCTTCAAAGTCGTCTCACCTCCATAAGGTTGTATTGATGTCTGACCCTTGATTTGGGATTGTTGAGTCATAGAACAGATGTGCAACGATCCATTATTCATCTCCCCATGAAGAACATGAAGAAATTACGAGAAGAAAGAGGGAAGAAACCCAATAAACAAATTGAGGAACGAACCTCCTCTGTTGTTCGTCATGGCATTGATTAGCTCCAGTTAATAGGATTAAATAGAGCAGAATAAACAACATTAAATAATGTGGATTAATTCCCCATAATCATCCCATAGAAAATCCCTCCCGCAAGAACGTACGAATCCACGGATCAACTTGTTCGTGGTTGATCCGCGTTCATCATTTAAATCAAGAATGGGGAAAGATGAATTAAATAACAAACCCATACCTTTAGAAAGGAACAATTATTGACGAAGGTGTCGCACTGCCATAATCATCGAGATCCTTGAACTTCATTTCCATAGTGATTTTTGACTTCGATTCGTCGTCGTTCGCCACTGAGAGTTTGATCCAACGCCTCATGGATTCTCCAGAGGTTCCTCTCAATCATCACTAATGAGAAACATTTGATTATCTTAATAAAAATGGAAACATGTTTGTCATTTAATTATATGGCGGTATTAATGAGTCCAAATTTCCATTTTTATGTCATTATGACGCATCATTAATTTAGGAAACAGTTGCGTTGTTTCCGCATTGCAGCGAATGTTTCCATAAAAAAAATTAAAAATAAAATAACCATTTAGCAATTTATTTTTTTTTTTATGAAAAACGTCCGAAAATTAACTTTTTCCCTCGACCCTCATAGGTCAATGTTAGGCTCATTCTTTAGTAAATTCGTCGTCCCGGACGCAATGGTGTCCTCATATTTTTAATACGGGCATCCGTTTGGAAACTACCACAACCGCGCACAAGTACCGACTCACTTATTTTAAAAAAAAGTTCAAACCACCATTTAGGGCTCACTAGACCTCAGAATGATGTGTCGTCTTCGCTCCCGCTCTCGTAATAATTCCATATAATATTTAAAAATTATAAACGGAAAAATCTGAGGCATTACATTCTCCCCACATTGGGGATTTACGTCCCCGAAAAGCCAAAACAAAGACTACTAAAAAAGATGTGGGTACTGGGCAAAAATCTGGGCATCCTGATCCTACGTGCTCTCCTGAAGATTCTCGTACTGGCACCGGACGCGCACCAAGGGAATTGACAGCCCATGAAGGATACTCTCCTTCTAATCCTCGATCTCCACTGGGTACACAGCAAAGGTCACTCCATACTCGATGTCCAATTCTCCCCAGTCGATGACATGTGATGGGTCATGCACGTACCTCCTCAGCTGTGACATGTGGAAGACATCATGTACCTGATGTAACTGTGGTGGTTGAGCTAAGCAGTATGCCTCCTCGCCAACTCTGCACAGTATAAGGAAAGGTCTGATGAACCTCGGAGATAGCTTTCCACCTTGGCCAAATCTCCGCAACCCTCGTCATGGTGAGAACCTTAGAAAGACGTGGTCTCCCTCTTTGAACTCCAAAGGTCTCCGTCGTCGGTCAATGTAAGACTTCTGCCAGCTTTGTGCTGTCCTCATTCGCTCCTGGATGATCTGCACCTTCTCGGTGGTAGCTCGCACCAACTCTGGACCCATGAGTGCTGACTCTTCGGGGTCAGTTCTGCAAAGCGGTGACCGACAGGGTCTCCCATACAAGGCCTCGAACAGTGTCATACCAATGGTGGAGTGGTAGCTTTTGTTGTATGAAAAATCCATCAGTGGTAGGTGGTCCTCCCAACTACGACCAAAGTACAAGATACAAGCCCACAACATATCCTCCAAAACCTGAATGGTCCTCTCCGTCTAACCATCAGTCTGGGGGATGAAACACTGTGCTCAAGCGTGGATGAGTCCCAAAATCCTCCTACAGTCCCTTCCACTACCGGGATGTGAATCGGGCATCTCGATCCGAGACTATAGTTGAGGGGACGCTATGAAGCCAAACTATCTCCTGCACGTAGAGGCGTCCCAATCTCTCTACGAAACTCTTCTCCCTGATAGCTAGGAAGTGGGATGACTTGGTGAGTCGGTCAATGATCAACCAGATGGAATCACGCCCCTTGGATGTCCGGGGTAAACCTGTCATAAATTACATCGATATTCCATCCCACTTCCACTCCGGAACTTCCAGGGGGTGTGCTAATCCCGCTGGAACCTGGTGTTCAGCCTTCACCTGCTGGCAAGTGAGGCACCAGGAAACGAACTCTGCTAATGCCTTCTTCATGCCTGACCACCAGAACTATCGTCGGAGATCCTGGTACATCTTTTACACTCCAGGATGTACCGCCAAAGGGGATTTATGATATTCCATCAGGACTTGCTCCTGCAATGCTACTGGAACAACAGTACGTCCTCTAAAAGAAGCACATGCTCCCCACCTTGTGAATATCCATCAGGAGCATGCCCTGTGGATAACTGAGCACGTAAAGCCTCATAGTCGACATCCCCCACCTGTGCTTCCCAAACTCGTTGTAAGAGTGGAGGGGTGAGAACCATTGACTTTAGGTAGGCTGCCTCTAGTCTGTCCACGAAGGACAACTGAAACGTGGCTAACTGCTCTGTCGCCTCACTCAACAGCTGTGAGCTCGACCTTTTGCTCAGAGCATCCGCCACCTAGTTCCCCTTACTAGGAGTATATATGATCTCGAAATCATAATCCTAGAGGAACTCTATCCAACACCTCTACCTCAGGTTCTGATCCTTCTGTGAGAAGATGTACTTGAGGCTCTTGTGGCCAGAGTAGGCAATAAACCGCTCACCCATGAGGTAGTTTCACCACATCTTCAATGCGAAGACTACCAATTCAAACTCAAGACCATGGGTCACATAGTTTTTCTGATGTGGCCTATGCTGGTGTGAACCATAAGCAATCACCTCCTACCTCTGCATCATTACACAACCTAGCCCAGTTCCTGATGCGTCACAGAAAACTATGTACTCGACACCCTCCTCAGAAAATATCAAGATTGGGGCGCTCGTCAAACTCTGCCTCAACCACTTGAAAGCCTGCTATATCTTCTCCATCCACACGATGGGTTGCCCCTTCTTGGTCAAGGCCATCATCGGTGCTGATATCCGAGAGAAATCAGGAATGAATCTCCAGTAATATCCTGCCAACCCAAGGAAGCTCCGCACCTCCGTCACGCTCCAAGGTGGCTCACATGCTAACACAACCTCCACCATGGCTGGATATACAACTACTCCATCTGCTGAGATGACATGTCCCAAAAAGTGGACCTCCTGAATCATGAACCGACACTTTGAGAGCTTCCCATAAAGCTGGTGCTCCTGAAGTACGTCCAGAACCATCTGCAGGTGTCTCGCATGCTCATCTTCTGACGCCGAGTACACAAGGATGTCGTTGATGAAGACCACTAAGAACTAGTCCAAGTACGACTGGAAGATCCGGTTCATCAGTCCCATGAACACCGTGGGGGTGTTTGTCATGCAAAAAGGCATCACCAAGATATCATAGTGACCATAACAGCATCTGAAAGCTGTCTCTGGTATATCCTCGTCTCGTACTCGTAACTGGTGATAGCCTGATCGAAGGTCAACTTTCAAGAACCACTGTGCCCCTCTTAGCTGATCGAAGAGGTCTTCGATTCTTGGCAGCGGATACTTGTTATTCACCATTACCTGGTTCAGGCACCGGTAATCCATGAAAAACCCCAGACTCCCATCTTCCTTCTTGGCAAACAAGACTGGGGCCGCCCAGGGTGAAACACTGGGTCTTACGAAACCCTTTCTCTGCAAATCCCCCAACTGCACCCTCTGCTCACGAAGCTCTGTGGGAGACATCTGATATGCTAATGAGTAAATCCGTGTCGTCTTAGGGTGTAAGTCGATGCAAAAGTCAATTTCCTAGTGGGGAGGTAATCCTGGAACATCTTCGGGAAAGACGTCCTCGTACTCCGCCACTACTGCCAAAAACTAAGAGCTCACAACATCCACTGCTCCAATGGCATGGTTAGCCAACTCATGAGCGATTGACTGCACTCTCCTATGCATGATCCCATCTTGTGCTACCTGGGTTTCCTTTTCTCGGATAAATGAAAACCTCATTCCATCACGATGGACACACCATGCTCTTCGCCTAAAAAAGTGAGTCTGGTCTTGGACCGAAGATAACCAATCCATACCAAGAATGAAATCCTAAGGCCTCGACGCTACCACCAAGAGCTTCCAACCAAAACTCTCACCTCCAAGGGTAAGATCACACTGTCTAGAAAGGTGTGTGATCATCGATTCTCCTCCCGTAGGTGTCTCCAAGCGTAAGGATCGAGTAAAAATGTTCTACCGGAACCTCGAGGTTTTGTAAAAGACATGTGGCTATAAAGGAATGAATGGAAGCTGTGTCTATGAGTACAGAATATAAGGTAGAAAAGACAAAGATCGTACCTCAAATCATTCCTGGAGCCCCTAGGTCGTATGACTCAACCTCATGTAGTTGTCCCCGCCCTTGTCGCCCAGCTCCCTGAGCCTCGTGCGGACCTCCTGGGGGTGCTGGTGGAAGTTAGTCGAAGTGTCTACCACCACATGCAGCTCTTCTTGCTCCTCTGCCACGTCTGCCGCCTGACGAGTATGCTTGTTCTATTCTCTGATTTTGCCTTAGTGGTCCATCCACCGCTTCCCTGTCAGCAGCTCGACAGATCAGGCAATCTCTAGGGAGATGTCCCCTACCGTCGCATGTGTAGTATCGCTTCTCCCTAGGTTAACTGGATCCATCATGAGAGCCCTGGACTGTCGATCCTCTATCCTGGGTTATCCTATGATGTTTCCCATGTCCAGATCCATGTGTCTGATGTCAGATCCCTTCTGACAGTGTCTCTGCACCTGTCTGCCTACTGCTGACTGCTGGTGGCTGTCTTTGCTCTACCAAGAAGCTCTCGATCACTAAGGCCCGCTCGAGCACTCCAGCATAAGTCAAAATGCATAGAGGCATGACACTTTATCTAATGTCTTGTCATAGACCTCTATAGAAGGTCCGAGCTCTGAAGTACTGATCCCTGACCATATCCATCAAGTACCTGGAAAGTTGGTGAACCTCGATGAATAGTCAGCTACTGTCATACTACCCTGTTGGAGCTGAAGAAGCTCCTGGATGCGCACAGCTCTCAGCGTAACTAGAGAGAACTCCTCCCTAAAGAGTCGCTCAAACTCCATCCATGAAAGAGTCTCCTCATCATGAGTCTGTGTGGTAAGACTCCCGCATCGTCCTGCTGAACTCTGAAGAAGGATCGCTCCTAGGATCACCATCTGGTCTACTGGTGTCCTCACTAGACGGAAAACTCTGGTCACCGCCTCAAGCCATTCCTCATCCATCTGAGGGTTAGGCTCGCCTCGGAACCTGAGGGGTCTCTGTCTCTGGAAATTATGGAGCGCGCTAAGCCTGCACTCCTCGCTGGTCAGTACTGCCGGTACCACTGGCTGCTCCACTGGTGGTGGTATAGCGGGTGCACCACCTAGTGTAAATTCTTGGGGAACTGGTCCCTGTATCAAAGCCTCGTCACTGAGGAGGTCATCCTTATGATCATGCTGCTGAATCCAAGCGGGTATGTGTCATGGAGGCATCCTGTAAGAAAACAAGATGTACCATGGTAAATGATTATATCTGGATAGTTGACACAAAGGACATGGAAAATGCAACACATTCTTATATGATGCAAGTACCTTTTATTACCTGAAACCAGTGTTTTCATGTACCGAGTCGAGAAGAAGGTTATCAGAGTCCAGGTTTATGGATACGTCGGCTGCCGCACCAACACTGGAGTCTCTGGCCTAAAAGACGAACCCAAAACACTTAACACTGTTCCCCCAAACCAAACTCATAGACTGTTGGTCCTAAGGTAGAACCGAACACCTCTGATACCACTCTGTCATGACCCGTCCCAGTGGGGCCCGCGTCTTGACTCCCCAAGCCCCCCTCCAATAGTTCATGGGCTAGTGACTAGCACCGAGTAGGCATATTACTAACATGGTAAGCATTTCCTATGTACTTATACACACACACACATCTCCAAGAACACAAATTCTGAAATGTAAAAAAACACTAAGGAACAAAAATGCATGAATACAACTAAACCCAACGAACAGAGTACAACGAAAGGTAGAGTACTAAAAAAGTAAACTGGGCCAGAATACAAGCCCACCAAAAAAAAGAGTCTGAAAACTGAAATGTCCAACCTGTAAACACAAAAGGTACTGGGAATACCGCTCGTAGCCATAGGAACACCTTAGAATGTAGGGAACATTGAAAGCTTGGTCTTGTCCTGGTCCGCCCTGGACTCTATCAAAAGGCTAATCGTCTGCACAAGACACCAGATGAGTGGGCAAGAACCGCGCAAGGGTGATTATAACAATATTTAGTAGAGGACCTTGAAAACCACAAAGAAGTATAAAAATTAAAGTTACAGTCAGATATGCATAGTATATGTATACATAACATATAGAACAAACCAGATATACTCAAAACCCAGACCCATAGTCTAGAGACAAGTCACACAACCATATACCCCCATTAGGGATACTGTTCGAAGATTCTGAGATGCACTCATTCTGGGAGAACACACTCCACGAGACTTATAGCTCCGATGACATCCATCCGAGAAGTACTGTTCGTCAGGAACCGTCACGAGAGGTAGCTACACTCATTATGGGAGAAAACTCCTGAGTGGGAAGGTTACGGTAGATATATTCAATCATTATGAGAGACACACTCTTGAGTGGGAAAGATCACGATACACAAATGAGGATCACTTCCAGGGCCATGGAGGATACCACGACCCATCCAGAATTCTCCTTCTAGATAGAGGATCGACGCCTGGTGGAGTTGTTCACATAAATGCCTGACTCTACCTAGGGTCTGGAATGGATAGAGGATCTTGATCCGGGTCTCTTGGATGGATGCCTGACTCTATCACAGAAAGTTCTGCTGAAGAGATCATACTCCTGAAAAGGAAATGATACCTGACCATTGGGGGAACGAGAAGAAGGGGAACTAACCAAAATGAAAGATGTCCAAGATACGATGAACAAGAAGACCATGCCATCTCCCAAAGAGTACACGGCGTGTATA
Organism: Viscum album; assembly: GCA_963277665.1. Taxonomy (NCBI): domain Eukaryota; kingdom Viridiplantae; phylum Streptophyta; class Magnoliopsida; order Santalales; family Viscaceae; genus Viscum; species Viscum album. The sequence continues at coordinate 365,432,873 of OY728167.1, read as the reverse complement.
AAAGATACACACCGTGTTGTCTGACCCTAGGTCCTACCCATGTACAAAAACCCATGTCATAAGGTTGGTCGTGTAGAAAAACTGAGTACGTGGCATGTAGTACGGTGTACACGCCGTGTTCGAGTCACTGGGGATGGCTCCATGTACGCTGGCCATGTGCCCGTACACGGTTATCAACCTGTGTAATCTAACCCATGTCTGTGTATCTTCTGGATACACGCTGAGTTCCACGTAGCCGCTTCTGTCATGATGTACACTCCTTGTTCTGAAGCCATGTAGATCATCTCGTGTCCGTGTATTTCCCAAAATACACACCGAGCTTCATGGAAAGTCCAACCCGCCATGTGACCAGGGCCACACGCCATGTGATTCCTCTCTGACCCCCGAAACCCTAGCCCCCGCCAGTACTACACAGCGTGTTCTTCGGAAGTACACACTGTTTATTCTGGAAATTTCCAGAAACAACGCTCTTCACTGGCACACATCCCATGCTGCCTCGATCATCGATCCGGTCATTCTATCACCACAAAAATCTCGGGTTTTGGTTACCCCAAATCCACAAAGCTTCTTCCGTTGTTTCCAGACCTCCAATAGGCCTCAAAAAACATGCTTTGATCTTCCCACATAAAGAACGCTCGAAGAATGACCTCTTTCGATTCGAGTGGCTCGTTGTCCGTCATAGTCATCGCACCTATTTAGGGTTTTAGCGATGACAGATCATCGATTTGGGATCGTTGCATCACAGAATAGATGCGCAAAGATCCGTTGTTCGTCACCCCGTGAAGAACTTAAAGAACGTGCGAGAAGAAAGAGGGAAGAAACCAAATAAACAAATTGAGGAATGAACCTCCGCCGTCATTTGTAATGGCATTGATCCGCTCCCATTAATAGGCTTAAACAGAGAAGAAATCAACAACAGTAAATAACGTGGGTTAATTCCCCATAATCATCCCAAAGAAAATCCCTCTCGCAAGAATGCACAAATCTGTGGATCAACTTGTTCATGGTTTATCCGTGTTCATCATTTAAATCAAGAATGGGGAAAGAGGAATTAAATAACAAACCCCTACCTTTAGAAAGGATTTATTATTGACGAAGGTGTCGCACTACCGTCGTCATCGAGATACTTTTACTTCGTTGGCGCAGTGATTTTCGACTTTGATTCATCGTCATTCACTGCCGAGAGTTTTCTCCAATGCCTCACAGATTCTCCAAAAGTTCCTCTCAATCTTCACCAACGAGAAACATTTGATTATCCTAATAAAAAGGGAAAGTTGTTTGGAAATTAATTATGTGGAGGAATTAATGAGTCCGACTTTCCATTTTTATGTCATTATGATGCATCATTAATTTAGGAAACAGCTGCACAGTTTCCGCGCTGAAGTGGATGTTTCCATAAAAAAATAAAAATAAAATAACCATTCAGCAATTTATTTTATTTTATTTTTACTAAAAATGTCCAAAAATTAACTTTTTCCCTCAACCCGCACTGGTCGAGGTTAGGCTCTTTCATAGGTAAAGTCGTCGTCCCAGACACAACGGTGCCCTCAGATTTATAATCCTAGCATCCGTTTGGAAGCTTCCACAACTGCGCACAAGTGCCGACTCACTGAACTTTAAAAAATGTTCAAACCACCATTCCAGGCTCACTGGACCTCGGAATGATGTACCGTCTTTGCGCCCGGTCTCATAATAATTCCATATAATATTTAAAAATAATAAACAGAAAAATATGAGACATTACATTTGTGATAATAAATATACCATAGAAAATGAAATATATATTAAAAAGGTTCTTTAGAAAGTTTCTAATATATTTAATTTAAATTTTTATGATGTTAGGTGCACATAGACACTGAATAAGGAACCAATGTAAGAGTCTTTGCATCTTAATTTTCCTTCATTAAGATATGATGCTGATTCAGTATTTTTATCATGTTTATGGAATATATTTTGGAAATGAATTTATTTTATCATAAATTTTATTTCAATATAAGTGATTTACAAATCCAAGTCATGTTTAACCATTCATGGTTTTACAATTCTGAAGATAACAATGGTGTAAGGGTTTCTTAGTCTAAATCCCGACTATTTGAGAAATGTTATATTTTTTAAACCATATTTCCATTTATATAGTATTATTATTTATTTAATTACAATGAAAGTATTCTGTGATGAACCTGACTTGGATACTCCCTCAAATTAGTACCTGACTTAAATTACCACATGCCCTAAGGGAATTCTTGATCCCCATGGGATGAAGACCAGAACCCTAGTGTCAACAAAACCAGAAGGAATGATTTATCCCAACATAAAGTAAAAATATGGAATAGATATTCAGTAGAGAGAAAAAAACAAGAGATAAACATATACCATAACTAAATGAAAACAGAGGCAATGAAACAACTCAAAATAATTCTAAAAAATTCCAGGGTAAATATCCAATGTCAAAGGACAAATAAAATAGAAACTGACTACTCTACATGATAGCATGGGAACTCCCCCCATCTCACCACCAACTACCCATACTCAGTTGACGGAAACCTCATCATCACATTGTGACATCATTTTTTCCCTGCATCTAAATACACAAAAAGGTCTATGCACTGCCAAAGGGGTGCATAGTGTGTGAGCTAATGGGCTCCATAGGATCCCACCTTGGTGTTCCACAACATGTATTTGTAAATTAATATTAACATTCTCCACATTAAAGAAAAAAAGAATAATAAAAAATTTAATATTTTTTATATCAAAAGCATGGAAAAATATTTAATTTTACAATTTCCATGATTCCAAAAAATACAAGTGAAGTAGTTCCATATAATTTCATATAAATTAATGCAGTCATATCAAATCTAAGAATTCATCACATATCATATCAAGTCCAATTCAAATCAAAATCGGTAACATCCTGAAAAATATCACAATAGATCAGGATATTAGATAATTATACCAAAATTAATTAGAAATTCACACTCAAGTCCTTATAACACAAGCCTAAAAAATGGAACACCCTTTGAGTAAATGCCCAAAATATCAACCAGTTCTTGAGAAAAATAGGCCTAGAGAGCAGAGGAGAACCCCATGAGTGAACCACAAAAATATAAATTAATTCCCTACGACAATGGGACTATGGATTATAGGTACACCTCATTAGTGAACCCATAAACAATACATAAGTGATGTCCCTATGCTACACCTTCTACTTAAGTACCCAAGGCTTCCCATGAGCCATATTTTCTAAACCATTGAATCAAAATAATTATTTGAAAACCATTTAAGAAATCCATTTCACAGTGATATGAAAATATATTTTATTTTACCAAAATAAGGGAAACCCATATTTTAACAAAAAACCAACCCAAACATACAAATACATCATTCAATCATGTAATTTCATTTTTAAAAAATTTATAATAAATAGATCAACACAGTTCATCCAATATAGGATATTGATAGAACAACCTACCTCAAACTCAGGTCTCACATGCCTATAACATGATCCACCAAAAAGTAATAATGTAAATACAAAAATTTAGGTCCTATAATTAATCCTCATATCTTATAATCAATTGAACAAGGAAAAGGGGTCGTTGATGATGACAAATAACAACATACTTTAAAGAAACTGGCACGTTGAACCACAAACAAAAAAAGTGTTAGCCTATAGAGGAAGATCATGTAATGGATATAGAAAGCATCAAGAAGAATATCATCATAGATCAACAGATCCAATAATGAAACAACAAAGTGCTACCGTGATAAATGAAAATGAAGTAGCAGAAGGATTACTCAACTAGAGAAATGTACTGTAACCGAAATGACGATTAATCACTGAACGAAACAATTTTCAAGGATAATAGGTCTCTATAATTTAATTAGAGATATACTAGGTCAATACAGATAAATATTATAGATTAATGAAAAAAATCCCATTTTTTAGTTCCCTAAAAATAAAAATCAAGAAGATAACATGATGTTTAATCCCTTTTCAAGTTGCGTAATCCAAAAAACCCAAATACGTTGAAAAACCCATCATCACAAGTGTAAAAACTGATTTTCACATTACATGGTGTGTAATATACTCTTAATGTGTAATATTTACACCTTGTACCAATTCAAAAAATCTACCTAGAACCCAACAGAGGATATATAAACACTTTACATGATGTGTAAAATTCTCATGACTTATATGAGGTTGATGATCTAAAACAAACTCACAACATCTGTTTGTTTACAATAAATATCATGGAAACACATTAGGAAATATGTATTTATCCAACAAACAATGAAAATCATTGTTTCTCGTAAAAGACCCAAATCAACTCTAGTGTTATCCAAATTCTAGGAGAACCTTGAAAATCCTTTAAAATATTTATACCTGAACTCCATTAATTAAAAAAACATACATCTCTAAACTATAGGTAATTTTACACAAAAAAATTATCTCCATCATCGAGATACCTAATATGAAAGAATATAAATATAGAAACAAAAAGAGTGTAGGTATATACATGAAAGTGGGTAACATGGTTTTAAGAACTCCCCACTATAAGATTTTCCCTCCCTATATAGACTTATGGAAGCATGGTGTTTAGAAAAGAGATGATTCCAATTATCCCTCCCCAATTACTCACACTACCATGTCTCATGAGAATATAATTTGTGTTATCATAACACCATAACCAACAGAATTGAATTCCCATGCAATAATTTCACTTGAGAGTTAATGATATCCAATTGATGCTCCACAGTATAAACATCTGACACTAACCCATTTTTATCCTAACTAAAAATTTTAAAGGGATCAAGATTGTATTTACTAGGCTGTGATATGTGGAAAATTTAAAAAATACTCATAAAAAACTAGAAATTCGAAAATGATACGCATCCCGCCCCAGTTGTTCAGTGTAACGCCCCGACCCCAGTTGCCCAGAGTCGGTGAATTACTTCGTAACATTGGCATGATCACAAAAGATCAAGTCTCGAAAGACCGATTAGTTTAGTAGCCTTGGAAACACTAGATATATTCATAAATGTTACATTACATCATAAAGTGAAATAATATAATAACAAAGTCTCCATAGTCCACACTCATATCCTCTTCTGACTATACCTGCAGGTCATTCCTAAAATACTTCTTCACATCCTGGAAAATATTAAAACATTGAAAGGGGTGAGCTCAGATGCTCAGTAAGGATAACAATATTGCGAAAGCTTTTGTAAATAAATGTTAACATTTAAGGAAATGTATAACTAAAACAAAAGACTTTTTAAACTTTAACTTCAGCATAATATGGAAAAAATAAATTAAATAATGCCATTTACTTACTCACATGGATATTCTACTAGTCGAATAATCACATGCAATATCAATAACCACTTTCATAATGATGGAATGCATAATGCCAGACTATCATAACCACGTAGCCAAGGCCTCATGCCAAGACCACAAATAAGATTTTGTCAAGGACTCGTGCCAAGACACTAGTTTGTCTCATGAGACCTGCCGATGCATCGAGGAGCTATAGCAGGCTCCACCCATCACTTATTAAGTCCAATGCATTCCTCATATGAACAAGTTTAAACATATCATAAACCATAACATAATTGTATCACATAAAACATGCACAAAGGAAAAATAAGATTTCCACACTTCAATCACAAGATATCAATACAACACATTGATATAATAAAAACTTTATCAAAACCATTTTCAATACCAAAATTAAAGAAAGTTAAAACTTTGTATTTATTTTTTCATTAAAAAAAGTTATGTCTTGTAGAGGAAGCCAAAACTCAAATAATGGTCACGGCGGTGGAGAAGTTGTTATCGCCGCATATTTATGGCAAGAAAAACATTCCCTTTTTGTCATTTAGTAAAACGCTTCGTATAAAAAATATTCCTTTTGAATAAACGTAAAAGTCGAAGGGGTTTATACACCGTATAAAAGAAAGTTGTGTATAAAACAAAATATGCCTCAATGAAAGGAGATTGAGATGAAGACCCTTACAAAGATCATTTTTTTAAATAAAGAAGATCTATTATGTGTATTCACTATAATTACATATAAATAAAGTACAAATACAAGATAGGACCTAATAATATCATGACATAATTTGAAAGTAGGAGATTAACCCAAAGAATAGAAATTGGGTTAAGAAGTTCCCGTACCTCGTGTCCGAATTCACTCGACCATTCTTTGATCTCCTGAATAATAAACTAGAGTTAATCTCTACTTTCTTAAGAACATTTTTCAAGTTCATTATTCCTTTTATATCACTTATTACCATGTCATGAACATTATGTAATTATTTAAGTTTATAATGGTCGTTTTGTCGATCTTAGGTACTTGAGTCAAAAATAAACTTCTTATAATTACAATTTCTTTATGTGGTAAAATATCCCTTATATCCATAATTATATTCATGATTTATATATCATATACATCATATATATCTAGTATATACATTCATTTATAATATTACATAACATTTAGAGGTAAGAAATGAAATGCACTGTTCATGGAGACGGTAAGCCGTACGTACGCATGAACGCTACTTTCATTTCCATTTCATATTTAATGGAATGAAGTTATGATTATATAAAGGTATAATATAATTCCAGTATAATATAATGTATAATACCATTTACTATATCCTTTATACATCCCACATATGGCATTAACAATTCAAATCACTTTGAGGGGGTGGTAGTCCGCACTTCCTAAAATGAAATTATCGCGTTTACCCATAATGGAAATCATAAAGTATGCCATAAAGGAGAAATAAATAAGCATAAGGAAAACATAAACATAATATATATATCATATATGAAAATAGTGTCATCAAAATGGCCACCATTAGAGGTGTTAAATGAATATTGAACAATCATCGTTTCGTGAGGCAGTATTTCGCCACCCACAGAAACAGTATGTTCTTTAACCATTAGACGAAGGTGTGTGTAAGTGTAAACCAAATCCTTATCGTAAAAACATCCTAGTATATTTTAGATACTGGTGTTGTTACAAAATAAAGGAATAAAAAGAGTTTAATGGGTTGGAGAAGCAAAATAAAACAAAACAACATTAGAGAAGACATTACCTTAAAATCTGGTAACTCTTTTTGATTTGAAACAAAGGCTTCCTTGGGAAGACTTCTGCCCAAATTGAGGCTTCTAAGAGTAAGGGAGGAAAGTTGGGAGAGTATTTGGGCAGAGGTTTGCCGAGACAAAAGGCTTTGATAGTGTGAGTAAGGTGGTAGTGGTGGGGGCCTTTTATAAGTGGAGAGGAGGGGCACTCTTGGAAAGTAATAAAATGTTACTATATTATACAATAATTTTTGGATTCTAAAGGTCACACACTTATATAATTCGAGTATAAGGTGATAAGGGTTAGAAATATTCTCATCCAATATCCTTTGGACAAGTTTAATGCTTAGATTTTACATTATCCTTCCATTTTATTAAAATTGTTAATTAATGAAGTAATCGTTGCATCATCATGGTGTCATAAATAATTTAATTTATTTAATGTATAAAAATTATAAAAAAATATAATTATGTATGAAATCTTTTTATATTTCTAATGAATATTTATAGTAAAAAATATTACTTATATAACCCCATTTAAAATTTTTTTTAGTAAAACAACTCTTGTTTGTGACCTTTTTATTGTAACATTAAATAAAAAGTTATTTATGTCATTTTCCTACCAAAGTGGCTCCATGGGGTCCCCAAGTTGACCCATGGATTGTCTTGGTCGGCCATGACACATCCAATAGTGGTAGGACAAGTGTAAAGGTCATTCCATATTATTATAATACCATTTTACCTTAAATTTCCCTAATTACCTTTAATCGTGATTAATTAAACTTAAAAGTTACTATTCACCAAAAAATTATTTTAATCCAATTGAACCACATTTTAATTCCTAATGACAACCATGTATGTCAGATTTTTTAAAATCAAATCACATAAGTGGTAATATTTCATTTAAATGAAAAAGCAGTTATTTAACTACCACTTAGTGGTTTCACTATCCATCAAAAATTGAAGTTTTTCAGAACAATGCCAAAATTTCACCCTAAGCTATAATTGATATTCCTAATTAAAAAATGATGCCTATTTTAAAAAATTACAAACATATAAGTTTCATTAATTAATTTTATAATTAATTCCCGCTGTCACAACAAATAGCGTGTTTTTAAGAGACAATATATATCAAAAGATTGACAATTGTTTATGTCTAATTTCAAAGTGAAATTAATTATAATGAACACCATTGGATAAAATGGTAAAAATATATTCTAATTATACTTTAAAACCACTCAATAGTATAATTTATCACTATAAATTATTTTGATTAAAAAAGTTGTTTTTAAGTATTCTTCACTATTCATAAAAAATTGGAAGTTCTCAGAAAATTACAAAAATTTCAACTTAGGATAACTCTAATATTCCGAATAAAAAAATGAAGTCCATTTGAAAAGATAAAATTTATAAAATTTCAAAAAGTAGGTTTTACTATTCATAACGACTACTTTGATTGGTTGTGGTGTGCGTTAGAACTCGAAGTTGCGTACAACACATGCTACTGTATTATTCAAAGAGAAGTGTACCGTGGAAGCTTGGAGTGTTACATTCTCCCCTCCTAATAATTTCATCCTCGAAATTTCATATAATATCACTATATAAAAAGAATCGGGTGATTCTTCATCATAAGTTCCTCGGGTTCCCACATTGCCTCCTCCATCTTATGGTTTCTCCATAGAACTTTTACCAGACGAGTCGTCCGGTTTCTCAACACTTTTTCTCTTGTATCAAGAATCCTGACGGGCTCTTCAAAATAAGACAGATCAGGTTCCAATTCTAATTCCTCATAGGTGAGTACATGCATTGGGTCGGGCATGTATTTTCTCAACAGTTATACGTGGAATACATCAGGAACTTTGGAGAGACTTGGCGGCATTGCCAAATGGTAAGCTATATCCCCTATTCGTTCTAGAATTTAGAAGGATCCGATGTACCTGGGACTCAATTTACCCTTCTTATCGAAACGTATAACTCCCTTCCATGGTGATACCTTCAAGAAAACATGATCTCCTGCCTGAAACTCCAAATCCTTCCTTCGATTGTCAGCATAGCTCTTCTGCCTACTTTGAGCTGCTTTGATGTGGTTTTGGATTACCTTCACCTTTTCCATCGTTTCCTCCACCAGTTCCAGGCCTACAAGTTTTCTTTCACCAACGTCATCCCAATAGGTTGGTGTGCGACATCTCTTTCCATATAACGCTTCATATGGTGCCATCCGAATACTTGAATGGAAGCTATTGTTATAGGAAAATTCTACCAGAGGTAAATATTGATCCCACATTCCTTGAAAGTCAAGTGAGCATGATCTCAACATGTCTTATAAGGTTTGAATAGTTCTTTCTGATTGTCCGTCTGTTTGAGGGTGGTAAGCAGTTCTCAAACTAAGTTCAGTATCCAAGGCCTTCTGAAGACTTTTCCAGAATCTTGATGAAAAAAGGGGATCACTATCCGAGACAATCGACAGCGGTACTCCATGAAGTCTCACAACTTCATTAATATATAGTCTTTCTAGACGTTCAAGTGACATATCTTCCCTTATAGTGTGAAAATGTGCTGACTTGGTGAGACGATCAACAATGACCCATATTTAATCATTCCTTCTAAGGGTCTTTGGTAGTCCCATGACAAATTCCATCGTAATATTATCCCATTTCCACTCAGGTAAGGGAAGAGGTTGCAATACTTCACCAGGATGTTGCCTTCCGGCTTTCACTTGTTGGAAAACCATACATCTTGACACAAAATCAGAAATATCCCTTTTCATGTTGTCCCACCAAAAATTTCCCTTTAAATCTATATACATTTTAGTTCTCCCAGGGTGTATAGAGAAATTGGAACTATGAGCATCATCCAACAATTCCCTCTTTAAATCAGGTATATCGGGAACACAAATTCTCCTCCCAAATTTCAAAATTCCATCTTCATAAACAAAGTCACCCAACCGCCCATCATTCACAACTATAATCTTATTTTTCAACACTTCATCATCGGACTGAGAACTCTTTATCCTTTCTAGTAAAGATGGTTTAGAAACTATTTGAAAAAGTTTTGATGTTTCACCCTCCATGGTGATTCCCATATCCATCTTTACTAGATCCATGAAAATAGGATCCCTTTACACTCTCATCATGTTCAAAACTCCATGATCTTTTCTACTGAAAGCATCTACAACCTTATTTTCCTTCCCTGGGTGGTAGTGTATCATGAAATCATAATCCTTGAGTAGTTCAAGCCAACGTCTTTGCCTCATATTGAGTTCTTTTTTTGAGAAAATATATTTCAAACTCTTGTGATCGGTATATATCTCACATTTTTCACCATAGAGACAATGTCTCCATATCTTCAAGGCAAAGATTACAACAGCTAACTCGAGATCATGAGTAGTATAGTTTTGCTCATGAATTTTTAGTTTTCGTGATGCATAGGTAATAACCTTATCATTATGAATAAGGACACAACCAAGTCCTTTCATTGATGCATCAATATAAATAACGAACCCATAATTCCCTAATGGTAGAGTCAATATAGGAGCGTTGAATAATCTTGTCTTCAGTCCTTCAAAACATTCTTCACACTATTTTGTCCAGACAAATTTAACCCCTTTACGTGTGAGATTTGTTAATGGGTTAGCCAATCGGGAGAAATTCTGAAAAAAAACGTCGATAATAACCTGCCAAACCAATAAAGCTGCGTACCTCAGTTATACTCGTCGGTGCTGGCCATTCTTGGATTGACTTATTCTTAGAAGGATCAATGTAAATTCCATCTTTAGAGGCAATATGGCCAAGAAAAGAAATCTCCTGAAGCCAGAATTCACACTTGCTAAACTTCCCATATAATTAATGCCTTCTAAGAGTCTTCAAGATAATGCGCAAGTGATTTTCATGATCTTCGTAGATTTTAGATTATACCAATATATCATCAATGAATACCACCACAAAATCATCAAGATATTCCTTGAAAACTCTATTCATTAGATCCATGAATACAGAGGGTGCATTAGTCAATCTGAAAGTCATTACTGTAAACTCGTAATGCCCGTATCTTGTTCGAAGTGCTGTCTTCGGAATGTCATCCTTCTTCACACACAACTGATGGTATCCAGATCGAAGGTCAATCTTTGAAAAGTATTGAGCTCCATGAAATTGGTCAAATAAATCATCAATGAGAGGTAGGGTATACTTGTTCTTTATTTTTATAGAATTGATCTCCCTGTAGTCAACGCACAACCTCATAGATCCATCTTTCTTCTTAACAAAAAGGACAGGGGCTCCCCATGGAGAAACACTAGGGCGAATAAATCCCTTATTACTCAATTCCTCTAGTTGTTTATTTAGTTCAACTAATTCCACAATGGACATTTTATAAGGGGTCTTCGATATGGGCCTTGATCCAGGAATTAAATCAATGGATAACTCAACTTCTTGTTCTGGAGGATGTCCAGGTAAATCTTCCAAAAACACATCTACATATTTTTTCACAATAGGTACATCCTCTATTTGAACATTCCTTTCCTCTCCATTAGTCATTTCATTCTCTTCCTCCCCAATAATTGAATTTAGTTGAGCTACTGGGGGTGGATCTAAATAAGAATTAGGTGGTGACGATTCTGCTCTAAAAATAAGGTGTTCCTTATCATTATCATCAAAAATCGTAACCTCCTTCTTCTTAAAATAAATCTTTGCATCATAGTCCGAAATCCAATCCATACCGAGGATTATATCAAAATCAATCATATGTATGACAATGAGATCAGTGGATAAAGAACAATTATGTGCTCTAATGGGGACTGATTCACAAAACTTTGTTGCAATAATACTTCCCTTAGGAGTTTTGACTGACAATTATCTTGTTAAATCAAACTGGAAATATCTAATTTTCTTAGAAAACTGAGAAGATATGAAACAATGCGATGATCCAAAATCAAATAATGCATTTTCTAAACTTGAGGAAACCATTAAATTACCTGCCACCACGTCGTTCGGAGCTTCAACCTCAGCAGTAGTGATAGCATAAGCTTGGCCTTGATCCCTTGGCCTCTTCTGAGTTAAGTTCCCCTAACTCTTAGGACATTCATTTGCATAATGCCCCATCTCTCTACAATTATAGCATTCCACATTGACAACAACTTTCTTTCCCTTGCAATCATGAGCTTGGTGGCCTTTTTCACCACACTTGTAACAGACTCCCATTCCCTTCAAGCAAGTACCGGGGTGTTTCTTTCCACATTTACTTTAGGAATGATAATCAAATCTTCCCTTATTCCCCTTATTTCCATTTCCAGATTGATCAGAAGATCTCTTCTTTTCTTGCTTTGCTTTAAAGTCATGAGACTTAGAGAATTCTTTTTCCATCTTGATAGCACACGAGAAAATATCTTCATATGACGAGAAGGTTTGTGAGACTAATGCTCGACGGAGAAATGGTTTTAACCCATCAAAGAAATGATCAATCTTACTTCTTGGGTTACGTATACAATCTGCAGCATGCCTCGCTAACCTTGTAATGTTAGCCTCATACTTTGCGACATTCTCATCCTCCTTCTGCCTCAGACTCATAAATTGCCTTTCCATATCTGCTCGATGGTCATGCAGAAAGTATTTTTCTAGGAACATTTCCTTAAACTCCCTCCACTACATACTTGATACTTCTTCATCTTCCTTTGTGTTTTGAATCAGCGACCACCATTGATCGACATCTCCAGTGAGGCGGTAGACTGCCATGACAACCTTCTCCCTTTCGCTACTCCCCAAGGTGTGGAATATTTTCTCTAAGGAGTTTATCCATTTCTCAGCTACTAATGGATTTGTACCCCCATTATATGTTGGCGGTTGTTGCCTCATGAAGCGGTCTAACATTGATCCTCCACGTTGCAGATCAGGGTGCTCCATACGAGTAAGGTTATTATTCATAACCTGAGTGAGTTGTCCCAGTATGGTAATAAGTTGATCAGCACCAGTTGTATCTCCAGCTCCATAATAAATATCTTGAGCAAGAGGGAAATCCCTACATGGAGTGCGTGCATTGATACAGTTTCCATTCCTTCCACTATGCGCCATTTCTAAACAATGGCATAAACTAGATTAGTTTATGAATCAAAATACATAATTCCATACTTATAAAATACTTAACATAAATTGAACTATTTATGAATATAATCCATAATCATAAAAATGTTTTCTTTGAGTAAGTATATACTCATAACACTTCACAGTGGTTTGTAAAGAAAATGAGAATTATCCTAAGCATATCCCCCGGTTCCCGTTCGAGTCTAGCTCAAAGCAGTGTTTTCGGGTTTTACCCCTAGGTACATCTGTGCCAGAGCCACCTCTACTTGCTTGTATCCAGACAGGGATGTATTGCTTGGAAAACTCACAAAATCTCCATAATACCAAAATTCTAGGAAGTTCTTCTATACTAATCCTCAAAGTCTATTTTTGGGCTATGTACTATAATCATAGTTTATCTGAATGTAGCTTCCAAGGTTAGTACTAAACTGCCTCTGATACCAACTGTAATGCGCCGACCCCAGTTGCCCAGAGTCGGTGCATTACTTCGTAACATTGGCATGATCACAAAAGATCAAGTCTCAAAAGACCGATTAGTTTAGTAGCCTTGGAAACACTAGATATATTCATAAATGTTACATTACATCATAAAGTGAAATACTACAATAAAAAAGTCTCCATAGTCCAAATCATATCCTCTTCTGACTATCCCTGCAGGTCATTCATAAAACACTTCTTCACATCCTGGAAAATATTAAAAAATTGAGAGGGGTGAGCTCAGATGCTCAGTAAGGATAACAATATTGTATAAGCTTTCGTAAATAAACCTTAACATTTAAGGCAATGTATAACTAAAACAAAAGCCTTTATAAACTTTAACTTCAGCATAATATGGAAAAAATAAATTAAATAATGCCATTTACTTACTCACATGGATATTCTACTAGTCGAATAATAACATGCAATATCAATAACCACTTTCATAATGATGGAATGCATAATGCCAGACTATCATAACCACGTAGCCAAGGACTCGTGCCAAGACCACAAATAAGATTTTGTCAAGGCCTTGTGCCAAGACATTAGTTTGTCTCATTAGACCTGCCAATGCATCGAGGAGCTATAGCGGGCTCCACCTGTCACTTATTAAGTCCAATGCATTCCTCATATGAACATGTTTAAACATATCATAAAACATAACATAATTGTATCACATAAAACATGCATAAAGGAAACATAATATTTCCACACTTCAATCACAAGTTATCAATACAACACATTGATATAATAAAAACTTCATCAAAACCATTTTCAATACCAAAATTAAAGAAAGTTAAAACTTTGTATTTATTTTTTCATTAAAAAAAGTTATGTCTTTTAGAGGAAGTCAAAACTCAAATAATGGTCACGGTGGCGGAGAAGTCATTGTCGCCGCATATGTACGGCAAGAAAAACATTCCCTTTTTGTCGTTTAGTAAAACACTTCATATAAAAAAGATTCCTTTTGAATAAACGTAAAAGTCAAAGGGGTTTATACACCGTATAAAAGAAATTTGTGTATAAAACAAAATATGCCTTAATGAAAGGAGATTGAGATGAAGACCGTTACAAAGATCATTTTTTAAATAAAGAAGATCTATTATGTGTATTCACTATAAGTACACATAAATAAAGTAGAAATACAAGATAATACATAATAATATCATGACATAATTTGAAAGTAGGAGATTAACCCAAAGAATAGAAATTGGGTTAAGAAGTTCCCTTACCTCATGTCCGAATTCACTCGACCGTTCTTTGATATCCTGAATAATAAACTAGAGTTAATCTATACCTTCTTAAGAACCTTTTTCAATTTCATTATTACTTTTATATCACTTATTACCATGTCATTAAAATTATGTAATTATTTAAGTTTATAACGGTCATTTTGTCGATCTTAGGTACTTGAGTCAAAAATAAACTTCTTATAATTACACTTTGTTCATGTGGTAAAATATCCATTATATCCATAATTATATTCATGATTTATATATCATATAAATCATATATATCCAGTATATACATTCATTTATAATATTACATAACATTTAGAGGTAAGAAATGAAATGCATCGTTCATGGAGACGGTAAGCCGTACGTACGCATGAACGCTACTTTCATTTTCATTTCATATTTAATGGAATAAAGTTATGATTATATAAAGGTATAATATAATTCCAGTATAATATAATGTATAATACCATTTACTCCATCCTTTATACATCCCACATATGATATTAACGATTCAAATCACTTTGAGGGGGCGGTAGTCCGCACTTCCTAAAATGAAATTATCGCGTTTACCCATAATGGAAATCATAAAGTATGCCATGAATGAGAAATACAGAAGCATAATGAAAAAATAAACATAATATATATATCATATATGAAAATAGTGTCATCAAAATGGCCACCATTAGAGGTGTTAAATGAATATTGAACAATCATCGTTTCGTGAGGCAGTATTTCACCACCCACAGAAACAGTATGTTCTTTAACCATTAGACGAAGGTGTGTGTAAGTGTAAACCAAATACTTATCATAAAAACATAATAGTATATTGTAGATACTGGTTTTGTTACAAAATAAAGGAATAAAAAGAGTTTAAGGGGTTGGAGAAGAAAAATAAAACAAAACAACATTAGAGAAGACATTTCCTTAAAATCGGGTAACTCTTTTTGATTTGAGACAAAGGCTTCCTTGGGAAGACTTCTGCCCAAAGTGAGGCTTCTAAGAGTAAGGGAGGGAATTTGGGAGAGTATTCGGGTAGAGGTTGGACGAGCTAAAAGGCTTTGATAGTGTGAGTAAGGTGGTAGTGGTGGGGGCCTTTTATAAGTGGAGAGGAGGGGCAGTCTTGGAAAGTAATGAAATGTTACTTTATTATACAATGATTTTTGGATTCTAAAGGTCCCAAACTTATATAATTCTAGGATAAGGTGATAAGGGTTTGAAATATTTTCATCCAATAGGCTTTGGACAAGTGTAATTCTTAGATTTTACATTATCCTTCCATTTTATTAAAATCGTTAATTAATGAGGTAATCGCTGCATCATCATGGTGTCATAGATAATTTAATTTATTTAATGTCTAAAAATTATAAAAAAATTATAATTTTTTAGGAAATATTTTTATCTTTCTAATGAATATTTATAGTCAAAAATATGACTTGTATTACTCCATTTAAAAATTGTTTTAGTAAAACAATTCTTGTTTGTGAACTTTTTATTTTAACATTAAATAAAAAGTTATTTATGTCATTTTCCTACCAAAGTGGATCCATGGGGTACCCAAGTTGACCCATGGATTTTCTTGGTCAGCCATGACACATCCAATAGTGGTAGGAAAAGTGTAAAGGTCATTCCATATTATTATAATACCATTTTTACCTTAAATTTCACTAATTACCTTAAATCACGATTAATTAAACTTAAAAGTTACTATTCACCAAAAAATTATTTTAATCCCATTGAACCACATTTTACTTCCTAATGAAAACCATGTATGTCAGATTTTTGAAAATCAAATCACAGATGTGGTAATATTTCATTTAAATGAAAAAGCAGTTATTTAACTACCACTTAGTGGTTTCACTATTCATCAAAAATTGAAGTTTTTCAGAACAATGCCAAAATTTCACCCTAAGCTATAATTGATATTCTGAATTCAAAAATGATGTCTATTTTACAAAATTCCAAACATATAAGTTTCATTAATTAATTTTATAATTAATTCCCGCTGTCACAAAAAATAACGTGTTTTTAAGAAAATATATATCAAAAGATTGACAATTGTTTATGTCTAATTTCAAAGTGAAATTAATTATAATGAACACCATTGGATAAAATGGTAAAAATATATTCTAATTATACTTTAAATCCACTCAATATTATAATTTATCACTATAAATTATTTTGATTAAAAAAGTTGTTTTTAAGTATTCTTCACTATTCATAAAAAATTAGAAGTTCTCAGAAAATTACAAAAATTTCAACTTAGGATAACTCTGGTATTCCGAATACAAAAACTAAGTCCATTTGGAAAGATAAAATTTATAAAATCTCAAAAAGTAGT
Source organism: Viscum album (assembly GCA_963277665.1). NCBI lineage: Eukaryota > Viridiplantae > Streptophyta > Magnoliopsida > Santalales > Viscaceae > Viscum > Viscum album. The sequence goes on along the minus strand of OY728167.1, from coordinate 365,415,659 downwards.
TACTACTATTCATAACGGCTACTTTGATTGGTTGTAGTGTGCGTTAGAACTAGAAGATGCGTACAACACACGCTACTGTATTATTCAAAGAGAAGTGTAACGTGGAAGCTTGGGGTGTTACATTCAGTGACCTCAAACTGTCTAACATATTTCAGATGAAAATTTCATTATTTTCCAAGATTATGATTAACCAATCAAGGATAAACATTCAAGAAAACCCTTACACCACTAGGAAACTCCAAAGGATTATGTTTACTACCCACATATTATTTCTATCAACCCTAATCCATAAAAAATTTCAACTTATATCATAAATCCCCAATAATGTATCCTAAACAAGACTCAGTACAATCAAAGATGTTTCACCCACCTCTACCCAACATATGGGTGGAATATATGGGTGACCACATAAATCCATGAAGGTAGACATTACTATTGATGACTTATAACTATTATTATAAGAAAAATCAACTATTCCTTAAAGGATATCCCATGATCCTTTTAAATCCAAGACACATGAATATAGAATACCCTCTAATATATGGATAAAATACTCCTTCAGACCATTTTTCTATAGATGATAAGTTGTACTCGTCCAAACCCAAGTCCCCATTACCTCTTAGAGACTCCTCTGAAACATTGATGTAATACAAGGATCCCTATATGAAAAGATTGTATAAGGAACCCCATGTAACCCCTTGATCTCTTTCACATACTTCTTACCCATATATTCAACTATAGTGGTGACCATTATTGGATTGAAGTGAGATGAATTTTCAACCCATAAATCAACACCTAGATAGAATTACACCCCAAGGGAGTCCATGGAAATCAAATAACTAAATCCATAGACACCTTATCTAATTTCCAAACCACCATCAAAAGAGGCTAGAGAAAACAAAAAGGTTTCTAATACTATGCCTTTATCTCTTGCCATGTGTAACTATGGGACACATAATCTGTAATGTCAAACATTATACATGGAAAAAAGAATTTCAATCACATGTTGTCATACATCATCACATTACATGGGAGAATGAACCACTTAGAACTATTACAATTGAAAAAAACTATTCCCACCAAAGATTTTGGTATGGAAAACTAATTCCAAAAACATAGAATACCATTTAAAGGGAGAGACCAACCAGAAATGGTCTCCCCACAATAAAGGGTCTCTCAAATTCATCTTAACTCATCATCCTATTACTGAATCTATAGAATAAACTCAAAGAGAGATGATTATTATTGAACAATAGCTAGATCGAGACCTAAAACACTCTCTTAAGAATCCAGGTAAAAATGAGTGAAGTGTCCTATAAGGTTCCATCCTTTTTAAAAATTCGTAAACATCCCACAATGGTACTTTCTTAGTGAGATAATATGAAATGCCATTACCCATCTCCGGGGTGTAGGAAATGTTTTTTTCAATCATCTTTTTGTATTCCACCCACCACTTATGTCTGATATTCAAGTCTTTTTGAGAAAATATATATCTCATACTCTTATAGTCAGAAAAGACTATAAACCTATCCTTAAAATGACAATTCCACCAACAATTAAGCACATGCGTAACCATGATAATATCTAAGTGATGACTGGGGAAATTCATTGCATGCAAATGAAGCTGATGAGATTCACAAGCCATAACATGATCATCATGTATATTCGTGCAACCCAAAACAGCAACAGAATCATCACAGAAAACCACATACCTTTTACCAAGAATAGGTAAGATCAGAATAAGAGATTGTGTTAGATGTAATTTTAGCCCATTGAAAGAATATTTAAACTTTTCCTCCCGTTTGAATTTCATCCTTTTTTCTGGTAAGAAAAATAAAGGCTATTACAACACTAAGAAGTCATTGATGAACCATCAATAATTTCTATGAAGGCCAATGATTCTATGAATCTCAATGACATTACGTGTTTATTCCAATGAAATAAAACCCCTTACCTTCTAAAGATCAACTGATAATCCCTGATCATAAATAACATGTCCCAGGAACATCACTTATTGGATCCAGAAATTGTTTTTTGAAACCATTCAATAAAAATGGTGATTCCTCTAGATTTCCAAAACCATAACCAAATTGTTCTCGTGATTAGACTAAGATCTTGAATAAACAAAAATTTTATAAATAAAAACTAACTAAAACTATTGAGATACACATGAAATATACGATACATATAATCCATAAAAACTATAGTACTTTTAGTCAGACCAAACAAAATCACTAAATATTTTTAATGGCCATACCTGCTTATGAAATATTTCGTCAGTATATCAGACTCTAAAACTTTGAGATGATGAAAACTCGACCAAATATTTATCATCAAAAACATCTTTTCTCCATTTATATAATCAAAACAACCATCCACATAGAGAGAAAGATACTTCTTATTATCTATTACCCATTTTAAGATATGATAATCCACCCACAATCAGATTGAACCATCTACCTTCTTGGAAAATAGAATAGGGGATACCCAAGGAGAAATAATAGGGTGAAACACAACGTTAACCATTAGACCATCCAACTAAATCATTATATTTTTCATATATTATGGTTCCATATGATAAGAGGGTATTGAAACTAGATGTGTACCTAATACTAGATCAATAATAAAATATACCTACCACTTTGGAGGATGTATAGAGAAATCATTTGGGAAAACGTTAGGAAAATTCTTAATAATAACATAAAGTTCAGAAATAAAAGAATTTTTTTTGGGATCAACTAAAAAATAGAAAAAAAACTCTTGATATCTTGGTAGGATAATACTGCATGACCAGACCTTGAATCCCACTCTGCCTAAAAACATGTGATCTATGACTGATAATAATAAATGAGACACACCAATGATAACAATCAAACAATACATGATGAGAAATAATCCAATCCAACTCAATAAAAACATAAAAAAGATCCATATCAAGAATAAGAAGATCTCAGATTAACTCTACATCATCTATCGATACTGAAAAAGAAGGCCACTAAAACCCCTTCTATTTCCTCTTCCCAAGAGGTGTTACTAAATCCATAATAATAGAAATGATCTATATTGTGAATTATAATCTTATAAACAAAATAAATAAATATAAATGAGTGTAAATTACCATCATCATATAAATAAATCTCTACTAAAGATTCAATAATGATGGTACCTCTCAGTATCACTGTACTTGTATCTACCTTCACTGGAAGCTCATCTACTGCAAAAAGGTTCTATACTCATAAGGAATGTGGCTCGAACCTTGTATTCATTGAATCATAAAACTTTTTCGTAGTAGCCTTTTAATCTGAGGATACCTAAACATAACAAGTCATTAACATATACTAAATAAAAAACTACAGATTACCATAATATTTACAACTGTTACAAATATTCTTAGTGGAAAAATAAGAATATTGGGTGTTTCCAAACCTACCACACTAATAAAAAGTGAGGGTCACTCTACTATATGTCTTTTAAGGTGCATGAGAGGCCTTAAATAGAGAACCACCAACACCAGTCCTGTTATCAAATTTCCAAATCCTATTTCCCCCTTTTATGAAACTAAAGGTGCTACTCGGTGGAAGAGAATAGATATAACAAATAACCATGCATATGATATTAATCTCTTCCATAATTACACTATCTACCATCTCTACATAGGTCAAAATATTCAGTATAAATACCTATTATTTGATATCCCATTGAGAAACCTAAAGGTGCTTCTGAACATTCATATCATATTTCTTTACTACCTATGGAGAAAAATGGACCCATTAAACAAACTGTTTGGTGTACACAAACACCTAGTGCTCTCCCTACTGTAAGGAAAGGAAATACATTTAATTTTCCTTCATTAGTGACCATAGAAAAACTGGTAGAAGAAGATATTTTTAAAACCCTTCCAGTCCAATCCCATATTCATATTTTCTTGTTCCATAGAATCCCACCGTCGATTGCTGGGATCCTAATTTCTACACACCACACAAATCACCTTTATACTCTCATTTTTATCAACAAAGTCAATGACCAAATCAATCTTGTCCATCAAGTCCTCCACCTCTTGGGGATTTTTTTTACCATTAAAGGAAAATGGATTCTATCATATGAAATCTTGTGATTGATCTCTATCTCCTCCAACTCATAGTTGTACCTCAAAAACTATGTTATAGAATTTTGGTAAATTTTTATCAATAGTACACACTCTACAAATTATAAACTCTATATGATTCTGATCTATAGGAGGATTCCCTTAGGGAGGATCTGCTACACCCTCCTAAGGAACCCATGGTACATGTATCAGAGGCATACTACTATACATTGATACCTAAGAAATGATTAGACAACAGGGTAATCTCTGTTCAAACTAGAAAACCATAAATAAAATTAGATTAAGATAAAGAACTAACAATAGTAGATAGATCCCAACATACCATAGTAACAAAGTCTCTTCATAACAAGAGCTATCCAGTAACTCATAAAAACCAACATATCAAGTCCAAAAAATCCTCTCTCTAGTCTACTAGACATTCAAAGACAAGGACTCTTGAGGATAGACCAACTATGATTCCAAACTATGATGAACCAAACCCATATACCCTCTCAAACTGCTACCTGAACTGAATCTCCACATACCTGAAGTAAATTCCCTGTCCTCATGGGCTAGAGACTAGCACCCAATAATTTATAACAATAAGAGGGAATAACGTTTCCCAACCTAATGTTACAACATTACATATATATACAACAAGGAGAAACAACTGAAGAGATAAACATATGACATAACTAAAATAATAATGCAGAAACGAAACAAATCAAAATTAGTTAGAACATCTCAAGTTACAAGTCCATATCAAAATACAACTAAAATAGAAACTAAGTAATATATATTATAGAATTGGATAATCCAACCATTTCACCACCAGATACCCATACTCGGCTGATAGAATCCTCACTGCCCCACTATGAAATATTTCATTTCCTTGCCTTGAAATACATAGAAAGGTCTACTCACCACCGAAAAGGAACATAGGGTGTGAGATAATACACTTAGTAGGATCCCACCCATGTGGTCTATAACAAATCACCATAAAATAATTTGAAAATTATCAAATTTAAAGGAAAAAATTCATGATAAATAGTTTTATGGTTTTTATATCAAAAATATAGAAAACATATAATTTTCCCTTTTTTCTCATTTCCTAAATAATCTATGTAAAATATTTCCAAATCATTTTATATAAATCAATGAAGTAAAATCAAATGAAATAGTGAAATACATATCATATAAAATCTAATGAAAATCACAAGCACGAGTAACATCACGCTAAGAATCACTATAGTTCATGCTAGAAAAAAACTCATACCCCAATAAATGACTTGTTCACACTCAAGTCCATAAAACAGATGCATAAGAAAATAAGAACAACCCATGATAAAACCCAAATAATGTTAATTGAGTCCCCAGAATAGTGGGCCTAGGGAGTACATGAACACCCCATGAGTGACCCCCCAACAAAACATAGATTATGTCCCTAATATACACCTTCCACCTAAGTATGAATGTCTTCCTAGGTGCTAAGTTTTCCAAAAAAATTCATCAAAATCATTCTTTGAAAACTATTTCATAAATATATTTCAAAATTATTCAAAAAACCATTTCTTTTACCAAAAATAGGGAAATCCATATTTTTTTTTCAAAAAATTGTTACACTCCCAAAAATCCATCAATCAATATTATATATCATTTAAAAAAAATTATAAAAACTAGATCAATAATGATCATCCAAAATAGGCTAGAGATTGAACCACCTACCCAAATGTCAGGTTTCACTGGACCACACCATAATCCACCAACAAGGAAGAACATAAATACAAAAAATGAGGTCCTAGAACTAATACTCACATCTCAAAATCAATTGAAAAATAAAACGGTCTTTTAGAAGAGAATATATAAATATATACCTCAAATAAACTCGTAAACCACACCATAACCAACAAAAGGGTTAACCTTCAATGTAAGACCACACAAAATATCAATATATTATCTAGATTATTATCATCATAGATAAACTTCTATAATAACACAACACAACTGTGTAACCCTGATCAATGAAAATGAATAAGAAGAATGACTACTCAATTAAATAAATTCACCACAACTGAAACAATGATCAATCAATGAATGAAATGACCTGAAAGGATTAGAGGTATCAAAAATCACATGGGAGAGCTCCAAAGTTGAGAGGGAAAGAATATCGTGGTCAAATGAAATAAAATTCAACAAATAAGTACCCTAAAAACACAAAACATATGGATTACACATCTTGTAATCCTTTTTCACTTCAAGTAATCCATGAAACCCAAATACACCAAAAACAACTTTCAACATGGGTTAAAAATACCATTTTTTCCATTACATGGCATGCGATATTTTCATATTATGTAATATTTACACCTTGTACAAGTTCACAACATCTATTGAAAATAAAACATATGATATGTAAACACCTTATGAAACATCTAAATTTTTAATGACATGTAAGTGGTTTTCAATCTGAAATTAACTCAAAACATCTTTTCGGGGACCAATAAACAGTGTGTAGACACTTTACTCAACATTTATTTCTCCGGTAAAAAGAAAAAATGATTTTTATCTGGAAAAACCCAATAAAAATATAGTGTTCTCCATACATGAGGAGAAATATGAAAATACTTTAACATATTTATACATGGCCTCCATTAATTTAAACAAACATACATACTTGAACATTAGGTCTTCTTCCCCACAAAATACTCTCCATCCTCGGGAGTCCCAACATTTACCTGTATAAAGTGGGAAACGACAATTGGGATGAGAAATACCTAAAAGTGGTTAATGGAATTTTACAGATTATAACATATTTTTCATTCAATTCAAGGGATATAAAAATCCAAATTAAGTTCATTTCTTCATTCTACTTTTGATTCACGTGTTACTCAATCCATATAGGGTTTTGATAACACAATTTTCTTTCATTGAGTTATTATTGTTATTTTAAACATAATTATTATAATTTTGGTATGGTTTACCATATTGTTGTTTTATAATGTATTTCATCATTATTTTTTTGGTATTTACCTTTATTTATTATAAAATATTTTTTCATTGATTCTTATTCCAAAATATTATGTTTATAAGGGGTTTTTTGTAACTAAATTTCCTTTATTAGAGATATAATAATTATTATTGAACAATATTTTTATAAGCTTAATTATTTCACCATAGTATTTTATAAATTAGTACTTCTAATTCGATTTATATAGATTTAAATTTAAACATCATGAACACTTTTTTTGACAGATCATTTCCTATTTATATCCTTATGTGATAAAAGTACTTCTCAATGCTACCGTGTTATCATTACCTTGACAAGGGTATATTATATATTGTTATAGAAATTATTATCATTTTATATTCATATATTTATCAACATTATTAACTTTAATGGTGAAATGTTGATAATACACATATATATTTTTTCTATATGGATAACTACAGACTAGTTAGCAAGGATTATAGATCATGTTCTTTAGGAAACATTACGATATTTGTTTTTTTAAAGATCAACATTATTTATATAGATGAATTATGATCATATAATTATATTTATTTATTTTATAAATAATTTAATTAAAAAGAACCCCAGTACTTGATAGGGTGTTAGTTTGAGGTATGTTTACATAGAGAGTCATTCTATTTATAGATTGAGAAAATATCGACAATCTGTATACCTATCATTTCAATATATATGTTTATTGATTAATAAAACATGTTGGTTATTTATTATATAGTTTTTTCATTCCTTCATATGATTAATGCATTGGAATTTATTAGTGATATTAGGGGCTCAAAATAGCCTCTCGATTCATCGGTAGGTCTCATGTAACAAACTATCCATGGTTTTTGGTGCATGCCTACCCATTTATTTGAATGTCTATTCTATAGTCTTTAAAATAAGTAGTTTTTGTGGAATAACACCTTTATGATAAGTAATGTCTTGGAATAAGGGCTTGTATAGTTTGAAATATTGTCTTCTAACATTATGAAACTATTTGTTACTATCCATGCGATTATTTATGTTGTTATTCCATTCAAGGATTTGTTTTAAGATCATGTGAATAGTTATATGACATTATTTTACCATAATTTATTTCATTTTAAAATATTCATGAATTATTAATTCTATGATAGATTTTTTATATACTTTCCATTATTGAGTGTTTGATCTCACCCTTCTTATGTTTCCATTTACATAGGTTATGTAGAAAAATATTACACATGATATGTCTAGAAGAATAGAATGTGTAATGAATTTGTGGGAGTTATTGATGTCTTAGTATGGATTATGAAGTTTCTTATATTGTGTAAAATTTCCATTAGTTGAGAAAGTCAGGGGTTTTTTAGTTTTTTTTCTAATTCACTAAAGTTGAATACCTAAATGATAATGGGAATTTATGTAATTCAATATTTTCTATTAATAATGTAGTTATGGAATGGTTACAACTAGGCCACTACATGGTCAATTTGTATCATGGAATCCTTAAAAGTAATGATTTCCATCTCTATAATTTACAAGACCCTATTAAAGTGAATCCATGATATAAAAAAATTCTATTGGATTTTATCAGTTGGAACTCTTAGATTGAATTAAAATCCCATAAACTATGATATGAAAATAACAGTGTAAATTCCAAAATCTATCAATTATAATAACCATCTAATCAAAATTCTAGATTAATGTTGGTTTATAAGTTTTATATCATCACTACCTTTCAATTTATTTCTAATTAAGATGGGATTATATAACTCCCTATAGTTTTTTATACCAATTCATTTTAAAAACTCTTGAGGCCACTTCTCTTGTAAATGAAAAATAAAACTGGAAACTTGTGTCACTTGAAAACACAAGAATAATTCCATTTACTCAAACATAGACATCAAAAAGTGTTTCTTTATTTTAATAAATCCCTAAAAAATTGATATTCATCTCCAAAAAATATTATTTCATCAACAAACATGTTTAAAATAAATGATGTTGTGTTATCATCCTTGACAAAAAAGGTTACTTTATATCATTACCTTATTTAATTAGATATTGTTAAATCATGTATATATCTTAGAGTAGAAATATAATGGGGATTATTTTCTAAAATTATCATGTTTATTTTTTAGCATTAAATTAGTTTTTTCATCACCATTGAGTATAACCCTCCATGTTTCTTGATATATACACCTTACTCAGAAACTATAATGAATGATACTAACATGACATCCATTTGAAATATTTTATAAATTTATTAGTATTCCAAGAATATAAAAATTTAAATTATTTCAATTTATTAAATATGAATATATGTTTCATCAATGTTAATACCTTCCATATATGACTACCCATTGTTTGTGAGCCATGCCATATTTCATTCAACTTCTCCTTTCTTATTTAGGTTTTTTAGAACAACCGCTTCATATAGATCACATTAATCCCTTATAATAAAGGAAAGATATTTTATATCTCAATATTTTCAATTTGATAAACTAACCTATCCATTGAAACAACCCATTACTTATACTGATGTTATTATTTCAAAAATCTCAGTTCTACATTGGATAATAAGGTAGTATTATTTATATCCTCAATGATCATTGTGTTTTCACATAATTTTAGTTATATTGAATGATTTTTTAAGATTACAAATGTTTTTAATTCTACAATGTTTAATTTTTTTGTACCATATCATAATAATTTCTGAAAATTAATTATTCTATATCAAAATTATTCATATTATTTCCATTTTTAGCAAGCGTACCTTGCTATTTTGTTCTCTCAACATCATTATCTTAAATTTCACACCAATAAAAATGTTGATTTTTTATACATAAGTTCCCTATAAGAATTTGACATAAAATATTTTTACTATTTATTTCAAATTATTATTAAGACAAGTATATATTATTTTATTAGGTATATATCAAATTAATACTCCATTATCAACACAATGATTAATTTTTCCATAGTACTTGACTTTTACCATGACATGTGAGGGATAACAAAGACCCAATTTTTTTTTAAAAGTATGGATTATTATGATATTAAATATTATACTATATCATTCTATAGTGAGGTCATAAAAGACAAATATTTTTAATATAAATAGTCATTTAATCCCATTATCATAAAAAATACCACAATGTTTCATGATGGGTTAGCATTTTACATACAATATATATCAGGATTCTATTTTTTCAATTTAGTGTCGCTATTTTTTATGTCTAGGGTGGAGATCTAAACACATGAAAACATCCATGATTTTCAATATATGTTTCACAATATTCAAGTTTTTATTTATTTCCATTATCATATTGAAATATCTAGATGAAATACCCAATTATATTTCTATTCAACCACATATAATTCATAAACATTTATAAATTATGTGAATTTATTTATATATAAAGTAAATAATTAATTCATGTAAATCATCTATGTGTGTGAGATGTATATATTTATATTTTTTTGATTTCATTGTTATTAGTCCACACACATCAGAATAAAAAAGCACAAGTGGCCCCTGTATGAAAATATCAAACTCCTTGTGGTTTACCTTTAACTTTTTCCCCATTATAACATGTATCATATAAATATATTTAATCCTTTTTCAGATCAGTTAATTAAAAAATTAATTTTTTATGAATAAAAATCTTCATGTTCTATTGGAAAATATGGTCACATCTCAATTGTAGAAAGAATTTACATTATTCATTCTAATATAAATAAATATTTATTTATATTTCACTTGGAAAATACTACAATTTTTCAAATAAAAATTATAAAAAATATATATAAATATCTTAAAATCTTCACCACGTATCCATTATTTTGAAATATTAATTTATTTCCATTATTACATAGTTAACACACACTTAAATTGTGATTGAAACCATTAATAAAGAAATATTCATTGATTTGAGATATTTAATTATAATATATGTTGGCTTAAACCTTTAAAATTTATTTAGACACCATTTATGAATGTAAAAAACCTTACTTAAAACTATTCCATGTATCTAAGATGTATTTTATTACCCTCCATGTATCACCAGCATCCAGTATCCAAAATCTATGGTCTCTAATATTTCAAAGCCCTATTTTCCACTTAAACTACCATGCATGACCCCTTAAAATTTTTTATTTTATAAAATTAAATGAAAAAACATTTATTAAGATGATAGTAAATAATAGTAATGAAATAATTTACCATGTGGATTTATTGGCCACACCTCCAACATGTCTCATCGAGTGAGTCAATTTTTTTAACTTCAAATGATTACATTAATAATTTTGGTAGAATGTAATTTAATCATTATGGATGAATCAACAAAAATCAATACCAATTATTTTTTTGGAAATTAAATTTTATACCTAAATATAAACACTTTGTGTTCATACACCCCAAAACACCAACAGTGTTCTTGAACAAAATTCCCTTGACACATAAATTTTTTTTGTATTCCTCTTACCTTTCTATTGTTTTTTAAATTTTATACATATGGATGATATGATTTTTCTGAAAAAAAATATTGAAAAATTATATTAACTTCCTTATTTTTATTAGTTTCTTATCTTTACTTTTTTCTCTCTATACAATAACATAAATTTTGGTTTTCCTTTTAATTTTATGACAACATAGAATCTTGTTTTTATTTAGTTCTAGTGATAAAATACACCCTCTAATTTCGCAATGAACACAAATCCGTTCAATAAACAAACCCTAGAAATTGAGTCTCTAAAGAGTTGTCTTATTTGTAGATTATTTTTTAAGATTCCATAAGTATGGATTTGTTTTCACATTATTTTAGAACATCAATAATCACTTCCAAATAAATCAATATCTCTAATTATTTCTTTATTTTATTTTATGACAAACCATCTTTCATGGATTTATAAGTAAAATTTACATGACCCAAATTCCTTGTGTCTTAGAGGCTAATTACAATTTTTGTTTTCCTGAAGTCCCCATGGCAGGAAATCCCATACATGGCCCAACGACCCAATTATGAATAGTACCGCTATAGTACTTGCTACTACTAAAATAAATGATACAATACCCACCAATGATACAATTCCTACTACAATATCATCATTGATATAGTTCCTACTATTGTGATGATATATAACTTATAAAACCCCCATAAGTTTGGGGGCCATCGGGGGTCTAACCCCCCAAATTTATATTATCAATGATCTTATTTGATTTCTCTAGTAATAAAATTAAATCTCTTGATTCTCCTCAAGAACCCCTCTTCCTTTTTAGTGAACTATTGATCCAATTTATTTTATTCCATGGAATTATTAAAGGAGGTATTTTTCTTTTAACTTATATTAATAATATTTATTCACATCCTAAGAAAGACACATACCATATACTTTTTATCAGTTTATTAATCCTCACCATTGGAATTTTCCCTACAACTAGTTGAATTTCCCCCAAATTCAACAAGACATGTAAATACATATTGATGATAAAATTAAAAAACATTTTCGATGGTATCAATATCATCACTAAATGAATAATTATTATCCTTTTATCATATATTTTTACATTTATGCATTTATATTTTCTTGGAATTCCACTTGGAAATGTTTATTCCTCTGTGTTTGAAATAACCCTTGTCATTTGTTTTCTTGAAGAATATTTTTAGGGGTTCATCATAATCATCAACATCATGGTTTTTACTTAAGTAAAATTTTGATAAATTTTCATAACCATCTTGTAGTTATAATATTATAAATATATCTTACTTTTATATTTCTCCTTACCCTTCTTGAATGTATTTTATGTGAGATATAACAATTCTTAATCAATCATTCCATCTGATTTATCATATGTCTCTTATTGATGTGTCTTATTAATATCATATATTTTTAGACCCATAAAAGTCATAAATGAATTCTAATTTTCAAAATTTCATTTCTTCTCTAATGCTAGTCCCTTTTTCATTTCATAAAAAATAAATAAACTATGATGCACATTGAGAGAGAAATTTTCTATCTTATGATATTCAAAACCAATTTTTGTTGTTGAATTTGTTAGGGAGGATTCACCAAAATTTATTAAAATCTTTTTAATCCTCAAAACTATTCAATTTAGACTAAAATAGTTCTAACAATATTGTTCATTCATGTAATTATTTAATATTTATACATCCATATATTAAAAAACAAATTACAAATAATATATAGAGAATATTTTTTTAAAATATTATCACTTTCATAAATAATGAGGATTATTTATAAAATATTTTTATCTAATTTATAGTCAATAAAATTTCATAACTAAATATCTTATAATGATATAAAATGATATTCTACCATGACCACAAACATTAATTTTCCTCTAACTAGATTGAGTGTATGCAACATTTTCTTTTAGAAGAGTGAATCAAACAAAAGAAATCTCCATCATGTTGAGTCGTAATGAAATCAAATAGGGAACCAAAAATTCCTTATAAATATTCAATCTCTTTCCAAAAACAATATATATTCATTTTGAATTTACCGAATTGATAAGTTACCTGAAAAAACTAAATTTTGAATCTCTTTCAATGTAATGATGATTAATCCTCAAGGGTGAACCTACAATGGACTATCTCAGGTTGACTTGACATGTCATCTGATTCAATATTCCATTAGGCCAAAAAAGAATTTCTAATACCCATGGGTTAGAAATTTGTGCATGGTTATCAAGAATGTAACTTGAGAATGGTTTCACCCTCATGAAAAAATCAAGTGAAAAAACCTTTAATAAGAATTGGACATGACCCATCCATGTGTCAGATGAGAATGATCATAATAAGAAAGTTAACTAATACAAGAGACATCCAAAAAATGTGATATGTATTAGTAACAATATTAAAAACTAAATAATACTATAATTACAGACAAAATGATCAAAAAATATAGATACTGTGGAAGAAAAAAGGAAAGGAAAACATTTTTCTAAACTGGATGATTGACCCACAATCACTATTTAAATGAAATACCATTTATTATCAAACTACCCTAAATATAAACCCTGAAAGAGACCAAATATTGGGTAGTTGAAGGAAAATATAAGAGCTGCATACAACTAGTTGTGTATTCATAGTGTGAGCTAAACATGACCTGTAGGGTTTTAAAAATTATTTGTGCCATTTTATCTCAAAAACCATTTAATTATTACTATATTAAATTATAAATAGTTAGTTGATTTTTCTCGTTCTAGTAAATAAAAACTAATAAACTCCATAATAACTTTAATAAAAAAACCCTCCATTGAGAATGAAATTATAGAGACAAAACGTTATTATAAAATAAATTTTAAACCATTGAATGTGGATCATTTTATAAATTCGTGGTATTAATATCAAACCCCTTTTCTCTTTACAAAAACATTTATCAAACCCATTTTTATGAAATACATATGAATTTAATTTTTAAACCACTTGTCTTTTGAGATGATGAATTAGAACCCACTTCTATATTTTTTATGATTTTCTATATTCATTTTTTGGAATATTTATAAATATATTATTTCATCATGATTATTGTTCTGTGTGACATAGTATTTTTAATTTCTTTAGAGTAACTATCACACTGAAAGGTCATAGAAGTTCCCTGATATGAAGAAAACCAATAATTTCCATGATAGTTCTCATAAATAAACAGTATATATAAGGATGATATCATTTTATAGGACATAAATTATATACACTATCAGGAGTGGAGACTCGAAATGAATTGATGAAATTTTTTATGATGTACACCCTTAATAATTTCTAGTGTAGATGATTTTGATAACCTAGCCCTATATTAGAAAATACATATTTAAATGTTTTATTTATTGTTTCTATTCATGGATGTATGTATTGATCTGTAGAATTAAATAATATTATTAATTAATATTATTAGTCTCATACTTTGACGTATTGATGAAAAATTCAATGACATTGGTTTGATGAGAAGTAGGATAAGTTTGGTATGTCATGAGTAATATTTCATTAACAAATAACATGAGAAAAGAATTTTCACTTATATTATTTAATGGAATTTTATATCTCAGTCCCTTTGATAGGAATTAAAAAGTTTAAATAAATCCATGTCCATAGTGTTTTTTGGGATAGTTCATTTCTAGAAAGATAGAGAAAGAGACATCAAGAACATAGGTTGATGAAAAAATAATGAAACCAACTTGATTAGAGATATCATGATAAAGATATTATATTACACAATTAGAATCAATATAAGATTATATATCATTTATATGTTAACTTATTTCTCTATGTGTTCCTTGGTGTATTTTTTGACGCTAACATTTTATTTTGGGCGTCTTTCCATAACGACATTGTGAAAGAGGCTTATAGGGTCACACACTAATTTTATCCAAATCCTATGTTATATAATAATATTATATATTATTTAAAATTTAGAATAAATATTATTCTTGTATGTGGTTTAATAATTATTCTTGTTTTATTGGTCATATATATTTAGTCACTAGTTATTTGACAGAATATTTTGTCAGTGAATATTTAATAAATATTTACATATTATTTAGTGAATATAATATTAATTTATTTTTGGTGAATAATTTAGTGATATTTATTTATTAAATAAATAGTCATTAATTTGGGCCCAATGAATATTTTGGAGGAATGAAAGACTGAGTTTAAAGGTCTGGTTATAAGTAATATATATTAAATATAATTTGAATAAATTTTAAACAATTTATTCAAGAATTGTTATTAATTAATTCTCTAGATTTCAATATGTTAGGAAATAATAATAATAATTTTATTATTATGTACATGTATTTCTATGGAGAATAAGGAAAAAAATAAGGGAACATAAAAAATTATTAGTTTATAACCCTGTCATTATTTTTACCCAATTATATTATTTCTATCCCTTAGTGTTGCCATTTGTTTTCATTGTACACGACAGTGTTAAATGATATCAACCCCTACTAAGAATAAATCCAAGAATTCTCTCAATACTGGGGATAAATCCACCTCAGTTACACTCTTTATTCTAGAGATTTCAAGAAAAATACTTCTTAAAAGTGATTATTATTGTGATCAAAGATGAGCAATGCATGAAATAGGATCATTTACCCTAGCACCAATAGATTCATATAGTGATGTTTATAGGTTTTTGGATCACATGTGGATCAATAATAGAGGGAATATAAAATTTATTCCTTTGACACAATGGTAGTAATATATAGATACATTATTAGATTCATCAAAAAAAGAATGACTATATCATAAGGAAATTATGTAATTTCCAAAAATAATTATAAATCATTATGCGATGATCCTTTATTTTGGATCCCATTTTATCATTTAAATTAATATGTGATATAATTATTTTTCTAAAAATCTTTTTTGTGAACATATCATATTAATAATCAATTATGATAAAATTAGAGTTGAGGAACAACAACTGGTGCTTTTGATGCACCTGAAACCAACAAGTGGTATCAAAGAGATCACATAATTATTTATAACTATTTAAATATTATCGATTGATTTATGAATTTTACATTAGTTTTCAATTCTAGTTTAATATTTCATTAATAAAAATCAGGAGATATTATCTTCTTCCTATTTTTTCACACAAATATAATAAATAAATATATTACTTATTAAAAAATAACATTATAAATACTCATCTAGAGGTGTTGAGGATTATGGATGGATAAAATAAGAATACATGATGTGTAGGCCATTGGTACATGAAATTTAGCCACGTCCAATTCACTATGAAAAATTAGGAATTAATGTGGAATTAATTTTGAGTATATAAATTTATTACTTGTGTTGTGTAATTAATAAACAACATATTGATTGGGCCAGCCTAGTGCACAGTTAGCTAGACTGCACAGTGTTTAATTATGTACACAACATGCAATACATTAGTCAAATATTATCCATGTGGTACCATGGAATATGTGTGTATTTTAAGAGTTTTACATGGAGATCACCCGACTTGTATCCCATGTGCATGACAATAACTCTATTAATTTTCATAGATGCTCCACACACTCAGTCCCTATGCATGTTCCATGAATAGGAGGTGAATATATACAAGTCATGTAGATATATTATACAAGCCGTGTATGCACCTTGATTATGAAAAAAAATTAAATTAAATTTATTA
Organism: Viscum album; assembly: GCA_963277665.1. NCBI lineage: Eukaryota > Viridiplantae > Streptophyta > Magnoliopsida > Santalales > Viscaceae > Viscum > Viscum album. Next base: position 365,398,425 of record OY728167.1, on the reverse strand, counting down.
TACTGCTTAAACCTTATTAACCTGTGATCCATGTTTCATTCAGTTTACTTGTACATGCCATGTGATGGGTTATATATATATATATATATTAAAATTTTCACTAATTTCTACATAATATTCAGAACATCATATGGTTCATAATTTTTGATAAATTTATTACTCATCTAAAGAATGTTTGGATGATAATTAAGATAAAATAATTTATTAATTAAAAAGACAATTGATCGATTCGAACATGATTTATTTTGAATAAGAATGATTTGGATTTAAGGATATTTTATTAAATTTTTAATTCATTTATTTTATAAGGATGATCATGACCATACGAAAGAACATCATATGCAATTAGTTATATTTTAATTTATCATTATATTAAATTGATGGCATGTGTTCCATCCCTCCACTCATTATGTAACAATCAGAATGCCCATGATTTACTTTTATGTAAAATAACTTCACCAATTATTGGTTCCCCTCACTTGTGTGTTGGTAAGATATTTGTGATGGATGGATATCCTAGGAGATAAGAGGTATTTCAATTTTTTATTTGAGGTAAATCCAATATAAGAGATGCATAGAAGGATATGTTGAAAGGTTCAACATGGAAGAAGTCATGTTACATGGTGTTTTCCCCTCATCCAATGGTTAGTTTGTCATACTATAAATAAACCAATGTTAGCCCAACTTGGTTAAATACCCTAAGAGGGTGGGGGGGGGGGGTGAATCGGGGTATGAAATATTAAAAAAACCTCCCCTTTGGATCTTGTTTTGTTGTTAAACAAAACAATCATAACTATATTTCTCGTTGCTATGTATAAATAGAAAATAAACCCTGTAATAGACACAATTATTTTATATGGATCACCATCATCGGGCTTCATCTAAAGAGCATACAATAACAATGTGCCGATGTACCAAATCCCTTAAAGCTCAATGAAAATTTCATGGTACGGGGTAGATCACTTTTATGTCTAGGATCACTACCTTTACAATGTTTAGGGTCATCTCACGACTATCCCTAGGGTCACTCACTAACTCTATTTTATTGGCTCACTACTGGTGGAACGGATCACATTTTTACTCTATATTTTCTTACAGATCTAGAAAGGATCCACTCATAGTTTATAGACATATAGTTCCCCTAATTATAAATAATGAATTCATCCAAAACTGTAGGTAGATTCTCTGTCGAAGTACATCTTTTCTGTGTACTATTATTTTGATTTTTTTTGAAAACTATTTTAGTCCCTTCACGATCTTTCCTTCATCCTCTGTGAACTCCCTTGAATCCTACGTCTATTGTGTTTCATTGTGTGGGACGAGTACTACGTGGTCACATTTCTCTCCATGGGATTCCCATTACTTCATAGACAATTGATGCCTCATGGACCACCTCCACTATGAATTCCATTTATATTTGGTAGTTTATAGAGCCTGGTAAAACCCTTTGGTAGAATTGATTCCCACAATATAATTTCTACTTCATAGAATCTCCCCTCGCGGACTCTTCTCCTTCGTGGAATTCTCCCTCATGAACTAATTTGGACTTCAATGAATTATTTTCAAAGTGATGATTCTTTCCAATGATACTAACCCTAATTAATAGTCTAATTATTGGTCTTTATACAAGAAAATATATCCACAAAACATAGTAATCCGAACTACACAAATCTTGGATGTGATACATCCTTCACCATGAATTGCTATGCCGTCTGGACAACAAATTTATCCTTTATGGAAGCCGATGACTTGCACAAATGATCACCACCTATTAATTAAAAACTATTAGATTATTGGGAATAATGACCCTCTTAGAAACTATGATATTTCCTTGAACTAATTTCACTATTCTTTCTACATAATGCGCTTCACGACTCACATAGTTCTACTATGTGGAAATTTTTCCTTGAGTGATTTTCCTTCATTGTTTGGCGTAACTCCTTTGCAGTATACGAACTACACTTCACAGTATGTGAAATACTTTCTAGAAAGCAATAATTTTCCTAAAAACAAGCTTCATGATATTGAGGACTAAATAATTTTTAAACAATGGAAATCTATGCCACCTTAAACATCTGTTTTGGAAGCACCAACCACGCTTATTCAAGGTGTAACGACCCGAAATTTTGAATAAATCTTGTTTCCAAATTTTGTGTGTTATTTTATTTTTTTATACTCAACAAAACTGTTTCATTTGATAACATGAGTATAATTAAAATCAGACTATTGGATTTTGACTATTATATGACCATTGGTCAATATGACTGCTCGAAACTAAACATTTCGATATTTGTCTCTAAATACAAGTGATCTTGGTTAATTAATAAAGAAAGAAGATTTGATGGCCACACCCAGTAGTCTTGGACCGATCGAAGCCCATCTAACAGAACTTGGGAAGGAGGTAGCACCATTGGGCTTTGCTCTGGACCAAACCCAAGCCGATCTTTGTCGTATGAAGCTAGAATGGAATCACCTTCGCGAGAAGTTCAAACTGATAGAAATTACTACTCGTGCGATGTTGGCCGAGCCTCCCTCAGATTATCTTACCTTAGAACACCTTACACTTAGGTCCTATGCTGGTGTGATAAGGGGCTATGTAAGGAGACCGTAACTGCCTTGTGTAATCCTTTGTTTTAAATAAAAATTTTGATTTCTTCTTATGACGAAGTTTATGATTTTTTAAATGTCTGGATAAATATAGTATGCATATTTTTGGTGAATTTTAGAGAAAGGATATTTTAAAAAATGTTTATGTAAACCTTAAATAATTAGAAATGTGTAATGATTTTCAAAAAAATGGTCTTCTACAATTATGTTCAGTACGAAATTTAGAGTCTAATAAGATCAACTTAATTTTTGATGAATAGTAAATTATGAATAGTGATTTTATGCTTAGGATCAGTAATGTGGCCAAATGGATTAGTAATCTCACTTAAATAAAGCATTAATATAATTTAGGCACCTTGATTAAGTAATGTGATTCAATAAAATGGTTAAATAACGGTTTCATAAATTATTAGTCAAGTATTAGTTTTTTTCGGGTGAATGGTGTTTTTTAATTAAAAATTTAATTAAAAATATTTAGAAAATTATTTTCATAAAATGGATTTCATTTTTGAACTCAGAGCATCGATATTATGTTAAGGTAATTTTTGGGGATTTTTCTGAAAAAAAATGAATTTTTGGTGAATAGTGTATTTATTTAAACATTAAATTAAAAATATTTAGAAAATTATTTTTATAAAATGGAGTTAATTTTTGAAATCAGAGCATTGATATTTGGTTAAGGTGAAATTTTGGGATTTTTCTGAGAAAGTTGAATTTTCAATGAATAGTGAAAATACAGTTTTTAAGTTATGGGTATTTAATGACATCATTAAATGATGTATTAAGTATGTAATCAATATGGTAGAATTATTAATAGTAAGATAAGGTATGAGGTGTCTCATGTGGCCAACACCATGAGCAAATACCATGGGAAAGCCCATGGTTTTTCCAAAACCACTAATGAGGTGTCCCTTGGCTATTAATGCCTTGTCCCCTCAATTCCCTATAAATACCAAGCCGTCCTCTCATCCATTAGACTCCCAACTCTCCCCCAACGAAGCTCTGGTCTCATTACCTCCCAAGGAGTCCTTAAAAGGTTCCGCCAAGCCCTCAAGGTCCCAACCTTTGAGTTTTAAGAGTTACGTTTTAAGGTAAGGGATCCTACCTCTCTCTTTCTTTCCAAGTACTCTCTTCTATGTCATATATTTTATGCTCCATGAACTTATGTTGGAGGATGTTCTTTTATATTCATCCTACTGTATTTTTTATGTTCATATGATGAGATACCCCCTCTTTCTCTCATCATTTCATTTTAATAATGTTAAAGTGGCGCCGTTAGGCTGCCGAATTTTTTAAGGGATTCTTTCACCCTTCTCAAGTTTTACTTTCATGTCAAGTATTTCAAGTTCCTTTTTATTTTTTTGGGGTATGATATTTAAATATATCATACTGATATTTTATGTCCATATGATGATATACCCTATTTGATCTCTTCAATTCAGTATTTTTATGTTTTAAGTGGCGCCGTTAGGCTGCCAAATTGTTAAGGGATTCGTTCACCTTTCTCATTTTTCAAAAGTTATACTTTCATGTCAAGTATTTCAAGTTTTTTTTATTATGTTGGGGTATTATATCTATATTTATCATAATGATATTTTATGTTCATATGATGAGAGACCCTATTTGATCTCTTCAATTCCGTATTTTGAAGTTTTAAGTGGTGCCGTTAGGCTGCCGAATTTTTAAGGGATTCGTTCACCTTTCTCATTTTTCAAAGTTCTACTTTAATGTAAAGTATTTCAAGTTAATTTTTATTTTGTTGGGGTATGATATCTATAGCTATCATACTGATATTTTTTGTTCATATTATTAGAGACCCTATTTGATCTCTTCAATTCAGTTTTTTGAAGTTTTAATTGGCGCCGTTAGGCTGCCGAATTTTTATAAGAGAAATCTTATTTTTTTCTTCCTTTCATGTTCTTAATTTCATATGGTATATCATTAAAATTTCATTACCATGTTCATATATACTTCATATTTTGTCCCTCTACTGTTTTATGGGTCATTTATGAATTTTTGACCCATTTTCCCTCTCTTTTCAATGTTTTCTAAAACCCCGAAACAAAGTCGTTATGCTACAGAATTTCCATCTCAAAATGTATCTCTCTATTGTTCTAAAGTTCTTTTATTTTATTAAGTGAATAATAAAATCTATCTCTTATATAGGACTATTCACATATATACTAAAAATTTTTATTTTAAATTCTGGGATTTACATACATGAGACCCACCTTCCTTTTCTATGGGTTTTAAAGTGACACAAAGATCATGTATTTAAAGCAGTTTTCAAAACGTTATTATAATGAAATGAAACCCATTCCTTTTATGATATATTGGTTGTTTATGAAATGATTGATGATGATATATGTGGCTCACATGATAATAGAGACATGTCAAGGGTGCGCCCTGATAGCGCTCCAATGCATTGGGTAAAGACTTAATCTCTAGAGATGACTATTTTTTAACGACGCCTTGGTGAATAACCTTAGTAATTTTTAATGACAGCTTGGGGATAGATCTTGGTGAAACAGAAATGATTTTCAATATTAAATGTTGTAGCCACATCTTCAAGTTATGTAAAATGTTAATTTTTATGATATGCCTCATGATTTCTTTCTCATGCCTTAAAGTTCTTTTTCATGACATTGTTGATGTATCTCAAGTTCGCATGTTAAATGTTTCCCCTTGTTTCCCTTACTGGGCCTTATGCTCACCCTTTCTTTTTGATGTATGTCCCGAGGTTATAAGATGCAGTAATGAACCTTGGATAAACATAAGGAGAAGCCTTTCAAAAGTTTAAGAAGAATGTTTTATGTTTTCATGTTTTAAGTTCCTAGTTTCCAAGACACTAAACCTTGAAGATACCCGGTTTTGTAAAATGTAATGAAAGTTTACGTGATAAAAAGGCGGGATGCTATAGTTGGTATCAAAGGATGGTTTAGTTATTTGTAGAAATTAGGATATGAAAACTTTAGGAAGAATCCTATAGAAAAGTTTAAATATAGGAAATCTTCCTGGTATTTTGGTGAGTATTGAGTAAGGGGTTGCCAAGTAAATACATCCCTGTCTGGATACGAGCAGGTAGAGATGGCTCTGGAACAGATGTATATAGGGGTAAAATCCGAAAACACTGCTTTGAGATAGACTCAAACGGGAACTGGTACACGACAATGGGCCTTGCTGCACTCTTGGTTACGACACTCTCGGGGGATATGCTTTGGTAAATTCATAAGCTTAGTATGAACCATTATTAAAGGAACAAAGATAAAATAAAATAAAGATTCATAGTAGAATATATGATCATGGATAACCAAGTTTGGAACATAGGGGATCACAAGTTAAGGTATACTTTTCTTTTACAAGTTATCCTTCTATGCTTTAAGTTCATTTTCATGATTATTGGCTAAGTATTTAAGCCCCTAATTGTACTTTCTTTTCTTAGTTAATGGTGAGAAATAGAAGAACATGTTCGAAAAACCAATGTGATAGGAAATGTGATGATTTCCGTATTAATATAATAGAGATGATTAGGGGATTAAAAGATGATTATTATTTTGGAGGACATTCACTATTTTGGGAACCCTATTTGATCGAGGTACATAGATTACTACGGTATTTTATTTGATGAGTAAAGGTTGAATTATATTTTAAAGAATCGATAAATTTAAGGTGAACTTATGGTATTATAGGTTACTTATGGAAATGATTGACCTATCTTGGGAAAATATGTTTAGGTTAGTTACTTCTGTTATAAGATGTTAGGAGTGGATGATTTTGTTTGGAGATGAATGATAATGTTTATCTTGGAAGACTATGTTATACAGTCTTTCTTGTATTTGGGTTTCAATCTGAGTTTGGGTTATTTTGAGGAATTTTAAGGAAAATTATTTATGGAATGGTCTATGATGAACTCTAGGTAGTACCGTGGAACTTTGAAGATTTAAAAGTAGTTTCCCTTCATAAGGGATTATTTATTTTTAAAGAGTTGTTTTATCTTACCCTTTATGTTTTTGGGATAAATGTTTAAAGATAGATAGTTTTTCTTTTGTGGGATACGTGATTCTCTAGAAGATTATTCTTGTGCTTTTGATGAGACCAACTGTTTTTGAATGCTCATCATTTGGAGAAAAGATTAGTTTTGGTAGAAACTTATTAAAGGATTAAACTCTACTTGAAGGTAGGTATATTTCCTAATGTTTTTATTCTATGTAGTAAATGAATTCCTCAAACCAATGAAAAGGAACAAAAAACAAAAAACGTTGTCTATTAAGGTTTCCTATCATAAAATCAAATACCTTTTGACCCATCATAAGTTTGTAATTTTCTTGTTGTAAACTTTCTCCTAATCATGTTTTCTATCACTCTCCCTTAGAATGTGACCCTTTGATATTTTCCTCCATGTCCATGTTTTCCTACATGGGATCCTAGTATGGGTTAACTCGGGTGACCTTTTACTCCCCTTTCTTTCTTTTAAAGTAATAGTTTTACTAACTCCTTTTCCGGTGTGGTACTTTCTATGAAATTTCAAAACCCAATTTTAAAAATTGCGAGGACACAATTTCTTAAGGGGGAAGATTGTAAAGACCTGATATTTTGAATAAATATTGTTTCCTAATTTTGTGTGTTATTTTATTTTTTTATACTCAAAAAAACTGTTTCATTTGATAACATGAGTATAATTAAAATGAGACTGTTGGGTTTTGACTGTTATATGACCATTGGTCAATATGACCGCTGGAAACTAAACATTTCGATATTTGTCTCCAAATACAAGTGATATTGGTTAATTAATATAGAAAGAAAATTCTATGGCCTCACCCAGTAGTCTTGGACCGATTGAAGCCCATCTAATAGAACTTGGAAAGGAGGTAGCACCACTGGGATTTGCTCTGGACCAAATCAAAGCCGAACTTCATCGTATGAAGCTAGAACAGAATCGCCTTCACGAGAAGTTCAAACTGATAGAAATTACTACTCCTGCAACATTGGCCGAGCCTCCCTCAGATTCTATCACCTTAGCACACCTTACACTTAGGTCCTATGCTGGTGTGATAAGGGGCTATGTAAGGAGACCGTAACTTCCTTGTGTAATCTTTTGTTTTAAATAAAATTTTTGATTTCTTCTTATGATGAAGTTTATGAATTTTCAAATGTCGGAATAAATATAGTATGCATATATTTGGTGAATTTTAGAGAAAGGATATTTAAAAAAATGTTTATGTAAACCTTAAATAATTAAAAATGTGTAATGATTTTCAAAAAATGGTATTCTACAATTACATTCAGTATGAAATTTAGAGTCTAATAAGATCAACATATTTTTTGATGAATAGTATATTATGAATAGTGATTTTATGCTTAGGATCAGTAATGTGACCAAATGGATTAGTAATCTCACTTAAATAAAGAATTAATACAATCTAGGCACCTTGATTAAGTAACGTGATTCAATAAAATGGTTAAATAACGGTTTCATAAATTATTAGTCAAGTATTAGTTTTTTTTCGGGTGAATAATGTTTTTTAATTAAAAATTTAATTAAAAATATTTAAAAAATTATTTTTAGAAAATGGATTTCATTTTTGATCTCAGAGCATCGATATTATGTTAAGGTAATTTTTGGGGATTTTTTTGAAAAAAATGAATTTTCAGTGAATAGTGTATTTATTTAAAATTTAAATTAAAAATATTTAGAAAATTATTTTTATAAAATTGAGTTCATTTTTGAAATCAGAGCATCAATATTTGGTTAAGGTGAAATTTTGGGATTTTTCTGAGAAAGTTGAATTTTCGATGAATAGTGAAAATACAGTTTTTAAGTTACGGGTTTTTAATGACATCATTAAATGATGTATTAAGTATGTAATCAATATGGTCGACTTATGAATAGTAAGATAAGTTATGAGGTTTCCCAAGTGGCCAATACCATGGGAAAATACCATGGTCAAGCCCATGGTTTTGCCAAAACCACTAATGAGGTTTCCCTTGGCCATTGATGCCTTGTCCCCTCACTTTCCATATAAATACCAAGCCATCCTCTCATCCATTCGACTCCCAACTCTGCCCAAATAAGCTATGGTCTCATTACCTCCCATGGAGTCTTTCCAAGGTTCCCCCATTCCCTCAAGGTCCCAACCTTTGAGTTTTAAGAGTTACGTTTTAAGGTAAGGGATTCTACCACTCTCTTTCTTTCCAAGTACTCTCTTCTATGTCATATCTTTTATGATCCATGCTCTTATGTTGGAGGATGTTATTTTATATTCATCCTAATTTATTTTTTATTTTCATATGATGATTTACCCCCTCTTTCTCTCATCATTTCATTTTAATAATGTTAAAGTGGCACCGTTAGGCTGCCGAATTTTCTATGTGATTCTTTCACCCTTCTCATGTTCTACTTTCAGGTCAAGTATTTCAAGTTCTTTTTTATTTTTTTGGGGTATGATATCTAAATATGTCATACTGATATTTTATTTTAATATGATGAGAGACCCTATTTTATCTCTTCAATTCAGTATTTTTATGTTTTAAGTGGCGTCGTTAGGCTGCCGAATTTTTAAGGGGTTCGTTCACCTTTCTCATTTTTCAAAAGTTATACTTTCATGTAAAGTCTTCCAAGTTATTTTTTATTATGTTGGGGTATGATATCTATATCTATCATACTTATCTTATATGTTCATATGACGAGAGAACCTATTTTATATCTTCAATTCATTATTTTGAAGTTTTAAGTGGCGCCGTTATGCTGCCGAATTTTTAAGGGATTCATTCACCTTTCTCATTTTTCAAAGTTCTAGTTTCATGTCAAGTATTTAAAGTTCCTTTTTATTTTTTTGGGGTTTGATATTTATATCTATCATACTGATATTTTATGTTCATATGATGAGAGGCCCTATTTGATCTCTTCAATTCAGTATTTTGAAGTTTAAGGTGGCGTCGTTAGGCTGCCGAATTTTTATAAGAGAAATCTTATTTTTATCTTCCTTTCATGTTATTCATTTCATGTTGTATATCTTTAAAATTTCATTACCATGTTCATATATCCTTAATATTCTATCCCTCTACTGTTTTATGGGTCATTTATGAATGTTTTACCCATGTCACCTCTCTTTTCAATGTTTTCTAAAACCTCGAAACATAGTCGTTATGCTGTAGAATTTCCGTCTCAAAATGTCTCTGTCTCTTGTTCTAAAGTTCTTTTATTTTATTAAGTGAATAATCAAATATATCTATTCTATAGGGGTATTCACATATATAACAAAATTTTCTATTTTAAATTCTTGGATTTACATACATGATACCCACCTTCCTTTTTTGTGGGTTTTAAAGTGTCACAAAGATCATGTCTTTAAAGCAGTTTTTAAAACGTAATGATTATGAAATGAAACCCATTCCTTTTATGCTATATTGGTTGTTTATTAAATGATTGATGATGATATATGTGGCTCACATGATAATAAAGACATGTCAAGGGTGCACCCTGATAGTGCTCCAATGCATTGGGTAAAGACTTAATGTTTAGAGATGACTATTTTTTAACGACGCCTTGGTGAGTAACCTTGGTAGTTTTTAATGAAACCTTGGGGATGGACCTTGGTGAAACAGAAATGATTGTCAATATTAAATTTTGTATCCCCATCTTCAAGTTATGAAAAACTTTATTTTTTATGATATGCCTCATGATTTATTTCTCATTCCTTAAAGTTCTTTTTCATGACATTATTGATGTATCTCAAGTTCGCATGTTAAATGTTTCCCCTTGTTTCCCTTACTGGGCCTTCTGCTCACCCTTTCTTTTGATGTATGTCCCCAGGTTATGAGATGCAGTAATGAACCTAGGATGAACATAATGAGAAGACTTTCAAGTGTTTAAGATGAATGTTTTATATTTTCATGTTATATGTTCCTGGTTTCCAAGACACTAAACCTTAAAGATCATCGGTTTGGTAAAATGTAATGAATGTTTATGTGATAAAAAGGCGGGATGCTTTACAAGGTCACCTAGATTTTTCAACAAACTTATTCACCCCAAAACATTGAGACAACACCTTGGGATTTTTTTCCCAATGATCTCCCCCTTTGGGTTTGTTAACAACTTTTCACATATTGATACCTTGCCCAAGATACTTCCAAATTTTACCAACATTAGATTGTATTGATTTAGATTGTAATCAAATATTTACTCCACACACACTATAATCCCACAAGATCTATGATTGGAATGAGAAATAAGAGTATAATGAAAATTTCATCAATGAATCAATTCATTTAATTTCAAAACCACTCATATTATTTCATCAGAAACCTCCTCTATCGTGATATATAACCTTTGATCATTCACTATTATAATCATCATATTTAAAAATAACTATATTTCACTACTACTCCTATCAAATTCTCCCCTGTCTTGATTAATAAATTATCTCCCATTTTACAGCAACAATTTCTCCCCCCTTATAAATGAACTCTAAGGCCACTCTTTTGAGGTCTGAAAGAGGATAAAGATCATAGATCAACACATTAGGTGAGAACAAACCATACCTCGGGGATAGGTGATCCCACATCCACATATTTTCAAGTACTAGGAGCCAATTGAAAACCCAGATCCAGTCGATTCCTTTCAAATGATTTTATTGGTAAGGCCTTTATTAGAATGTATACAACCTGTTTTTCTATTGACACATAATCCAAATTCACAATACCTTTCTCCACATTCTAATTTATAAAATGATACTTTCTTTCAATGTTCTTTGGCATTGAGTGATGGAATAGATTTGTCTAATATTTTTAGCCCTTGAATTTTCATAATAGATTACGATTGAAGACTTCACTTCAACTCCCAAATCATAAAACTTCTCCTTCATCAACAACAACTACATGAACACTATAGTATCCAAAATAAATTTATATTTTTCATTAATGAATGAAATGCAATTTTACTTCGTGATTAACCAAGAAATACAAAAATACTACAAGATAGAATTCACCACCTGATATAAATTTTAAATCATCTATTAAACCTCCTGAATCTGCATCTGTATATCCCAATAACACTTTTTTAGATTTTTTCATTCTACATCAAACCAAAATCCACCATGCCCTTGATATAAAGAAGTATTATTTTCACTAAAAGTAATTGGATTACCTTGGTAAAAACAATAACTTCACAATAGACTGTTAATGATTTTTTTGTTTTATGTCACATTAACTACATTTCCTTCATCATCCCCTGATAGTTTCACATAAGTAGCCACTGGTGTAATCATCTACATGTAATTATCCATTCCAAACCTTTTTAAAACCACATTGGAATATTTATATTGATAAATTAATGTTCCATTCTTTCCTTATGTCACCTTTAAACCAAGAAAAAATGTCTATTCACCTTTCATAGACATTTAAAATTCACTTTTCATAAATTCTATGAACTGTTTGCATTGTGCCTCATCTGATCCACCAAATATTATTTCATCGACATATATCAACACCATCATCCTTTCATTACGATCATTTTTTACATAGATATTGTAATCAACTCCACCGCCCTAAAACCTAGATTCCTCAAAAACTGATCAAGTCATGAATATCATCCCCTTGGGGCTTGTTTCATCCCATATTGTGTCATACTCAGCCAAAAAAACTTTGCTCTCATCTTCATTATTGAGAATACCATCTAGATTCCCAATATAAATTTCATCTTCAAGAACCCAATTTTGAAATGATAACTTGATGTCAATCTAGAAAACATTAAACCTTATTTTTGCTATTATGACCAAGAATAATCTAATTATCCCTATCCTTGAAACAAGTCCAAATGTTCCACTAGCATCAATACCTTATATCTGGGATTACCCCTTTCACACTAATTGTTCTTTGTTTGGAATCATTGTTCTACCTTCATTCATCTTGTTGAAAAATACCCATTTGGTCCCAATGACATTCTTATCTACTAGTCTCGAAACAATCTCTATTGTTCGATTCTTCTCAATTTGGCCAAACTCTTCATTCATTGTTTGAACCCTATTTTTATCTCCATATAATACCTCAAAACATCTAGTATCTACCTGTGATATGAACTATGCCTTCTATTGAGTCTTAATCTTCCTTGTTTTCACTGGTGCTATTTGATAACTAATTATGTTCTATCTATCAATTTAGGATCTTCTTTTCAATATTTGTTCAGATACTGGTTTGTGATCATAATTTTCTTTATCTGAATCTACTTCTAAATCATCCTATAAAACTGGAACATCCCACGATCTTCTTATCTTTTCTTCACTATCCTCTTGGGGAAGATCCTATATTTTATGAGTATTGTACTCATTATACACTATAGTTACATAATTTCTTTCAAATACATTTTCCAATTTCTTATTGAATAATTTATTCCATTTTCTTTTTTTTGTATTGATGAAATATCCCGTCATCTCCATGTGATTAAAAATTCCTATGTTTCTCCTTATAGAGAATGAACAGTTACTTCTAAAGTCTAGAAAGTACTTCAACATTGGATTCATTCCATACCATAGATCATGTGGTGTCTTCTCTTATTTTGGACATAATAACACTCTATTTTATGTGTAGACTTATTGGATCAATGATTCTTTTAAAAACATCTCTGGATGATCTTTCTCAATGAGAATTATTATAGCCATGTTGTTGATAATTGTATTTCTTCTCTCAACTACTCCATTCTATTGTGGAGTTCTTACTGCTGAAATATGTTTCCTTATCCCATGTTTCTCGAGATAATACCCTACTTGTCTATTTGTGAACTATGTGCTATTATCTATTCAGATCTTCCATATTCTTTGACCCAATATCTTTTCAACTCCCCTTCAATATGTAGTTATACAACTCAAATCCTCATATTTGTGGGTGATGACCGAAACCCATTCCATTCACCGAAAAATAATCATTGAAGAGAACATAATATATCCTCCCAACAATAGATCATGGTGAAGTTTCTCGCAACACATCAATATTCACCAAAAAAGTAAATTTTTTAACCTTGTTTCTTTTTACTTATTTTTACTTTGAATGATATTCCCTTATTAAAAAGCGTCACATGTATAAGTATGATCACATGATAATCTAGGGAGGTCTCGAGTTGCATTATATTTCACCAGATCTTCCAAGGATGTTTTCTCAAGTTACCAAGATGTTTATTCCATAACTTGTTCACTTCATCCATGAACAAAAAAGAACATATCTTCTTCCCCACTTATAAGGTAGAGATTTCCTTTTGTATTATTTCCTAAAGAACAACTGCACCCTGATTTTTATTGATGACACATAATTTCTTGGAAAAACATATGGAATTTCTGGAATCAAATAAATGACTGACACATTGTATCTTGTGACTGAGATCATAAACTGTCAACAAAAATTCAAATCTCATGTCTTTCCCACAAAAATTTCTTTTCCTTATCTATAATTTTCAGGCCTTCATCACCACAAAATCTTAAAATACCATTTTTTTAATATGTAATTCTTCTCCCCATTTCTTTATTTCTTGTCATATGGGAGGTTCATCAACTATCAATTATCTATAATCAAGTGAAATCTGATTCTTTGAAAGTAATATATACAACGACTTCATGTTAAACTGTCTTCTTTTTGGTCCATGTTTTTTTACTTCATACCCCATTCAGGTTGACAAACTTGATCATACTCAACGTTTGATGGAACATCTTCATCTTCAGAATCTTTATATAGATTTTTTATTTTCATATTAATTGATGATACATTTAATTGCTTCTTATGACCATATTCAGTCTTCTTTGGCACATTTTTCTGAATCGTTGATGAGAAATATCATTCCATGGGACAGAATCCTCCACATCTGAAAAAATGACCATAAAATGATGATCTAGAATATCGAGCACTGTATGGATGTGTTTATTAGTCTCGTTCCCTTTGGTACCTCTTTGAGATGGAACACACATTTTTTGAGTGTCCCATTTTTTCACAATAATAACATCTAATGTGGGGTGTATTCCTATGTGGTAATAATACACTAATATTCCTCCTTTGGGTTATCTGAATATTCTAATTTGGATTGTACCCAAATAAATCTTCAACCATGGAGTGAGAGCTTTTGGTATAACTTCAACCATTACTGATTTCTATTTGCGACCATGCTTTATATAATCTATATCATTCTGATCAATATTTTTCCTTTCCCAACACTCCTTGGTCTGCATTACTAGATCTATTAATTCCAGTTTTAATTTTTCTATTGCATTTTTATCTTGCTTTGCTAGAATCAAGATTTTTTCTTGATCTTTCACTTTTTGTTTCATAATTAAAACTTCTTCTTCAAGATCTTCAATGAATTTTATTTGATATTTTCTAATATTATTCAAACTATCAATCTATCTTTTTTATTCTTAATTTTTTTATTTTTTACTCAACAACATTTTTTAAGTTCTCCAGCGTTGAATATTTAAGCCTTTCCATATCATCATATAGATTAGTTTTTTCTTCTTCATGTTGATGCATATAGAATTTGGCATTATTAACCACCCTATTACCTTTATTTTGTTTGGGTCTCCAAATTTTTATCTCTTCAATAGTAGCTTCTAATTCAACATAAAGGTCAACTATTCATTAGAATTATCCTTCATCATTGTCATTATATTACTTTATTTGGGGATTTTTGATAAATGACACCATAACATCTGATTCATTATCCTTACAGTCCTCCAATTGTTCTGCCTCAGATTCATCAGAAAATTTATCTTCTCCTAAAATAATACTCTTATTTTTGAACAAATTTCTATTTTTACTCCTCTTACATTTTACATTGGCTGAATAATTCTTCTTGAGGAAATCATAATTTTCTTAATAATCATATTGAACCTTAATAGGACACTTTTCTACAAGATTTCTAATCTTTCCACATCAATAGCATGCAAGTAGAAGATTCAATTTGACCTTTACTCTTCCTCTTTTAATATTTGAGGAGAAAAATGACATGAAATCAACCACACCATCTTTCTAATACCTATATTCACTAGTGATCCTCTTCATGCACTTAAAATCAACAACATTGTGCGTTCCCTTTTCTACAAAATCATTATCATCATTTCTCATCTCATATGTGACAAGGGTACCATAAAATATATCGAATTTTATCTCTTTTAGATACTTAATATCCAATAGAGAAACTTTTGTATTGGACCAAAGTGTAAGTCTTCTCAAGATGTGCTTAACAGTATTTAATTCTTTAATAATTTCTTTGAGACAATGAATTTATTCTACAAATACATTCACCATGTCAAATTGTAACACCCCGAGATTTTATGAAAAATATTCTTTTTAATTTTACTGATGTCTTGTGTTGTACATTACAACAAAGGAGTCTTGCACAACACACAACCCTAACTTGGCTGCATTACACGCAATCAGGACCTTCCTCGATAGCGTGTGTAGTACGTAATACCGAGTTTCACTAAACGAGATATTATTATAATATTATTATGAACTAGCCGTTATGAATAGTAATACCCACTTTTTTAAATTTTATAAATTTTATCTTTCAAAATGGACTTCATTTTTGGATTCGGAATATCAAAATTATCTTAGGGTGAAATTTTGGTACTTTTCGGATAAGTTTCATATTCTAATGAATAGTGGAAATTACTAAATTTTAATTAAAAACAACTTTTTTATTTGAAATAATTATTAGTGATAAATTATTAATTTTAGTGGGTTTAAAGTATATTTAGAATATATTTTTACAATTTAATATAATGTTGGTCATTGGATGTAATTTCAAATTTAAACCAGACATAAACAAGTGTCAATCTTTTGATAGTTATTATCTCTTAAGAACACGCTATTTGTTTTGACGATGGGAACTAATTTTTAAATTAATTAATGCAACTGATATGTTTTGAATTTGGTAAAATATACATCATTTTTGAATTCATTAAACCAGACAAAAATAAGTGTCAATCTTTTGATAGTTATTATCTCTTAAGAACACGCTATTTGTTTTGACGACAAGAAATAATTTTTAAATTAATTAATACAACTGATATGTTTTGAATTTGGTAAAATAGACATAATTTTTGAATTCATAAAATAAAATATAGCTTAGGCCTAATTTTTGGTATTTTTCTGGAAACTTTCATTTTTTTGATGAATAGTGAAACCACTAAGTGGTAGTTAAAAAAACTGAATGTTTCATAATACATAATTTTACCGCTTTTGTGAGTGGAATTTCAAAAACCCGAGAGACACGGTTAATATCAAGGACTAAAAAGTGGTTCAATGAGATGAAAATAATTTTTTGGTGAATAGTAACTTTTTACTTTTTTTTACGACGGTTAAAAGTAAATAGGGTAATTAAGGGTAAAAATGATATTATTATTATCCTAAAACATGTCCTAATTTTATTGAATAAGTGTAATTCTGCCAAATACAACCTTAGGAATAAAATATGACCATTTAGGCTCACATGGATTAGATTAGGACATTTATTATTAATTTATTTAAAGAAGGGTTAAAATAGTTAAAATCAAAGTTTAATAACTATATCATTTTTAATATAGGGTTATACATAAGATAAATTTGACTATAAATTTTCATTAGAAATATAAAAGGATTTCCTACATAATGGATTTTATTTATAATTTTTAGACATAAAATAATTTAATTTATTTATGAAACAATGATGATGCAGTAATTATCTTATTAATGAAATATTGACATAATTGATGTTATAAATACCCAAATAAATGTAATTTGAGACTTTTTATGAATTACAATAATTTTCTATGTCAATATGACATGTTAGAATTGATTTAATTAACTTGTTTTGAACTAATCATTCTGTTATACGTTTGAAAAAAATCAATTACCAAATAGTATCAAAATTGACATAAAATAGTTTTTAAAACAAATATTATATTATAAAATGTTATTATATTCCTAAAAATCCAAGGTTCGGCCAATATACTTATATCATGATTGGTGTATCATTAATGGACCACTTGGGGGTCTTTTGGATGTATATGGTAAGTTTATTAACTATATAATATAAAAATACAAAGTGACATGATAAATGTCAATCTAATTAACTAAGAGTTAAAACTAAATGTTAAGGTTAATATAATGAACTAAACTTGTCTAAATTCTATTTTATGAGAGGATTTTGACCCATCCCTACCTTATCTTATAAATAAATCATTTTGGAGCTATTAAAAACCGAATATGACTTTATAATAAATTAATATTTTTAGTTATTTCAAAGGTGCCCCTCTCGTCCCTTATAAAAGGAAACCTCCTCCTTCTCTTCCTCACACCACTTTGAGTCTTCAAGTTCAGCCAAACCCTGCCAATTTCTCTTCTCCAAATCCCTAGAAACATCCTAGAGGTCCCGGTTTTCTTTAAAGACCAATTTTAGTGCCATAAGAGGAGGTCTCAAAGAGGAGCTTCAAAGAAGAGGTAATGTCCGTTACCGATTCTTTCAACTTTATTTCTACTTCCACTTCTTCTTCTTAGGTTGTTTCATTATGAAGTAATAACATCAGTATCACTCATATAATGATATGTTATTATAATTATGAAACAACCCTATTTCAACATCTATCCATCCTACGGAAAATGAAATCACCGCGCGTGCGTACGTACGGAATACCGTCTCCACGCCGTGGTGTAATCTATTTTCCACCACAACCTTACTTGGATGGGTATAATGGTGTAAATAATAACTATATATGATTATTGTAAAGTGATATTTATTCTGTAATAGTATACATACTCTCCAATAAAATTCCAAGATCATGGGAACGATATCATCGCTCGTGCGTACGTACGGAATACCGTCTCCACGACGTGATGAGATTCATTCTCAATGATTAACCATTCATAAATGATTATAAAGTATATATAATAAGTAATCATGAAATATATGACATAATAATGATATTGGATTTATTTATATATATATTTATGTCATCCAATTAATTCCATTCAATTCAATGAGGAAACGAAAACAACGTTCATGCGTACGTACGACCTACCGTCTCCATGAACGATGTATTTATTTCCATTTATTGATATATTATATATATGTATATTCTGAATATATATTATATATAAATCATGTTTTATATTCTGGAATTAAGTAATCATGATCTATGTAAGCATATGAATAATTACAAGTCAAAACACGGACGACAAATGAAACGATTTTACCCAAAATGCTCTTTAACATGGAATTTACAAAAGAACGGTTAATATAAAGTCATAAGTGAACCATATATGATATCATAACAATGAATATGATTCTTTGATAAGTCAATGACATTATTTAAATCATTATATAGGAGGTTCGGATACGTACGAAGCATATCGGACCTAATGTAAGGGATAATTTCGCAAATCTCATTCTTTTTATCCGAGTTTGCTTATACGTAAGTATTTACTGGGGTTATTGTTATCATCCATGTACATGTTTTCTAAAAGTTTTTTATGAATTTTTAATGTACTTTTTACCCATTTTTTACTTTTACTACATGGTATGTATGAAATCTTTCTTTTACGAGGTACGTTGACTTTTCCGGAAAAAGTACGAGAAGAATGTTTTTTTAAAACTTATACGGAACGAACGAATTTTTACAATTTTATAAAGCCTTATTTTTATGAATATTCCTCCAAAATATTTCATGACTATTTTCAAAGAAATCCTTTTCTTTTAAAATTTCATGACGTTTTGTGAAAAGAAAATGATTTTGAAGAAAAAAGGACATTTTCCTCAAGAATTCATTTCAAGTGTTTTATCAAAACCATTTTCATCTAGGATGACATTAGTTCACTTGTTTATGTTTCAAGTATAATGTATATATGATTTACATGGTTTCAATTTTCTTATATGAAATGATATACATTTATTTTATATGGATTATGTGATGATGGGATGATTTTTTTTGAAACCAATTTCATTCGTTGGGTTATTATGAATGATGTATGTTTATTTTGTGGCACAAGTATGAATGATCTCATTATGAGATGGGTGGGACATATATCTCCCTCCAATGAATTGGGTAAATATTTATATCTCATGATATAGACATGGCTGGAATGGTAAGTTAACCCGGTTCAGTGTTACAAGACTGAAACGAGGAGTGAACTCGATTCAGAAAGGGACTTTGTCCACTAAGATGGTCTTGGCAGCAATGCCTTGGGTACTATGGAAATCATTACATGTGCTTAATGGATGCCACAATTATCTGATTTATTCCCATGCTATGTTATCATGATTTATGTTCCATTAGGATCTATTCCTTATGTACTTCCATGTTTTAAGTCATTGCTCAAGATTTTGATGTTTAAACATTATGTTCATGTTTTTAGCTTCAAATGTATATGGTATGTTTTGTTTTATCCATGCTTACCCTTACTGAGCATTTGAGCTCACCCTTTTTATGTTTTATTTTCCCCCAGGATTAAAAGAAAGGTTTTAGGTAAGGAAAAAAAAGTGGAAGATCTTTATGGGAGATGTTGAAGACCTTTCACCACGATTAGAAGATTACGTTCCATGTTTCCAAAGACACTAAACTATTATGGTACTTGTGTTTCTATTTTTGTTATGTATTATGTATTCTGTAAAAGTAATGTAATATTTATGTACATCAAGCTTCAGGTCTCTACAATTGGTATCAGAGGAAAGGTTTAGTCAACTTTTGGAAACTAGGATGCGAAAACGTTAGTGAGATCCTTAGAGATATTTCTAAGGTATGTCTAGGGATGTCCCTAAGGATAAGTATACATATAGGATATAGTCCTAAAACTACGGTAACGATATTAGAATTTATCCTAAGATGGTAGATATTGAGGGAACTCCCCCTTTACTATGTTGTTTTCCCTAGCATGATTTTTTCCTCTCACACTATTCTTTTTGGGTTTTAGAAAATGACTGGAAATATGAAGATTCACGATAATGGAGGATATGATAGACAATGGAATGATATTCTTCATGAGAAACCAAATAAAACGGGATTTGGAAGTCCAAACATCATTATTATGACTAATCAACAATCTCAAAATATGATCAATAATCTCAACTTTGGTAAGTTTCCCGACACAGATATTAAGAGAAAGATGGAGTTTCACGATGATCGCAGAGGAAAGAAAGTTCAATTTCCCTCATGTAAATCATGTGTTAAGAGGCATCAGGGAGATTGTTTCAAAGGAACTGGAAGATTCTTTGGGTGTGGAAAAGAAGGACACAAAGCCAGTAAGTGAAAAGGAAAAGGTTCAGTAAACACCATGGACAAGGATAATGGTATTGCTACGACATCAACAATGATTATATGTTTTAAATGTGGAAGGTACGGGTATTATGAAAACCAATTCCCTAATGGAAAATCTCATGAAGAGAATCATCATGGTCATATGGGTAGTATTTATGTAGATGATGATGAGGAGACTACAAATGATATATGAGCTGAAAGAAGTGTTGAAGCTTAGTCAGTTGTTTTAGAAGGTAGTGGAATGATTGTATGTTTATCGAGAGTTATGTTGTATAGTTAATGGTACTATGGAATAAAGAATCATCTAAGGATTGTTACACTATTGTTCTTCCTAAAAGTATTTGAAAGTATATGTTGAATAGTACCAATAACCATGGAAGGTTATTCAGATATTTTTGGAAAGTAGATTATATGTGCATAATGAAGGAATAAGAAGATAATGAGATGTTTTATTGTATTAATGAGCTCATGATTGATATAAGGACTAAGTGATATCTTGTTTTGAGTATATATAATTTTGAGGATTTTGGTATGTGGAAAGTGTTAACTTTTAACTGCATTCATGTTTTCACTAAGGTTTAATGGGTATTCATTATTCAATAGAATACATGATTAAGGCCTTAGAATGTTTGGAATGTGACCAACAAGACATATCTTATGATATATGGGGATCAGCGATGGTATTAACATGCTTGTTATACGAAATCTCTAGTAATCGTTTTCACTATATTATGAGAGTGGACTGCAGTATTATGGATAAGCCTAAATATTGGAATGGATTATGTTGGACATAAGTTAGTATTGTTTAAGGATAGAAGTTTTTTTGATATTATTGATGAGATGTTATAGTAATATAGTTTTAGAAAAAGGACAACCTGCAGGACAGGCGACAACCCATCGCGTCGGACAAGGCTGTGGGAATCGAACCCACAACTGAAGTGTGACTGGCCTTTATGGCCTACCACTGGCCTACAGGAAGTCCCTGGTTAGTAGAAACTAGATTTTTTTTATTAAGCGGTATGATATATGAAGTATAAGGTCATTTTTGGAACCATATATGATTAATCTAACCATAAGATAGACTTATAACTTTTGATAACCTTTTGTTTAAAACAGATGGAATGACCCATAATTCTATCACATGATCTGATAACACATCACGAATAACAAATTCAACTTCATTTATTTAAGGAATGAAGTGGAAATTTTTCAATTCACGAACAACAGTGAGATTGTACCAAAATCATGTAAGTAGTTCTTGTAATTCATCAACTTTAGGGTAATGATCTTGAAAACCAAAAATGTTGTCCCAGTTCCCTTTTATCCGATGAATCAGATGGCACCTTAGATCATCACAAATCTATAGCTTCGTGATTGTTGGCTTTTTTATAGCCATGTTCTTTACCACTCTCCATCAGAACATGATGGTTAGGTTTCTCTTCCATATCCATATTTTCACCTATGTTCTCCTATGTGGAAACCCAATGATTAGTTTATTTGGGTAACCGTTTTGTTTCATAATTTAGTTTTTAAAGATTGGTTTTGGTATTCCTTTTTATGATGGGGGTTTCTATTAAATAAACTTTCGAGTAGCAAACCATTTATAATCCCGACGAATTTCGAGGGCGAAATTAATTTAAAGGGGGGTAGAATGTAACACCCAGAGATTTTATTAAAAATATTCTTTTTAATTTTATTGATGTCTTGTGTTGTACGTTACAAAAAAGGAGTCTTTCACAACATGCAACCCTAACTTGGCTGCATTACACGCAATCACGACCTTGCTCGATAGCGTGTGTAGTACGCAATACCGAGTTTCACTAAATGAGATATTATTATAATATTATTATGAACTAGCCGTTATGAATAGTAATACCAACTTTTTGAAATTTTATAAATTTTATCTTTCAAAATGGACTTAATTTTTGGATTCGGAATATCGAAATTAGCTTAGGGTGAAATTTTGGTACTTTTCAGATAACTTTCATATTTTGATGAATAGTGGAAATTACTAAATTTTAATTAAAAACAACTTTTTTAATCAAAATAATTAATAGTGATAAATTATTAATTTGAGTGTTTTTAAAGTATATTTAGAATATAGTTTTACAATTTAATAAAATGTTGGTCATTGGATGTAATTTCAAATTTAAACGAGACATAAACAAGTGTCAATCTTTTGATAGTTATTATCTCTTACGAACACACTATTTGTTTTGACGACGGGAACTAATTTTTAAATTAATTAATGAAATAGATATGTTTAGAATTTGGTAAAATAGACATCATTTTTAAATTAATAATATCAAATATATCTTAGGCCTAATTTTTGGTATTTTTCTGGAAACTTTCATTTTTTTGATGAATAGTGAAACCACTAAGTGGTAGTTAAAAAAACTGAATTTTTCATAAAACTTAATTTTACCGCTTCTGTGAGTGTAATTTAGAAACTATGAGAGACACAGTTAATATAAAGGACTAAAATGTGGTTCAATGAGATGAAAATGATTTTTTTGGTGAATAGTAACTTTTTAATTTTTTTTGCCACGGTTAAAAGTAAATAGGGTAATTAAGGGTAAAAATGATATTATTATTACCCTAAAACATGTCCTAATTCTATTGGATAAGTGTAATTAGACCAAAAACAACCTTAGGAATAAAATATATCCATTTAGGCCCACTTGGATTAGATTAGGATATTTATTATTAATTTATTTAAAGAAGGGTTAAAATAGTTAAAATAAAAGTTTAATAACTAAATCATTTTTAATATAGGAATATACATAAGATAAATTTGACTATAAATATTCATAAGAAAGATAAAAATATTTCTAACATAATGGTATTTTATTTATAACTTTTAGACTTAAAATAATTTAATTTATTTATGAAACAATGATGATGCAAAAATTATCTTATTAATGAAATATTGACATAATTGATGTTATAAATACCCAAATAAATGTAATTTGAGACTTTTTATGAATTAAAATAATTTTCTATGTTAATATGACATGTTAGTAGTGATTTAATTAAATTGTTTTGAACTAATAATTCTATTATAAGTTTCAAAAAAATCAATTACCAAATAGTGTCAAAATTGACATAAAATAGTTTTAAAAACATATATTATATTATAAATTGTTATTATATTCCTAAAAATCTAAGGTTCTGCCAATATACTTATATCATGATAGGTGTATCATTAATGGACCACTTGGGGGTCTCTTGGATGTATATGGTAATTTTATTAACTATATAATATAAAAATACAAAGTGACATGATAAATGTCAATCTAATTAACTAAGAGTTAAAACTAAAAGTTAAGGTTAATATAATTACATAAACTTGTCTAAATTCTATTGGATGAGAGGATTTCGACCCATCCCCACCTTATCTTAGAAATAAATCAATTTGGAGCTATTAAAAACCGAATATGACTTTATAATAAAATAATATTTTTAGTTATTCCAAAGGTGCCCCTCTCCTCCCTTATAAAAGGGCACCTCCTCCCTATATTCTTCACACCACTTTGAGTCTTAAATCTCAGACAACCCCTGAAAATTTCTCTTCTAAACTTCCCTAGAAACATCCTAGAGGTCCCGGACTTCTTTAAAGACCAATTTTAGTGCCCTAAGAGGAGGTCTCAAAGAGGCGCTTCAAAGAAGAGGTAATGTCCGTTACCGATTATTTCAACTTTATTTCTTCTTCCACTTATTCTTATTAGGTTGTTTCATTATGAAGTAATAACATCAGTATCACTCATATACTGATATGTTATTATAAGTATTAAACAACCCTATTTCACCATCTATCCATCCTATGGAAAATGAAATCACCGCGCGTGCGTACGTACGGAATACCGTCTCCACGCCATGGTGTAATCTATTTCCCACCACCACCTTACTTGGATGGGTATAGTGGTGTAAATAATAACTATATATGATTATTGTAAAGTGATATTGATTCTGTAATAGTATACATACACTCTAATAAAATTTCATGATCATGGGAACGATATCATCGCTCGGCGTACGTACGGAATACCGTCTCCACGACGCGATGAGATTCATTCTCAATGATTAACCATTCATAAATGATTATAAAGTATATATAATAAGTAATCATGAAATATATGAAATAATAATGATACTGGATTTATTTATATATATATTTATGTCATCCAATTAATTCCATTCAATTCAATGAGGAAACGAGAACAACGTTCATGCGTACGTACGACCTACCGTCTCCATGAACGGTGTATTTATTTCCATTTATTGATATATTATATATATGTATATTATGAATATATATTATATATAAATAATGTTTTATATTCTGTAATTAATTAATCATGATCTAAGTAATAATATGAATAATTACAAGTCAAAACCCGGACGACAAATGAAACAATTTTACCCAAAACGCTCTTTAACATGGAATTTACAAAAGAACGGGTAATATAAAGTCATAAGTGAACCATATATGATATCATAACAATGAATATGATTCTGTGATAAGTAAATGACATTATTTAAATCATTATACAGGAGGTTCGGATACGTATGAAGCATATCAGACCTAAGTTAAGGGATAATTTCGCAAATCTCATTTTTTTATCCGAGATTGCTTTTACATAAGTATTTACTAGGGTTATTGTTATCATCCATGTACATGTTTTCTAAAAGTGTTTTTATGTATGTTTAATGTAATTTTTACCCATTTTTGACTTTTACTACATGGTATGTATGAAATCTTTCTTTTATGAGGTACTTTGACTTTTCCGGAAAAAGTACGAGAAGAATGTTTTTTTTAAACTTATACGACACGAACAGATTTTTACGGTTTTATAAAGCCTTATTTTCATGAAACTTCCTCCAAATATTTCACGACTATTTTAAACAAAATCCTTTTCTTTTAAAATTGCATGAAATTTTGTGAAAAGAAAACGATTTTGAATAAAAAATGATATTTTCCTCAAGAATTCATTTCAAGTGTTTTATCAAAACCATTTTCATCTAAGATGAGATTATTTCACATGTTTATGTTTCAAGTATAATGTCTCTATGATTTACATGGTTTCAGTTTTCTTATTATGAAATGATATCCATTTATTTTATATGGATTATGTGATGATGGGATGATTTTTTTGAAACCCATTTCATTCGTTGGGTTATTATGAATGATGTATGTTTATTTTGTGGAACAAGTATGAATGATTTCATTTTGAGATGGGTGGGACCAATATCTCCCTCCAATGCATTGGGTAAAGATTTATATCTCCTGAGATAGACATGACTGGAATGGTAAGTTAATCTGATTCAGTGTTATAGGACTAAAACGAGGAGTGAACTCGATTCAGAAAGGGACATTGTCCATTAAGATGGTCTTGGCAGCAATGCCTTGGCTACTATGGAAATCATTACATGTGCTTAATGGATTCCAGAATTACATGTTTTATTCCCACGCTATGTTATCATGATTTATGTTCCATTGTGATGTATGGCTTATATACTTCCATGTTTTAAGTCGTTGCTCAAGATTTTGATGTTTAAACATTATGTTCATGTTTTTAGGTTCAAATGTATATGGTATGTTTTGTTTTATCCATGCTCACACTTAATGAGCATTTGAGATCATGATTTTTATGTTTTATTTTCCCCCAGGATTAAAAGAAAGGTTTTAGGTAAGGAAACAAAAATTGGAAGATCTTTATGGGATATTTTGAAGATCTTTCACCATGATTAGAATATTACGTTCCAAGTTTCCAAAGACACTAAACTATTACGGTCCTTGTGTGTCTGT
This sequence comes from Viscum album, assembly GCA_963277665.1. Lineage (NCBI taxonomy): Eukaryota > Viridiplantae > Streptophyta > Magnoliopsida > Santalales > Viscaceae > Viscum > Viscum album. The sequence goes on along the minus strand of OY728167.1, from coordinate 365,371,743 downwards.
TTTTGTTATGTATTATGTATTCCACAAAAGTAATGTAATATCTATGTATTTCAAGCTTCGGGTCTCTACAGTTGGTATCAGAGGAAAGGTTTAGTCAACCTTTGGAAACTAGGATGCGAAAACGTTAGTGAGATCCCTAGAGATATTTCTAAGGTATGTCTAGGGATGTCCCTAAGGATAAGTATACGTATAGGATATAGTCCTAGAACTATGGTAACGATCTTAGAATTTAACATAAGATGTTAGATATTGAGGAAACTCCCCCTTTACTATGTTGTTTTCCCTAGCATGTTTTTTTCCACTCACACTATTCTTTTTGAGTTTTAGAAAATGGATGGAAATAGGAAGATTCACGATAATGGAGGATATGACAGACAATGGAATGATATTCTTCATGAGAAACCAAATGAAACGGGATTTGGAAGTCCAAACAACGTTATTATGCCTAATCAGCAATCTCATAATATGATAAATAATCTCAACTTTGGTAAGTTTCCCGAATCAGACAATAAGATAAATATGGAGTTTCATGATGATCACAGAGGAAAGAAAGTTCAATTTCCCTCATGTAAATCATGTGGGAAGGTGCATCGGGGAGATTGTTTCAAAGGAACTGGAAGATGCTTTGGGTGTGGAAAAGAAGGACACAAAGCCAGTAAGTGCAAAGGAAAAGGTTCAATTAACACCATGGACAGGGATAATGGTATTTCTACGACATCAACAATGATTAGATGTTTTAAATGTGGAATGTACGAGAATTATGCAAACCAATTCCCTAATGGAAAATCTCATGAAGAGAATCAGCATGGTCATATGGGTAATATTTATGTGGATGATGATGAGGAGACTACAAATGATATATGAGTTGAAAGAAGTGTTGAAGATTAGTCAGTTGTTTTAGAAGGTAGTGGAGTGATTGTATGTTTATCGAGAGTTATGTTGTATAGTTAATGGTACTATGGAATAAAGAATCATCTAAGGATTGTTACACTATTGTTTTTCCTAAAAGTATTTGAAAGTATATGTTGAATGGTACCAGTAACCATGGAAGGTTATTCAGATATTTTTGGAAAGTAGATGATATGCGCATAATGAAGGAATAAGAAGATAATGAGATGTTTGATTGTATTCATGAGATCATGATTGAATAAGGACTAAGTGATATCATGGTTTGAGTATATAGAATTTTGAGGATTTTGGTATGTGGAAAGTGTTAACTTTTAACTGTATTCATGTTTTCACTAAGGTTCAATGTGTATTCATTTCTCAAGAGAATACATGATTAAGGCCTTTTAATGTTTGGAATGTGACCAACAAGACATATCTTATGATATATGGGGATCAACAATGGTATTAACATGCTAGTTATATGAAATCTCTGGTAATCATTTTCACTATATTATGAGAGTGGACTGCAGTATTATGGATAAGCCTAAAGATTGGAAGGGATTATGTTGTACATAAGTTAGTATTGTTTAAGGATAGAATTTTTTTCGATATTATTGATGGGATGTTATAGTAATATAGTTTTAGAGAAAGGAAAACCTGTAGGACGGGCGACAACCCATCGCGTCGGACAAGGCTGTGGGAATCGAACCCACAACTGAAGTGTGACTGGCCTTTATCGCCTACCACTGGACTACAGGAAGTCCCTGGTGAGTAGAAACTAGTTTTATTTTATTAAGTGGTATGATATATGAAGTATAAGTTCATTTTTGGAACCATATACGATTAATCTAACCATAATATGGACTTATAACTTTTACTAACCTTTTGTTTGAAACAGATGGAATGACCCATAATTCTATCACATGATCTGCTAACACATGACGAATAAAAAATTCAACTTCATTTCTTTAAGGGATGCAGTGGAATTTTTTCAATTCACGAACAACAGTGAGATTTTACCAAAATCATGTAAGTATTTCTTTTAATTCATCAACTTTAGGGAAATGATCCTGAAAACCAAAAATGTTGTCCTAGTTCCCTTATATCCGATGAATCATATGGTACCTTAGATCATCACAAATATATAGCTTTGTGATTGTTGGATTTTTCATATCCATGTTCTCTACCACTCTCTATCAGAACATGATGGTTAGGTTTCTCTTCCATATCCATATTTTCACCTGTGTTATCCTGTGTGGAAACCCAGTGATTAGTTAATTTGGGTAACTGTTCTGTTTCATACTTTAGTTTTTAAAGATTGGTTTTGGTATTCCTTTTTACGATGGGGGTTTCTATTAAAGAAACTTTCGATTAGTAAACCACTTATAACCCCGATGTATTTCGAGGGCGAAATTCATTTTAAGGGGGGTAGAATGTAGCACCCTGAGATTTTATGAAAAATATTCTTTTTAATTTTATTGATGTCTTGTGTTGTACGTTACAATAAAGGAGTCTTGCACAACATTCAACCCTAACTTGGCTGCATTACACGCAATCGTGACCTTCCTTGACAGCGTGTGTAGTACACAATACCGAGTTCCACTGAACAAGATATTATTATAATATTATTATGAACTAGCCGTTATGAATAGTAATACCCACTTTTTGAAATTTTATAAATTTTAACTTTTAAAATGGACTTCATTTTTGGATTTGGAATATCGAAATTAGCATAGGGTGAAATTTTGGTACTTTTCGGATAACTTTCATATTCTGATGAATAGTGGAAATTACTAAATTTTAATTAAAAACAACTTTTTTAATCGAAATAATTAATAGTGATAAATTATTAATTTGAGTGGTTTTAAAGTATATTTAGAATATATTTTTACAATTTAATACAATGTTGGTCATTGGATGTAATTTCAAATTTAAACTAGACATAAACAAGTGTCAATCTTTTGATAGTTATTATCTCTTAAGAACACGCTATTTGTGTTGACGACGAGAACTAATTTTTAAATTAATTAATGAAAATGATATGTTTTGAATTTGTTAAAATAGAAATCATTTTTGAATTCATAATATCAAATATATCTTAGGCCTAATTTTTCGTATTTTTCTGGAAACTTTCATTTTTTGATGAATAGTGAAACCACTAAGTGGTAGTTAAAAAAACTAATTTTTTTAATAAAACTTAATTTTACCGCTTTTGTGAGTGGAATTTCGGAAATCTGAGAGACACGGTTAATATAAAGGACTAAAATTTGGTTCAATGAGATGAATTTTTTTTGGTGAATAGTAACTTTTTAATTTTTTTTGCCACAGTTAAAAGTAAATAGGGTAATTAAGGGTAAAATGATATTATTATTACCCTAACACATATCCTAATTCTATTGAGTAAGTTTAATTCGGCCAAAAACAACCTTAGGAATAAAATATGACCATTTAGGCCCACTTGGATTAGATTAGGATATTTATTATTAATTTATTTAAAGAAGGGTTAAAATAGTTAAAATCAAAGTTTAATAACTAAATCATTTTAATATAGGGTTATACATAAGATAAATTCGACTATAAATATTAATAAGAAAGATAAAAATATTTCCTACATAATTGTATTTTATTTATAACTTTTAGAGTTAAAATAATTTAATTTATTTATGAAACCATGATGATGCAGTAATTATCTTATTAATGAAATATTGACATAATTGATGTTATAAATACCCAAATAAATGTAATTTGAGACTTTTTATGAATTAAAATAATTTTATATGTTAATATGACATATTAGTATTGATTTAATTAACTTTTTTTGAACTAATCAATCTGTTATAAGTTTCACAAAAATCAATTACCAAATAGTGTCAAAATTGACATAAAATAGTTTTTAAAAAAAATATTATATTATACATTGTTATTATCTTCCTAAAAATCTAAGGTTCGGCCAATATAATTATATCATTATAGGTGTATCATTAATGGACCACTTGGGGGTCGCTTGGATGTATATGGTAAGTTTATTAACTATATAATATAAAAATACAAAGTGACATGTTAAATGTCAATCTAATTAACTAAGAGTTAAAACTAAAAGTTAAGGTTAATATAATGCCCTAAACTTGTCTAAATTCTATTGGATGAAAGTATTTAGACCCATACCCACCTTATCTTCGAAATAAATCAATTTGGAGCTATTAAAAACCGAATATGACTTTATAATAAAATAATATTTTTAGTTATTCCAAAGGTGCCCCTCTCCTCCCTTATAAAAGGGAACCTCCTCCCTCTCTTCCTCACACAACTTTGAGTGTTCAAGCTCGGCCAAACCCTGCCAATTTCTCTTATCCACTTCCCTAGAAACATCCTAGAGGTCCCGGTCTTCTTTAAAGACCAATTTTAGTGCCCTAAGAGGAGGTATCAAAGAGGCGCTTCAAAGAAGAGGTAATGTCCGTTACCGATTCTTTCAACTTTATTTCTTCTTCCACTTATTCTTATTTGGTTGTTTCATTATGAAGTAATAACATCAGTATCAATAATATACTTATATGTTATTATATGTATTAAACAACCCTATTTCACCATCTATCCATCCTACGGAAAACGAATTCACCGCGCGTGCGTATGTACGGAATACTGTCTACACGCCGTGGTGTAATCTATTTTCCACCACCACCTTACTTGGATGGGTATAATGGTGTAAATAATAACTATATATGATTATTGTAAAGTGATATTGATTCTTTAATAGTATACATACACTCCAATAAAATTCCACGATCATGGGAACGATATCATCGCTCGTGTGTACGTACGGAATATCGTCTCCACGACGCGATGAGATTCATTCTCAATGATTAACCATTCATAAATGATTATAAAGTATATATAATAAGTAATCATGAAATATATGAAATAATAATGATACTGGATTTTTATATATATATATGTATGTCATCCAATTAATTCCATTCAATTCAATGAGGAAACGAAAACAGCGTTCATGCGTACGTACGGCCTACCGTCTCCATGGACGGTGTATTTATTTCCATTTATTAATCTATTATATATATGTATATTCTGAATATATATTATATATAAATCATGTTTTATATTATGGAATTAAGTAATCATGATCTAAGTAATCATATGAATAATTACAAGTCAAATCACGGACGAAAAATGAAACAATTTTACCCAAAACGCTCTTTAACATGGAATTTACAAAAGAACGGGTAATATAAATTCATAAGTGAACCATATATGATATCATAAAAATGAATATGATTCTGTGATAAGTAAATGGCCTTATTTAAATCATTATACAGGAGGTTTGGATACATACAAATCATATCAGACCTAAGGTAAGGAATAATTTCACAAATCTCATTTTTTTTATCTGAGATTTCTTATACGTAAGTATTTACTGGGGTTATTGTTATCATCCATGTAAATGTTTTATAAAAGTGTTTTTATGTATGTTTAATGTACTTTTTACCCATTTTTGACTTTTACTAAATGGTATGTATGAAATCGTTCTTTTACGAGGTACTTTGACTTTTCTGGAAAAAGTACAAGAAGAATGTTTTTTTAAAAGTTATACGGCACAAACAGATTTTTACGGTTTTATAAAGCCTTATTTTCATGAAGCTTCCTCCAAATATTTCACAACTATTTTCAACAAAATCCTTTTCTTTTAAAATTGCATGAATTTTTTTGAAAAGAAACTGATTTTGAAGAAAAAAGGATATTTTCCTCAAGAATTCATTTCAAGTGTTTTATCAAAACCATTTTCATCTAAGATGACATTATTTCACATATTTATGTTTCAAGTATAATGTCTCTATGATTTAAATGGTTTCACTTTTCTTATTATGAAATGATATCCATTTATTTTATATGGATTATGTGATGATGGGATGATTTTTTTTGAAACCCATTTCATTCGTTGGGTTATTATGAATGATGTATGTTTATTTTGTGGCACAAGTATGAATGATTTCATTATGAGATGGGTGGGTCCAATATCTCCCTCCAATGCATTGGGTAAAGATTTATATCTCATGAGATAGACATGGCTGGAATGGTAAGTTAATCCGGTTCAGTGTTACAGGACTAAGACGAGGAGTGAACTCGATTCAGAAAGGGACTTTGTCCACTAAGATGGTCTTGGCAGTAATGCCTTGGCTACTATGGAAATCATTACATGTGCTTAATGGATGCCACAATTACATGTTTTATTCCCATGCTATGTTATAATTATTTATGTTCCATTATGATCTATGCCTTATGTACTTCCATGTTTTAAGTCGTTGCTCAAGATTTTGATGTTTAAACATTATGTTCATGTTTTTAGGTTCAAATGTATATGGTATGTTTTGTTTTATCGATGCCAACCCTTACTGAGCATTTGAGATAACCGTTTTTATGTTTTATTTTCCCCCAGGATTAAATGAAAGGTTTTAGGTAAGGAAACAAAAAGTGGAAGATCTTTATGGGAGATGTTGGAGATCTTTCACCACGATTAGAAGATTACGTTCCATGCTTCCAAAGACACTAAACTATTACGGTCCTTGTGTGTCTATTTTTTTAATGTATTATGTATTCTGCAAAAGTAATGTAATATCTATGTACGTCAAGCTTCAAGTCTCTACAGTTGGTATCAGAGGAAAGGTTTAGTCAACCTTTGGAAACTAGGATGCGAAAACTTTAGTGAGATCTCTAGAGATATTTCTAAGGTATGTCTAGTGATGTCCCTAAGGATAAGTATACGTATAGGATATAGTCCTAGAACTTCGGTAACAATCTTAGAATTTAACCTAAGATGTTAGATATTGAGGGAACTCCCCCTTTACTATGTTTTTTCCCTAACATGATTTTTTCCTCTCACACTATTCTTTTTGGGTTTTAGAAAATGGCTGGAAATAGGAAGATTCACGATAATGGAGGATATGACAGACAATGGAATGATATTCTTCATGAGAAACCAAATGAAACGGGATTTGGAAGTCCAAACAACGTTATTATGCCTAATCAGAAATCTCATAATATGATCAATAATCTCAGCTTCGGTAAGTTTCCCGACTCAGATAATAAGAGAAAGATGGAGTTTCATGATGATCACAGAGGAAAGAAAGTTCAATTTCCCTCATGTAAATCATGTGGGAAGAGGCATCAGGGAGATTGTTTCAAGGGAACTGGAAGATGCTTTGGGTGTGGAAAAGAAGGCCACAAAGCCAGTAAGTGCAAAGGAAAAGGTTTAATTAACACCATGGACAAGGATAATGGTATTGCTACGACATCAACAATGATTAGATGTTTTAAATGTGGAATGTACGGGCATTATGCAAACCAATTCCCTAATGGAAAATCTCATGAAGAGAATCAGCATGGTCATATGGGTAGTATTTATGTGGATGATGGTGAGGAGACTACAAATGATATATGTGCTGAAAGAAGTGTTGAAGCTCAGTCAGTTGTTTTAGAAGGTAGTGGAATGATTGTATGTTTATCGAGAGTTATGTTGTATAGTTAATGATTCTATGGAATAAAGAATCATCTAAGGATTGTTACACTATTGTTTTTCCTAAAAGTATTTGAAAGTATATGTTGAATGGTACCAGTAACCATGGAAGGTTATTCAGATATTTGTGGAAAGTAGATGATATGCGCATAATGAAGGAATAAGAAGATAATGAGATGTTTGATTGTATTCATGAGCTCATGATTGATATAAGGTCTATGTGATATCATGGTTTGAGTATATAGAATTTTGAGGATTTTGGTATGTGGAAAGTGTTAACTTTTAACTGCATTCATGTTTTCACTAAGGTTCAATGTGTATTCATTTTTCAAGAGAATGCATGATTAAGGCCTTCGAATGTTTGGAATGTGACCAACAAGACATATCTTATGATATACGGGGATCAACAATGGTATTAACATGCTAGTTATATGAAATCTATGGTAATCATTTTCACTATATTATGAGAGTGGACTGTAGTATTATGGATAAGCCTAAAGATTGGAATGGATTATGTTGGACATAAGTTAGTATTGTTTAAGTATAGAAGTTCTTTTGGTATTATTGATGGGATGTTACAGTAATTAGTTTTAGAAAAAGGAAAACCTGCAGGACGGGTGACAACCCATCGCGTCGGACAAGGCTGTGGGAATCGAACCCACAACCGAAGTGTGACTGACCTTTATCGCCTACCACTGGCCTACAAGAAGTCCCTGGTTAGTATAAACTAGTTTTATTTTTTTAAGTGGTATGATATATGAAGTATAAGTTCATTTTTGGAACCATATACGATTAATCTAACCATAATATGGGCTTATAACTTTTGCTAACCTTTTGTTTGAAACAGATGGAATGACCCATAATTCTGTCACATGATCTGCTAACACATCACGAATAAAAAATTCAACTTCATTTCTTTAAGGGATGAAGGGGAAATTGTTCAATTCATGAACAACAGTGAGATTGTACCAAAATCATGTAAGTATTTCTTTTAATTCATCAATTTTAGGGAAATGATCTTGAAAACCAAAAATGTTGTCCTAGATCCCTTATATCCGATGAATCAGATGGTACCTTAGATCCTCACAAATATATAGCTTTGTGATTGTTGGATTTTTCATAGCCATGTTCTCTACCACTCTCCATCAGAACATGATGGTTAGGTTTCTCTTATATATCCATATTTTCACCTATGTTCTCCTATGTGGAAACCCAGTGATTAGTTAATTTGGGTAACCGTTATGTTTCATACTTTAGTTTTTAAAGATTGGTTTGGTATTCCTTTTTACGATGGGGGTTTATATTAAAGAAACTTTCGAGTAGTAAACCATTTATAACCCTGAAGAATTTCGAGGGCAAAATTCATTTTAAGGGGGGTAGAATGTAACACCCTGAGATTTTATGAAAAATATTCTTTTTAATTTTATTGATGTCTTGTGTTTTATGTTACAAAAAAGTAGTCTTGCACAATACGCAACCCTAACTTGGATGCATTACACACAATCACGACCTTCCTCGATAGCGTGTGTAGTACACAATACCGAGTTTCACTGAACGAGATATTATTATAATATTATTATGAACTAGTTGTTAAGAATAGTAATACCCAATTTTTGAAATTTTATATATTTTATATTTCAAAATGGACTTCATTTTTGGATTTGGAATATCGGAATTATCTTAGGGTGAAATTTTGGTACTTTTCAGATAACTTTCTTATTCTGATGAATAGTGGAAATTACTAAATTTTAATTAAAAACAAATTTTTTAATAGAAATAATTAATAGTGATAAATTATTAATTTGAGTGGTTTTAAAGTATATTTAGAATATATTTTTACAATTTAATACAATTTTGGTCATTGTATGTAATTTCAAATTTAAACCAGACATATACAAATGTCAATCTTTTGATAGTTATTATCTCTTAAGAACACACTACTTGAGTTGACGACGAGAACTAATTTTTAAATTAAATAATGCAAATGATATGTTTTGAATTTGATAAAATAGACATCATTTTTGAATTCATAATATCAAATATAGCTTAGGACTAAGTTTTGGTATTTTTCTGGAAACTTTCATTTTTTTTGATGAATAGTGAAACCACTAAGTGGTAGTTAAAAAAACTGAATTTTTCATAAAACATAATTTTACCACTTATGTGAGTGGAATTTAGAAAATCCTAGAGACACTGTTAATATCAAGGAATAAAATGTGGTTCAATGAGATGAAAATAATTTTTTGGTGAATAGTAACTTTTTACTTTTTTTTGCCACGGTTAAAAGTAAATAGGGTAATTAAGGGTAAAAATGATATTATTATTACCCTAACACATTTCCTAATTCTATTGGATAAGTGTAATTCGGCCAAAAACAACCTTAGGAATAAAATATTACCATTTAGGACCACTTGGATTAGATTAGGACATTTATTATTAATTTATTTAAAGAAGGGTTAAAATAGTTAAAATCAAAGTTTAATACCTAAATAATTTTTAATATAGGGTTATACATAAGATAAATTAGACTATAAATATTCATTAGAAAGATAAAAATAGTTCCTACATAATGGTATTTTATTTATAATTTTTAGACTTAAAATATATTAATTTATTTATGAAACAATGATGATGGAGTAATTATCTTATTAATGAAATATTGACATAATTTATGTTATAAATACCCAAATAAATGTAATTTTAGACTTTTTATGAATTAAAATAATTTTATATGTTAATATGACATGTTATTATTGATTTAATTAACTTGTTACGAACTAATCATTCTGTTATAAGTTTCAAAAAAATCAATTACCCAATAGTGTCAAAATTGACATAAAATAGTTTTTAAAACAAGTATTATATTATAAATTGTTATTATATTCCTAAAAATCTAAGGTTCGGCCAATATAATTATATCATGATATGTGTATAATTAATGGACCACTTGGGGGGTCTCTTGTATGTATATTGTATGTTTATTAACTATATAATATAAAATTACAAAGATACATGGTAAATGTCAATCTAATTAACTAAGAGTTAAAACTAAACGTTAAGGTTAATATAATGACCTAAACTTGTCTAAATTCTATTGTATGAGAGTATTTAGACCCATCCCCACCTTATATTTAAAATAAATCAGTTTGGAGCTATTAAAATCCGAATATGACTTTATAATAAAATAATATTTTTAGTTATTCCAAAGGTGCCCCTGTCCTCCCTTATAAAAGGGCACCTCCTCCCTCTTTTCCTCACACCACTTTGAGTCTTCAAGCTCGGCCAAAACCTGAAAATTTATCTTCTACACTTCCCTAGAAACATCCTAGTGGTCCTGGTATTCTTTAAAGACCAATTTTAGTGCCCTAAGAGGAGGTCTCAATGAGGCGCTTCACAGAAGAGGTAATGTCCGTTACCGATTCTTTCAACTTTATTTCTTATTCCACTTCTTCTTCTTAGGTTGTTTCATTATGAAGTAATAACATAAGTATCACTCATATACTCATATGTTATTATAAGTATGAAACAACCCTATTTCACCATCTATCCATCCTACGGAAAACAAAATCACCGCGCGTGCGTACGTACGGAATACCGTCTCCACGCCGTGGTGTAATCTATTTTCCACCACCACCTTACTTGGATGGGTATAATTGTGTAAATAATAGATATATATGATTATTGTAAAGTGATATTGATTCTGTAATAGTATACATACACTCGAATAAAATTCCACAATCATGGGAACGATATCATCGCTCGTGCGTACGTACGGAATACCGTCTCCACGATGCGATGAGATTCATTCTGAATGATTAACCATTCATAAATGATTATAAACTATATATAATAAGTAATCATGAAATATAGGTCATAATAATGATACTGGATCTATGTATATATATATGTATGTCATCCAATTAATTCCATTCAATTCAATGAGGTAACGAAAACAATGTTCATGCGTACGTACGACCAACCGCCTCCATAAACGGTGTATTTATTTCCATTTATTGATCTATTATATATATGTATATTCTGAATATATATTATATATAAATCAGGTTTTATATTCTAGAATTAATTAATCATGATCTAAGTAATCATATGAATAATTACAAGTCAAAACACGGACGACAAATGAAACGATTTTACCCGAAATGCTCTTTAACATGGAATTTACAAAAGAACGGGTAATATAAAGTCATTAGTGAACCATATATGATATCATATAATGAATATGATTTTTTGATAAGTCAATGAAAATATTTAAATCATTATACAGGAGGTTTGGATACGTACAAAACATATCAGACCTAAGGTAAGGGATAATTTCGTAAATCTCATTTTTTTTTATCCGAGATTGCTTATACGTAAGTATTTACTGGGGTTATTGTTATCATCCATGTACATGTTTTCTAAAAGTGTTTTTATGTATATTTAATGTAATTTTTAACCATTTTTGACTTTTACTACATGGTATGTATGAAATCTTTCTTTTACGAGGTACTTTGACTTTTCCGAAAAAAGTACGAGAAAAATGTTTTTTTAAACTTATACGGCACAAACAGATTTTTACGGTTTTATAAAGCCTTATTTTCATGAAGATTCCTCCAAAATATTTCAGGAATATTTTCAACAAAATACTTTTCTTTTAAAATTTCAAGGCATTTTGTGAAAAGAAAATGATTTTGAAGAAAAAAGGATATTTTCCTCAAGAATTCATTTCAAGTGTTTTATCAAAACCATTTTCATCTAAGATGACATTATTTCACATGTTTATGTTTCAAGTATAATGTCTCTATGATTTACATGGTTTCACTTTTCTTATTATTAAATGATATCCATTTATTTTATATGGATTATGTGATGATGGGATGATTTTTTTTGAAACCCATTTCATTCGTTGGGTTATTATGAATGATGCATGTTTATTTTGTGGCACAAGTATGAATGAGTTTATTATGAGATGGGTGGGACCTATAGCTCCCTCTAATGCATTGGGTAAAGATTTATATCTCATGAGATAGACAGGGCTGGAACGGTAAGTTAATCCGGTTTAGTCTTACAGGACTGAAACGAGGAGTGAACTCGATTCAGAAAGGGACTTTGTCCACTAAGATGGTCTTGGCAGCAATGCCTTGGATACTATGGAAATGATTACATGTGCTTAATGGATTACACAATTACATGTTTTATTCCCATGCTATGTTATCATGATTTATGTTCCATTATGATCTATGCCTTATGTACTTCCATGTTTTAAGTCGTTGCTAAAGATTTTGATGTTTAAACATTATGTTCATGTTTTTAGGTTCAAATGTATATGGTATGTTTTGTTTTATCCATGCTTACCGTTACTGAGCATTTGAGCTCACCCTTTTTATTTTTTATTTTCCCCTAGGATTAAAAGAATGGTTTTAGGTAAGTAAACAAAAAGTGAAAGATCTTAATGGGAGATGTTGAAGATCTTTCACCATGATTAGAAGATTACGTTCCAAGTTTCCAAAGACACTAAACTATTATAGTCCTTGTGTGTCTGTTTTTGTTATGTATTATGTATTCAGAAAAAGTAATGTACTATCTATGTACGTCAAGCTTCGAGTATCTACACAAATAATACATCAACAGACTCACTTGGGTGCATTCCACGATCGTCATACTTGTTCAAAAATACATTCTGGTTTGCTTCTTTGACTTTTTTGTCACCCTCAAAAATATTTAGCAACGTATCCCATATAGCATGTGATTTTTTACATAACATAACCATTTATAGATTTTATTTTATATGGATACCACTAATGTATTGATTACTTTGGATTCAGCATCCATTTCCCTATAATCAGATTTTAATTAGACTCCACTATCAATACTGGTTGAAATTCCATACATCATAGCTCTAAAAAAATCTATATATATTGATTAAAAGAAGGGTTTGATTGTATTCTTCCATAAGTGAATATTGTTTCCATTTAAGATCTGAATCACTTGGTGACTAACAACATCTATTTATTAAACTTAGAGAGAACCAGTGACTTTAAACCTTTAGATCTGATTCAAATTGTTATCCCAAATATATTAAATACCCTTATAGGGGGGAACTGTGTATGAAAGATTAAAACAAATTCCCCTTTGTATATTGTTTTATTTTTAAACACAACACTTTTCTCTATATTTCCCATAATAAAGTTTGAATTGAAATTATATCATGAACAAGACACAACAATTTTACTTGGTTCAACCTCACTAGGATATATCCAAGGAGAACAATATTACAATGTGCTGATGTACCAAATCCATTAAATCTCACTACAAATTTACAAGGTTTGGGTTAGATCACTTATATTCCCAGGGTCACTCCCTTTATAATCTTTAGGTTCATCTCACTTATTTCCCAATGGTCACCACCTAAGTCTCATTAAATGTATCATTGCTATTGGAAAGCATAACATTCTTTCTATTCCATTTATCACTACTCTAGAAAGGATCTACTCATAGTTTATAGACATATAGGCCCCTACATTGTCAATAATGAATGTATCCTTAACTGTAGGTACAATCTCTACTAAAGTACCTCTTTTTTTGGATTCTATTAGTTTTGGGAAATTTCCTTTTAAAACTATTTTAATCCCTCCAAAAACTAGACTATAACCTTTGTGAACTTACTTGAATCTTCCACAAACTAAATTTCACCATGTGGCGCGAGTGCTTCGCGATCACCTTTCTCTTCACAGACCGCCCCTGCTTCGCATACTACTGATGCATCTTGGACTGACTCTAATATGAGTTCCCTTTTTCATTTTCATCCCATAGATCCCCATAAAACCCTTTTGTTTAATTGATTATTGTCAACTACTTCCTCCTCTAAGAAACATTCCCTTGCAAACTCTTCTCCTTTGTGGAATTCTCCCCAATAAACAACTTTAGACTTCACCAAATTCTTCCTAGAGTGATGATCATTTATAATTAAATTTTATCTACTTAAAAATATGATTTGGGGTCGTTATATAGGAAAATATATTTGAAAGCTCCACTAATATAAATTACCCAAAACTTCTACATGGTACAACCTTCACTGTGAACTGCTATGCGGTCTATATATAACCTTTATCCTTTAGGGTGGATGATGACGTACAAAAATATTCACCATGTCTTAATACAAAACAATGAGAATCCCATGAAGGTTGAACCACCCAGTAACTGTGAAATATTAATGATCTGATTTTTTTACGTGGTCTGTGTAGAAAGCTTCATGGTCCACACAATGTTGCTATGTGTAATTTCTTCCATTGCTGATTTTCCTTCACCATTCCATGTACCCCCTCCATATTTTGTGAACTATGCTTCATAGTCTATGATCTGTTATTCGTAAAATCCTTTATAGAAAACCTTTATTTTTCTTAAAATAGACCGCTTATTTTGAGCCCCAAAAATTTAGAAAATACAAAGAAACTACAACACTGTAAACATATTCTTCGGTAACACCAACCATACTAATTCAAGATAATCTGACTTTTTGTACAAATATAATCATCCCAAAAACACCAATATGACACCTTGAGAGTTTTTTCCCAACAATGAACCATTAAGAAATGATCAAGATCATACCACTATTCGTATTTTCTTTCTATTAAGTTTCATGGTTAATTTCATTATTGATTTCTTGTCCTGATTAGATGAATTAATGAATTTAACAAACATGATAAGTAGAACTAAAATAAATTGGATTATACATAAAGTTTTTCTAATACATTGTTAATCAATTAAGTAAATCCACTTAATGATAACAAGAAATTAATAAATATAAAAAGGTTTGTTTATGTATAAAAATTAGAATGCCTCAAATATATATATTAAGTTGTTATATCCTTACATTACATAGGTATGAAAGAAAACATTTTTCAAAGTGATTGACCAAACTATGTCGGGGTGCGTTAAATTATCAAGGTATTTATATTTTATGTTTTGGGTTGACTAAAACAAGTTCACATTAAGGGTTGATCACCTCTGTGAGACATAGTGAACCTTATATGAAAAGTTATTAAGAAATCTAAATTTAGGATTTTAGGATAGGAGAGTCTTGACAACATATCATGGAATAATGAGTTAATGCAGTTGAAAAGTTTCACACACCTAAATACCTTTGAAGATCTTAACAATCCTCTCTTTTGTTTGTGGGAAGAGGCATATGGATCCTTTCCACTAAAGTATCCAGTGAATAAGATATTTTTATACTAATTGTTTGGTATTTTTTATTTCGATAAAATAGTGGGAGACATATAAATTTAATATTTATATCTAATTTTATTATATAATGTGTTAAATTACTTCACTTCATAGTTATATAAATGAAAACTATGACTTCCACCATATAACTATGATACATACATGAGAAGGATAACTATCTCACTAGAGCTAATTTTCAATAATGGAAAATGTGCCTGCACATTATCCAACACCATGAAAATAAATTATTTGTGTTGGAAAACCCTATCCATGAAGTGCCTAGACAAGAGTCTAGTGAGGGAGAATTGTATCTCTATGAAAAACATTTGGATGATTCCACATATTTTTAATGTTTCATGCTATCTTACATGGACAATTAGATTCTAATGTTGCATGAGGAAATGGATTCATAGAGAATTATATATCACATAGATGATCATTATCAAGAGAATTATATTCAAGGGAGATATGAGATCTCCACTTCACTGTTAACATGTAATATTAGAGATTCAGTTCCATAGGGGACATATTTAGTCTATATTGTTAGATGTATAGAGTTCTTAGACATCTTGGCCACCAAATTAATAGATGAGATATACACATATCTCATTCTATCCATACTACCTTAATAATTCTCTAGATTTATTGTAAATTACAACATTGGAAATTACAAGAAGTGTATTTTGATACTTCTTACTCTCATTCACCAAGTTGATAGGTAAATGGGGTATGACAAACCTAAATTCCTTATATTGAATAAGAAAATGAAGAACAAGGTAAAGGGGCCCAAGAGTCACTCAAAGAATAAATCTCCTGTGAAAAATCCTTTCAAGAATAAAAAGATTCAAAGTCTAGTGAAATAACAATAAGAAGCATGTTTTTCATGTGGAAAGCTGGTCCACTAGAATAATAACTACACCTAGAAAAATGGGGAGGGTAATGTGAATTTGTTATCAAGTGAATTTTTTTTATATCTACATATTAGGTATTATATACATCTTATGATGCTCACATCTCTATCCAAATGCAGAAAAAAGTTAATTGAAAAATATTTCCAAATGAGAGGTGGATCTTTGAGAGGACATGTATAGAGACTTTTTTTCTTGTCTATGGGATACTAAAACCTTCCATTTCTAAACAAAATGATTTTAGTTTTAAATAATTTATATTTTCTACCAATATTTACAAAAAGCGATGTCTCTATTTTTTTCCTTAACATATATTTTTTTTATTTTCAAATTTGGAAATAAATAATTACTCTTTTATGAAGAAAACATTTATTATAGTATGAAAAAACTAAATATTGGTATTTTTTTTATTAAATTCTAAAAACCATTTTTTTTGGAAATCGAAAAGGAATCATGTTTTCATGACTTATATAACACTAAAATAGTTAAATCAATGTATCCTTCATGTAAATGAGAAGCATAAAAAAACTCCATCAATATGGATATTTCGACTCTTTTGATCTATGAACACATGAATGAAGTCATACTTATTTTTAAGAAAAAAATGATCAAACCATAATTCACTAGAGAGGTTTAAGTGGCTACAAAGCTTCTAGTATTGGTTCACACTGATGTGTGTGGACTATTTCCAGTAAATGATAGAGGTGGATATTCATAATTTATATCTTTTATTGACGACTTAAGAGTATATGGTTATATCTAATTCATTAGGTATAAGCCTATGGTCAATGAGAAGTTCAGATAATTCAGGAATGATGTTGATAATTGAGTTAGTAAGATGATAAAATGATTCAATATGATCGAGGTGGTGAATATATTAACCATTATTTTTTATAATTTATATGAGAGTTTGGGATTCTACCCAAACTCCCTCTTCATTATACACCACTGTATAATGGTCTTCATAAAAGGACTATTCATACCTTTCATGAATGTTATGATCGTTGATTATTCATATAGATCTTACACAATACTTTTATTGATATGGACGACATGATACAACATATTTTCGAAATTTATTATCCAATAAGGTGAAAAATAAAATTCCTTGAGTTAATGTGTAGATAGAATTATGTATTATAAAAAAATCATGTATGGGGATGCCTGACATTTATTAAGAATATATCTTGAAATAAACTACCACCTTATGGAATAATGTGTATCTTTATAAAATATCCCAATGAAATAAAGAGATACTATCAATATAACACTAAAGACAAGAAAAATACTATTAATAGAAAATATATCTTCATTGAGAGGGACAAAATCCCCAATAAGGATAGTGGGAGCTAGATTTACTTTAATGAAGATGATGCTCAAGATACGCAAAAGTCTGTACAAGAACAAATTCCATATGTCCCCATGTAATAATTTGTTCAGGAAATAGTTATACTACACCGAAGCACCAAAGAGGTAAGAGAATTAGAAATATTTGATTTTCTAGTCTCCAAATTGGTGAATCATTATAGGCTGACAATAATGAACAGCCATCCTACAAATAATTAGTATAGAGATCCAAATCTATAAGATGGAAATAATGCATGAATTCTAAGACAGATTCCATATATCTTATCCATGTTTGGGTTTTGTTTGGTCTTCTAGTTTATGTGATTACTATTGAGTTTAAATAAATAATCAAGAGAAAACTATAAATGAAAGGTAAATTAATCACCTATAAAACAAGGCTATTGGACAATAGGTTTAAGAAGTTATATGGAATTGAATTTGATAAAACATTTTCTCCAGTTTCCTTGTTTATGTTCAATAGAATTATACTTTTTTAATAATATATTTTTTTGAGTATGAAATTTGGAAGATGGATATAAAAACAAAATTCCTTATTGGTACCATTTAGGAATATGTTTTAATGACACAACCAAAAGGTGTTGTGACTCCAAATATTTCCAAAATGGATTTCGAGTTATAAATATCCATATATGGATTGACGTAAGAATCTAGGTCATGAAACAATCAGTTTGATGATTCTATAGAATAATTCAGTTTCATTATTAATGAATGTGAACCATATGTTTACAATAGGTTTAGTTGGAATGTGTTCAAAATCCTAGTTGTATATGTTGATGAAATATTAATTATTTCAAATGATGTTACAATATTTTAGACATTTAATGACTGGTTAAACACATTATTCACAATGAAGCGATTAAGTTATTTATCATATATTTTAGTGATAATGATTATTAATGAAAGATACAAGAGGCTTATTAGACTATGTGAAGGTATATAAATTGACTAAATACTAAATAAATTTATTTTAGAACAATCTGAGAGAGGATTGGTTCTAGTGTAACATGGTATACGTCTTTTCAAAAAAAAAAACGGTGTCCTCAAACATAAGAGGATAAAGAATGAATGATTAGGATCACATACACTTCAATGATATGATCAATCATGTATTCTATGTTATGTATTATGCTTGATATTTTCCAAGCCTTGATCATGGTACATAGTTATCAAGCTCATCAAGGTTAAAAATATCAGTCTACTGTTACAGATATCTTGATGTATCTGAGAATAACTAAAAATATTTCCTAGTGTATTAATTAGAAGATAATATAGTAATCTGGGGTTATACTGATTCAATTTTTCCATCATATCATAATGATCTAGAGACATAGTTAATATAAGTTTTTAGTCTCAAAGAAGGACCTATAAGATGGAATATTTCATAGTAGTAAGTTGTGTCTGATTCTACAGTGGAGTATGAGTATATAAAGGCTTATGATGTAGCTAAATATGATATTTGTGTATGAAATTTTATCTAATAGATTTATGTGGTTCATATTTGTAAGGACTATATCACATTATATTATGATAATACTACAACGTTGGTGCTCACAAAGGATCCATGGTCACACCAACAAACAAATAATATACATCGTAAGTGTTAACTATTGAGTGATTTTTATAGGGGTGAAGTTAAATTAAGAAAATTTTATATTAAAGATAACTTTACAGACCCCTTGACTAAATCCATATCTTATTAAAACCATTAGTAACATGTTAGATCTAGTAGACCGAGGATTGTTATGAGTTGGATCAAGTGAAATGTGGTGTTTTTTTGAGTTGGTTCCATAAAAATAACATCTATGTACTTTATGATTACCTTTATTAATTATTTAAAAAATTTATAAACATATTATCACATCACGATAGTTAATTTCGGTGATACAATATATAGTAATGTCCTAAGAGTAAATGTTGCACTAAAAGGTCACATAAGTTCTGTATTATGATGAGAACCTATAAGATCCATGAAAATATTGATAAATATATTTTATATAGGTGGATTATATAATTTTAAAGGATATAAATATTACAAGCTGTAATGGGTGGAGAGTCATGGGAATTTGAGGCACTTTTTCATAATGTATGCCCTTGGTAATTTATAATAAAGAAGATTATGGGAAAATGACTCTCTAGTAGAAAATCTATATTTGCATGTGCATTTTATGTTTATATCTGTGGATGTGCGTATTTTTCCTTATACATTATTATTATTAATGAATATTATTATTAATACAAATTAATGAATTGATGAAAACTATGATGACATATGTTCATGGTGAAGAATGATACGTTTGGCGCACCATGAGTAATACATCATTAATATATAATATAAGAAAGGATTTTCACGTTTCTTTTCTTTAATATAATTTGATATCTTAATCCCTTTTATGGAAATGATATAGCCCAAATAAATCCATGTCCACAGTGTTTTTGGGAAAAGTTCATTTTCATAAAGTCAATGGGAGAGACAACAATCAAATAGGTTGATGATAGCAACATAAAACCTACTTGATTAGACATATCATGAAAATGTATTAGATTAAACAATAAGAATCTATATGAGGTTGTATTTCATTTAAAAAATAACATCTTTCTCTATGGGATCCTTTTCATGTTTCTAGATGATGACCTCAGATCTTGGGTGACTTCACCGAATGGTAATGAGATTGAGGCCTAAAGGGTCACACATTAAGTGTATCCAAAATATCAGTTATCTAGAACCCTGGTTAAACAATAATATTTTATATCATTTACCATGTTGAATAAATATTATTCCCATAAATGGTTTAAAAATTATTTATGTTTTCTTGTTCACATATATTTAGTCATTAGTTATTACAGAGAATATTTTGTGAGTGGAATATTTGGTAAATAATTATTTTTTATTTAGTGAATATAATATATATTTTTTATTGATAAAGAATAAAGTAATACTTACTTACTAAATAAATATTCATTATTCAAGGTATGATAAATATTGTGGAGGAATTAAGAATCAAGTTTATGCCTGGTGAGAAATAATATATATTACATTTTATTTGAATAAATTTTAAATGATTCATTAATGAAATAGTATGTAATTAATTCAACAGTTTTGTGCATGTCATGAAATAATAATATTACTATTATAGACATGGGGTTCCATAGGGTTTAATTAAATAATAAGGGTGTATAATTAATTATGATTTTCAAATACTATCACTATTTAAACCTAATTATATTATTTTATAACCCTAAGGGTCTCCATTTGTTTTGGTTGTGCACAAAGACTCATAATAATCATCTAAACCCATAGAAATAACCTCTATAATAACAAACACAAGAATGGGGAGTGATCCACCAATACCACCTTTCTTTATTATTTTTATATCAAGGATATTTATTCCTCAAAGTGATTCTCATGGGGATCAAAGATGAATGACACATGAATTAGGATCTTCCATGATAACACCCATAGCTCCATACAACAATGTTCAAAGGTCATGGATAATAATTTTATCTTTTATAGATTGAATCTAAAAATGATTACTATAAAATATTGACAATACGACATAAAAATATTGTCATATTTATCATTAAAGAACGAATTTTTCACATTGTAATTATATAACCGCTGAAATTAATTATAAATCATTATGTGATGATCTAGTGATTTGGTTTCTATATTGTCATGTTAATTAATATTTTATTCAATTTTGATAGTGATGATGCTCTTATTTGATGTATATCTCAAATTAGAAATCAATTATGATAAAAATATCATTTGATCATCCCTCACCGGTTCTTTCACTGCACCCAAAAGCAATATTTTCAAACCATTTTATATGTAAATTTAAATTAAAACAACCACTCTAACAATAATGAAAAAAAACCATAAAATGAAACCAAGGTATCCGTAAGGCATAAAAAAATAAACAACTAATGTAACAGTGAAATGAAAAACAATAAAGAGTTAAGGGATACAAATAACTCATATAATGAGAACCCATAGGTAATGCTTAATAGAACAAGTTATCATGGGAAATTACACAGGTCTATTATAATACTGATCCAAAATAGTGATTGGAACCCTAGGAATGCACTAAAGATCAACCACTATTGTAGTAGTCTTGTAAAAATATTTATCCTATATAATCAAAATTAGAAGAACTCAAGCTACAATAAGCCACATAATCCATATCCTTGGATATCATCCTCTAAAAATTGGGAAAAACTCAATAGTAAACAAAAAATATACACTAGGGATTGAAATCATCTAGGACATCTTTAAATTCCTATTATTTTCATGATTTTAATCAAAAGTGAAGTGAAAATACAAGAAAACAAAATAAACATCATAATGATAAATAATGAAACACAATAAATAAATACCACACCTCACCTCCAATACCCTCTCATGAAACAACCCATATTTCATTTTCATAAGCATCAAAAAACATAACAAGGATATTTATAACATCCACCTTGGTTTATATAATTTATCCCAATCAATTAAAACAATGGAATCAATGAGGGTCACACATATATCATAAAAGACATATCATAAATCACCAACCAATATTTTCTTTCAAAACAAGATATAAATGAGATGTAAATTCAAACCTTTTGGTAATGTTTCTTTAAAATAGTACATTAAATAAAATAATTTAAACCCATTTAAAAAAAAATTTAATACCAACAACACTTAATTTAACACCATTTATAAATGAAAAACCTTTTAACCAAAACCATTTAGGAAATATAACTATTTATTTCTATTCAAACAACTCTATATAAACCATTACTTTCCCTTTCTCATGAACCATACATGGTAAAAAACCTTCAATGATAAATTAAATTTTAAAAAAGACACTTAGTCATATTTTAAAACACTTATCATTAAATGAAACAGTATAAGAAATTTTAAAAAAACACGAATCTCTATTTTGGAAATTGATAAATCCGTTATAGAATTTATGTAATCGAAATAAATTATCACAAATAATAAATATTTAGTAAAAAAGTAATATAGATAATTAAGAAATAAAAATCATGTTTTTAAAGGAAATACAACAAAACATGTACCTATATTAATTGTAAATAAAGATGCAACACATTTCCTTTGATAGTGAATTCCAAACTGAACAACAATACACCCTCTCCAATCCCTAAACAACCAAAATCCCCAATTAGAACCACCCTAAACCCAATCTTATCCAATAAAAAAAGTAGGTTTTGTGGTAGAGAATGGAGACAAGAAGAAGTTATTATAGGGAAGGGTATGTGGGAGAAAATATAGAAATAATTATTTACCTTAATAATTTTCTTGAAATTCGAAGGAAAGAGGCCCAAAATAGAAGGATAAGGGAGTTGGATCACCATTGTGTGTGATCTAGACATGACCGAAACAGTGAGGGAGAAGAGATAGTATAAAACTAAAAAAATTAAAGAGGTAAAATTTGGGAAAATCACCTTTGAGTGATTTTAAAAATATTCCAAACTTAGGCTACAGGATTTACTAAACCGTGTGCCAATTGTGCATCTCACAATGGGACCATCCTAGACACCCTAAATGGTCTAGCTATATGGCCTAGTAGTCGTGACACAAACATTAAAAACCCAATGCTACAAACTACAAAACTATACATGGGTTCCTTTCATATTTTCCCCTAATAGTGTCCAAGATATGAACCAACACCCTAAGCCCAAAAGGCATTGCATGGGTTCTAATGGAGTTTAATCATTTTGAAAAAAACTATGTTCTACCCATGAAAACCAACAATGTTCTAAAAAATGAACCATAAATCTCGATGTTTAGTAATTCCCAAAGGATTTCCCCTTACCCATTGGTGGGAGGTGTCAAGAAGGTGAATGATGATCAGGGAGAATAAAACATGAAGAAAATACCCAACTCCTCAATACCACAAACCCAAACCTCAATAATGAACAAAAAACATGAAGAAAAACCTAATTCTAAACGACTATTTATATTTCATTAAGAGTATAGAGACTTCTTATATGTCTCTACACTATGTGGAGTCCCTCTAAAGTGGTGAGATATGATATAAACACTACAAAAAAAAAAGAAACACCACTATAGAAACTATGCAATCACTAAGAACCCAATAGAAACAAAAATACCTAATAATCTAAAAAAACCATCCACGAATTAGTCTCATACTCCCAAAGGAATAAAAACATAAATGATTTCTAAATTAATTTTAAACCATGTAACAAAAAACCAATCACAAAGAAAAGTTATCCAATTCACTATATCTATTCTCACTAAAAGGGAGAAGATAACTTAAACAAAAACACACATGAACAAGAATTGATCAGTAATATAACCCTGGGTAATAAAAATGAGTGGAAATAGAGATCTAGGACTTCATATCCTGAATACCATTTCATAATGAACCCAAAAAGATCCAAACAAATTCCATCACTTTTACAATCTCAACTAGGGACAAGTCCATCCTAGTCACCTGAAACACACACCCAAGGCCTTCCCGTGTCCAAAACCACCAAAACACAACCATATAAAGCTCCACAAGAAATCCTCAGTGGTAGGATAAAACACTAAAATATTTGTTTAACAATCATAACCAACACATCATAAATGAGGTACTGTAAAATCACGAAGGAATACTTACTACTAAAACCACTTGAAGAACCAAAAACCAACTCTAAAGTCAATGAGACCATGTCCTAAAATAAACAACAACCAAGTAATACTCTAGGAAATTAAACTTCCAGTATTTCTAAAAACCTAACAACATAGCTTCCTAAATATGACCTTGATTACCACTGATGTATGGATGAAGAGATAAGACATCAAAGGGAAAAGAAGGTTCTGGAACCATCCCCCAATTAAGAGTCTGGTCAAAGTTAACAAACATAAAAGTTATAATCCTAAATGACAAGATGATTCACCCAATTAATAATCCTTGAAGACTAACTATATATATTTTGTCAATTACATTATAATAGGACCATTAAATGATATGATACATCAATCTATACCATTCACATTTCAAAAACTAAATAATTAAATCCTAATACAAGGTCAAACCCCCAAACACACAAATTCAATCAGAAAAAACAAAAAAGAAACATTTTTAAAAACATAAATTTCTTTAAACTATACCACTTTCCTTGAGGAATTATAAATTTCATTTTTTGATAGGAATTCATGATTAGAAAAAAACTCAACCCTATTTAGGAAAATTTCATATCAATTATAAAACTCACATAAGTCCTTTATTTATAATCTCTACATTTTTGAAGGAGCTTATAAACTCATTTCATAAAAGCACCCACATTCTTTTAAAATTAAATATAATAAAACAAAAAACCACTTGGACTTCTCAAAGTTCCCTTTTAATTTAAAAAAATGTTGAATTTTACATGGATTTAGAGAATCTGTAGTTAAATCTTTTTATCAACATGAAGAAAGTAAATGTGTTCCAAAAGATAATGTAGTGGCTACAGTTTAACATGAAAAGGAGTGCTTACCTCATTTTAGAAAAGGAAGTGAAAATACCACCAATTAATTTGGATAATGGTGAATGAATTTGGTTTCTTGGTGTGAAACCCATTACACCAATCTTTTTAAGAGATATTATTCATGCGAAATACAACAAACAAGGATATGAAGTGCTATCTATAATATATGGAATGTAGTTTGAAGTGAAGCTATATAGTGGTGGGAATCTATAATATCTGAGGATTTTATGAATTAGGAAGAAATATCCTTGAATTATGTAGCCTTTTGATGACTGTATTCCGGGATTATACACTCTTGGATGAAGGGCTAAGAATGATGGAGATGGTTTTAAGAGGCTTAAAACCTATAAAGTTGATTTCTTGAAAATATAGACTCATTCTAGAATTTATATTGGGACCATCTCCGTAATAAAAAAACATAATCTATTATTGTTGAGTTGAAAATTGGAAAGGTCTAGTTATTTGTAATAATAATTTAATCCTCTATGTAAAAATGATCTTGTTTTCATAGACATGAATCCTTGTGTGTAAATATTATTCCACAAGCTATGTAGAGATCTTCCAGGACTATGTAATCATTAGTAAGTCCCAAATTACCATCATATTTCCTTGTTTAAACATAATTCACATCTGTATAACCATGATTTATATTTATATAAATATGATCCATATGTTCATAAGCATCATGTCTATCGACAAATAAATCATTCCGTAGTAGAATTTATACAACTATATAATCAAAATTATTGAGTTTGTAGATTAAATATCATAATAATAAATTCTATATGATGATTACAATGAAATTATTATGTTTTAAAAACATCACAAACATAAAAAATAGTTTTTGATTCTAGTATTGAATCAATGAATAATCTGGTCTTTAGGACATAGAAAATATGATCAATACAAGAGGAATTTGAGAGACATTTTAAACTCAGAAATTTATGTTTCCAAAATTTATAATTTGAATAAAAATAAAAAATAAAGATAATAAATCCATTTCTTGGACATAAAAATATAATTATTCTTGGGATTCCATGATTCAACATTTTTTTAGAAACATCAAATGAAATCAAGAGAAGTTCATTATTATTCATAAAACTAAAATGATTTTATTTAGTTTTCAATAATAATGTAGATGAAGTTACATTTAAGAAAAAGTTGTTTATTAAATTTAATATCATTATAACCCTTGATATTTATGTGAGATATGATATGATATCCTGGAATATTTCAATGAATATTAATTCTCAATGAGATAGAAGGTTTCGAATTTACTAAATCCTAAAATATGGGATTTACAAATTTCATGATATATGTAAATGTGAAAAAAATAAAAATATTAAAGTATTATTCCTTTTAATGATTAAATACCCTAAAAAAATAGTGTTTAAATATTTATAAGATGTAAAATAAGGGGTGAGTTACAACATTTAGTTACTTATTCATTTGTAAGATATACATGTTTTCAATGAATCTCTCATTCCGGGGTGACTAGGGTTTTCCCCATCATCGCGCTCCTTCCCTCTTCGGCTGCCGCCGAATCCCGATCCCTCTTCATCGGGTTCGCCTCAGCGCTTTCTCAACGTGACGACGACTCTTTGAAGTTTGACAACGGAGCCGGTTTAGTCCGGGGAGGGGAGGTCTTCGCATCCTGGTTTTTTTTGTTTTTTCTTAATGGTTAAAGATTCCATCTCTATGATGGATGTGCTAGGGTTTCTCCCTCTAGTGGTGGTTTTTTCTTCGGACCCCTCTGTGCTCCCTGCGGTGGTACCGTGGCTTCCTCTCCTGCTGTAGATTATCGCTATGGGCTGCCATGGTTGCTGATTCAGAGCTGCGGGTGTAAGACCGTGTTTTCGCCGGCATACTCTCCGGATCGCTCCAGGTTTGTTCTCAGCAGTTTCGTTGGTCCTATGCGGAGATCTCAGCTTCTGCTGGTTGCCACTATCCCACTGTGGTTGAGTCGTTTGAGGATCATAAGTGACATTTCCCAGTGATTGGGTTGAAGACTTGGGGTTTTCTGGTTCATTTTTCGGTTGTTCTAAGATGTTTGTGAAATATCTGTTATTTTCCATGTTTTCTGGTTGATTTGGCGATGACGGATGCCGGTGAAGCTCGCCGGCACTCCGGTGAAGCTCGCTGGCACTCTGGTGATGTGGTGCTCGAGGCGGTGTAGGCTCACGGCTCGAGGGTTTGGTGATGGTGGTGACTAGCGTGATGGGGACGTCGGTCCAGCAGACGAGGTGCTCCGGAATGCGTGATGGCGGATGACGATGGGATTGAATGTTGAGGGTTCTCGTGGCTCGAGGTTTCCTCGGGTCTTGTAATTTTTATTTTCAATTGAGCTGTTTTGGTTACCGCTTACCCATAAAGCGGGTTTATTAAAAATCCAAAAAAAGAGAATTTTCAACAATGAATCTCTCATTCCATATAAAAATATCCTAGACAGTAATATGAATTTCTTTATTCTTTTCTGCAACTAAGGATATATAAGTGAGATATTTATGGAGTTATTTTGATGAATAATAATTAAATCCAACTGGATTATAGAATGAAATATTTATTTACCCAGGTGATCTAGAATAATTATGGTTATTTTTAAAATATCCATTGAGTTAAAAAGTGGATACATGAAGTAACATTAGGAATCATAAGTGGTTATTTTATTACCCTACATTTTAGATGAAAAAAAAAGTTATTCTATGAATTCCATTTGTGTATTTTGAAAATTAAATAATTCATTTAATTAATCCACACATGAAATTGAAAAAATCAATAATGAAATATAATGAATAAGGAGAAGTAGTCATTGTTGTAGTGCTGTGAGTATGATAATGAATTGGATAAGAGAAATGAGACTCTAAAATAAATATGAATAGGAGGATACAATATATATATTAGTGAGGAAAAAGACGAAGTATATAAGAATGTGCTACAATAAGAAAATATTTTGGGTTTTGAAGAAGAATAAGAGGAAGATGATGACCAATATTGTTATTCTGATATAGTCGAGGAATGATAACGAAAAAGGATAAGTGCAGGAAGCTATGTTTTTTATATGTGGTAAGCTTGTATTCCCAATATTTTAGTGTTTGTGAGTTTTAGTAATAAAAAATTAATTTTCAATAGAATCTATTAATTTTTCAATGAAAATATGTAGAATTTCTTGAGTGGTTATTAAATACATTTTGATAGTCAAAGAAACTGTGTGTTTGTGGATGTATATCAATTTATATGGGTGTAGTGTCATACGATTTTATCATTTTTTTCTCATTCAAGTGGAGTAATGAAGTTTTGGACATGTTTGTGTGATGCCAGTTTTTTGATAGTGGGATGAATTATAAATTTCCCTTCACTTGTGTAATATAGTGAAGGCATGTATCTTATTTTACATGGTGATCTCACCTATGAAATATAGTAAACCCAGTTTCAGGATAAACCCTATACACCACTTTAATTAGGAAAAATATTATTAATGGACAATCAATGAATTAATATGAGCTAAAGGCATGATGGATTAGGTTTCTAACATTGGGTCTGAAAATTGTATAAATTCCCCTTACCACTTTACATTAAGAATCTACATTACATTTAGATATATTCAATGGTAACCTAAAAAAGATTAACATACTTCATAACTGGACATAGATGTTCATATAACCAATAGGGTATAAATAGGTTAAAATAATAAATTGTTTTTGGTAAAAATTGGTCACACCTGATTCACCCCCTTCTCAGGTGTGTTAGCATGACCGAGTTGGGAATTTTAATTGGTATTATAGAATATATTACCTCTAAATTGGATCGATTTTTAAGACCCATTGATTTTTAAAAGATTTCATGAAGTGTATATTTGAGTTTCAATCACCTTAAATGATAAATTTAGATTCCATATTTTTTAACTAGATTTAAGATTTCACCTTAGATAATGAAAAGTAGGAAGTAATAATATTCAAAGAAGCTAAGAAAAGCTTCAAACGTGTAAGTGGAATAACCAATAACTAAATATATTCAAAATTTTATATATTCTGGAAAATATATCATCTAATATTACTCAAATAATGAAATTACATGATGTAAGAATAGTTTCATTGAATATTCTCAAAACCACTGCTATGCAGTTAATTAATATATTGAGAATGACCACATTTAAGTGCTGACTTATATATTCAAATTCAATAAAAGATTAAGTAATGAAAATTAATATCTAGGGGAAGAGGCTAATGTAATGGGCGAGGAATTAACAAATAATAAGAGCCAGTAGAACACTTTCAAAATGTTATTGAAAGTCATAGAAGAAACTAATTCACATTGAAATGAAATATTATTTCAATATGGTGGAGAATTGAAAAGGTATGAATGTGAGAATGAAGTGATTAAGAAGGTAGTTTAGGATTCATTCTCGGAATTATATAAGCTTCATAAAGTCTCTTTGGGTTTCAAGTTTTCTTATATAGATGTTAAATAAAAAAGGTTGAATGAGATGGATAATTCTCTAGTGGAGACAAGGAAAATGAATAGGGATCAAATTAAAAAGGTAATGAATTTTTGGGAAGATAAATTGAGATCAGTTGAAAATGAGACATATTCTCTACACATGAAACACAATTAGCTAGACATGAAACTGAAAAATCTTTAAGTAGAAAAACCTAGAACTACCCATCATACTAAGAATATAATAGCTTGGAAACAATTATCTTATAGGATTATTTCCCTAAAGAAGAATCAAAATGGTGGAAAGATGAGGTTGATAATACCTAGAAAATATTCAACCTAAATGTCACACACAAATTTAACCCATTACTCATCTGAATCTTTTCAATTTCATTTAATGATTAAAATTTGAAACCCAAAAAAATGTGGAGGTGTAAAAAATATAGAAAAACCACTAATAAGTCAATGATAGAATTAATCATAACTAAGAAAAGTACCCCAAAACAATCCCAAAACAGTGGTGTAAGATCCTAAAAATAGAAAGGTGTTCAATATATAAAATTTAGACATATTTCACAAAATATTATAAGAAATAGATTAATGGTAAGATGTTAGTTTTTTGGGTACTTGGTTATATTTCCATGGATTGATGGTATAACATTTTAGTATATTAAAATCATATAATCCCTAAATCAAAAGGTAGAAAGGATAAAACAAGGAATAATCCAAAGGAACTGAAGAAAATTTTATATATATAGAATAAATTTTCTTTAAAGATAATATTTTAAGTATTGGATAAATTATATTCATTTTATAAAAATTATGGTAAATGTTATGAGAAGTGTCAGTATATATGAACCCAACACAAACTTCATGATGATCTGAAGAAAATTAAAAAATATAAATTAATATAGGTGAATAAGAAAAGAAGATAACCCTTGGGAGATAAATAATAGAATTATGATGTGGAATAAAATCCTATAAATAAGTAAATAAAGTGATCTAACAAGGATGTTAAACCTACATGGAAAATTTTATTCTATTATGAAAAAGCATTAAAATATAAATATTTTCATAATGTAAAGTAATTACAAAGTAAATGGGTGTAAGATAGATTTAAAGTGAATAGATTCAATCCAATAACGAAATTATAGGATTGGTATGGTGGTGGATATCCTTTAGGAAGATTATGAAAGGTTTCCCAAAGTGCATAACCTAAATGAATAAAAAGAAGTTAGTGGAAGGTACAACAAGGTAAGAAATGCAACAATAAAATGTAGAATTGTTTTTTAAGGTCAAATGAATAATTAGAGAAAATCACCAATAACTAATTCTATCAAGAGATATATTGCAAAGAGGTAGACAATAGACAAACAAAAATCTATGCATTTGAATAAAGACTATTTAAACATATTTTCATATCAGTTGGAAAAGGATTATATGTTAGATAAAGATGAAAATAATTAATCTAAATTAGATGATAAATTTGAGAAGAAAATTATATCTACGGATAATTATAGAGTCAAGAATGATTTCATGTTTCCAAAAAAATCTCATAAATTTAAATCCAACAAAATTTCATTAATTACAAAGACCAATAATTTTAGAGTATCAATGGAAAGAATCGTCGGGTTAGGAAACTCATCTCATCCTTGTGACTCACAATGAATTTATAATAGAGGATCTACCTTATTACCAAATCCAGTGTAAATTTTTTATCAAATTTGGGAATTAAAAGTTATGAATTATAGTGATCATCCCTTGAAGGTAGTTATTAAAAATGTACAAGAAGAAATAGTTTAATCTCTTAATCTTGAATATGGAATTCTGGAAAACCCCTTAAAACTTTTATGGATGAGGTATGATTTTAATTATCCCATCACTACTTTAACTTTTATTCATTCCATTTATCAAGGGGGTGTGACTATCTAACAAAATGGGAAGGATATGTAATGAATTATCCTGGGATGACCTAAAAAATCACCTGACCTAATCCATCAGAAGGCCTGATGTTGGTTCCCTGATCCCCATGGGTTGAAAACTAGTGCTTGATAATCAAGTAAGAACACATGGGAATGATTTAAACCTAGATTTAATTCAGATTTGATCTTTTAATGAAAAGAAATTATGGATCATATATAATTTATAATTTTATATAAGATCATATAAGTATATACAAAATAGATAAACAAAGAAAATGAGTTGTAATTAATAATAATGATTCAATCCATTTGTATCAATATACTTATATTGTCAAATAAAAAATACAATATTGGAATAAATATAGTAAAATGGGTACAAGGAAAATATTAATACTATCTAGGATGAAATGACGACATACCAAAATAAGTATAGAAATCAATGTAGACGCCGGAAAAGTCCGTTGTTCCCAAACAAAGCTCCGGATACGGAAAGCGAGGTCATATTTGGAGTCAGGAGCTTGTTCCGGAGGGCCCGGAGGTCTTGCGCGGAAATTTAGAGCCCCGCGCGCAAAGTTGAGTCGCGGCGCGCAATCCTCCCGGGATGCGTGCAATCCGCAGGGCCGGCGCGCAATTTTGCGCGCCCCGAGCTCCCGCGACTCCCTTGCGCGCCAGGTCCGGATTCTGCGCCCGCAAAGGGAATTCCGCGCCCGAGAGGGGAATTCCGCGCCCGGGGTGGCCTATAAATATAAGGCGACCCCCGACGTTTTGAAGGTTGCCAGAATCCGAAGCGTCACCCGTTCGCGCAATCCAACCCCTTCCGCGCGCAATGCCGATCTTCAGGTAACCTCTTATCTTTCGCGCAATAAGGCCTCGGGGTTCGCCTTCGCGCGCAATCCCTTGGGCTCCTTTCCTTTGAATAATTCTTCACCCTAAGGCCTTCGCGCGCAAAAGAAGCCTCTTGCGCGCAATTGCCACCGGGGTGCGCGCAATCCGGCCCGATTGCGCGCACCCCCCCTTCTCAAAGTGGCCATTCGATTTAAGAATGAGCCGTTGCCCCCGCACGCTATCCGAAGCCCAGTGCGCGCAATCTTTACCTTCCGCGCGCAAAGCGCTGGCCCAATTGCGCGCCAGTCCGCTCCATTGCGCGCCGACCCGTGGTATTGCGCGCAAAGCTCCTCTTTTGCGCGCAAACTGCCAGGGTCGCCCCCTTTGACCCCCTGAGGGTACCCGCCTGCGTGGTGCCTGATGATCCCCATCCCGGGTGCCCCGCACCGTGCGTTGTCTTTCCGTGCGGCCCTCCAGGCTTGCGCGAAGTGACACGGACCTATCGGCGGCTTCTACGTCCCGCACGACGTTAAACTGCATACGTCCCGCACGACGTTAAACTGCATACGTCCTGCACGACGTTAAACTGCATATGTCCCGCACGACGTTAAACTGCGTTCGTCCTCAACACACGATGTTAAACTGTACTTCGTCCGGCAAGACGTTAAACCGTCCGCTTCGTCCTCAACACACGACGTTAAACTGTACTTCGTCCGGCAAGACGTTAAACCGTCCGCATCCTGATCCCGTTCTCTGCACGCAGGGTCCTCCCGGTTTGGATGTGGCCCCCACCCGCTCGTCTCTGCAGGGATGTCGGGATTGGAGTGGCCTTCACCCACAAGGGTAGAGTGTTACAAACCCAACGAACTACGTGGACTTTGATCCCTATCTTCTAAACAGGGTACGTAGGAAGCCTCTTCGAGGTTCAAGCCCGCCACCTGGTCGTCCCGGTCGTATTTACGTCGGTTCGTCCATCAGTGAACCCCTCCCGGGTTTACACTTGCGTTGATTCACCTATGAATCCGCCTCTGTGAGGGACTGCACGTGTGTATCTCCATTGTGCTTCCCCACTGCCTCGATCTCTCTGTGAGTCGTCTTGCCAACGTCCAGCATGACGTGAAACTGTGATCCACCCGGCCGTTCCATCCCCCTCTGTGCGAGGTGGTTCGGTTCAATCCTCCGCCCGGCGGCCTCGATCTCTCTATGAGTCGGCTTGCCAACGTCCAGCATGACGTTAAACTGCATATCCGAACTACGCTGACTTTGATCCGCGCTAATGCACGGTACGTAGGAAGCCCCTACGGGGTCCAAGCTCTTCACTCCATCATCCATCCTGATCCTTACCCGGGCCGCCACATCCCAGTGGGGTCATGCCATTTCATTCCATTCCACTTCACTCGGGAAGCCGCCCATGTGCTGGCCCCAGCGTCGGAGGTTCCCCACAAGGGGTTCTGTCATCTGATCCACTCCTCGTGTTGATCAGTCTGATGCCGTCCCCGCTGGACGTTAAACTCGCGGCATACCCCGTGTTAAACATGGGAAGCTGAGGAAAACCTCAGGTAACACAGTTCCCCGCGCCAAGCGCAGGATGCCTCAGGCCGTCACGCCTTCGAGAAGCCCTATTAGGGACGGAAGACAGACATGCAGAGGCGCAGTGTTAAGACACGCCCCCAACACCCAGAGCCACCCGGTCTCCTCACCGCAGGTTGCTGCCCCGACCAGACCCCTTGGAGCGTCCGAGCGGAAGCAGCGTAATTAACCGGTGTCCATGGAAACCTGGCGCCGGGAACGAGATTCACGAACATTCTTAATCTATGAGGGAGACCCGGATTAGGCGACGAGTTCCGAGGAGACGTCCACGAGAGGAGGAGCCGACATCCCATCATCCCGGTTTCAATCAAGGAGCAGACGCCCCTGAATAAGGGACGGATGCCGCCCGCCCTTGGAAAGCGGGACTGCGGGACCACAAGCCGCGTGCGCCCATCCCCTCGGGTCGACGGGTGCACGCGCGAACGCGTCCTGGCGGAACAGCGTAACCCGACGCACATCCGCACCGAAACAGAAAAATGGTGAACCCGACGTGAATCTCTTCTCCTCAAAACGAAGACCGATGGCTTTCAGAGGTGTTGGAAGACCAGCATGCTGCTCGACCGAGCATTCAGTTTTACCCGCCAGGGGCTGGGGAAGGGAGATCGGGCACTCCGTCTCGCAACGTCGATGGCCTGGGTCCCCCCCACGGAAGGCGCCGTGGCACTAATGGTTGGTTGTCGATTCCTTTTCCTGTCAGTGTTAACGGGTTTTTCTCCCTGCTTTCAGAAATCAAGTCGCCCAACCCAGTGCCCGATCGCCACCCGCCCACTGGCGCAGGGGTAGGGGAAACACCGACGCGGCTACTCCGCACGGTCCCGCTCGTTCCACAGCCGTCCCAGCAGCCGCAGCTGCGGGGCGACCACGCCCTCTCTCCCCCTCGGAGGTCATCCAGAGAAGGGTGATCAATAACTTGGTGCGGAGGTATGAGGAAGAGGGAGTCATCCCCACCAGGGACATGGCTCGCCTAGACCTCGAGGGAGCTGCACCTCGCCGCCAACGCCGCCCCCAAGGGCCACGCAGGGAGGCACCGCTGCCTACCTCGACGTCCAACCGCTTTGGGAGCTTATCCCCGGAGCGCTCCGACAACTCCTTCCCCTATGCGGATGAAGTGGAAGATGCCCGGGACTACCCTATCCGAGATCCGCTCCAGGGATCCACGATAAGGGCTCCCGCCAGGCCACGGCAACACCGCCACCAGGCCCCTCAAGCCGAGGAACAGGCTCTCCACCTGCCCGCGCCGCTCATCCCGACTCGTTTGTCCCGACGCCAACGTCGGGCTCGAGCGGAAGAGGATGCCCAACTTGGGGCCCTGGCAACAGCGGCCGCGTTGGCTCAGGCCACTGCTGGCTCCAGTCACCAGGCCCCTGCGCATCCTGAGCGGGGGCACGTCGATGCCCAACCTGGATCGAGGCCCCGACTGCCCCAAAGGCAGGTTGGGTTGACTCTCCCGGTTGCTGGTACAGACAATAGCCACCGCGGACCACCTCGCGGTAGCGCTATTCACCAACAGGGTCTACTCCGTGTGGCCGATCCAAGAGGCATGGGTCACCCCGCCTTCCGATCCCGGCCCGGAGGCCTGCCCGGAAGCATCTCTCCCCGCGCCCCCTTTGATATCTGTCCCGGTGCCCCTCGCACCTTGGTTTCCAGTCCTCTTGGCCCCAGCACCAGTGCGGCCGGAGGGCGCCAGGATAGAGATCAGCCATGCCCCGAAGAACCACCCAGGGGCAGGAGGGCGAGGCGTCGACGCCGAGGGAAGAATGTTACGGAATTCCGGACAGAGATCCGACCGGTTCGTTTCTCTGATACGGAGGCAGAGTATGATTCGGCGACAGAGCCCTCCCCCCAATCCCGCCAGTTAGGGGCAGGGGTAGGAATGCGGCACGTCAGCCTCGTACTTCCCGAGAGCGAGATCGATATGATCCCCGCTTCTCTCCGAAGGTATATCCGGAGTAGCGAGGGCCTGGTAGACCCCCAAGGATCAAGCTTGCGGTTGGTACCCGGCCCCTCTGGAAGCTCCTTCTGCCTCGATCGGAGAAGCCAGAGACTTTTTCTGGGGACCGACGGTCGAACCACGATCTAGTGCACCCTCGGCGAGCACCGACGCTACGGCAGGATGTACGCTCGCCGGCCCGTCCTATCGTGATGTGGTAGCTGGGGCACCGCCACCCTCAGAGGGCGGCCCGAGATATGGAGGCCAATCGGCCTGCTCGCCGTATTCACCGCCGGCCAGCCCGTCGGCCCGGCGGCCTGCCTTGGCACCACTGCCGGTTCCCCGTCCATTCCCAGTCATTGAAGAGGACCGAGGAGACCTGGGTCCTGAGTTTGAGTCGTGGAGCTTCTGGACCGTCCTTGCAGAGGGCCACTTCCCCGAGAAGTTTTGGCCAGTCGCAGGACCGGGCTTTAATGCACCCAAATAACTCACCCCGGATGAGTTCGAATGCTTCCGCCGAACTCTCCGGGAGACTCACTCCCGTCTTCACCGTCTACAAATGCCATATCCCGGGAGTCAAGTGCACCTGGAGGATATTGGTGAGCAGTGCCGTCAAATTGACCTGGCCACGCTCCCCGCGGTCCGGCACCCCGGGTCATTTGGGCACCACGAGGCCCTCCAACAACGATGTGTTGAGTGTTTTCAAGTACTCCGCAAGGTTATCGAGGAAGCCACTACCCACGTGTATATCCGTGGATGGGGGCAGTACGCTGCCCTACGCTTCAGTGCGATTTGCCGACAGCCCGATTCAATGGGTGGCCCTGAGGGTATATCCCCAGGGACGGAAACGGTCAATATGGCTGACCTGTCGGGAGAGGGGAACGACTTGGAACTTCTCGACGGGGGCTCTTCCCCCGAAGACAAGCCGTCGTTGGATCCATCGGTGAGAGTTACTCGTCATCAGAGGAACCTCCTGGGACTCCCCGCACCCACTGAAGCACTGACGTTGAGCCGAAACGTCAGCAAAGGTAAATAGCACGGCGGGGCTATAAAGCCCGCCGACCCATCCACCTCCATGAAGAGGGCGGACGAGGATCCCGAGAAGGCTACGCTACGTCAACAGCTCGCCGATCAGAAGAAGCTGGTTGACCAGCACCTCGCCGAGCGCGCTGCAGAACGGCGGCCTGACTACGGTGATCCTAGGCCAGGACAGCAGGGACAGGGACGACCACCCCTCGATGAGGCTCTCCCGGGCAGCCGTGATTATGCCGTGTTCGCCGACAGGAGAAAGGCCATCGCCTATGGCAAGAGGGCACGGTATGTTTCACCGCACCCTCCCGAGCGGCGTGACTACCTGAGAGACCCCGCTCGGATTCCTCCCACTGCCCCAAGGGCCGCTCCGCCCGCCATCCCACGAGCTGCTGAGTTCGACGACCCGGTCGACGACCCGGTCGAAGGGCCATGCAATGCGCTCGTGGTTAGAGATCCTCGCCAGGACTGGAACCCATGTCCGGACGATCCGATGGCGGCACTCATCGCCCGCTTGGAAGCCTTGGAGACTCAGAAGGTGGCGATCCCACCGGACGGCAAGCCGTACCCAGCATGGGTGGATGACATGCCGGCGCCTCCGGGATTCGGGAATCCCAATTTTTCCCCCTTCAACGGGACTGGAGATCCGCCACAGCATTTGGCCCATTTCAACTCGAGGTGCGGGCCTATGTTGGGGACTCCGGCGCAGCAAGAGGCCGCTAAGCTTCGCTGCTTTGTTCAAACACTGGAAGGGCCAGCATTTGTCTGGTACATCCAGCTCCCCGTCGGGTCGATAACTAGCTGGGAGGACCTTCGTAGACAGTTCCTCTACCAGTTCAGTTCCACGACCCGGAAGACGAGTATCGCAGACCTCTTCAAGTGCAAGCAGAGGCCTGATGAGCGAGTCGCGGACTTCGTCGCCCGATGGAAGGGTCTCACATATTCCCTTGACATGCCATTGACTCATGAGAAATTGCTAACAATGTGCGTCGGGAACGTCAAGACCGAGATGGTCCCTTCCCTGATCACTCAGAATTACCCCGGAGGGTTCAAGGACTTCTCAGACAAAGCTCAACGTCTTGAGGAAGCCCTGCAACAGGCCAGTCAGGCACACCCGCTGCCTCCTATGATTCCTGCAAGGAGAGCCAGCAGGGCTGAGCCCGCTGCTGTTGCCCAGATAGAGGCTCCCAGGCCGTTGGAGCTGCTGCCGGCGAGGCCAGCTCCACCACCTCACAGGAATCCGCCTCCACGGGCTCAGTTCCCGGCCCAACAGCGGCAGCCTCAGAACCGACCGGCCCCTCCGCGTAATGTACCGCCGCAACCCAGGCGAGATAATCAGGGTCCACCTCCTCGGCATGCCCCTCCAGCCCCTCGTCAATACCATGCTCCCAGGGGCCCGCGATACCTGACTTACTCATTTCACGAGGATCAGGTCCCCGGTTATTTCCGGAGCGCCCTGGAGCAGAGGATTGTGCGACTGCCTGAGTGCTGGAGGCCAGAGGAGGCACATCTCACGGATAACCCCCGCTATTGCCCTTACCATCGAGCCCTGGGGCACACCATCCAGTGGTGCTATGTGTTTAAGGATTGGCTCCAAGACCAGATTAACAGCAATGCAATCAAGTTGGGCCCAGCTCCAGCACAGGTGGCGGGCGTGTTCGTGGGATCAGACGATGATAGCGGCAACGAGGACGAATGGCAGCTGGTCTCCGACCGCGGGTCCCAGAAGTATAAAAACTGGATGGCCCGCAAGACGATCATTCGCGCCCATGGAATCATCCGTGTGCGCTTGAATCAGCCTGAGCCCCCAGAATCTGCGGGTGCTGCTTCGGCATCGTCGTCCCAGCCTGCCTCTTCCAAGAAGAGCAAACGGCGGCGGCGCAAGAAGGAAGAGCGCGCCCCGCCAGCTCCGCCGTTATCCCGCACTCTCGGCGATTTCATGCCCCCGGAGATGGTGATCCCTCCTCGGATCCGCCCCGTGGTGAATGATTCGTCCGACGAAAGTATTGGGTACGCTTCGGTTAATACCGTCGAGCTGGTAAATCCCTTTTCAGTTCCCGACGTTGAAGAACACCAGGTGGACCTCCCTAGTGTCCCCGGTCGTCGCCACCGTCGGAGGAGCCGCACCAACAGGAGTCACTGGGGCACAGCAGTTGGTACCTCCAGCCAGGCCGTGCACGCCACTGAGACTAGGCAGCAGGCTCAAAACCGAGCTCAGCGTGCGCAGACCCCCCATCCGGGGATGACGGATTCGCCTCCGCCACTGTTTGTGGTGTGGGACCAGGCAGAACCGCCTCAGCCGCGCCGCGACCAGCTCCGTCCTGCCGCGAGTCCATCCCGGCCTCCTGGCCCCAGTGCGGCGACTACTTCCCGGGCTTCAACCAATGAACAGCGAGATGCGCCAAGCACCAGCCGGCCGCCGGCCCAACCGGCAAGACCCGTCATGCTTCCAACCGCAGAGCAACCTCCTGCAACTAGGGGCTCGCGCTTGGCCAAAAAGTATGATGTCCTGAAGCACTTGGCCGACATCCCAGCAAGGCTATCCATCCTTGAGGCTCTGCGCATGTCATCTGAAATGCGCGAGGCACTCGCTGAAGCCCTGAAGAGCCCCCTCCAGTTTGAGACAGAGGTTGCGGCTGCAGAGGCCTTTCACGCCGAGACGATCGAGGACGCCGAATGTCAGGCAGTTATCTCGTTCTCTGGTAAGGATGAAGACCCTCCTATACAGGGGCACATTCGTCCGCTGTATGTCACTGGCCAGTTCAATGGCCTGGAAGTCCGGCGCTGTCTTGTCGACACGGGGTCCGGGATTAACCTGATTCCAACTCGGACGCTCCGGAGATTGGGGTTGTCTGAGGATGACTTGATTCCCTCCGACCTCAGGATCCAGGGGTACGACCGCACCGAGCAAACTCCGGTCGGCAAGATACACTTGAAGACCCAGTTCGGTGACTTGGTTGCCAACACCGAATTCATGGTGGTCTCTCAGGGCACTGCGTATAACGCATTTATGGGCAGGCCATGGCTCCACCTTCATGCGGCGGTTCCCTCGTCATACCACCAATGCCTCAAATACTCCCTTAATGGTCGAGTGGGCGTGCTTCAGGGAGATGCCTCTCCTTTTGCCTCATGTGAAGCCCGTTATCTGGACGCGGACTATTACAAGAGCAAGGATAAGCAGATCCTGGCAGGTGAGGTCGAGCCTGTCGCTGTTGCAAGTGATCCCTGGGCAAGCTTGGATGACGCTTACGTCCTCCCGATTCAACGGTTGGACGTAGCCATGGTCTCGACGGCCTGTGAGTCTCCTGATGAGATGACCGCGACCGCCCGTGCCAGCACCAGCGGCCCAGCAGGATCTGGTAGCCCCAATGCAGTTTCCAACGTAGTCTCTCCCGTGGACGATCCCTCCCCGAGTGGAGAGGGCGTGGAGGATGCACCCCCAGCCTTTGAGGAGGGCGTCTCCGCCACGGTCTATGAGTTAGTACAAGTGAACCTTGGAACCGAAGCAGATCCAAGACCCACATTGGTCAGTGCCGCCATTCCCTCTGAGGAGCGGCAGCAGTACGTGGACTTTCTCAGGCAGCACCGTGATGTGTTCGCTTGGGGCTATGACGAGATGCCGGGGCTAGATCCTCAGGTGCACCGCCTTGGTCTCTCGGTGAACCATCGCGGGTTCAAGCAGCCTCCCAGGAAGATGCACCCATTCCACGGTGCCATGGTTGAGGCCGAAGTTGACAAGATTATCAAAGCCAACTTCGTGAGGGAAGTTCAGTACCCCAAATGGCTGGCCAACATTGTGCCGGTCAGGAAGAAGAACGGGCAGATCAGAGTCTGCATCGACTTCCGCGATCTCAACCTCCATTGTCCGAAGGATGATTTTCCCCTTCCAGTGACAGAGCTGTTGATTGACACCACGGCAGGGTTCCAAGCCCTCTCCTTTATGGATGGATACTCCGGATACAACCAAATCCGGATGGCCCCTGAGGATGAGGAGTTCACTGCCTTCAGGGCCCCCCAAGGTACCTTTTGTTACCGGGTCATGCCCTTCGGCCTGAAGAATGTAGGTGCCACCTATCAACGGGCGATGTACCGCATATTCAAGCCAATCCTCGGCACACTGGTGGAATGCTACGTCGACGACTTGGTAGTCAAATCGCGCCAGCATCAGGACCATCTCAAAGACCTTGAGAAAGTGTTCGGCTTCCTCCGGTCTCGCTGCCTGAAGATGAACCCGTTGAAGTGTGCCTTTGGGGTCACCTCTAGAAAGTTCCTTGGATTTGTGGTAAGATACCTGGGTATTGAGATCGACCCAGAGAAGATCAGGGCGATTAGCCAGATGCCTCCCCCAGGTAACATCCGGGAACTGCAAGGGTTCCAAGGCCACTTAGCCTATATACGCCGATTCATCGCGAATCTGGCCGGCAAGTGTAAGCCCTTTTCTCGGCTCATGAAGATAGGTGCCACCTATGTATGGGATAAAGAGTGTCAGACCGCTTTCGAGGAAATCAAGCAGTACCTGCTTCAACCTCCGGTCCTGATGCCGCCTGTATCCGGGAAGCCGCTGGTCCTTTATGTGACCACCCTGGAACGGTCCCTGGGTGCCCTTCTCGCCCAGAAGAACAACGAGGGAACAGAGAATAGCCTCTATTACCTCAGTCGCATGCTCCTCGATGCGGAAGTTAGGTATTCCCCCATCGAGAAGAGCTGCCTGGCGCTCGTATTTGCCGTGCAGAAATTACGGCACTACTTGCAGCACCATGAGGTACAGTTTGTTTCTCGGGTAGACCCGTTGAAATATATCCTGAGCCGGCCTATGTTGACTGGCCGTCTAGCGCGGTGGGCTGTGATTCTCCAGCAGTTCGACATCAGGTATGTGTCTCAGAAGGCCATCAAAGGGCAAGCATTGGTAGACTTTCTGGCTGCTCACCCGACCTCCGCGGATCAGCCGCTGGATCTAGGCTTTCCTGATGAGGCCATTCTCTCGGTCGATCATGCCGATCCGTGCTGGCAGATGCACTTTGACGGTGCCTCCCGGAGCCCCACCGGTAGAAGACTCGATAATCCTAAGCTCAACAGAGTGGGCTTGGGTATCGTCTTCATTACCCCGGAGCAAGCCGTACTTCCATACTCTTTCCTGTTGTCAGAGGGCTGTACCAACAATGAGGCGGAATACCATGCCCTCATCACCAGCCTCGAGTTAGCCCTCGAGATCGACGTGCCCCATCTGTGCGTGAAAGGGGACTCCGAGCTAGTTGTTAAGCAGATCAATGGCGACTATGTTGTCAGGAAGCCGGAACTTGTGCCGTTGCTGGAGTGCACCCTCCTTCTGATAGCCCAGTTCCCTTCTCGGCCAGAAATTGTCTATATTCCCCGGTCGCAGAACGGTCGAGCAGATGCTTTGGCCAGCCTTGCTGCGTCACTTGCAGAGCCTGAACAGGACAACCTGATCGTTCGCGTGACGCACTGCAGGCTCATCGCTCCCGTTATCCCAGAGGGAGATCGCGGCCCGTCGGTAAGTAATCTCACCGCGGTTGCCCCTGTGCCCGGAGCCCCGAGTACCCCAGATATGGCAGTCGAACTGGCCTCTGATTGGAGGACGCCTTTGGTTGAGTACCTCCAACATGGCATTCTCCCGTCAGATCGAGCCGAGCGCGAGCGAGTTCGACGCCGCGCATCGCAGTTTGTCCTCCAGAGCAGTCCCGGACTGGAGCAGATCCTCTATAGACGCGGATTTGATGGTGTTCTCCCCCGTTGCCTTCAGGGAGTTGAGATCCCACGAGTCATGCAAGAGGTTCATGCTGGTTCATGCGGTGCCCATCAGACTGGGCCGAAGCTGTCCCACCAGATTCGGAGGTTGGGATACTTCTGGCCCTCCATGATCCATGACTGCATCGAGTATGCCAGGAGGTGCCATGCGTGCCAGGTTCATGCGAACTTTGTGCATCGGCCACCGGATCTTCTCCATACCACCAGTTATTCCTGGCCCTTTGCAGTCTGGGGGATGGACGTTGTGGGACCTTACCCACCGACGACAGCTCGCCAGTGCCGGTTCATTCTGACCGCCACGGACTTCTTCTCCAAATGGGCAGAGGCGATTCCGCTCAGAGAGGTCAAATCCTGTTCGATCGCTGACTTCGTGACCTCCAACATCATTCAGCGATTTGGGGTGCCTCACGCTATCCTCACGGATAACGGAGCCAATTTCCGAGCAGCCGATTTGAAGAAGTTATACGCCAAGTACAACATTCGCTCGAACCATACATCTCGCTATCATGCGCAGGCGAATGGACAGATCGAGGCGTTTAACAAAACCCTCTCTAACATTCTGCAAAAAATGGTTGGTCAGAACATGAAGAGTTGGCCGGACAAGCTCCCCAACGCCCTCTGGGCTTATCGGACGACGACTCGCAATTCCACCCAGATGACCCCTTATTCCCTGGTGTATGGAGATGAGGCCGTCCTGCCCATCGAGATCCAGTTACCGTCCTTGCGCACTGCGGTCTACGACCAGCAAGCGCCGGACAGAGCTGCTGAAGCCCGTTTAGTCGAACTGGAAGCACTGGATGAGAATAGAATTCGCGCCTTGCACAACTTGGAGAGGCATCAAAGCAGAATGGCTCGAGCTTTCAATAAGAAGGTTCGCCTCCGCTCCTTCCTGTAGGGTGATCTAGTACTGGCCCT
Source organism: Viscum album (assembly GCA_963277665.1). Classification (NCBI taxonomy): domain Eukaryota; kingdom Viridiplantae; phylum Streptophyta; class Magnoliopsida; order Santalales; family Viscaceae; genus Viscum; species Viscum album. Next base: position 365,327,928 of record OY728167.1, on the reverse strand, counting down.
AAGAGCGCCAATGATCCCCGGTAGGAAGCCACCCAAGTTGGAGCCCAAGTGGGAGGGACCTTTTGTTGTCCACAAGGTATATCCCAATGGCGCGTACTCCCTAGCGACTATGGATGGTGAGCGTGTCACTCCTCCCACCAACGCTAGGTTCCTCAAGCAATACTTTGCCTGAGTGCTCCATTAGTCCCGCACGACGTTAAACTGCATACGTCCTGAACGACGTTAAACTGCATACGTCCAAGCTGCACGACGTTAAACTGCATAGCATATCGTCCGCGCTGCAAGACGTTAAACTGCCAAGTGTTTCGTCGAACATGACGTTAAACTGTACTTCGTCCAAGATACAAGACGTTAAACTGTTTAGCATTCGTCCAACACGACGTTAAACTGTACCACGTCCGAGCTACAAGACGTTAAACTGTTCAGCATACGTCCTGCATGACGTTAAACTGCCCCTCAAGAACTACGTGCGGCTTGATTCCCATCCTTATGGGATACGTAGGACCGCCTGAACATTCATGTTTCAGGCCCAGCCCCATCCTTCGGGAATTTCCATCCCACCTCGGGCCCTTGGCCCAGTTGCCTATGGGTATGTGGCGTATGGTGTGAGCGTGGGGCTATGCCCTCATTCACGTCGGTTGGCTCTCCACGCTGTACGACCCCCACGTTTGGGTATGCCTTCTGCTCCCTCCTTTCTTCTCTTTTCGTCCTGCATGACATTAAACTGCACTTCAAGAACTACGTGCAGCTTGATTCCCATCTTTATGGGATAAGTAGGACCGCCTGAACATTCATGTTTCAGGCCCAGCCCCATCTCCCGGGAATCTCTATCCCGCGTTGGGCCTCTGGCCCCAGTTCCCCTCCTTTTTGTGCGAGGCGTGTGGCGCGAGCGGGGGATTATGTCCTCATTCACGTCGGTCTACTGGCCGCACCGTACGCCTCCCCCGTGTGTAGGACTACCTCACACCCCTCATCGTCCTGCATGACGTTAAACTGCCTCTCAAGAACTACGTACGGCTTGATTCCCATCCTTATGGGATACGTAGGACCACCTGGACGCTTGTGTTTCAGGTCCAGCCCCGTCTCTTGGTTGATCACAGGAACCTGCTGTCTTTTGGATTGCTCTCAGGGTGAGTCCTCCGATCCTTTCCGGTGATCTGGTAACATGTTTTGGGTACCTCGGTCTATGACCCGTGGTGTCGGATGCAATCCCGGCAAGTCCTGTGTTGCTTGTCGGGCCTCGCGCTTCCTCTTGTTCGGGCCTTCACTCAAAGGGATCCTCGTTAGCGGTTTAGGTACGATGCCTCAGTGCTCTCCTACCGCTCCGGGTCGATTTACCGGCGGGTCCTGGGCCGCAAATCGATATGAATCCTGCGATTGAGTGGTTGATGCTCGTTTTCTTGCCCCGTTCTAGGCTGACGCGATCGGATGTTGTGTTGCGAATATGGTCAGCGACATCCTTGATCGCCATGTCGGCTCTTTTAGGCTCCGAACATTGGTTGCGCGGTCCTCATCACACTCCGCCTTTGTGCGTTGTAGTGGAATCTCGACACTCTCTTCATACTGACCTTCAGTACACCTTTACACGTTAGGCAGGCCAACCAGGGTAATGGTGTCTGTCGAGGCTCCCACGAGCTGAGCACCGAGGATATATGCTGATGTCCTCCCTAAGGGGCCATGTGTAGCTGGACCCTCATCCCCATAAGGAGGAAGGAGTCTCCAAACAATCGCGTTTTGGGCCCAGTATATCTGGAGGCTAGCATCTCTGCCCCTCGGGTAATGGACATACGCAGGCCCCTATCCCAGGATTCCTCTCCTGGAATCGTGCGTGACCGCAAGGCTGGGAATGTCCCCACCTTCGCTGGGTCCGCCGTGTCGCAATAAGCAGATTCCCCCATGGTCCGAACCACACGACCTTAAACTGTGTTGTCTGGTCCTACCACACGACCGTAAACTGTGATCGTCTTGGCCGCCCGACGAGAAACGGCACTGCATCGTGATGTTCTCCTCAGAGGACACTCACGTTGGGCGCTGGTTAATAACCACGCCATTTATCAATGCCTTTCATGGCTTGATTATTGTGGCGACGCTAGGGATTTCTTAATCACAGGCTTGTCGCTGCACAAAGAAAAACCATCCATCTTTAAGGACAAACAAGAAATATCAAATACCGCTTCTTTTGTGTGCGAGGGTCAGACCCGCACCCTTCCCCGCGCTGGTGCCCGATTGTGTTGCGCCGCACTTCAAGAACTACGTGTGGCTTGATTCCCATCCTTATGGGATACGTAGGAACGCCCGGATGTTTGAAACTCCGGGTCCAGCCCCCCACCTCTTAGAGATTCCCCCTTCTCTGGGGAATCCGCCGCCTTCAGGCCACCCTCAAGGCGTGTCCCCCGACCCCTTGCAGTGGTCCACTGGTGTCAAGAGTACTCTGGTTTATTGCCAGGAGGGTCAGGTTCAGCTTGGTCAGGTTCCTTCCATTTTCAGGCTTCATGCTCCCTTTCATTCGGACCCATCGCCTACGCCCTGGGTGGAGCCCCCGTGAACGGTTTGGACACAATGCCTCAGTGCTCTCCCACCGACTCGGGCTGGTGCCCCCAATGGCCTCGGGCAGCAAATCGATATGAATCCTGCGATTGAGCGGTCGATGCTCGTTTGCTGCCTCATTCCATCAACGGTTAGTGCGATATTGATGCTGCTTTTCCGCCACGGTCGGCAGTACTCCCATATCGTTACGCCGGTGCCCCCATTCCTTGAGTGAATGGCCGCATGATTCACATCACTTTTTCCACCCCCCATTCTGACCAGGCAAAATCTCGACACTCTTGAAACTATCCCTCAGTGCATCTTCGCATATCCAGGGGATAGGACCACGGTGTGGCGTGCTTTGAGGTTCTTATGGTCCGAGCTCTAAGACCGTAAACTAAGATCTACCCCTATGGTCCGAGCTCTACGACCTTAAACTAAGATCTCCCCAAATGGAATTCTATGTCCCGCATGACGTTAAACTGCACTCGCAGAACTACGTATGGCTTGATCTCCAGCCTGATGGAGTACGTAGGAATGCCCGGGCATTTCGACTCGGGTCCAGCCTCAGGGATCGCTAAGTCCCGCCCCTCCTCGTCGCCGGCCGCCTGGGCTGACTTCGGGTAGAGTGGTGCAGTTGTGATATTCTCCCCGATCCAGCTCGGGATGCCCCATTGCAATGGTGGGAAGCGACAGTTTCCTCGTTAAAAAGGTTCTGTCTGAGAATTGGGGTGATCCACGGCCAGATTAGTGCATCCGCCTAATACGCTTTCCCCACGGTGGTGCAATTTTGAGAGCGTTGGATTCTATCCGAACAAATCGTCACTTCGCCCCACGCTTCGTATGCCCTGTTGATCTGGATTTCCACCGTTGTGCCTGAAGGAACCCCCAAAGCGGCATTGATAATGACATGTGATCCGCCTCCTGCAATATGGATGATGACCTTCGGTCCGTCTATCGCAGTATTATGGTTGATTGATCCATTGTCCGCTTGCCATCTTGGGAATTTCCTGGAAGGCCAACCGTTGTGGGTTTCTGAATTCAGGACACGCGATTCACCCTTTCTCATTTCCCTATGTTCGGATAAAATCTCAACGCCCCTAGCATTGTCCCGCTCGTGTGTCGGAACAAGTTGGGGGGATGATACATTGATTAGGTCTGAGGTCTCCTTTCCTAGGAATGACCTCCCTCTATTCTTTAGAAATCCAGGCCCAATTGTGGATGCCTGAAGCTTGGTTAATGCTCCCGCGAGACAATGGATTGTGGTTGAGCATGTTAAGACAAAAGATGCAGATAAATATGGTGATTCATACAAATGGATCAAAATATTAAGTAGCGGAAGCAAATGTTCCGGGAGTGGCAAAAACAAAGCCCCTAGGGATTAGCGTGCTGAATAAGTCATTCTAATGCCGCTACCCTTTGGCCGGTGGCCTCCAGAGCTGCTTCTCGCTCTCTGCGTTCCCTCTCCTCGTCGGCGGTCGCAGCACGCAGTTCGTCGATTCTGGCCTGTGCACGCTCCCGCTCGACTTGAATTGTGACCATCTGCTGGCCCGCCTCCGTCAGCTGTACCTGGGCGTCAACCAGCTGGGCTGCTAGTTGCTCCACAAGCTCAGTACATGCTGCGACGAAGGCCTCCTTCTCTGCTGCCTGCCCTTCGAGACGCCAGACTTCCTGCTCCGCCATGAGGAGCGCCCGCGTACTCTCCGACGTGTCCCGACATTGTGCGAAGTCGGCACGCCGGCAGCTCTCGCGCATCTTTTCGGCCATGAAATCACGGACCGTCAGATGGAGGCGTTGAGCATCAGCTCCCCTGGCACACAGGAAGCGCAGCCAGGTTTGGAGTGACCCCATGCGCCCCAGCCACTTCGATGGGTCTCGCTTGAGGAAGCACTGGATGCACTTCCACCCCCTTCGGCGCGCTATCCGGCTCTCCTCGACCGCCTCCGCGTCCGAGTCGTCCATCTCCTCGGGGTCGGCAGGCCGGTAGGCAGGGAAGGCAGCCAGCAGGTCTGCTGCAGGGTCCGCCTCTAGGATGTCCTCATGGGGGATAGGTTCCCCAACACCTGGGAGACCTTCTTCTCCCTCCCCAGCGGCGCTGACACCCTCGTCAGCCCCCGATCTCTCTCCGATGGCAGCACCGCCGGTGTCCGCTGCCCCCTGATCAGCAGTTGGTGGGGCCGGCTCGGTGTGAAAAGTCTGTTCCGGAGCGAGCGGTATGTCTTCCACCGGTCCACTCGTGGATGGCCCGGGTTCGACAACCCGACGAGCCTCCAGTGTTGAGATCACTGCGCAGGGCATGCCGTGGTTAGTCACGGATCGTCAACGGCAAGCACCAGCAGTAAAGTAAGGAGACTTACGAGAGTTCAGAGCGTCATCTTCCGCTATCCCGGCCGCCGCAGGAACAGTTGCAGCAGGGGACCCTGCCGCGCTTTTCAATTCGATGATGGGTGCCTGGCCCCCGCCTTGTCCTGCTGGCGCCTCTCCTACTCCCGCTGAGGACGCCTGACCAACATCCGTGTGCTCCTGGGAAAGGTGGAGAAATGGGTTAGAAGCTGCATAAGAGAATGGATGAAGCAGGTTGAGTAGGGATAGAAGCGGACCTCGAGGAGCTCGGTGACATCAATATTGTCGGAGCCGGCCACCTCGCCGCTCTCCCGTGGGCTCCCCCGATGGGACCTTCCCTCGGAGCCTTCATCCTCCCCCGTCTCCTCCTCTTCCTCGGAGTCGTTACTGTCATCTTCCGCCGGCGGCATCTGTTCTGGAGCGGGCTCTAGACCGAGCATCACCTTCACCAGAAGGGATGGCTCCGCACGCTGGCCACGTTGGCGCGCGTACTCATCCATGGCCGTCAGATACGCATACTGCCGGTTGAAGTCCACCCTGTCGGCGATATGGAGGCGCCCGACCTCTGGAAGATAGATTCCTTCTCTGAGTATCTTTCGCCAGATGACGTCGGTTCCCAGTGATTGCCGCAGGGTCATCCAGGCCGACCACAGCGCCGGGAAGACTGCATCGTGGGAGGGTTCGAGCAGACGCCTTACCTGCTTCCCGGGCCGCTCCCTGACCGCCTTATGTGTCCCCTCTCTGGGCGCTGAAGTCGTGGCGGCAGCTTGCGATGTGCCCGCCGCCGAAGTCCCTGCCCGCGCCGGCTTCGCTGCCTGGCGCGCCTCCGTTCTCCCCCGTGTGGCGGTGCCTCGCCTCCTTCCTTGACGCCCAGTCTCCGCACGGGTGACCTCGAGCCGCCAAACTGGCTTCCGTAGAAGCCCCTCGGGGTACGCGATGGCCCAGTGTTCGGCGTACTCGGTTGCCAAGCCTGCGTCGACCCCGGTAGGAGGGAGAGTGATGACGTCGCCAGAGCCAAAGGCGACGAACATCAGCCACATCTGGCGAAGGACGCCAGGGTTCGTCTCCTCCCGGACAGCAGGGAATACCCTCTTCGGCATCCGTTGAAGGCACCCGAACTGCCTGGCGAACCGGGTTGGCACGTAAGGCTCGCAGATCACCTTCCCGTCGATCCGAGCCACGAGCACCCCGCCCCGCATGTTCAGGAAGTACTCGTGCTGCTCCAGCGGACCCTGCCCGTTGTCGATCATTTGGCCAACGGGAGTGGGGAACGGGCTGAAGTTGAAATTGGCATGATTGCCAATCCGAATCCTCACGCCCTCCTCACTTAGGGTTATCGGAGCGACCCCCGTAATGTTCAGCAGGGAGGGTCGCAGGCCGTTGCCGGAGGAACGATGGCGTTCGGAAACGTGTACCCACCAAGGTGAGCAGCCACCCAGCCGTGGAAGAATTGGAAGGGCCCACAGATCCTTCGTGGCGACCCCCCCTCGTGAGATGCGTCCCAGGATGGCATACAGCTCCGCCAACACTGGGACCCCGAGGTTGTATCTTTTGTTGGCGGCCATAGCACCCGCCATCGCCAGTGTCGCCGGGCGAATGCCCATTCTCGCGTCCTGCACTGGCAGGAGCCACCCGCTCAGAAAGGCGGCCAGGAATGCCGCGTACCGGACATTTGGGTCCCGGGCCTCGATGACGCGGTACCCCCATGAGCGGTAGTCGCCCGTCTCCAGGACACGCCAGTACGACCCGTTCCGGCTCCTCTGAGCCGCGGTCGGGCACCGCTTCCCCCTGCCTGGCATCTTGACCGACGGGTCATGCTCCAAGAACTGGCCGAACCACTCCTTATAGGCTATGTCCTTCTGGAAGTCCTTGATCCCGAGCCGCTGCGTAGCCAGGTCAAGCAGATGCCAGGTCAGAATGGGAGTCCGTGACCTGTCTTCCCAGATGTTCTTCGGAGGCAGGAACTCATCGTACTGGTAACCCTCCAGCCGGATACCTCCGATGCAGTGGATGTCCCAGAGACCAATGCCGAACTCCCCATGGTGAAGATGGAAGGTGTTGGTATCCGGGGACCAGCGGGTGAACAGCTCCGGCCCGAGCTCGGACTGCTGGTAGAAATGGAACTGCGACGTCCACACCGCCTCGAACAGGCCGATGTACCGCAGCTCCTCCGCGAAGTGATCGCAAGTGTGGCGTACCCAGAACGCCCAGGCCCACTCACTGGTGAAATTTCCCCCAGACCGCAAGTCCCAGTCCTTCAGCCAGCCCTTGGTGTCGTCGGTGACACTCTGGCGATATATGCTCGAGTAGAGGGCTGGAGAGTTCTCCGCAGTAGGCTCACTTCCGACGATGGTTCGCGTCCTCGGGTTCAGGACATAGACATCTAAGTGTCTGGTCTCCCTGGAAGGATGCCCATTGTTGGTGATGTTATAGCGGGGAAGCTCGTCCTCCCGAGTCACCCAAGTCCGTGGCGCATCAACCTCGAACCCTGGCACCGTAACCTCATCTAGGATGCCAAAGTTCCAGAGCGGCAGGTTGTCCGACAGTGGATATGTCTTCTGGGCCGGCGTCAGCAAGTTGAACAAGGATTGATTGTTGGAAACAATCTCCTTGGCTCCGTAAACCTCCTCGTTCGCCGCCATCTCTGCTCTGCGAATGGCGGCATCCCCCTCATTTCCTTGATTCGCGGCCATCTCAGGAGCTCCGGGAGTCGTGCGGGTAAAGGGATGAAGCGCGCGGGATCGGACGAGGCTGGTAGAAAAGTTTGAAGGTTGGCGCGCAATCCAAGTGGACGGCGCACAATCGGGAAGAATGGCGCGTAAAGTTCCGGGTTTTCGCGTAAAGGCAGGGCGAAATCCGGACGATTTTGCGCGCCGATCGGGCGAATTTCGCGCCGAAAAAGGCAATTTCGCGCACGAGAGCGTTGGAGCTTATCGCGCGGAAGGCCTGTGTACGGAACGCGGGACCCTGGACCCCTATTTATAGACGAGGCCGAGACTCTGCGCCGCGCGGAACGCGCGATTGCGCGACCTCGAATTGCGCGCCCGACGCCCCTTTTTGCGCGCCTACGTCCCGCGCCGCCCAGGACTTCGGCATTCCGGCGTCTCCCTCGGAACCCGATCGTTGCGACCTCTCGCCGATCAGATTCCGAGGGGGGGATTTTGTAGACTCCGGAAAAGTCCGTTGTTCCCAAACAAAGCTCCGGATGCGGAAAGCGAGGTCATATTTGGAGTCAGAAGCTTGTTCCGGAGGGCCCGGAGGTCTTGCGCGGAAATTTAGAGCCCCGCACGCAAAGTTGAGTCGCGGCGCGCAATCCTCCCGGGATGCGCGCAATCCGCAGGGCCGGCGCGCAATTTTGCGCGCCCCGAGCTCCCGCGACTCCCTTGCGCGCCAGGTCCGGATTCTGCGCCCGCAAAGGGAATTCCGCGCCCGAGAGGGGAATTCCGCGCCCGGGGTGGCCTATAAATATAAGGCGACCCCCGACGTTTTGAAGGTTGCCAGAATCCGAAGCGTCACTCGTTCGCGCAATCCAACCCCTTCCGCGCGCAATGCCGATCTTCAGGTAACCTCTTATCTTTCGCGCAATAAGGCCTCGGGGTTCGCCTTCGCGCGCAATCCCTTGGGCTCCTTTCCTTTGAATAATTCTTCACCCTAAGGCCTTCGCGCGCAAAAGAAGCCTCTTGCGCGCAATTGCCCCCGGGGTGCGCGCAATCTGGCCCGATTGCGCGCACCCCCCCCCCTTCTCAAAGTGGCCATTCGATTTAAGAATGAGCCGTTGCCCCCGCGCGCTATCCGAAGCCCGGTGCGCGCAATCTTTACCTTCCGCGCGCAAAGCGCTGGCCCAATTGCGTGCCAGTCCGCTCCATTGCGCGCCGACCCGTGGTATTGCGCGCAAAGCTCCTCTTTTGCGCGCAAACCGCCAGGGTCGCCCCCTTTGACCCCCTGAGGGTACCCGCCTGCGTGGCGCCCGATGATCCCCATCCCGGGTGCCCCGCACCGTGCGTTGTCTTTCCGTGCGGCCCTCCAGGCTTGCGCGAAGTGACACGGACCTATCGGCGGCTTCTACGTCCCGCACGACGTTAAACTGCATACGTCCCGCACGACGTTAAACTGCATACGTCCTGCACGACGTTAAACTGCATACGTCCCGCATGACGTTAAACTGCGTTCGTCCTCAACACACGACGTTAAACTGTACTTCGTCCGGCAAGACGTTAAACCGTCCGCTTCGTCCTCAACACACGACGTTAAACTGTACTTCGTCCGGCAAGACGTTAAACCGTACGCATCCTGATCCCGTGCTCCGCACGCAGGGTCCTCCCGGTTTGGATGTGGCCCCCACCCGCTCGTCTCTGCAGGGATGACGGGATTGGAGTGGCCTTCACCCACGGGGGTAGAGTGTTACAAACCCAACGAACTACGTGGACTTTGATCCCTGTCTTCTAAACAGGGTACGTAGGAAGCCTCTTCGAGGTTCAAGCCTGCCACCTGGTCGTCCCGGTCGTATTTACGTCGGTTCGTCCATCAGTGAACCCCTCCCGGGTTCACACTTGCGTTGATTCACCTATGAATCCGCCTCTGTGAGGGACTGCACGTGTGTATCTCCATTGTGCTTCCCCACCGCCTCGATCTCTCTGTGAGTCGGCTTGGCAACGTCCAGCATGACGTGAAACTGTGATCCACCCGGCCGTTCCATCCCCCTCTGTGCGAGGTGGTTCGGTTCAATCCTCCACCCGACGGCCTCGATCTCTCTGTGAGTCGGCTTGCCAACGTCCAGCATGACGTTAAACTGCATATCCGAACTACGCTGACTTTGATCCGCGCTAATGCACGGTACGTAGGAAGCCCCTACGGGGTCCAAGCTCTTCACTCCATCATCCATCCTGATCCTTACCCGGGCCGCCACATCCCGGTGGGGTCATGCCATTTCATTCCATTCCACTTCACTTGGGAAGCCGCCCATGTGCTGGCCCCAGCGTCGGAGGTTCCCCGCAAGGGGTTCTGTCATCTGATCCACTCCCCGTGTTGATCAGTCCGATGCCGTCCCCGCTGGACGTTAAACTCGCGGCATACCCCGTGTTAAACATGGGAAGCTGAGGAAAACCTCAGGTAACACAGTTCCCCGCGCCAAGCGCAGGATGCCTCAGGCCGTCACGCCTTCGAGAATCCCTATTAGGGACGGAAGACAGACATGCAGAGGCGCAGTGTTAAGACACGCCCCCAACACCCAGAGCCACCCGGTCTCCTCACCGCAGGTTGCTGCCCCGACCAGACCCCTTGGAGCGTCCGAGCGGAAGCAGCGTAATTAACCGGTGTCCATGGAAACCTGGCGCCGGGAACGAGATTCACGAACATTCTTAATCTATGAGGGAGACCCGGATTAGGCGACGAGTTCCGAGGAGACGTCCACGGGAGGAGGAGCTGACATCCCATCATCCCGGTTTCGATCAAGGAGCATACGCCCCTGAATAAGGGACGGATGCCGCCCGCCCTTGGAAAGCGGGACTGCGGGACCACAAGCCGCGCGCGCCCATCCCCTCGGGTCGACGGGTGCACGCGCGAACGCGTCCTGGCGGAACAGCGTAACCCGACGCACATCCGCACCGAAACAATCAAACCAAACTAACTGAGTTCCTCCTTGAAAACCATAGTTTCCCTTCAAACCCCAACTCACCATCTATAACCCCAAATTTTTTTTGACAAAGCCTAAGTGGAACCAATAACCTATATAATACATGAAGTCTCCATAAACACACATGGTTGTGTATTCAGAGTGTGATTTATATAGCCAAATATGATCTCACCAAGGATTCTATGAATTTTCATTAAATAAACATTCCACGAATGCTAATTTGAAATAAAATAAATAAAATTAGGGTTTCCCTATTTTATAACCCATAATGAAATCAAGTCACAATCCTTATTTTAGGAATCTAAATTTTTTTCACATTTTTAATCAAACTCGATTAAGGGATAAAAAACCATAATGAATTGCTTTTACATTAAAAAAATTCATTCAAATGATTTTTTAAATCTATTCACAAGACTATTTAAAAAAAACTCAACATTCCTATTTCTATAAATCATGGTTTCAAACCATCCTATAATGATATTTCAAGTGCATGTCTACCCATATATAAAGGATCAGAATCAAAGTGGAACCATAAGATTAAGAATTGAATGAAAATAAATAATAATATAGGTGGTCTCACAAGTCATGTTTTTATAAGGGGATACTAGAAAGAAACTTATATATATAGAAGCACCTACGAAGGAATAAGTATCATGGGATACCAAAAGAGGCACTCATGTATTATAAACATGATTTGGTGAGATAGAACCTTGCCTAGAACTAAATAACCTATCTATCCTAATATCACGATCGAACTAGCTAGGATCAATAACCATCCCAAGATCCTGAAGAAACCATAGGTATATATTCCATCCCCAGATTACTCATCCTATTTGGGATATGATACCATATAAAGAGAATAATCCACACCAAGGGTCTGTAATCATCTCATTCTCTACTTAGTCACCTATCATTCTAATGACCAAAAAATCAATGTGGTTTAAATGAAGATAATTGGTAAAGTAAAAAACAAAAAATATCATACCTCACCTCTAACACCCTTTCATAGAACATCCCATTTCACATCATTCATCCAATAAAAATATAATTATAAAAAACCCATATAGGGTGAAAAAAATAAGGTAATTCTAAGAGGGTAACCTAAGTAATAAAACCCTTATAAAGTGATAAATAGGCCTTCATGTGAAAAATAATTTGGAATATTGACTCGACCATTTTTTCATAAAATTTAATCATTTCAAAAAAACTTATTTCTTTAGGCACAACAAACATTCAAAAAATTACATTCATTAATAATAATGAAAATTTATTTTAAAATTCAAAATAAGACTTGTGGAATATATTTTATATCTAAACCCTTTAGAAATTCCCCTTGTTTAATTTTATAAATTATTGTATCATATAAAAAATTTAATTAAAAAAAATATAGAACTCCCATTGGAAAACCCATTTTATACCAAGAAATAATTTCAAGAAATAATTTACATTCTATTTCAAAACATCATATACATAAGTATTCCTACTTTTTTAAGGGTTCTTTAACACTTAAGCACCAATGAATTGCATAATAAATGGAAGAAAAAGAAACATATATATCAAAATTATTTGAGCGATTACAAAACACATCACCATATATGGAGAACACCTAAATAATCAAAGAATCACCTTCTACAATCCATAAATGACTAAGACATCAATATCATACAAACATGAACTGCTAGTCCCACTAATATAATGGTTAGAGTTCCAAGGGATAATTAAAATCGAAGGGTGAATGGAATAAGGAAGAGGGTGAAGAGGAAAATAGGGAAAGAATAGTAATTAACTTGAATACTTATTTAAATATGAAAAGAGATTTGAATCAATGGAGACGAAAGTTAGAGCTCCCCTTGATATTATTAGATTTAGCAGAACGAATGAGGGAGGAGGAGAGGAGAAAATGGGTTATAAATTAATCGGTAAAATTGGTAAGTTCAATTTTAAATGATATCTATGAAAATCATGAGGTTTGGAAACATGGTTTTATTAACTGTGTTTCAACCATGAATATGGAACAATCCATGCTACAACATAGTGCATATTTGACTTTCACAATTTCTAACAACCATTTTCTAATTTTACGGAAACAACCTCATACACACACAGACATAAAAAGGTAATCCAAATGAATTCCCATGGGAGTCACAATATCTATATGTCACCCTTTCACATTTACTATTCATGTTCAAAAATAAACTCAAGGCCCCTCTACGTAATGGTATCCACATGGTTTGAATTAAACCAGTCATACTAACTCATGTACTGAAGAGTCCCCTAAAAAAGGGTAATATTCATCGTTTACTAAATCAGAAATTAAACATATAAAAAACATGAAATTATAAGGAATTTTTGAAAATTTTAGAATGTGATTTGGAATTTAAAAATATAACACCCCATGTTTTTTATTCAATATTTATCTTAAAGTAATTTTACTTCTTTCATAGCTTGTCTTACATGCAACATTTGGTTTAAATGAACTGCATAACATTACTAAAATAGTATGTCCCCATTATCTCATATCCATTGGATTGGTGAGTATGAATAGTAATAAATAAATTATAAGACATAGACATTGTACATACTTATAAAATGAATTCATTATTTTTAAAATTATAAGTATAAAAAAATTATTTGAAAATAAATGTGATTGTTTTTTGAAAAATTGTTTTCATATGTGCAATGTGTTTTCCTTAAAATATGATATTAATAAATATTACTGAATAGTTTTGATTCATTTTTTATATTATTTACTTGATGAAAATATTAAAATATTAAATAAACATTCTATAGGAATATTATAAGAATAAATCTTTTATTACGCATAAAATGTATTTTTTCGAAAAATAATATTTATCTCATTTTAACTCATAACATAAATTGAATTCATACCATTTATAGGTATTGAATTAAATATATTGAGTTACATTTTTATTATATGCTGGTTTAAATTTGATAAATATTCCCCTTTTATTTTTTATCAATATGAATAGTAATAGTGGTAGAATTTATCACCTTGGAAAAGGGTAAATTGGGTTAATATTGATTAAAATTAAAGGATAAAGACCAAATTTATAATTATAATTATTATTGGATGATGTAAATTAGAACCTTACCACATTATTCTTGAAATTGTTTCTTTAATAGACACATGACCATGAAAATGACTTACATATTATTTTAATAATAGAATGAGACAAAATATTACTCTCTTGGATTTAAATACCCTTTATGTGTTATCAAAAGAGAAACAATTATTATGAATGAATATTAATAATAATTTTTTGAATAATAAAATTATATTCATGTTGGTAATTTATTTATAATTTTTTGGTATTATATAATTACCCTAAATTCTTACACAAGGGTAAACCAATATTTACTCAATTATTGAAAAAATAAAGTAAATGATTTTGAAAATATTAAAAGTGATTAATTTGATTAATTAATAGTGTTAATGAAATTTTATTGGTGAATAATAAATATTACTATTGTGTTACATGATTATATTTCAATTGAAACGTTTTATTTTTGTATTTTAATTCAAACTAAATGAATAGTTTTAAAATTTAAAATGAAGATATTTTATCCAAATATTATTTTATTAAATTATTTAAAAATCATAAAAATATTAAAATATGATAACTTGTAAAATATATGTTCTATAATGTCATCAAATGTCCATTTATGGTCCAATTTACACATTATAAGTAATAATTACAACCCTTTAATATTGAACAATTTTTCACCAGAGATTAAAATTGGTTAACTAAGAGTTAATCAAAATGATAAGGTTTAAAATGACAAAAAAACTATTCAAAATTATAATTGTTGATGGTATTAAATCCCTATCCTACATAATATTAAAATAACAATGAATTTTTTGGATTTTATCTTGAGAATTATTTCTTTATAATTTAATATTGTGAGAAATTCCAAAAGATCCCTTCACCACTATTATAAAAGTGCACCAAATACCATACATATTTTCACCACATTGATATTTACATATGAAACAAAATCTTCAAAATTACCTTATAAACATTCCAATACATATTATAGAGGATTTGTTCTACCAATAAACCATCCTCATAGCCCTCTAAGGGAGATCTAATGGAGTCATTTCAAAGAAGTGATAATCTCCATAACCGATCACATTATTTTATACTATAATTTACATCTTCTAAATATATATTATTTATCATAAAATATTATCTTAAGTATAATAAATATTTTAAAACTTTATTATGATTACGAAAAAACCATTATAATCCCTATTTTCTATAAAGTGAGAAGTGAATGTATCGCTTGTGCGTACGTAAGACTTTTTTTTATCCACATAATGGTAATATTAATTTTTCATCATCATATTTTATGGATGAGTATTATGATTGGTAGGTCCACTTGGTCGAATACCCTAAGGGGGGGGGGGTGAATAGAGCTATGATAGATTAAAACATTCTCCCTTTCAGATTTTATTTCATTGGTAGACAAAAATTAGTTCTCTATTCCTCCCTTAGAAATAAAGGAACAGATATGAAATCATGCCCAACACTCAGCAATTATTACTTTGTTCACCCTCATTGGGATACATCCCAGGAGCGTACAACAGTGGTGTGCTGATATACCAAATTAACTAAGGCTCACTGCCAATAATGGGTACATTGTTTGGGCTAGATCTTATATGCCTAGGCTCACTCACGTTATAAGGTTTAGAGTCTGCTCACTTAATTCCAAAGGGTCACTCCCTATGCCTCTTTCTCTGGCTCACTACTAGTGAAAAGGGTAATCACCTTCTTCTTCCTTCTCTAACTTGTCTTGGAAATAAATCCACACACAGTTTATAGACTTGTAGGTCAAACAATGTTTGTAGACATGTAGATCCCTTCAGTTTCATAAATTCATGCATCCCCAACTATAGGTAGATGCTCTGTTGAAGTCCCTACTTCACCTGTTGATGAATTCCACCTTCCTAAGTATTGCAAGGTACAGAAAAATGATTTCACAACCTAATTTGATTCTTTCTCAAGATTTCTTGTTCAAATCATGAACCACCTTCTTCTACCGCGTACAAAGTTCCAGTTTTGGTATGTTGAATAGCTCCTTTGCCTAAAAATTCCACTAATAAAAACATAATTTCATCCAAGGACCGCCTTTGCCTTTTCTATCACACACAGTCTCTTTAAACCCCCCCCTGTACAGAAATTGTTCTCTATTACCGGACTACCACTGTGAATCACCATATGTCTGCAAACTGTTCTATGTTCATGGATTCCCTTCACTAAAAACCTAAGTATTGCTCCTTATTCTTACATGTATTGTGTCTTATGAAAGTTAAAGTTCTCCACAAAATCCTTCGTCAAAATTTCATCCACGCGAACAACTTCATCTTTCGTAGAATTCTAGCTCGTGAACATCCATCGGACTTTGGAAAAATACCTGATCAAAAAGACATTATCTAATGATATTTGATCTGCCTCTAATTTGTGGGATTAGATATTTATATATAGGAAAATATATATTCAATGTCCTCTAATATTTTTTTACCAAATATTCAATCCATCCTTCTTTGGATACTGATCCTCCTACCACCATGAACCACACCCATTCCACACATTGTTTTCCACCGCATCCTGCATACTGCCTTTACTCCTACGTGGTTGATCTCCTCCACTGATGATGAGCCATCCTCCAAATAATCCTTCACATTTTGAGACCTCATTAAAAATGCTTCAATCAGTAGCCACCATTCATGTTATGCGATTAAGATAGAAATCAAGTATTTAATTAATATATACTCTAAGCTCACATGTGTCAGGCTCAACATTAGAAAGACAAGTATAATGCAATGTTAATAATTGAATCAATTCATTGCTAATCATCAATTGTTGATACATCACTAATTCCAATAAACTTATTTCAGTAGGAACCTCATCTGTCGTGATATCTAATCTTTGATCGATCACTTCAAGCATCGTCTGATTTAATACTTCCCCCTATATTACAGCTCACCCAAATAGCTTCATCTTATCATAAACTCCCACTATCTCTTTGCTCCACATACCAGCTTCACCCCGTCTCTTTTATCCCTAGAATAGAAACACATTCTCCCCCTTTTTCAACAAACCCAAAGGGTGCTTCAAGGTTGTATACAACAGGGTAATGAAAACACATCATCACATTAAGGGAAGACATATCATGCCTCAGGGAGAGGGGGACCCACTTCCACAATTTTTCATGTGTGGAAAGACCAATGGACTCCCAGAGCTAGTTGATGCCTTTCAAATTCTTTTTTGACAAAGGCCATTGTAAAAATGTACCTAATCTATTATTCAGTTGGAACATACTACAACTTCACAGTACCTTTCTCCACTTAGTCCTTGATAAAATGATATTTAATTTCAATATGGTTTGTCCTTGAGTGATGTACTAGATTTTTTCTAAGATTTATAGAACATGAATTATCACAATGGATTCTGATCGGAGTTTTCACTTCAATTCTCATATATTCAAAATGCTGATTCATCCACAATAGTTGCATGCAAGAATGAGTAACCATAATATATTCAGCTTCTGCAGTGCCCAATTAAATGAAATCATTTTTCTTGCTAAATCATGAAATTCAAATCCCTCCAAGATAAAAGAAAACACCTGATGATGATTTACTATCATTTGTTGAACTAGCCTAATCCGCATCTGTATATCTCAATAACTATGGCTGAGATTTGTCACTATACATTATGACAAAATCCACTATGACCTTGATATAATGAAAAATTAATTTTACTACAATAATGTTGATCTACATAGGATTAAATTGGTACTTCACTTCATGGAATGTGGAAAAAACACTATCAGGCCTTATTGACATCATGTACATAATACTTCCAATGATTTGCCTATATTCTGTGATATTAACTGCCTCGCCTTAATCATCACGAGACAGTTTTAACTAGGTATCAAATAGATTCTTTATATCTTTGGAATTATCCATTCCAAAACTTTTGAAAACAACTTTGTAAAATTTATATTGGTAAATGAAATTTTCATTCCTTCCTCGAGTTACTTGTAATCCATGGAAAAATGTTAGCTCACCAATCATCGACATTTCAGACTCATTTATCAAGTATTCAAAAAACTGTCTACATTTTGCTTCATCTTACCCACCAAAGATTTTGATATCAACATAAACTAGAACCATAATCTAAGTAATATTTCCATTTTTTAAATACAAATTGTAATCAACTCCAAAATTCTTAAAATTGAGCTTCTTTAGAAACAAACAAATCCTCAAATACCATGATATTGGTGCTTTCTTTAATCCATATAATGATTTCTTCAGCCGAAAACACTATTATCTTCTTCATGAATGAGAAAACCTTATGGTTTCTCAATGTAGACTTTTTTTTCTAGAACTCAATTTGGAAATGTTGAGTTAACATCAATCTGGAAGACCTTAAAATTTAATTTCACTACTATGGACAAGAATAAAATGATTGTATCTAGCCTTGAAAATTGTGCATATGCCTCATGAACGTCAATACCCTCTATCTGTGATTACCCATTGCACACCATTCATGCTTTCTTTCGAATGTAAACACCATGATCATTAATTGTTTTGTGAAAGAGCCACATTGTCCTGATGAAATTATTGTCAGCTGGTCTCAAAACAATTTCCCACGTCTGATTCTTCTCAATTTAGTCAAACTATTCACTCATTTCATGATCCAGATTAACATATCTAGCTACATCATCAAAGAATTTAGACTCCAATTTTGATAAGTTTTATTCTTGTTGTAGATAATTCATTCTCCTTGTTTGCAATAGTTCTATCAGATCACCAACTATGTTCTACATATCGATTTCATATCTTCTTACTGGTGTCTGGGTAGTAACTGTTTTATTCTCATCATCAGATTCATCTTCTGAATCATCCTCAAGAGTTGTAATTTCTCCTGACCTACTTATTTCTTCATCACCTTCCTCCTTAGTCTGATCTTGTATTTACTGGAGATTCTATTCATTATCTATAATAGTCATATCATGAATTTCAACTAACTTTCCTATACACTTTTTAAAGATTTAAATTCTTTTAACTTCTTAGAGTATCCCTGAAATATACCTTCATCTTTATGAGATTCAAACTTCCTATGATTTTCCTTATTGATAAGGAAATACTTACATCCAAAAAGTTGAATGTTTTTAAATGATGTCTTCTTTCCATACCACAACTCATATGGGTTCATCTCTTTTTTTGGGAACAAAAATGCATTATTTGATGTGTAGATTGATGTCATCACTGACTCTTTCCAAAACTTCTCCAGAATATCATTCTTAATGAGCATTTTTATAGCCATTATGTTAAAAATTTGATTTTTTTCTCTCAAATACTCCATTCTTATGTGGAGTTCATACTACTGAAACTTGATTCCTTATCCCATTATTCTGAGGATAATCCTCCACTTGGATTTTTTTCAACTCTGTTTCATTATCTGTTTGAATCATATGGACTTTATGACCAAGAATCGTTTCACATTCCCATTAATATCTTGTAATTAAACTGAACACTTTATATTTGTGGGTGATTATTGATACCCATGCCGTTATACAATAGTCATCAATGATGAGATCGTAATATCTCCTCCCATCAATATCTGTTGGCGAAATTTTCCCACACACATCAATATGAACCAACTCAATTAATCTTGTTGACCTTTTCTCATTTGGCTAATATGTATTTCAAATGATATTTATTTGATGAAAGGCATCATATGTATGAGTACAATCATGTGATAATCTAGTGAGATTTAGAGATGCATCATATTTCACTGGATCTTCTAAGAATTTTTGGCTTATGTGGCCAAGACGCTTATTCCATAACTTGTTTTCTTTATCCTTGGACAAAAATCACATATCATCTTCTCCACTCACGAGGTAGATATTTCCTTTTTATTCCATCCTTGAAACACAAAAGCTCTATATTTTACCATGATAATACATACTTTCTTGAAAAAACTTATGCAATTCCATGAGTCAAAAAATTTATTGACACTATCTAAGTGGTGACAAAGCCCCTCAACAACCAATACATCTTCTTGTCTCGTGAATTTTCCTCCAAATGTGGCTTTTCCTAAACCAATGATTTTTAATCCCTCATATATACCAAATCATACGATACCTTATTTATTTTACCTAACTTGGGTCACTGGATCCTTATTTCTCGTCATATGGGAAGGAAATCCACTGTCAATGATCTATATCCTAGTGCGATCTAATGCCTTGAACGCAATTTCTGTAACCAATTCCTGCTCTGCCCTTTTATTTTTGACCTAAGTATTTTAATTCATCTTCGACATAGAATGATAATCTTGATCATTCCTAGTATATAACGTACCATCTTCAACATTTAGAGCTAAAAATCGATTTTGAATTTTCATCTCACTTGAAGATAAATATGGTTACTTCTAATAATAAAATTCAGTCTTCCTCAGCACATTCCTATGAATTATGGATGTTCAATATCTTTCCATATGTCTGAGTCCTTTACACCTAAAAAAATTTCCATTAATTTATGCCGTGTAATTTTGAGCTCTGTATGACCCCCTCTGTTGGTCTTGTTCCCTTTTTTACTCTTTTCTATGCAACATACATTTGGAGAGTGTCCAATATTACCACAACAATAGCATATTATGTGAGGTACATTCCTAGGTAGAAATGATGCACCACTAGTTTTTCCTTGGGTTCTTTAAATATTTTGATTCTTCTTCGTATCCAAATCAATGATCAATATTAGAGTGGGTTCTTGTGTTTTGAATTGAACCATAACTGATTTCTATTTTAGATCAATCCCCATACAAGGATTTTCATTTAGAATTGATCGTTGCTTCTATTCTGATGGACCACTCTGCTCAATTATCATCCTTTCTGTAACCTGTATGATCTTATTTCTTGATATCAAACCATGAGTTAGCAGTTTCTCCTGATCATCATTTTTTTTGTCATAGACTAAAAACTTCCTCTTCTATTTGTTCGATAAGTTTGATTTTATCCTTTCCAGTTTCAATCAAATGATCAATTTATATTTTTTTGTTTTAAAATTTTGAGTTTGTACTCAACCACCTTTTCAGATCTTTCTATAATTGAAGACCTCATCTTTTCAATTTATTCATTCAGCTAAAAATTATATTTTACCTGCTACTGCATAAATTTATTGTCATCAAAAACAACTTTTTTATTTACTTTTTTGGCTCTCAAAATATAAACCTATTCAATGGAATCTTCTAATTCAACCTAAAGATCAAATAAACCTTTCATTTATCCTTCTTCATTATTACTTTATTCTCTTGTTAATGAATTTCAAACATCTGATACTAAAGAATCTATTGTATGATCCTTGCAGTCCTCCAACTCTTCTTCCTTAGATTCCTCTAAACATTCTTCCTCATTTGAAATAAAATTCTTCATTTTGAGTAATTTCCACTTAGTAGTAATTCTCCCATTCTCATTTGATGAATAATTATTTTATGGAATTTCATCATCTTCTTCATTTTCATCATCAAACTTAGTAGGACACTTTGTTGCAAAATGCCTGATTTTTCTACATCAAAATAATGAAAATAATATTTTACCTTTGAACTTTCCTTTTCCTCTTTGTATATAGGAATAGAGAAATTACATGAAAACATCTGTATTTTCCTCCTCAGGACTATATTCAACTGAGAGATTATTTATGGATTTGAATTCAGTTTCCTTAGACATCCCCTTTTCCACTTCATTTTTATCCTTATTTATCATTTTATATGGTATAAAGGTACTGTGTGGGTTATCTAGTGTCATCTCATTAGGATATTTGTCTTCTAACACTGAATCTTTCAGATTGAACCATGATGGAAGTTTCCTCGAGATACATTTCACAATCTTTAAATCTTTAATGACTTCTCTGAGACCCTTCCTGTCTTCCACAATACTTTTTATCCTATCAAATAATGCATCAATAGTATCACTGTGATTCATTCTAATATCCTCATTCTTTTTCAATAGAACATGTAGCTTTTCTTCTCTTACTATTGTTTCACCCTCATAAATGTTCAAAATTTTTTCCCACATTGTAGGTGATTTTTTACAGGACTTCATCTTCATATAAATTTCATTTTATAGGGCTCCCCCTAAAGAATTGATCCTTTTAGGTTCATCATACAATTATCTTCTTTAATATTCTGGTAAAGAACCACTATTAATGTAGTCTAATATTCCATGCATAGCTGCTATGAAGTCATCCATCCATACTAATCAGAAGTATTGATGCATTCGATTCTTCCATAGTTGAAAATTATTTCCTACAAATATCCGAATTTATTTATGGTTGAACTCCTCCATTTCTTCTTCTTGAGAGAAAACCACTAACTTTAAACAATTCTCTGTGATACAAATTTTTAGGTCCACTAGGTTGAATTCCCTAAGAGGGGGGTGAATCGGGGTATGACATAGTAAAATATTTTCCATATCAGATCTTGTTTTGTTTTAAGAAAAAACTCAATTATCTCTTCCTCCCATAGTAATAAATGAGAAGATATAAAATTATGAACAAGACATAACAATTTTTACATGGTTCACCCTCACTGGGCTACATCCAAGGATCAAACAATGGTGGTGCATAGATGTTCCAAATTAAGTAAGGCACACTACCAATAAGGAGTACAATGTTTGGGTGAGATCTTTTAGGCCTAGGATCACTACATTTACAAGGTATTGGGTTTGCTCACTACATTCCAAAGGGTTACTCCCTTTGCCCATTTCCCTAGCCAACTGCCGGTGGAAAGGGTCACTGTCTTCCTCTCCCTTCGCTCACTGATCTTGGAAAGGAATACGTACACAATTTATAGACATTTAGGTCAAACACGGTTTATGGACATGTAGGTACCATCAATGGAATTAATTCCCACATCCTCAACTATAGATAGATGATCTGTTGATGTCCATATTTTACCCATAGATGAAGTCCACCTTCAAGAGTACTGTTAGGTACCAGAAAATGATATCTCAAATTGATTTGAAGCTTTCAAAAACATCCTTGTGAAAATCGTGAACCACCTTCTTCTACCGCATATCGAGTACCTGGTTTTGTATAATGAACACCTCCTACATGTACCGCTTCAGCTTCTGTGAACCTCTCTTCGTCCATAGACCACCTACACCTTCACTATCACGAAGCACCTCTGTGAAACCCCTCATGTCCGCAAACTGTTCTCCGTTTGTATACTGCCTTCACTAACCATGTGTGTACCATGCCTTCATCCTCCACATATCATGTCTCATGCAGGTTATAGTTCTCTGTAAAAAAAATTTGGAAGAATTTCTTCCACATGAACCACTTCAACATTCTCATAATTCTCTCTCAAGAACTTAATTCAGACTTTGCCAAAATCCCAGATCTAAAATATGATCTATAATGATATTCAATCTCCCTAGAATCGGTGGGATTATCCATTCTTATATAGGAAAGGATATCTGAAATATCCTCGAATATATGATTTACCAAATCTTCCACCCTTCTCTGTATACCGACCATCCTGCCTCCTCGAACCAAACCCATTCTGTGCACCATTTTCCATAGCATCCTACATGCATCCTTTTCTCTTACATTGTCGATCTCCTCCACTGATGACAATCCATCCCCATTCTGAAACTCCTTCCACCATATAACTTTTTCTGTTTTGTGAACCGCTCCCATACACCATTCCTAATACCTAATACAAAACCGCGTACCCTTGTCAGACATGGTATGTGATCCATGTCCCGGGCTCCGCGTTCCTCTTCCTTTGTCGATTTCATTTTCCAATCTTCACACAGTTCACTCCCATGAAGAACACAATCACACCCAAAACCCCCTGTGAGGACACATCAAGTGATTTTTTCCCAACAATGATGAGTTAAATGTTCATATATGTTATTTATGAAATAAATTATACTTCTATAATGATACTATCATTTCTACCTTTTCACCATCCAATTTGTTCTAATACGACAATGTCGTTCGTGCTTACCTGTGGACTACCACCTCCACGAAGCAATGTGATTCATTTTTCAATAATATTTTTCTTGGAAGGAAATGAGGTTTAATTTGATGAATATAGTTGATAAATATGATATAATAATTTTCTTTTAATGTTTAATTAATATTTAACTTTATTTTTTTCCATCTGTTGAAAAATGAATACAACATTCATGCATACGTATGACCTACCATTTCTACAAATGGTGTAATTAATTTTTCTATCTCTAACTTTTATTGATGACTATAAATATATATATAATGAATATATATATATATATATGAAATTAAAAACATTAAAAAACCATTTAATATGATGGAACTAATATTAAATTTCAAGGACCAGAACTACCACAATGTATCTTGATGATAAACGAACCATTAAACACCTACAAATGATGATTTTAAGGAATTATTGATAAAAATGTAGTGTTTAAATGTTATAAAAGGATCATATTTCATATTATAATTATTGAAATATCGTTTTTATATAATTATTCGAAAAATAATGTTTCCCATAGGATTTTATAGTGCTTTTGGAGAATGTAAAAATCTAAGTAAGGGTTTTATGTTACAGTCTCATTGTTTATCGAGGTTGTTTATGAGTAATTAATAATGATGAGATATTATGATAAACCACTCAATATACTCATGAAATTTCTTATAATTTTCTTATTTCTTGAAATAAGATTCCTTTCTTTTTCCCCACCTTAAGTACTTAAGCTACAAGAAATATGTTTTAATGGAAAATCAGTTTCATTTCTACCTTCGATCGAATAACCTTTTTCTTCTGTATCCATGTTCCATAAAAATGGTTTCCGGAATGTTTTTAATATTCTACTATGTTTATTTAAAATAAAAGTTTCCCATTTTTGAATTTTTATAAAGTCGTTTCAAAGGAATATTTTTGTCATTTTCTAAATGAGTTACTTTTGAAATTTTTCAACAAAACTATCTAAGGAATGTTTTTTAACTTATAAAGAATGAATGGATTTTCCCACCATCATGGATAATCCTATCATTGATGCTACCTTTATAATTTTTAATTGGTTTTAAAAAAATTTCTTTATTGTATGGTAGTTTTTTAAATAATAGATTTCGAAAATGGAAATGTTATCTTCTTCAAGAATATTTTAATTATATTTTAATGGTATTTAATTTTTTTAAGACAATATCCCATTATTTAACCTATAATTTACTAAGGATATGATGGAATGATACCATAATTCTTCATTCTCCGGATGGTTTATGAATATAATGACATAATTTTCATGAAACCGATTTCTTTTCCACAGGTTATGCTATGAAAAAATGATGAAAATTTTTATAAAACCCATTTATTTTACATAATTTATATTATGATTAAATTTTTATGAATCCCATTTATTTTCAAGGGATATAATATGATGATTTTTTATGATCATGTGGAACAGATATGTATGATTTTCATTATGTAATGGGTGAGTCCTATATCTCCATCCAATTCATTGAGTAAATATTTATATCTTATTAGATAATAAAAACTAGAATGGGGAGTGAACCCTATTGAATAAGAGACTTTGTATAATATTATTCTTGGGAGTGAACCATAACCACTACGATGGTTTGGGGAGTGAACCCATACCACTATGATAGTCTTGTAAAATATCCATCCATTCCATAAAAATTCTTTTATATTATTATATGTATACCACAATTTCACATCTTATTATAATGATATGCTTCCATAGATTATGTTCTTTGATTCCATTCTGATTAGTGTCTTATGAACTATTAGTATTTATGTCATAAATAAAAATTATGATATATGATTTGAAGGGAATGATTTATAATTATCATGATCATGTTCTCGTACACTTATTTTCATGTTATTCTTATGTAATGATTGATATCTCCCTTGATTACCCTTACTAAGTATACGAGATATCCCTTTTCTTATGATTCTTTTAACCAGGATATGAAGAAAGGTATTATGTATGATATTTCTATGAGTAGTGCTCGTTATAAAGATCTAAGTAGGATATAACATAGAACTATTTTGAACCAGTTATTTGTGTGTCCACATTTACAAAAGAATTGGACCTTTATGATTCTAATTTGGATCATTATGTTATAAAAATAATATTCATTTATTAAGATTTTATATCTATGTAAGAAAATTATGGGTCACTATATTTGGTTTCAGATTTATTTTTAATTTACCATTGGAAATGAGGATGAGAAAAATTTAGTAATAATCCTTTGGATAAGTCTATTTATAGGATAAAATATTAAAATCTTGGTAATGATAATGAATGAACTAGGTTGTCATCAAAGAAGGTGTCATGATTCAATCATCCTACAAATGATTTTTCATGATTATGTGGTTTTCCACCTTGATTAATTTTTCTCTCACTAGGATTTTTGGTTTTATTCTATTGCTGGAATCTAAAAGAATCATGATAATACTGAATGTGATAGAAAATGAAATAATTTTCCTCCTAAGAAAACAATTGTTATGGGAGTTGGAACGAAAAAACTTATTTCTATTCTCACACAACTTTATCAAAATATGAATCACATTGAGCTTCCAAATCAAAAATGGTAGTAAAAATGTTATATTATGTCCTTCATAAGGAAACACCCACCTTATTTTAGTGGGTTTGAAAATATAACAGTCACTAAGTAATGGATCAATGCCTCTGAAAAGATATTTTCAATTATTCAGTGTCTGTAGTATGAAAAATTTATTTAATATATTTATTATTTGGAAGGTAAATATGATTAATGGTAGCCTCTTATAAAAAACAAGAGTATATAAGAATTACCTGAATCTATGGAGTGGGATGAATATAAAATATTATTTTTCAATAATTAATTTTTCCATATTCTTAATCTGAATATAGGGAAATAATTCTCTGAGTTAATGTAGATGGATGATGAATCTATTGGTACATATTAAGAATATGTTACAATACTTGTGAGGTACAATTTTGGAATTATCATCCAAACTAAAATTAATATTGATTTATTCTCCAGTGGATTAAAACCTTGTCCCTTAATAGAGTTATCCATAAAAGAATTCATTAGCTAAGAAGAAATAATTTGATTTCTATCAAGGTGGTGATTGAGTTACACATCAATCTCGTGGTTTTGAAAAGATATGAAAAATGGAATTGAAAGGAAATTATAAAACCATATAAAGAATAAGATCCATATTTTATGATTGAAATATGGAAGTAAACATGGGAAAAATTTTCTTAAGAGAATGGGTAAATATTTTACAGGTGGAAAGGAGGGTCATAACACAATCAAATGATGATATGATGGGAATTATTTATCAACTGATAAAAATACAGATAAATATCCATAGATTGTACCACACATACTATGGTGTATTAAATAGAATGAGTATATAATGTATGATAACCAATGTCTAAATATGAAGGTTACTGACAATGAAAGATTTCAAAAACCTTTTAATCCTAGAGACAAAGGGAAATATCATGCGATCATTATTTCTAATTAGGGGTATGATAATGATGCGGTGAATGGTACAATTATCATCCACTCTAGAACTCAAAATGACTTTTTTTATTAGGTTTACACCCACCATTTTATATCTAAATATATTTCTAATGGTATCACAATACTGTCTAAAAAATTAGATATTGAGATAAAAGTAAAAACCCATAATGATATGGTGATCACATCCCAAGTCTATGATTCTTCTACGATTAAATTTTTTGGGAATATGTTTCTTTAAAGTATTTTCATTCTTCCCATGTTAGAATTAGATGTTATTTTTTTCATGGATTGACATTCTTTACATAAATTACACGTGAATTATGAAGGAAGGGAAGTTACATTTGATATTCTGAACCAGCATTTGATCTCCTATCAGGGTGATGAAAAAATAATGTTCCGATAGAGATCACATCCATCATATAGGTCATCATTTCATTTGAAACTGGGAGTTTATCTTAGATGGTTGGGTAGATACACAACATATAATATGTTCCTATTGTTTGGGAGTTTATTGATGTCATTCTGAAAGAGTTTACTAGCTTTCCACTGAATCGTAAAGTTGAGTTGTTAATATAAATAACACCTAATGATAAAACTATTTAGAATACACTATATTGAATAACCCTAATTGAGTTTCATAAATTGAAGATGAAACTCTATAATAATTTTGAAAATGGATTCATCCAATTAATTTAATCACCTTGTGGTGTACCTGTTCATTTTTTTATGAAGAATGATATATTAGTGTGACACTATATTGATTATACAGAACTTAACAAGATCACTATTAATAAAAATGTATCATCTACCCCATATTGATGACTTTTCTAATAAAATTCATGGGTATAAATAATTTTCCAAGAATGAACATCATTATGGATATCATCAATTGAGGTCCAAGAAAGAGGATACACCCAAGACAACATTCAATTCATAGTATATACAATATGAATATTTGGTGGTGATATTTGGTCTTACTAATTACCCAATATCTTAATTGATTTAATGAATATAGTCTTTAGATATTACCATGATTATTTTGTGGTATTATCTATAGATGATATTCTTATTTATTAAAAGATAATGGAAGAGAATGAAGATCAATTGAGGATTGCACTAAATTCCCTATGGAATGAGAATATTTTTGAAAAAAATTACCAATCATGAATTTTTTTCTTCATAAAGATTCATTCTTGAGTCATATAATCTCAAGTGTGGTTATATCAGTAGAACCCTCAAAGAAGAAATGTATTTGACATTGTCCCAGACCAAACTTTGCGACTGATATATGTACATTTTTTGATGGTTATCATTGGTTATTTATGGATAGTTTTCCATGGATATCAAACGCACTCACAATGTTAACTCATAAGGGATTAATGTTTCTTTGGATGGATGAATGTTAAGAATCTTATAATGAACCGAAGAGAAGCCTAGTTTGTGCACCTATGCTTACACTACGCTATAATGGAGAAGGATATGTAATTTATAGTGATGTGTTAAATAAAGGACCAACGTGTTTCCTATGGAAGAATGATATGGTTATGGGTTATCACTTAGAATAAATGAATACCATGAGAAAATTTATCCAAATCACGATTTTGAGTTAGCTATAATAATTTTTCCACTAAAACATTATAGGCCTTATCTCTACGGATAATGGTGTGACACATATTCTATTAAAAAGTTTTAAAATTTATTTTCACTCAAAAAAGGATGAACATGTGACAAGGAAGATGGTTGGATCTGATTAAATAATATCACTGTTCAATATATAACCACCCAGAGAAAGAGAAAAAGGTGGAAGATGATCTAAGATGAATGGTTTGTGCAATAATTTCTATGATTAGGATCAAAAAAGATTTGTTATTTTTGGAATTTTGAAGGATGGATCTTGTAATATTTAGGGAAGGGTAGAAGTCTTATCTGGCTCAAATGAGTGTTAAATCCTCTATTTAATTGAAGATTAAAGGGGGAAATAAGGAAGATTTATAGATACAAAAGAAGGTGAGAATATTCATGGGTTAAAACGTGCTTCTGATGGAATGATAAGGTTTATGAAGTGCATATTTGTCCCTTTAATACCAGATTTGAAGAAGGAGATGGTGTATGAATCTCATAGTTCTCCATTATCTATTCATCCTAGAGGTATAAATAAATATTGTTATTTGAAGGAATATTTTTGGTGGGAAATCATAGAGAGAGATATTGTCGAGTATTATTCATGATGCTTGGTATGTTAGGAAGTTAAGGCTAAGAGACATAAGTATAAGAGGATGTTACAACTATTACTCATAATAGAATGAAAATAGGAATGCATGAACATGGATTTTGTCAGCAGACTCCCCAAAACATCTAATTTAAATAATGATATATTGGATGTCAACATGATTCATTTCCATTAAAGAATATTTCCATCTTGATCATCTTACTCAGTTTACATCAATGAAGTGGTACAATTTCATGGTGTACCACTATCATTTGTATCCTATAGGGATTATAGGTTTATGTCTATGTTTTGGATAAGTATTTAGTTGGATTAAGTAACCGTGTTTTGTTTCAACATTAATTATCATACTTAGAAATATGGTAGGTCTGAGAGTACCATTCAAACTATAGAAAACCTATTGAGATATTTCTCTATGGATTTCAAAGGTAGTTGGGATCAACACCTTCATTTGGTAGAATTTTCATACAACAACCACATTCAATATAGAGTCAATGTTACTCCTTATAAATCCCTATATAAATTGATGTTTATAATTTCCACATGTGGAAATGAAGTTAGAGAAAGAAATCTATTAAGACATGATCTAGCTAAGTAAATGGAAGATAAGGTTAGATCTATTCAATAGAACAAATGTGCAACACAGATTAATAAAAATATATGGTAAAAATTGTTGGAAGGATATATATTTTGAATTTGGTGACAAAGAATTCCAAAAAATATATCCCAACAAGAGGGTGATTATATTTGAAAAAAATGGAAATCTAAACCTTATGTATATTTGTCCTTTTTTAATTCATGATTGTGTCAAGAAAGTAGCTTATTTAATGATGCTTCCCCCAAATATATCTCAAGTTAATTATGTGTTCCATGTATCTCTACTAAGGAAGTATATTCATAATCCTTCACATGTACTGAGAACAGAGTTCATACCACTACACTATAATAAAAGAGGGGAATATCGGTGGTTTCATAAATCACTTATAACAAATATTTCTAATATTTAGAGATAGTTTTTAACAAAACTCCCCTAAATAGTTTTTAATTTCCCCAAGGCATCCCATTCTCATCAAATCCACATAATCGCAAGCTCTATCCACCAGCATTTACCCTTTCTGCTGGTCCATGATGCCCCTCACTGCCACCCTCACCCCCGTCGCCATCATTCCATTTCCCCATCACCACCACTCTTGTTCCCCCTCCCCCTCCCCATCCCCATCCCATTTTTGGTTTGACATAGCCATGGTTGAAACCTAATGAATTAGGGTTCTTTATTTGGTTGATTTTTGGTTCTTATGGTTTGTGAAGTGTGATTTGATGCCCGTTCTGGTGGAATTCATTAATGGAGACTGTTTTCACCCAGTTTATGGTTAGGTTTTATCATTTTTTCCTTTTTGGATCAAATTAAATTATTATTTTTTGTGATGTTTCGATTCATTTTAATTTTATAGGGCATCATTAGAACTTTTGATGTGGAATTGTAACAATCTGAGATTATATAAGAATTATTCTTTTTAATTTCATTGATGTCTTGTGTTGTACGCTACACCAAAATTAGCTTGCACTACACGCAACACCGCATTAGCTTGTAGTATACGCAACACTATTCCAGGCTCGTGTTACAAACAATTTCAAGTTTGTTTTGTAGAAATTATTCTACGCAACACTAAGTATAGATTTTATTTAATGTATAAATGAAATAAGTTTTGAATTATGTTATATGCAACACTAAAGGGAGCTTTCACTACACGCATCCCTGACTTGGCTTGCATTACACACAATCACGACCTCTTTCGACAGCGTGTGTTGTACGCAATATCGAGTTTCAGTAAATAATTACATGTTAATAAAATAATATATAAAGAATCCGTTATAAGTATTATTAACAACATTTTGAATTTTATATTACATTAGAATTCTTTTTACATATGATACGAGAAAAAAATCATTTTTTTGTATAAAAGATTTTTTAAAAAAAAATGCAGTTTTCCTCCTTTTGATGGTGCACCCATTTTAAATCTAATTTATGACAAGTTTATAAGTTCAATTTTAAAAAATAAAATTCTTCCTTTGAATCAAGATATAAAAATTTACATTGGATTAATTTTTGAAACTTTTCTGATAACATTCATATATTAATGAATAGTAAAAACATGCTATATTTTAATTAAAAACAACTTTTTTCATCGAAATAATTTATATGGTTAAATTATAATATTGAATAGTTTTGAAGTATAAATAGAATATATTTTTATCATTTAATATAATTTATGTCATAACAATTAATTTTAAATTGAATTCATAGGTAAAAACATATCATTCTTTGGCAATGTTTTAACTTTTAAAACCCGTTTTCTTAACAATGAGATTAATTTTAAATTAATTACTGAAACTTATGTGTTTTGAATTTTGAAAAATGGATTCCATATTTTAATTCATTGGGTCCAAATTATGTTAATAGTTTACTTTTATTTTTTCGATATTATGAATAGTAACTACGATAATTTTTATTTACTGCAGTTAAAGGTAAATTGAGTACTTAAGGGTAAAAATAAGATTATAAAATTACCTTAACACCTTCCAAAATTATTTTGGATGACTAAAAGTCGACCCATATCACCTAAGGGTCGGAATAGATTCATTTTATGGACTTTTGACCTTGAAAATAATTTAATTATTATTAAAACCAAAGACAGTGACCACATGTCACTCTATTAAGTATAATAATTTTACATTAGTGATAAACTTCATGAAACATCGAACATGAACAGTCTCCAGAAATATAATAAAAATATCTATATCATGTAAATTTATTTATAATTTTTAGGGATTAAATAATTATAATCAATGGTGAAACAATAGTGATCTTGAAATTATTTTATAGATTGAAATATCAAATAAATGGTTTCAAAGATATTAAAATAAATATTATATGAACTATTTAATATGCTCCAAGAATTTTCTAGATAAATATGAAATCTTATGAATCTATTAAATATTTTAGTTTGAACATATCTCTAGTTTGTATTTTATTTAAATTCAAGTAAATGAATAGTGTCAAAATTGACAGTATTGTATTTTTATAAAAATAACATAATATAAAATTGTTTAAAAATCCCAAAAATATATAAACATTATAAATTAAAATTTATATGGTCTTCAATTTCATAAATTAACCCATTATGGACAATTTAAAACACATAAGTAATTATTTATAATAATTAAAAAATTAGAATCTTATTACAACAAATAAAATTAAATCGATTAAATTAGGATAAATCAAGTTGATAAGGTTTAAAATAAATTTCCAACATGTCTAAATTTTATTGATTTATGAGATTATAACCTTATATCATCTAATATTTTAATATGAGTCATTTTTTGAGGTTTTTATGTGGGGTTTGATTTATTATAAATTAAAATATTTGAGGTTTCCAAAGGTTCCCCTCTCCTCCCTTATAAAAGGGCACCTCCTCCCTTTCCTCTTCACAACACTTTGAGCCTTCAAGCTACACAAAACCCTGCCAATTTTCCTTATCCAATTCCCTAGAAACATTATGGGGGTTATGGTATTCTCAAAAGACCAACTCTAGTCCCTTAAGAGAAAGCTTAAAGGAGGTGCGTCGAAGAAGAGGAAATATCTTCTACCGATTCATTCAAGTTTCTTTCCTCTTCAACTTCAACTTATTGAGTTGTTTCATTGTAAAGTAATACAATAAGTATTATAAATATACATATATATGATATTATAGATATTAAACTACCCCATTTCACCTTCTATCCATCCTACAAAAAACGAAATCACCGCGCGTGCGTACGTACGAAATACCGTCTCCACGCCGAGGTGTAATCAGTTTTTTCCACCACCACCTTACTTGGATGGGTATAATTGTGTAAAGAATAAATATATATGGTTATTATGACATCATAATGAATATGATATATAATACCATCCCCTCCAACTCTATTCAACAATTAGGGGAACAATATCATCGCTCGGGCGTACATACGGATTACCGTCTCCACGACGCGATAAGATTCATCCTCCATGTTAACCGTTCATGAATGATTATAAAGTATATGTAATGAATAATAATGAAATATATGACATAATAATTCTACTGTATTTATGTATATATATATGTAATTAATCTTCTTAATTCCATTCAATTAAATAAGGAAATGAAAACAACGTTCATGCGTCCGTACTGTATACCATCTCCATGAATGGTGTATTTCATTCCATTTATCGATCTATCATATATATGTATATGCTGAATATATATTTTATATAAATCATGTTTTACATTATGGAATTATGTTAATCAGGATATAATTAATAATATCAAGAACAACAAGTTGAAACACGTACAATAAATGAAACAATTTTACCCAAAATGCTGCTTTAACATGGAATTTACAAAAGAATGGGTAATATAAAGTCATAAGTGAACCATATATGATATCATAAAAATGAATATGATTCTTTAATAAGTCAATGACATTATTTAAATCATTATAGAGTAGTTTTGGATACATACGAAGCATACCAGACATAAGGTAAGGGATAACTTTTCCTATCTTGTTTTTATCCGAGATTGTTTATTCGTAAGTATTTACTGGGGTTATATTTTTCATCCATGTCCATAATAATATTTTTCATAAAGTGTTTAATATTATTCCATGTATTTTTAAAGTCATTTTTACCCCGATTCGACTTTTACTTTGTGTTATGGAAGGAATCTTTGTTTTGATTACCATACGACGTACTTTTTGACTTTTCCGGCAAAAGTACAAGAATAATGTTTTTTTAACTTATACGGAGTGAACAGATTTTTTACGGTTTCATAACTCCTTATTTTCATGAAGATTTATCTAAAAATATATCATGATTATTTTAAACAAAATCATTTTCTTTTAAAATTTCTTGCCATTTTGTGAAGAGAAAATGATTTTGAAGAAGAAATGATATTTTCCTCAATAATTCTTTTCAAGTGTTTTGTCAAAAATATTTTCCATCTAAGATAAAATTATTTAGTATGATTATGTTTCAAGTAGAATTTCTCTATTATTTACATGGTTTGATTCTTGTTATGATGAAATGATATCCATTTGTTTTATATGGATTATGTTATGATGAGATGATGGTTATGAAACCCATTTTATTATTTGGGTTATGATGAATGATTTATGTTTATTTTGTGGCACAAGTAAGAATGATTTCATTATGAGATGGGTGGGACCTATATCTCCCTCCAATTAATTGGGTATAGATTTATATCTCATGATATGGACATGGATGGAATGAAAAGTTAATACGGTTCAGTGATACATGACTGGAATGAGGAGTGAACTCGATTCAGTAAGGGAATTTGTCCACTAAGATGGTCTTGGCAGAAATGCCTTGGATACTATGGAAATCATTCCATGTGCATAATGTTTTTCCACAATTATATTTTTTATTCCCATGATATTTTATCATGATTGATGTTCCATTATTATCTATGCCTTACGTACTTCCATGTTTTATGTCATTGCTCAAGATTTTGATTTTTAAACATTATGTTCATGTTTTAAGTTAAAATGTATATGGTTTGATTTATTTTCTCCACGCTTAACCTTATAGAGCATTTGAGCTCTCCCTTTATATTTTTTCTTTTCCCCAGGATATAAAGAAATGTTTTAGGTAAGAAAACAAAAGGGGAAGATCTTTATGGGAGATATTGAAGATCTTTCACCTTGATTAGAAGATTATGTTCTGAGTTTTCAAAGACACTAAACTATTACGGTCCTTGAGTGTTGGTTTTTGTTATTTATTAAGTATTCGGCAAAAGTAATGTAATGTCCACGTATGTCAAGCCTTGGGTCATTATAGTTGGTATCAGAGTAATGTTTTAGTTAACCTTTAAAAACTAGGATGCGAAAACTTTAGTGAGATCCCTAGAGATATTTATAAGGTATGTCCCTACGGTTAAGTATAAGTATAGGTTATAGTCCTAGAATTATGGTAACGTTGTTTGAATTAAACCTAAGATGTTAGATATTGAAGGTACTCCCCCTTTAGTATGTTGTTTTACTAGCATGATTTTTGTCACTCACACTTTTATTTTTGGGTTTTAGAAAAAAATGGCTGGAAATGGGAAGATTCATGATAATGAAGAATATGCTGGACAATGAAATGATATTCTTCATAAGAAAAAAAATGAAATGGGATTTGGAAGGAGAAACATCATTATTATTCCTAATCAGCAATCTCATAATATGATCAATAATCTCAACTTTGGTAAGTTTCCTAACTCAGCTAATATGAGGAAGATAGAGTTTCATGATGATCATAGAGGAAAGAAAGTTGAATTTTACTCATGTAAATAATGTGGGAAAATGCATCAAGGAGAATGTTTCAAAGGAACTAGAAGATGCTTTGTTTGTGGAAAAGAAGGACACAAAACCAGAAATTGGAAAGGAAAAGGTTCAGTTAACACTATGGACAAGTATAATGGTATTGCTAAGAAATCAACAATGGTTAAATTTTTTAAATGTGGAATGTAAGGGCATTATGCAAACCAATTCCCTAAGTGAAAATCTAATGAAGAGAATCAGCATGGTCATATGGGTAATATTTATGTGGATGATGATGAAGATACTACAAATGATATATGAGATAATAAAAAAAGTGTTGAGGAATAAAATGATGAGGCCCAGTCAGTGGTTTAAGAAGGTTGTGGAATGATTGCATGTTTATCAAGAACAATATATGGTACTATGGAATAATGAAAAAAAATCTAATGATTTTGAAACTGTTGTCTTTCCTTTAGTTCCTGAATATTTATGATGAATGGTACCGATAACCATGAAAAGTGATTGAAATATTTTTGGATAGAAAATGAAATGTGCATAATGAAGGGATAAAGAGAAAATAATATGTATGATAGTATTCATGAGCTCATGACTGATATAAGGATAAATTTATATCATGGTTTGAGTATATAGAAATTTTGGGACTTTGGTATGTGGAAAGTGTTAACTTTTGATAGAATTCATGTTTTCACTAAGGTTCAATGGGTATTCATTTTTTAAGAGAATACATGATTAAGGTATTCACATGTTTAGAATGTTAACAACAAGATATATATTATGATAAATGATGGTATTCATATGCTTGGTAGATGAAATTTCTAATAATTTTTGTCTTTATAATATGAGTCGGGAAAGAAGTATTTTGGATAAGTCTTAATGTTGGACTGGATTATATTGGGAATCAGATACTATTGTTTAAGGCTAATTTTTTTTTTCAATATTATTGATGGGATGTTGTAATGTATAAAAAGGACAACCTACAGGATGGGTGACAACCCGTCGCATCGGACAAGTTTTCGGGAGTCAAACCCCGAACCGAAGTGCGACAGACCTTTATCACCTACCACTGGTCTACAGGAAGTCCCTGGTTAGTATGAACTAGTTTTATTTTATTAAGCGGTATGATAGATTAAGTATAAGTTCATTTTTGGAATCATATATGATTAAACTCAACATAGATGGACTTATGTATATTTTATAACTTTTTATAACCTTTTGTTTGAAACATATGGAATGACCCATAATTCTATCACATGACCCGCTAACACTTCAAAAATAACAAATTCAACTTCATTTCTTTAAGAGATGAAGTGGAAATTGTTCATGGCATGAACAATAGTGAGATTGTACCAAAATAATGTAAGAATTTATTTTAATTCATCAACTTTAGGGAAATTATCTTGAAAACAAATAATTTTGTCATAGTTCCCTCATATCCGATGAATCATGTGGTACCTTATATAATCACAAATTTATGGCTTTGTGATTTTTGGCTTTTTCATAGCCATGTCCTCTACCACTCTTCATCATAACAAGATGGTAAGGTTTTTCTTCCATATCCATATTTTCACCTATGTTATCCTATGTGGAAACCTAGGGATGAGTTAATTTGGGTAACCATTATGTTTCTTACTTTACTTTTTAAAATTATGTTTTAGTATTCCTTTTTACGATGTGGGTTTCTTTGAATGAAACTTTCAAGTAGTAAACTATTTATAACCACGACAAATTTCGAGGGTGAAATTAATTTTAAGGTGGGGTAGAATGTAACAAACTAAGATTTTATGAGAATTATTCTTTTTAATTTCATTTATGTCCTATGTTGTATTCTACACCAGAATTATCTTGCGATATACGCAACACCGTATTATCTTGTAGTATACGCAACACTATTCTTGGCTCATGTTACACACAATTTAAAGTTTTTTTGTAGAAATTATTCTACGCAACATTAAGTATAGATTTTGTTTAATGTATAAGTGAAATTAGTTTTGATTTATGTTATACGCAGCACCAAAGGGAGCTTGCACTACACGCATCCCTGACTTGGATTACATTACACGCAATCACGACCTTTCTCGACAGCGTCTGTTGTACGCAATATCAAGTTTCACTAAACAATGATATGTTATTACAATATTATATAAATTATCCATTATAAATAGTATTAACAACATTTTTAATTTTATATAACATTAGAATTAATTTTACATATGATACAAGACAAAATTCAATTTTTCGGATAAAAGAAATATTGTTTTCAAAAATGCAATTTTCGGCCTTTTGATGGCGCACCCATTTTAAATATTATTTTTGACAAGTTTATAAGTTAAATTTTACAAAATAAAATTCTTCCTTCGAATCAGGATATAAAAATTTTCATTGGATAAATTTATTATACCTTTTTGATTACTTTCATATTTTAGTGAATAGTAAAAACATGCTATATTTTAATTAAAACAATCTTTTCTCATCGCAATAATTTATTTGGTTAAATTATAATATTTAATGGTTTTAAAGTATAAATAGAATATGTTTTTACCATTTAATATAATCTATGTCATTACTATTAATTTTACATTGAATTAATAGGTAAAAACATTTCAATATTTGGCAATGTTTTAAATTTTAAAACCAATTTTCTTAACAAAGAGATTAATTTTAAATTAATTACTACAACTTATATCCTTTTCATTTTGAAAAATTGATTCCATATTTGAATTCAGTGGGTCCAAATTATTACAATAGGTTACTTTTATTTTTTTTATATTATGAATAGTAACTACGATAATTTTTATTTACTACAGTTAAAGGTAAATCGGGTACTTAAGGGTAAAAATAAGATTATAAAATTACCTTAAAACCTTCCAAAATTCTATTGGATGACTAAATTTCTACCCATATCACCTAAGAGTCGTAATATATTCATTTTATGGACTTCTGACCATGAAAATAATTTAATTATTATTAAAACCAAAGAAAGTGACAACATGTCACTCTCTTAAATATTATAAGTATAATAATTTTAACTTAGTGATAAACTTTATGAAACTTCGAACATGAATAGTATCCATAAATCTAATAAAATTTTCTATATCAGGTGAATTTATTTATTTTTTTAGGGATTAAATAGGTATCATTAAAGGTTACAGAATAGTGATGTTGAAATTATTTTATTGATTGAAATATAAAATAAATGGGTTTAAAGATATTAAAATAAATATTATATGAACTATTTAATATGATCCAAGTATTTTATAGATAAATATGAAATGTTATGAATCAATTAAATTTTTTAGTTCGAACATATCTTCTCTTTGAATTTTATTCAAATTCAAATAAATGAATCATGTCAAAAGTGACACTATTGTTATTTTATAAAAATAACATAATATAAAATTGTTTAAAAATCACAAAAATATTTAAAAATTATAAATTGAAATTTATATGGTCTAAAATGTCAAAAATTATCCCATTATGGACAATTCACAACACATAAGTAATTATTTATAACAATTTAAAAATTAGAATCTTATTACAACAAATAAAATTAAATAGATTAAATAAGGATAAGTCAAGTTGATAAGGTTTAAAATAAATTTCCAACATATATAAATTTTATTGGTTGATGATATTACAACCCTAGATCATCTAATCATTGAATATGAGTCATTTTTGGAGGTTTCAAGCAGGGTTTGATTTATATAAATTAATATTTTTGAGGTTTCCAAAGGCGCCCCTCTTCTCCCTTATAAAAGGGAACCTCCTCCCTCTCCTATTCACAAAACTTTGAGCCTTCATGCTCATCAAAACCCTGACCATTTATCTTATAAACGTCCCTATAAACATTCTGGAGGTTCTGGTCTTCTCAAAAGACCAACTCTAGTCACTTAACTGAAATCTTGAAGGAGGTGCATCGAAGAAGAGGTAATTTCTTCTACCAATTCATTCAAGTTTCTTTCTTCTTCAACTTTCTCTTATTTAGTTGATCTATTGTAATGTAACACAATAAGTATCACTAATATACTGATATGATATTATAAATAAGAAACAACCCCATTTCACCTTATATCCATCCTATGGAAAACGAAATCACCCCGCATGCATACGTACAGAATACCATCTCCACGCCGTGGTGTAATAAGTTTTTCCACCACCACCTTACTTAGATGGGTATAATGGTGTAAAGAATAACTATATATGGTTATTATAAAATAATACTATTTCTGAGATATTATACCATCCACTCCAATTCTATTCAATAATTATGGGAACGATATCATCGCTCCTGCGTACGTACGGATTACCGTCTCCACGACGCGATGAGATTCATTCTCCATGTTAACCATTCATGAATTATTATAAAGTATATATAATAAATAATAATAAAATATATGACATAATAATTCTACTGTATTTATGGATATATATATATGTTTATGTCATCTACTTAATTTTATTCAATTCAATAAGGAAATGAAAACAACGTTCATGCGTATGTACGGCCTACCGTCTCCATGAACGGTGTATTTCATTCCATTTATCGATCTATCATATATAAGTATATGATGAATATATATTATATATAAATCATGTTTTAAATTCTGGAATTATTTTAATCAGGATATAAATAATAGTATCAAGAACAACAAGTCAAAACAAGTATGATAAATGAAACGATTTTACCCAAAACACTGCTTTAACATGGAATTTACAAAAGAACGGGTAATATAAAGTCATAAGTGAACCATATATGATATCATAAAAATGAATATGATTCTGTAATAAGTCAATGACATTATTTATATAATTATACATGAGGTTCAGTACATACGAAGCATATCAGACATAAGGTAAGGGATAACTTTTCCAATCTCATTTTTATCCGAGATTGTTTATTCATAAGTATTTACTGGGGTAATATTTTTCATCCATGTCCATAAATATTTTTTTCATAAAGGGTTTAATATTATTCCTTGTATGTTTAAAGTCATGTTTACACCTCTTCTACTTTTACTTTGTGTTATGGAAGGAATCATTCTTTGTTTACCATTCGAGGTACTTTTTGACTTTTCGGGCAAAAGTACGAGAATAATATTTTTTTAGCTTATACGGAATGAATAAATTTTTTTATGGTTTCATAATGCCTTATTTTCAAGAAGATTACTCTAAAAATATTCCATGATTATTTTCAAAAAAATCATTTTCTTTTAAAATTTAATGTCATTTTGTGAAAAGAAAATGATTTTGAAGAAGAAAGGATATTTTCCTCAAGAATTCATTTCAAGTGTTTTGTCAAAACTATTTTCCATCTAAGATGACATTATTTAGTATGATTATGTTTCAAGTATAATGTATATATTATTTACATGGTTTGATTCTTTTTATGATGAAATTCTATCCATTGTTTTATATGGATTATGTTAAGAAGCGATGATGTATATGAAAACCATTTTATTCTTTGGGTTATGATGAATTCTTTATATTTATTTTGTGGCACAAGTTAGAATGATTTAGTTATGAGGTGGGTGGGACTTATATCTACATCTAATTAATTGGGTAAAGATTTATATCTCATGAGATAGACATGACTGGAATGACAAGTTAATAT
The DNA here is from genome assembly GCA_963277665.1 of Viscum album. Taxonomy (NCBI): domain Eukaryota; kingdom Viridiplantae; phylum Streptophyta; class Magnoliopsida; order Santalales; family Viscaceae; genus Viscum; species Viscum album. Next base: position 365,286,677 of record OY728167.1, on the reverse strand, counting down.
AGTTCAGTGATAGAGGACTGGAACGAGGAGTGAACTCGATTTAGTAAGGGACTTTGTTGACTAAGATGGTCTTGGCAGAAATGCATTGGCTACTATGGAAATCATATCATGTGATTAATGTTTTCCCTCAATTACATGTTTTATTCCCATGAAATTTTATCATGATTGATGTTCCATTATGATCTATGACTTACGTACTTCCATATTTTATTTCATTTCTCATGATTTTGAGGTTTAAACATTATGTTCATGTTTTTAAGTTCAAATGTATATGGGTTGTTTTATTTTATCCATGCTTACCCTTACTGAGAATTTGAGCTCACCATTTATATGTTTTCTTTTAGCATGGATATAAAGAATGGTTTTAGGTAAGAAAAAAGGGGAAGATCTTTATGGGAGATGTTGAAGATATTTCACCATGATTAGAAGATTATGTTCTGTGTTTCCAAAGCCACTAAACTATTTCAGTCCTTGAGTGTTGGTTTTTGTTATGTATTAAGTATTCTTTAAAAGTAATGTAATGTTAATGTACGTCAAGCCATGGGTCATTATAGGAATTTCATCATCATTTTCATGGGAAATGAGTTCCAGGTATGTTCCCTTATTTTAGGTCATTAAATTCTAGAACTAAGCTTTCTTGTATAAGAATATGTCTATTTTCAAAATTATATTTGTGATTTTGATACCCATTTTTATAATTAAATTATATTATTAATATATTTTTTGGATTTATATTATTTCAAGTGATATTTCATTTACTAGTCAATTATTTTTTGATCTACTAGGGTTACTTTTCGGGATTCAATTAATTTTATAAAAAATAAAGCCTTGTTTTGAAAATGTGTAATGTGTTTTTATTATGTAAATTCCACCCGTAATGCGATTGCACATTTTTTGATTTTTTTATAGATCTTACAAGTGAATTATTTTTTATTAATTATCAATATTGTTTGGGTCTATTTATTTCAAGGGTTTATCTCAGTGATATGTCGGTTTCTTATTTGATTGTTATAACATTAATATATAATATCATGACTATTCAATATCCTCCCTTTAGATACTTAATGGGATGACTTGTGTAGATCAATGGTAAATAGAAAGATTAGTTATATGCTTTTTGAGCTAATACATTGGCTATAACTCCGTAGATTGGTTTATGCATGGGATATGAGGAGTTCCACCCAGTGAAGCTTTTTGTGTGCAAGTCAGGGGTTATTTTTATATTATTTCATTATAGGATAACATACGGTTCCACCCTAGGATATCTAATATTGTCTCGTTATTACCTAAAGTATTTTATTGTGATGTATCATATATTAAATTGTTTTTATCTTGTATTTATTGATATGCTAGTTTTTTATTTTATGGTTCTACTATGATTCTTTCTTGATACATGACGTAGTGATATTGTGATTGAAATTATAATTGATTTTGAAACTATGAATAATTTTTTTATTCATAATATATACAAGACTTAACTAAGTTCATTATTTTTTTTAAAATTTTACATGGTTTTCGTTCCATTATTATATATTATATATATTTAGAAAAATAATATCAAATGGTGAATAATGGAAAATAAGTTTCTAAATAATGTAAATTTTTTTGTAAAGTAAGGAGGATTGTTGAGGATTTATTTATTTTCATAATATTAAAATGTAAATAATTATATTTTATATACATTACTTTCAAAATTGAATTTTATGTTTCTCATATGAATGGAAAAGTGTGGATTCTTTATGGTATCACACAGGTAATTAATTAAAACCCTATAAACACACGTTCAAAACTATATAATTTTGAAGTCTTATATAGCTGTACATGATATTATTTCCTTATTTGGTGTTATCGATAATTATTCAAGTGAAATGTGTACTCAGTATGTAGAAGTAGACTTTGTTGACATAGATATACCTCATTTCATATTTCTAATTATTATGAATCATGTTGAATTATATTTTGTAATGGACACATAATGTTTAATGTGTACTTTGCATATTTTATCATTTAAAAAAAATATCTGTATGATTTTTTCAAAATATATTTTTTAATGTTATTTATATTGGTTTAAATAGAAACAATACCCAGGAATAAGTGTTTCAATGATCCCAGTCGACTCAAAGAAGATGTTCCCATGAACACACAAACACCTGATGATAAAAAAGGGACCCCCACTATAGTATCTAGGACACCCTTCATCTACCCCCATTAGTGTTTGCACCCCCTCTATCTACACCCACCAGTATCTGGCACAACCTACTTCTCTATTTCATCAGCATCTTGGAGATTTCCTCTAGATTCAGTAGGTTCGCATGCAGTGAATCCACAATAGGTGAAGATGTAACCACTCATGTTCTATATTGAGAATATCATAGGGTAACAATTATTGGTAAAAATTTTAATGTGAATAAATTTATTTTAGATTTATTATATAAAATTTTCATAAAATATGGAAAAATATTACTATGGAGACAAATATTAATAGTTCATATCCCTGGAATCTGAATCGGTTGAAGATATTTGTTCCATTTGATTATTATCGGGTCCCTAAAAATGATGATTCATGATTATTTAGCCATTTGGTGGCTGAGGTGACAACCCTTCTTATTGGTTCATATGCCTCAATATTGGAATAATCGTGTATTTTATTCCCAAATAAATGTAATTATAATACATTATTCCTCAATTTAATTCCATTAGTTAATTAAATTCTTGTATTTAAAAAATGAATCTATTTGTAAAGATGTTATTCCACAATACCATTGCTGATATTATCACCTGAAAGTGGATGTTGAGATATTTTCCTAAGAAATGGAAATATTTTAAAAGGAAATCATGGAATGAAAAAATGAAACATTATTAAACACTCAATATAAGTATGATAATGTACTAAAAGGGGTTCCTAGAGAGAAGTGGATGGTGTTTGTTAATATCCATTACCATGAAAATAAAATCGTATTCCATAATATAATATAATATTAATCTAATTTTATATATAAGGATATAAAATTGTATACATTAAAATTAAATTACATGTAATTTATGTAATTTCCAAGCACAACGGAAGCAAATTGGTGGGTCTTACCAACTTAATATTAACGTTAAGTAACGTTCAATCCGAGATCCATCATGATATAAAACACTAGATCTATGAGATAGAACGAAGAACGAAAAACAATAGAGGGAATCCCGGAACCAAAGAGATATGATCATCATATGTTGGTTATAATTAATTTAATTAATTTATAAGAATTACCTCGGTTGAATTCTTTTTTCGTTGATGTCTCTGGTCATGATCCTATAATCCATCATTGTGACGTAGAATCCAAGTGTAGGATTCATATAGCGGTAATCCACACGTGTACCACATATCTCTGGATGTCCCCGAAGGGATATCTGGGTGCTAGAGTGGAAGAAACGTCTCTTGCGATGTCTGCCTTCGATCTCCTTGATCCGATGGAGGATCTCTCTCAGTCATGAGAGTGTTCTTGGAGGAAGGAGTTCTTTCAGCCTTGAAAAAATTCTCCAGAATTTTTGTGCACAATGATTAGGGAAATGTGTTGGGGTTGTGAGGATATTTATAATCGGGTTTGAGGTTTATAGAGTTATGACAATAAAAAAATGCATTAAATGTTTTATTTATTTCAATAACTCTCCTGGAAAACCCCCATGTCGAATCATTATTCCTTGACATGCACCTACGCTGATTAGAATAAATATCATTTACTAAGACAATAATATTTCCTCAAAATCCTGACTTGAAAAAATACACGGCGTGTAATCATAAATATACAGTGTGTACTTTTTTTCCTAAAGGAAAACTACATGGCTCGTAATCATTAATAATTAGCGTGTACTTGTTCTTCATTCCCTTTCAAAATTGAAAACTACTTTGCTGGTAATCATTAATACACGATGTGGACAATATTTCATTTTATTCTTCCTCCAATATTAAAACGATCTAGGATTAAATGAATTATTATTAACCCACATACGAGAATAATCATTATTCTACTTCAGATACTTGGATACACTTAGTGTGTGACCCTCTAGGGATCTTTCTCATTGGCATTAGGCGGGCATGACTGAAGTCCAAGATTACTGTCTAAAAACGGGTCAAGGCACCCAAGAGAAATAAGTTGATGCCGCTTTGACATGTAACCTCATATGAACGGTTACTGTGTAATGTAATCTATTTGACTCAATATCTCTAGTCAAGCAGGTTGCATGCTACTTCCATCAACCCATGTTCTTGATTATTATTTCTTTGAATTACCAGAATTGAACTCATCCATACCTTACCATGGCCATGGATTCATTTAAGCTATATCAATTCCATCAAATGGCATGGGATATCAACTTCCATTGTGGAACAGAATCTAAAAATCCTTTATCTCATTATCTATTAATGTAGTATTACTCGTGACACACCCAACGTATCCTACCTCGCTGCGAATAGTGTGTCATCACAGTTTTCATCAATAATCTAAGTGCGCAAGTTGTAATAACCATTAATAAAAATCATAAAGTCTAAGGTCCAATACACACATATGAAGATAGGAACATCCAAAGACACTATGAAATGTGGATTTCCTACTGGTGTTTCTCATTCTCGCAATATCCTCCTTTATATTACCAAGGGCGCACACCATGAGAAGGTGCCTTAAAGTTTTATGAGTCTTCACCCCTAATGACTTGTATTATATTCTTCCTTCAAATAACATTATCCGGCCATATAACATATATTCCATAATAGTATTATGGCACTTCTAGGTTCTCATCATAGCAGGGATCCTCTATGACCCTTTAATGCAAGATTTATCCTTAAGACATTATCACAAGCATTGTTACGCAGAAGAATAATCAAGAAGTGATAAGTATTTTATTAATGAGTAAATTAAAAAGTAGTTGGTTATAGGTCACCAACTCCAATAGACTCCAACATGGACTAGATCCAACTGCTAACAACCTTTAACCTTCTAGCTATCACATGATATTCATGCTTCTGCTGAGATAGACCTTTAGTCATGGGGTCCACCACATTCTTTTCCGTGGACACTCTACTCACTGGAAATTCACCCCTTTGATAAAAATCACCCAAGAGGTGATATTTTCAGAGTAAGTTCTTTTTCCATTGATGTGACATTGGTTATTTTTAAAGAGCCACCGGTACAGTATTATCACAATACAATGTGATAGGATCTTTACTGCTAGGCACCACATCAAGATCTTGGACAAAGTTTCGAATCCAAAAAGTTTCCTTGGATGCATTAGAAGCTGGTATATATTCAGAAACCACTGGAGAATCGGCAAAAACTAGATTTTCTGAACTCTTCCATCTCACAGCTCCTCCATTGAGATAGAAAACCTATCCAGATTGTGACTTCAGATCGTTTTGATCTGTTTGAAAACCAGCATCAGCATACCCTCTGATGAAAATCTCGTCACCTCCTCCATACACCAAGAACATATCCTTAGTTCTTCTCAAATACTTAAGGATATTCTTAAAAGCCGACCAATGTTGTTCCCCTAGATCTTATTAATATATTCCTACCATGATCAATGCATAGGCAACATCAAGCCTGGTACATAACATGGCATACATGATGGATCCTATAGCCAAAGCATATGTGATCTTACTCATTCAATATTTCTCTTTTTGTGTGTGAGGGCTCATTTTCATAGAATGATTTAAGCCATGTGACACTGGAACCAATACCCTCTTGGATTGTTCCATACTAAATCTCTTTTGTATCGAGTAAATGTATGTACCTTGACATAGTCCAAGCAGCCTCTTGGATCTATCACAAATGATCTTTATCCCTAGAATGTAGGCTCCTTCACCAAAGTCCATCATGGAGAAACACTTGTTCAACCAGTACTTAACTGACTGTAAGGATGGTACGTCATTTCAAATAAGAAATATATCGTCGACATATACTACTAGGATAATGACCTCATTCCCATTAAACCTATTATGAACACATGGATCACATTTGTCCTTAATGAAAACAAATTTCATTATGGCTTCATCAAATCGAATGTTCCATGACCTGGATGCTTGATTTAGTCCATAAATGGATTTTGGAAACCGGAAAACCCATTTGGCTTCACCTGGTGTCACAAACCCTTCTGGTTTTGTCATATAGACATCTTCCTGAAGGTTCCCATTAAGGAATTCTGTTTGGACATCCATTTTTCAAGTCATGTAGTCATGGTATGCAACTATGGAAAGTATGATTCTCATGGATGTAAACATTGAAGCTAGCGAGAAAGTTTCATCATAGTCAATTCCTTGAATCTGTCTGAATCGTTTAGACACTAGCATTGATTTATAGGTGCTAACATGACCTTCAATGTCCAGTTTTGTCTTGAATACCCATTCGCATCCAACAGGCTTTACATAAACTCTCTCATCAACTAGAACCTAGAGTTGGTTCTGATACATGGAATCCATCTCAGAATTCCTAGCTTCTAGCCATTTTGCAGCTTATTTTCTTTCTACTGCTTCCTTGTAGGATAGAGGTTCATCATTGTCCAACAATAATTATTCACCATCCTCGGTGACTAGGGAACAAAATCTATATGGTTCCCTTACCTCTCTTGAGCTCCTATGCAGTACTTGTGTTTTTGGAACCTCTTCCATAGGGATATATGGAACTTGTTCCTGTACCAACTCATGTGTATATTGAGCATAAACTTCTTCTAAGTCAATATTTCTCCCACTATCCTTTTTGAGGATGTTATCCTTATCAAGAAAGGCAGATTTTCTGGTGACAATCACTTTCTTGTCTTGAGGGTTATATAGATAATATCCTTTTTTTCCTTGGGATATCCTATAAAGATACTCCTCATGCCCCGGGGTGATAGTTTGTTGCCTAATAAGGCCTTAAACATCTCCTCGCATCCCCATACACATGTGTGTGAAAAAATGGGGTTTTTTCCATTCCATAACTCTGAGGTAATTCTATTTTCCACCTTGGTTGGTACTCGGATTAATGTGTATGCTGCAGTTTGTAATGCATATCCCCAAAAGGATAATGGAAGATCTGCATGACTCATCATCAACCTCACCATGTCCAACAAGGTGCAGTTCCTCCTTTCACTAACTCCATTCCACTATGGTGTATAAGGAGGAGTGAACTGAGATTGAATCCTAGACTCCCATATAATATTTTTGAACTCTTGTTTCAGATATTCTCAAACTCAATCTGATAAATGTTTCTTTATCTTCTAACCAATCTAATTCTAGACTTCATTCTTGAATTCCTTAAATTTCTCTAAGGATTCTGACTTATACCTCCTCAAGTGGAAATAACAATATCTACTCAAATAATCAATAAAAGTAATGAAGTAAGAATATCCACCTCTAAATTCTAGTAGAAGTGGTCCACATACATCCGTGTGTACCAATCCTAGAAGCTCTGTGGCCCTTTCACCCTATCCACCGAAAGGCGGCTTGGTCTTTTTTCCTTGTAAACAAGCATGACATATATCAAGTGGTTTTAGCTCAGTAGTGTCTAAATTGCCATCTTGGAAGTGCTTTTTCAAGTGCTTCTCATTTACATGACCAAGGTGGTGATGCCACAATTGGGTGATGTATGATTCATGTGAGTTTGTTTCATCATCGATTTCCAACACTTGGTTTTTGTAGTTTAATACATATAAAGAATTGGTGTAATGTGACATACCATAACATACATTGTTTTTATAAAAGAGACAACACTTATTTCCAAAATTGAAAATAACTCCAGCCATGTCAAAACAAGATATAGAAATTATGTTCTTGGTAACACTGGCCACATAATAATAGTTATGTAAACCAAAATCATGCCAGTCGGCAATGAGAGGTGGTAGTCACCAATAGCCAACATATCCAGCCTTGTGCCATTGGAATTTCGATGATCCACCTCTCCTCTGGAAGTCTTTCTAAATATAATTGGTTCCTGCATTTTAATAAGTATGTGAGCCCTAAAAACTGTATCTAATAACAAATGTTTAGAAATAGAATGATTGAAATTGATAACGAATGCACCTTTAGCATTCCCATGCTTCTGGGTGTAGTTTCTCTTCCAGTGGCCTTGCTTTCCACAAGAAAAACACACTGCCTCCCATTCCTTTCCCTTCCCCTGGATCTTCCCATTCTTGGAGGGATGGTGCTCGGGGGCTTCAAACCATTTATAAGTCCCTACCACTTTTCCTTGCCCTTCATTTTCTTATTCACTATAAGGACTACGGGTTTATCACACCCCATGTCCTAATCTACTTGGCGAATCAAGGTCAATATTTTCGATAGACTCTTCTCGTAATTTCTCATCTTATAATTGACAATCAAGATGGAGAAGGTATTGGGAAGTTATGATAGGATGAGATCTGTACGCAACTCATCCGGGAATTTAGTCCCCAAGATGTCCAGGCGTTCAATGTAGGCAACAAACATGACTACTTGAGGCCTACCTGCAGAAGAATCTCCAAGATTAGTTGTCAAAAATGTATTGGAGATCTCATATCTCTCTTGTCTCACATTCTCTTAGTAGAGATCCTTAAGGTGAGACATCATTCTATACGTGTCCATGTTTTCATGTTGCTTTAAGAGCTCATTTGACATGGACGATAGAATGAAACACTGGACACCTGTGGCATCATCCATTTGTTTCGTGAAGAAAGATATTTTCTCACCACCAGCCTCTTTTCCAGGCGCAATTGGAAAATGCTCTTTCTACACATACAATTTCCTTTGGTGGAGAGGGATGACGTGTAAACGCCTTTGCCAGTCTTGGAAATTAGTGTCGGTGAGAAGGTTTTCCTTCTCGAGTATGGTTCACAATGATATGTTTGAAGTCATTTTCTTTCCGTTTCTGCAAATTATAATGAGAAAAGGTTTATTACTTTATTACACAACTGAGACAAATAAAAAAATTAATAGTTATTGGTCTCCCACTATTTTATTAAAATCTAATACCCCTCAACATTAACTTCAAAACATTCTATTTCCTGAATATTCTAGTGGCAAGAATCCATATTTCCATTTGCATTGCCCCAACTAGGGTTGGTCAAGCAATTTTAAGGGTTTTAGGTAGGCATTACAAATTCTAACCACATTAACTCGCAGCTCCTTGATCTGTTGAGTGGACTCCCAAATCCTGAAATCCTTTTATTTTGGATTTCATCAACCTTTGCCTCTCTCTCACACCAAGTCCTATTATGGCAGTCAAACCTTGATGTGAAACAAGTTAAGTCAATCCAAAACCTTGAGTTAGAATTCCCCGATAATTGCAACCACCCCAACAAGTGTTGGTCACACACTTTTAACTATGGTTCGATTCTAACCAAGATTATGGAAGGCTATACTGACATAATATTTCTTTGAGGGATTTTATCCTTATACGTAAATTTCTATTTTATTATCTTTGATTACATGCTTATTAATATTAAGTGGGATATAAATAATTGAATAACCTTGTGAATATAATATTTACGTATAATCCGGTCATTATTTTAGTTCCATCTTTCATGCTTGTTTAATTCAATAATTGTTTGATAGTGACAACACACTAACAATAAATAAACCATAAAATAGATAGAAATAAAATAAATGTTATGATCATGAGCTTTTTCTATTAGTTAGTTTATTAATCGGTTGATAAACTAACCTATGACCTAGGGGAGAAACACCTTGAACATTGATGTTTCTTGTTTATAGATTTCCACCTGCCCAACTTTGTATCTCCTTAGATTGGTTTCACCTTGGTTCCTGACTTGAGCTACCTCCACTATCTTGGGAGCTCCATCCATGACATATGAATTTATCTCACATGAAGGTGAGGGGTAAAAAGGGGTTTTACATAAAAGAAACCTTGGGAGTGCATTACCTACATATTAATGAGGAGATGGATCACATGCCAACAAATTTAATTTAAATAAATAAATTAAAAGAAACCACTCACACACAAAGGTCTCGGTCTAGCTCATGATCATCCATACGTGCAACGTTATTTATGCATAAATAAAAATAGCATTAAATTATTTAATATTATTTTTTAAGATAAATCACGCTCAAATCAATTAATTATCTTTAATTAATCAATCCTTTTATCTTAAAACCTTATTCTGAATTTCCATAAGATTATCATCTATCATAATTTTAAACAAATAAATTCATTTAAAATTATCTTTGTATGTAACTTGTACCTTGGGGGAAACCCGTTGACTTCCCGTTTATAACAACCCAATGAGTAAAATGAATATTACGCATATTGTTAAATTAAACACATATATATAAAAAATATATTATGTGTTGTGCCTTAGATTTACTCATGCACTATGGTACATGTCTCAAGGGTTTGTATAATATAATAATAAATTTTAATAAATCTGCGTAATATGGATGAGTACACGGTGTGTAGTTCCGACTACACGGCATGTAATATTGTTCACCGTCCATCTGAAGTACACACCTGAGGACATGGCTATTAATAAACTTCAGAAATTTTCAGAGTACACGACGTGTTCAGTGGAACACATGCTGTGTAGTTTCCCTGTTACACGGATTCTAGCCGGGAAAGCTGTGTACGAGGTACATGGTCCAACCCTAACCCGAAGGGACTACACGCCGTGTTCAGTTGGACTACACGATGTGTAATCCAAAACTATGTTCCACCTATTTGTGGTCAACAAACGATGTCATAAAGGACTTAGATAAGGTCAATACACAACCTGATTTGGCGGACCAGTCTGATGCATGAACCTAGACTACACGATGTGTAATTCTGAATACACACTGTGTATTCTCATGTTGTACATTCCGGAACGTTTGGCTCCTCCGGATGAGATCCTCTATTTTATTTTAATCAAAAAGTAAATGAAAAGGTCATTTTTGTATGGAGAACGCGAAATGATAGAGGTGGAAAAGATCTCAGGATTCAAATTTAATGAACAATTAACTTGAATTGAAACAACTAAATTAATAATTGCATAGATCACCAATGAGAAAATAAATAGTTATAATCAATGATATAACTTGGATCTGATACCACTTGTAGGTTCCGGGCGTAGCGGAAGCACATTGGTGGGTTTTCCCAACATTAATTTTAACGTTAAACAATGTTCAATCTGAGATTTCTCACGTTATAAGAGGCTGAATCTTCGGAATAGAATGAAAAATGAAAAACAGAAGAGATAATCCCAGAACCATAGAGATAGGATCATAATATGTTGGTTATAATTAATTCAATTAATTCACAATATTTGGCTTGGTGGAATTCTTTCTTCTTTGATGTCTCCGGTCACGATCATAGGATCCGTCGTTGCGTCGTAGAATCCAAGTGTAGGATTCCTCTAGCGGTTATTCACAAGTGTACCACGTATCTCTGGAGGTCACCGAAGGGATCTCTGGGTGCTAGTGTAGAAGAACCTTCTCTTGCAATTTCTGCCTTCGATCGCCTTGATCCGAAGGAGGATCTCTCTCGTTCTTGAGAGCGTTCTTGGAGGACGGAGTTCTTTCGTCCATGAAATAATTCTCCAGAATTGCTATCCACAACGATTAGGGAAAATTTTTGGGGTTGTGAGAATATTTATAATCAGGTTTGAGGTTTAAAGAGTTATGGCAATAAATAAATGCGTTATGTGTTTTATTTATTTCATTAACTCTCATTGAAAACCCCCATGTCGAATCATTAATTCCTTAACATGTTCCCACACTGATTATAATAAATATCATTTAATAAACCAATATTATTACCTCAAAATCTTGACTGGAAAAACTACATGGCATGTAATCGTAAATACATGTCGTGTACTTGTTTTCCAAAGGAAAAAACACACGACATGTAATCATTATTACATGGAATGTACATGATTTTAATTCCCCTTAAAAATTGAAAAGTACACGGCATGTAATCATTAATAAACGACGTGTAATTATTTCCATTTTTTTCTTCCTCCAACATTAAAATGATCTAGGCTTCCTTTAATAATTATTGAACCATGTACGGTAATAATCTTTATTCTACTTGAGATACTTGGATACACATAGTGTGTAACCCTCTAGGCCGCTCTCTTGTTGGCATTAGATTTTCTTTCCTAAAGTCCAAGATTACTTTCTAGAAACGGGTAAAGGTACCCAAGAAAAAGAAGTTGGGGCCACCTAGACGTGTCACCTCATATGAACTCTTACTGTGTAATGTAATCCCTTTGTCTCGATATCTCCAATCAAGTGGGTTGCATGCTAGTGTCATCAACCCATGTGTTCGATTATTCTTTCTTTGAATTCCCAGAATTGAACTCACCCATACATTACCATGGAAATGGATTTATTTAGGCTATATCAATTCCTTCAAAGGACATGAGATATCTACTTCCATTATGGAATAGAAGGGACAAATTCTTTCTCACATTATCTATTAATGCAGTATTACTCGTGATGCACCCAACATATCCTACCTCATTGTAAACAGTGTGTCGTCACGGTTTTTGTCAATACATCTAAGTGCGCGAATTGTAATAACCATTAATAATAATCTTAATGTATAAGGACCAATACACACGTCTGAATAAAGGAAAGTCCAATGACACTATGAAATGTGGATTTCATACTAGCGGGTCTCATTTTCATAATATCCTCCTGGATATTACCAAGGGCGCACATCATGAGAAGGGGCCTCAACATACCCCTAATAACCTATATTATTTCTGTCCTTAAAATAACATCATCCGGCTATAGAACATATATTCAAGAATTCTGTTATGGAACTTAAGGGTTCTCATCACAGCAGGGATCCACTATGACCTTTAAATGCAACAACTATCCTTAGGACATTATCACATGCATTATTACATAGAATAATAATCAAGATGTGATAAGGCTTTTATTAATGAATAAATTAAAAATTAGTTGGTTCTAGGACCCCAAATACAACGATTTAACACAAGAAGTATAAAGAATTCTTTTTTCAAGTCCATCTAAACAAATCAACCCCCACATTGCTAGTTCAAATAGCTTTTCAAGAAACTGATTAATTAGTTTAAATTTTTATATGATAAAATTATTTGTTTAATATATTTAATTTTTTATTTATCTTTTTTATAATGTATTCAATAAAATTAGGGAAACAAATATCCTAAGAGAAACATTGTTTATATGATCATACGAAATCAAATAGGATTTTTGTGAATGATCCCACCAATGAATTTTTCGTATAAATTCCTTTTGAATTGTAATAAATTATATCTAGCTGTCACTTTTTGAAAATTTATTTCTATAAATATTTATTATATTTGATTTATAAGTAAAAATAAAATATTTGGGGCATTCCAATCCCATGAAGCCCTTATCGATCTCATAGGATGATCCATCTGGTGTTGTCCTTGGGGGAAGGAGTGTCATCCTTGTGTGTCTGGGATGGGTTGAGGACCAGTACCATCTGAGGCTTTTGTAGGTCAATGGGGATTTCTTCCACATACAATATTTGTTTAAACTACTCCCTTCCCTAGGACATTTAAATGTAGTTTACAAAAATTGAAAGCATATCCAACAATAGGGGATCATATACAGTTGCAACATATGAAGGTCATTGCTTTTTCCTAGAGAATTAGTTGATTTATATCCGAAGATGACTAGATGTTTCCCAAATAATTTTTCATTAATGGATGGTTTAAGTAATTAGGTAAATCTAAAAACATTATAATAATTTACTACACATCATTTTCTTTTTTTAACTTTAAATTTAAATTTACTGCACTATTGAATTTTTAGTAAAATTTACTTATAGGTTTCAGTATTAAACAGTGTAGGCATAGAGAAGAAGATGTCGATCTTAGTTCAGAAGGTATTGATGAGGTTCGATGCTGTAGATATATAACTAAATTCATTAATGAATAACACAATTAAATGGTGATAAAGAAACCATGTTGTGGTTTTATGATGGTTTTTTATACAAATTGTTTTATTTGACATTCTATGGATGCTTTAGTTTTCTAAAACTCAACTTTAATTTATTATCAATTTATATATTCCAATATTTAAGAAGTAAAATATTTTTAAATTATAATGATATTTTCAAAGGTTAACATAAATGGTTTTCCTATTTTTTATATGTTTTACACATGTAGAATTATTTCTTGTATATACTATATGTTTGATAAAATTCCTAAGATTCTGTTTTTTATGAAATTTTAATAAATGTGATGTTTAAATTTTCTAAATGATTTCTAAATGACTCTAAAAACTATATATTATTTTGATTTAAAGGATTTTATATATAAGGTTTAATGGAGGTTGGTTGGGGAGTATGATTTAATTTTTTTATGGGTATTTTGATAAGTATTATGATATGTTTCCTCAATTCCATTAACTAGTTTTGTAGGAACCTTGGGGTATCTAGGAGGTACATAGAGAAAAAATTGTAATGATAGTCATGATGAGACTCGGAAACGCATCATATTGTGAATGAAAAGAACGAGATTTGGGGAGTGATACATAGTGAGGCTATGTTTCAGAAATTCTAGAGTTTATTTTTTAGGAACATCATTAATAGGTCATAATATATTTATAATTGAGTTTGTCTAGGATTGTCTCACTATAACCTATGGTATTTCCCATGATATATAATTGAAATGTATTCCTTATTGTTGAGTGTTGATTACTTATTTGGTTACTTTATTTCTAATTTTATAATACTAGACTTTGATTTTCATTATATTGAATATACTCTTTTATAATTTTTCTACTTTATCATAGTTATTTATTCATTTTCATTAAAAATTCATTATGTTTCATGTGTCTTTTAGAATTATTAATTTACTTATTTCATTTTTTATTTGGTTTAGACATTGGTTACATTTTTGGTGTTTTTTATGGATTAGTTTTCTCTATATTTTATTTTCAAATGGAATTTAATTTAAATGAAAAACTAAATATTTGAAATAAATTTATTCTTTTCTTGGGTTTCTCTCATTTATACCACCTATATTAATGTCTCTTGATATTTGATTTTTTTTCAAGTTCGACATGTTTATATTATTTTACTCCTTGTTTCATTTCTATTTATATATGAAATTATTTATTATGATATGGATGGAAGTCCAATGTTTGGATGCTATATAATCTAATTTTATTATTCTATTAATGGTTATAATTTGATATTTTTCTTGTTTTTTATTTTATGGTGCTTCAATTTTTTTTTTGAAATTTTTTTAAACATCATTTTATATTGGTGGTTTATACTGCCACAATATATGGTCAAAATTTGTTAATGATATTTTAAATAACTTCTATATGTTCAAATGTTTTTTGCAACATTTTAAACATCCTCTATATAATATTAAGTCTAGTAGTAGTTCAAAACACTTCTAACATATCAATAGTTTTTGAGATGAAAACTGCTACAACAATTGAATTGACGACCGCTTAAAAAATTCATGAAACTTATTATAAACCACTGCTAAATTGGAGAAAACGACACAATTTGGATGACGATGTTGGATTTTGAGGTAGTTTTAAAAAACCGATGTGAGGATTTCATTCTATTTTAGTGTTATAGAAATATATTTCATATTTAGAATAACCAATATATTTTCTGGATCTTATAGAGAATGTTATATAAAACAAGTCTACTAATATAGTCCATTTTTTGCGGTGAAACCATAAATTTTAGTAAGTTATGTGTGAACCATTGGATGTAATAAGGAAAAAGTATCATCGAATTTTTATATCAGAGTGACAATCTTCGAGTGAGAAATTAAATTTAATGGATATATAATGTAACACTATGATAATTTTATTTAAATTTTTATGTTAAATAATTTCATTTCTTTGGTATCTTTTATTACAGAAAACACCGAGTTTAAACAAACCGCATAAAATTATTAAAATATTATATATTCATTACAACCTAGTTGTTCGATTAATGGGTTTGAATTGTAATACATAAGTTAGAAAAAATATATTGTAAACATATTTATAAAATTAATTCATCTGTTATCAAATTACTAGAATTAAAAAAAAAATATTTGAAAATAAAAGTTATGTTTTTATGAAAAATTATTTTTATGCGTGCAATTTATTTTTCTCAATAATTTAAATCAATCACTATTATTAAATGATTTTAATGAAATTTTATATATTATTTACATGAAAAGATCTGTTAAATATTCAATAAATATATTATCGGAATAAGATAAGAATAAATCTAGTTTTATGTTTAAATAAATAAATATATATATATATATGTAATTTTTTTATTATAAAAAGTATTTTTTGTCGCATTTTTCACACTTAAGTTAAAATTAATTTATTCTATTCATAGGTATTGAATTAAAAAAAAATAATTACTTATTTATAATCAGGAGGATAAAATTTGGGAAATAGGACCCTTTTTTTTAGTTAATATGAATTGTAATCTTGGTAACATTTATCACCTCATTAAAGGGTAAATCGGTTGAATGTAGTTTATAAATAAGTTATAAGGATATAATTTTTCATCATAATTATTATTTGATGAATTTAAATGGACCATTACAACTTTATTCCCTAATTTGATTATTTTAAAGGAAAATTTTAAATGAAAATAACTAATACTTTTTTTAAATCAAATAATGTTGCAAAATGAAACCCTCTTAGTTTTAAATATAATTTTTGTTTTCCCATAGGTACAAAATCATTTTATAAATGAATAATAATAATTATTTTGTGAATAATGAAATTATATTCATTATGGTAAATTATTTATTATTTTTATCTATTATATAATTACATTAAATTCTTACACAATGGTAAAACAATATTTATTCAAATAATTGACAAATAAAATAAATAATTTTAAAATTATTAAAATTTATATAATTTTATTAAGTTATAGTGTTACATTAATTTAATAATTTAATATGTCATATGAGTGTTATTTTTAAATGTTTTATTCAAATTAAAATTATGTCTTTATTTCTTTAAAGTCAAATTAAGTGAAATTGTCGAAATTGATAATAATAATATTGTATCCAAATAATGTTCTATTAAGTTATTTAAAAATAAAAAAACACATTAAATAATAAAATATGGAAATCAAATGGTTGAAAATTTCATAACTTTTACAATTATGGGACAATTTTAACCCTTTATATAAAAATTAAAACCATTTATTATTAAAAATATGTTATGGTAGTTAAAATCAAAATTGGTAATTTAAGGGTTAATCAAAATGATAAGGTTTAAACTGACATAAAAACTAGTCTAAATTATAATGTTTTAGGGATTAAAACCTTATCCAACCATTTCTATGAATATCTATCCAATTTGAATCATTTTTATTTATAATTACTTTATTTTAATTTAATCATTTGTGAAGTTCTAAAAACCCCCTAGCCTCAATTATAAAAGGAAACCTCCTCCCTCAATTATTTACAAATTATTTATCATTATATCTCAAATAAATCAACCAATTTCCATTATAAAATCACATAGACACATTATATAAGTTTTTTTCGTCCCCAAAAATAAACACTAGATTTCTTTATATGCGATCTAATGGATCCGCTTCAAAGAAGAGGTAATCACCTTAACTGATCAATTTATTTTCTACTATATTATACCTCATCTAAATATGTGGTATTTTTTATAAAATAATAAATTAAGTATCCTAAATATTCTTAAATTTTATTATGACTATGAAAACACTATTATACACACACTTTCCAATAAAATGGGAAGTGAATGTGTCGCTCGTGCATACATAGGATTTACCGTCTTCACGCAGAGAGACTATTGAATTCTAAATTCCATATTATATGGATGATTAATATGATAGGTATAATATTTATATATGATATTTATAAAAAAAGTATACCTTTTTAATGAAAATATGATGTCTACCTTCTTACCAATAAATCCTTTGGGAAGTGATAACATTGTTCGTGTGTACGTGTGGACTGCCACTTTCACAAAGGGAGGTGATTCATTTTTCATTTATATTTTACTCTGATTGTAATGAAGATTGTTTTGATGAATATATATGATATAATAATGATATTATAAAGGTGAATTAATATTTACCTGTCTTTAGTTCTATTCATTGAAAAAATAAAACAAAGTTCATGCGTGCATACAACCTACCATCTCCATGAACGGTGTAATTAATTTTTATATCTCTAATATTAATGTATCTATATAAATATTCATATAATGGATGTATATTATGTTAATATAATTATTAACCTGTTTATAATTATGAAACTATGATCAATATTCAAGGAACCTTACCATGGAACTGAAATACTCATGATAAAGAAAAGTTAACCCCTAGAAATGAAAATTTTAAGGAATTATTGGTAAAAGGGTTGTTGAAATGTTATAAAGGGGTCATATATGATATTATAAGTATAAAAATGACTATTAAATGGAATTATAATAAATTTAAACTTATTATAAATGTTCTTATAGTTATTTTGAAGCAAGGGAAACTCAAGGTTAATGTTTTATGTTCCAATCTCATTGTTTATTAGGATTGTTTATCATTATGTTATAATTATGAAATATTATGATGAAACTCTAGATATAATTATGAATATTATTATAATATAGTCATTTCTTGAAATAAATATTTTCCTTTCCTTTTTCTCCCCTTAAATACTCAGTAGACCAAAATTATGTTTTTAAGGAAAACAGACTTCATATATCTCTTCATTAGAAAAAACTTTTTCTTTGTTATATATGTTTTCTAAAAATGTTTTAATGAATGTTTTTACTATTATACGATGATTTTTTAATTTAATTTTTACCCATGTTTTACTTTTTATAATTTCTTCCAAAAGGAATCATTTTTTTTCATTTTCCAAATGAAGTACTTTGTGTCTATTCCAATGAAAGTATGTATACTATATATTTTAACTTCTATGTCAAGAATGGATTTACTATTATCATGGATAGTAATTACATTGATGCATTATTTACAATTTCAAAAGGATCTTTTCAAATAAAAACTTTTCATTTTTAATTTCATAGTTTTTAATAAGTGATTTTAAAAATGGAATAGATATTTCCTTTAAGAATATTTTAATAATATTTTAATGGTATTTCTAAACACTAACGACAAAAACCATTGATTTCAATTTTGATTTACAGTGGATATGAACAAAGGATACCATACTTATTCATTATCTTTATTCATTATAAATATCATGATTAAATGTTTATGGAAGACATTTCTTTTCAACGGGTTATGCTATGATGAAATGAAAAAATGTTTAGGAAACCCATTTCATTTCCATGAGTTATAATATGATGATATTTTTATGAAGCCCATTTATTTTCATGAATATGATATATTGAATTGTGTATAATATTTAGGAAGAAATATGTACGATTTTCATTATCTGATGGGTGGGACCTATATCTCCCTCTAATGCATTGGGTAAAGATAGATATCATATGAGATAAATGAGACTAGAATAGGGAATGAATCTAGCTTAGTAAGGTTATTTCTATACTATTATAGTCTTAGGAATTAAACTTTACTACTATGATTGTTTGGGGATTGAACCCATTCCACTATGATAGTCTTGTAAAACATCCTTGAATACTAATGAAATGATTTTCTTTGCTTATGTGTATGCCATAATTCCATGTATTATGCCAATGTTATGATTCCATGGATTGTGTTCTTTGATTCATTAATTATTCTTGTCTTATAAACTACCATGATTTATTCCATGACTCATAATTATGATTTGTGATATACTGTGTATTGTTCTAAATGTTATAATCATGTTCTCATACCCATATGCTCATGTTTTTATTATGTAATCTTTGATATCTCCCTTGTTTTTCCTTACTAAGAATCTGAGATCACCCTTTTTTATGATTCCATTATTCAAGATACGAATAAAGATATTATATTTTATATGTAATAGAAGGGTTCTATTTATGAAGATATATGTGGGAAAAAAGGTAGAACTATTATGAACCATTTTTTTACATGTCTATGTTTCCAAAGGTAGTAGTGCTATACAATATTTTCATGGATCATTATTCTATGAAATTAATATTCAATTATTATAATGTAATATCTATGTATTAGAAGTATGGGTAACTATAAAAACGCCAATAAACATGGTCCATCAAGTCATGACTATCCAAATAATCGTTAAATAATGGAATTCCTATAGTCAAACCACCCAAACCAAAATCAAACATCAATCAAACCAAAATGATCTTACCATAAGACCCAAGAGGATGGAGACCAATCGAGGTATCTCCACAAGTTATAATTTTTCTAAAATGGTTAAGCAAATGAAAAAACTAATAAGAGAATGACATCACCAAAAATCCCTATCCTCTAACCATAGTCCACCACTCCAAGGAAACCAATAAAAATCCCAAATAATTAACACCATTATGATCATCCAAATAGTCCAAAATTAATCTCATAAAACTATTACAGAATCCATTAGTGTCTTCCCATTCAAAACATGCCAAAAAAACATTTAAAACCCATCTCTAATAAGAAATAAAACTGGTAATCACCTCAACCCATCACTCCACACGGGTGAATTTGGATGTTAAAAATTCGACACTGTATCATGAAGAACCCATAAAAAATAGTACCCTTAGTTTCTCACTGAAAGGAAAATATTTTCCTGATTTCCCAAGAATTGACCCAGAGGCCTCCCAGGTGTAGCATATCTAGAACCAACCTTAAGCAGCCCACAACCAGAACCACATGGAATATTACTATAATTTTCTATCATCACAACTAAATTTTCCCAAATAAATTGAATTAAAATCAACTTCAAAGAATTAATAGGAATAAAAAACAACCAATTTTATATTTGAGAATCAAATAAAAGAAACACCTTAAAGAATATTCCAAATCCTTAACAAAATTCGAATTCACTCAAGGAACCCACAAAACAAACAATCATAAAACCCCCTGAAAGTGACCCAAAAATACTGAAAAGGGAATGATATAAGAGTAGAAAAATATCTAAATCCACCACTTTATTCAGATTTTGAGTAGAGATAGAAATGAGAAAATCCTTTAATAGGGTAAAAAAGGATAACTAGGATTTCCATCCTTAGAAATATGCCTCGTAATTTCATTATTTACCATTTGAGGAGGCATATAATAAATAACATAAGATATGAATATATTAAAATCTTTTCTAAAATTTTTATAAAATACATCCCCATCACAAACACAAGGGAAAATATAAAAAAATATAAAATCACCAAATCAAAATGAACCTTCCAGCAATCACATGAATTTTTTTTAAACAATTGATTTCTAACATTATGAAAAATTTAATTTTATATACTAATACAATTGAAAAATATACCAACCTTCTTTTAAAATAGGGTACCCTTGGAAAAACCTTATTTAATTTATGAAAAAAATGAACCATTTTATTACATTATTATAATAAAAATATCCCAATGATTTTTTTTCACTTTATTATGATTTAAAATTTTCTCTCCATAGAAGAAAATATTTTGAAACCAATTTTGAAAATGTTCAAAAAAATTTTACAGTATTTTCCCCAATTATCATAATAAAATCAAGAACATTATAAAATTTTTAATTTAAAACAAGGGAATCATTTCAAACTGATACACACCCAAACATGATTTAAAAAAAAATTATCTATACAATTTACCTTTTCATGTAAATGGGAAATCAGTACATTAAACACATACTCAACATACTAAAATATCAAACCAAACCCCAAAAAAATCCATTCTATGAACATAAAACACCATCAAGACCATATCTATTTCATATCCAATATATGGGAACCAATTTTTGATAAATAAAAATCCAAGATGGATAAAAACATGGTTTAGAGGGATTCAATGTAATGTATAGTTTGGCCACATAGTTTTCTGGCCATATGTAAGACAACCCATATCTTTTATACACTTAATTTCATGATTTTTTATATAAATATACACATAATAAAATCCCAAATAATGATATGCCTTGTTTATTTTTAAATAAGGTGCATATCACAATATATTTAAATAGGGAAACAATGAAAATCATTAAAAAATCATAACATTACGTTAAAATAAATTGATCTTCTAATACTACATGTGATAACATGAGGATGTACATAATGAAGGGTTGAAATATAAATACCAATAAGGTAATAATAAAACCACAATATGAACTTAGGTGGGAATAAATGATACAAATAAAAATGTGAGATTCTTAATCATATACATCGACGAATTTCATAAGATGATAACTTCAATACATCAATGGAATATGGCAACAAAATAAAACTTGATATCATAATAATAATTCAAGGATAACCGATGAGACATCATAACATAGTGCGATTCGACTATCTTTCTTTTAACCATACAAGGAACCTCATGATATAAAAACCATAACAAATTCATTGGAGGGTGATATAATTATGGGAGCACCCGTCATAATCATTTATGTACATGAAATTGTGTTGCATATAGTTTACAAAACATAATAAAATGTTTAATAAAGTTAAATCCCATAATTCAGGATTTTGGGTTAGTGACATGAATGTGCACAATAAATTAAGGGTATGTAAGACTATGTGAATACCCTCAATTTTAAATTGGGGTAGGTATTCATAAAAGAAATGTTTTTACTAGAAAATAACGAAATATTTTTTAGTGAAATGGGTGTACATAAATGTTCATGGAAGGGATTAATGAGAGTGAAATGTGGTGTTTAATTACATCAGAATAATAGTAATAGTAAATTTATGCTTAAAACTACTTTTCAAAATGAAAATTTTGAAATCAAATGGATTAATACAAAGAAATTACATGAATAAGGAGGAAGATGAATAGAATCCCTTAACTTGATAGGGGCCTCTAAAATCATGAGAGGATCTTCTTAAGATATCGAGGACCCATTGGGAAATATTTATAGAGAGATATAGAGAGTAAATTAACAGTCAATTTATTTGGAGTGAGGTGGAAAGGGAATATGGGTGGGTATTTATAGAAAATGAGATAAAAATTCTATTGTAATTTCTAAACATATGTTTGGACTCTATGTAATAAAATAACCAAAACTAAAAACCATCCCATTTTTTTACCAGGTTTCCTTACAAATAAGATTTTTTCCCAATATTTTATTAGTTTAGGAAATAAAATCAATAAAAATTACACCATTCATGATGTGGATGTGAGTCATGTTCATAAAGAATTGTTTTCAAAACAATAAATTATAATAAAGGATATGGGGGCTTCATTATACATGTTTAAAATTAGGGAAATTACTTCAAAGAAAAATTATTTTAGATGATAAAAAAAATTTGGAATAAATTTCTTATATGTAATATATTACCTCAAATTTGGGCCATTATGATGTCATAATACAAATTGAATATTTTTAATGTATTTAATTTTTACCAAAAAATCCAGCTGTCTCAAAAAATTAAGAAAAATTAAACATTTAGTAATTTTTATTTACTATATTCATAAATAATATTTAAATTAATAAATTAAATTTCAAAATATATGAATTTATACTTTTAAATAAATATTCGTAATTGTTGAAAAATGTTGGTTTTTATTGCACGAATAATTTTTTGACCCTTACAAAAATTATATGGGAGATCATTGAATTATATTACCAATTATATTTAAATTAATAATATTTAATAATACTATTTTATAAAAACAAAATTTATTCCAATTTAGTTAGATTTATAAAAAATAGTTATTATTTTGAATGTACAAATATTTCCTTATAATACAATTTTGGTTGATTTTCACAGAAAATATAATTTTAATAAAACTCATTAATTATGTGTAAATTAATATTAAATGGGGATAAATAAAATTATTATTTTATAAAAATAAAAAATAAAATGTCATAATACTAGGTTCACGATACATTACACCTTATTACACCAGTATTCACCCTAAGGGTAAGGTGAGTAATGATAGAACATTCATAGGGTGGCTCGATGAACTTATTTTGGAAATGATCTCTAAATTCTTTAAATTCTCCCATAAACGAGTTGACTTGAGTTTCATATATTAAATAAATAATTTGGATTAGTGAATGGAAAATATTAATGATTCCATATCTCTCATAAACTACAAAAAATTTGATCCATAGGATACAATTCTACTAGTTGAAGCCATCATTTCTTCTTTCCCTATCATGTAGATTTTATATAACCCTTAATATATACTCATATTAACATCCAATAAAGAATTTCCATTTTTACAATGGTTATGATTTTTAATGTTCTTTTAAAATTAAAAATAAATGTACCTATTTTATAATATACCAAAATATCAAATTAAATATAATGAAATTGTATTCATTAACTTCATTACATAATAATGAATATATTCATTTGGAAGGGAACTTCATTTATAAAATTTTGGGTCATTAAATTATTCCACCCTTCAGAAATATCGACCTTCAAAATTTCAATTCATACACTAAAATAGTTGAGGATATTTTTTTTCACTACCTCTTCTGGTTCCCATGTTGCCAATTCAAACTAGTTCTTCAACTCTATTACTCTTACATGGTGATTTGTATTATTTTAGATACCTTTTTCTCTATTATCTAAGTTATTCAATGGCCATTCCTCATATGAAATATGATTCTCCAAAGTACCACCTAAAGATTCAATACATACGAGGGGTCTGGTATGTAGTTCTTTAAGAGGGATATAATGATCAAATAATATACTTGACATGGGTTAGGTGGGAGTGGTTTTCAATAAGACACAACTTTGATGTGATCAAGGAACTAAAACTGGATTATATGTATAGAAATAATATTTATCTTCTTTTCAAAACTCATGACTATCTTTTAATGTGATATAAGAATGAATACCTTATCTTTGACCTTAAAAAGATGGTCTCATCCATGATTTTCTATGTAGCATTTCTGTCTATATTTCAAATATTTTATTTGAAACTGAATAGTTTTAACCTTCTATATCACTTATTAGATTTTATCTGGTCTCATTATATTCCACTCAATAACTTCATCCTTGAATGTTCAATTTTGACACCTCTCCCCGTATAGAGCCTCATAAGGACCCATTTAAATTATAGAATGGAAAATATCAGTATATGAGAAATCAACCACATGAAATTGATAATCCCAATAAAATTATAAATCAATTTAACATGATCTAAATATATCAACTAGAGATTTACATTTTCTCTCATAATGACTATCCATATGAGGGGGACAAAAAATACTAAAACTCATCTTTATATCTAATGCATGTGAAAGATTCTCTAGAACATAATGGTAATCCTTTTATATTCATCAAATTTAATGGAGATTGTTCCACCATTTACTAGTACCACTTATCTTTTGTATATTATAATGATTTGTTCAATAGAGAAATAATCATTTATAGTAATTAAATAAGCTAAATTTGTAAGGTGATCAACTACCAATTAAATGACTATATTGTCTATATATGTCTTGGGGAGTTCTGTTATGAAATCTATGGTTATGTTTTCCCATTTACATACTAGTATGGGAAATGGTTGCATAATACCCTTATACATTTTTCATTCAGCCTTGAATTGTTGGAATACCAAGCATGAGGATAAAAATTCTACAATATCTATTTTCATGTTACCCCATAAGAATTTTGGCATTAAATATCAATATATTTTATTATTTACAAGGTTAATATTTAAGTATGAGCTATGAAAATCATCCATAAGTTCATTATTTAGTTTGGGTTTTAATGGTACACATATCTGGGTTCCAAACCTTGTCACTCCATCTTTAGTAATGTTTAAATTCAGAATATTTTCCCGCATTATGTATAGCTCCCCATCATCATTTTGGGACTACTTAATTCTATCAAGAATGGATGGTTGGGAAGTTTCTAGAGGAAGGTAGGATGAAATTCCTTTAATGATTCCCAATTCCATACTTTTCAAGTCCTATAATATTTGATCCATTTAAATCCTCATTGTGGATATTGTTATGGTATTATATTTACTCATAGAATTTACCACTTTTTTCCTTCATAGGATGTTAATGGATTAAACAGTCATAATCCTGGATTATCTCTAACCACCTTCATTGAAGCATATTGATACCCCTTTGTGTGAATATATATTATAGGATCACATGATCTATATATTTGATATACTTATAACAATAGAGATATTTTTTCAAATATTAAATGTGAAAAACACCACATCTAATTCCAAGTCATACATCAGACAGTTCTGGTCATGTATATTCAATTGACTGGAGAAATAAGCTATTAATTTTTCCATTTTTATTAGTACACAACCCAATAATTTTGTGGACATATCATAGTTGGTCATAAATCCTTCCCCAATGGTGATAAATTTTATCACAAGTATAGTGATTAAACACTTATTTAACTCTTTAAAGATCTCATTATAGTTGTTAGCACATACAAACATAACTTCATTTTGATTTTTATTTTTTAGTGGGTTTGAAAATCATGAGAAGTTTCTCACAAATCAATGATAATACCCAAATAATCCAAGGAAACTATGAATATGTTTAAAAAATATTGATATATTCCATCCTTTAATTACATTTATTTTCAAAGGATATATATATACATATATATATATATATATATGCCATTGCTGGTGATAACACACCTAAAGAATGGTACTTAGTCTATCCAAAACTCAAATTTATTTAACATATCATATAAACCATCCTGTGACATGTTATTCAACCTAATTTTCAAATTATCTTCATGATCCTCCTTGATTTTAGAGTAGATAAGAATATTATCTGCAAATAATACCAAAAATTTATCTCAAAAATCCCTAAATATTTAATTTATTAAGTCCATTAATATAGCTAGACCATTCTTGAGTTTAAATGGAATCACATTGAACTCGTAGTTCCCATACATTATTTGAAAATATTTTTTGGGGTAACCCTCCTTGTTAACCATTAGTTGATAATATCTCAACCAAAGATCCACCTTAGAGATATAATGGGGTCCATGAAACTGATCGAAAAAGTCACCAATCCTTAGTAGTGGGTACATTTTCTTTATTGTGACCTTATTGAGAACACAATACTCAATGCATAATTTCATTTTAACTTCCTTATTCTTAATGAAAAGGACTCGTGCACCCCATGATAGAGCACATGGTAATATAAACCTTTTATTTAGATTCTATTATTGCCACTTCTATAGGTTTTCAAGTTCAAAATTGACCATTATATATGGAGACATGGATATTGGAAAAGTTCCACGTAAAATTTTGATCGAGAACAAAACCTCTCAACTGGGAAGAATATTAGGAAATTATTTTGGAAACATATCCACATATCCTTATACAATTGAAATCTCATCAAGGATGGTCATTTCATTAATCTCAATCATTTTAGAAAGATAAATTTTCTCATAAATAAATAATATCCTAACTTGAGAATATGATTCAAATGGAGATTCATCCTCCACCTTACAATCGTATAGACCCAGAGGGTGATTCAAAATACATAGTACTTTCGCTATTGTTAAATGACTAACAAATGTACCCATCACTAGTTCAATGTATAGATCCACCTCAGAAATTGTGATGGAAAATTCTCACCCTTCTCTTTAGTCCTTAATGGTAATTGTCATCAGTTAACTTCGGCAACCATTAGATTTGTATATTGGTTCTCATAGTTTCCTCATTCCTTGTAGTTGAAAAATTAGATGATAGGGTAAGGGTTTACTGGAGCCTTACTTTCTTCTTTCACATTGGAGGGTTTATCCCATTGAAATTTTATAGCTTGGTTCCACTCCTTACCGCTGCTAAATCATTTCATTATTTCCTTCATGAAATTTTTATGATTATTATTCCTATAAATTTGAAAAGTGGGATGTTTTACTTTCTTACCACCATGATATATTTACATAGATCACCAAAAATTAAACTCTATTATTTACTTCCTATCTATAGACTAATAAGACCCTTGAGATTATCTAGTATCTATTTTAAATTAATGGAATATTAGACAATTTATTCATATATCTGAAAGTATCAAATTGTAAATTCATTTCATAGATTTGGATTTGAAACACTAATGAATTTTTCAACATTACTTTGAGGGTAAATGAAAAATCGAAACGTTTATCATTTAATTCTTTTGATGTTTCCCACATACACCCTAATAGATTTATCCTCTTTTTTCATGAGGTAATGTAATTCCATATCTACTTTATTTCATAGATTGAAAGAAAAATATTTATTGAGAAACATTTTCTTGAATTCATTCTACTATATAATTTTTTATTTTTTTTCATTGGGATTAATATTCATGAACAAATGTACAACATTGATTAGCTTCTTACATAAAATTATAAATATTGACCATGAAATCCTCTGGACTGAATCATTTAATGGTAGAAAAGATATTTTTAATGAAGATGATATATTGTTCTCTGATTAAGGTATCATAAGTACCACTAAAATTCATAGACCATTATCACATAAAGGCCCCAATTTAGATTTTCTATTTATTTGGTGGATGTTGGTTTTCCATGTAAATTATTTTTCTATTCAAACCATGAGTTAATTGAGTATGTATTTTTATAAAATACTTTATTATTTCTCATATTGTGTTGGTATTGTCATTTGGGTAGTCATAAAATTCCCCATCTCATTGGTTTTTAACACAAGACCTCCTATTTCTGGATACTGATTAAATTAGATGAAGATTAGGGATTAGAATTTTGAAAATATTAAACATATAAAATGGAAATTATGAATGTTAAAGGGATAAACTATAAATGGAACGTATTCTTAAACCCATAATTTTATAGGTTTCAATATTAGTTATCAACTACTAATTTCTGGAAATTTAATCTCAGAAGAATTTGTATTCCCTGCATAATCGTTTGTAAAAAACACATTATTAAGGAAAACAAATCCCACTCAAGTGTCTCGAGAGGTGTGTAATCTTTAGACTGTTTGTCTTGTACTGGGTATAGGTTTGGATAATAACCAATGATTCCTTCCAAATTTATTGCCCATATGACATGTATTCCATATCCATATCCAATTTTCTTTATCCAAAAGTGATGTTTGTTATTGAAAAACCAATAAGTCAATATATATAAATATTTATGTATATTTTCATATGTTTTGCCTAGTCCCTGTGATTATCACTATGGTTTTCTAATAGCAATCAAAAAAATATTACCAAACCTCACTATGATACCATTTAAGATAACCCATACTATTTATACACTTTATTTTATGATTTATTATATAAAGATACAGATAATACCATCCCATAGATCGAGATGACTTGTGTATTAAAAAAATTAGGTACACAACCCAATAGATTGAAAAAGGGATACATAGATATTGTTTAGAAACTCCATAACTTTTTGTTAAAATGTATTTATCTTCTAATAATTTATGGTTTAACTCAAGGATGTACATAAGAAATGGGTGAACTATAAATCCTTATAAGGGATTAATCAATGAATAATATGAAGTAAGGTATTAAATGTGAGTCAAAGGGAATAAAATGGTTTCATAAAAATGTGCCAATAATAATAATTTTTGTTGAATAATATAATAATATGATTACATCATTAAATTGTATGAATGTGTCAAAAAAATAAAACATGACATCATCAGCATAAGTCAATGTTCACCATTGATACATCATAACATATTGTTCTTAGGATAACTTCAAATTAACTATACATGGTATCTCATTAGATAAAAATGTTTCCCAATGTATTGGAGTGTTATATAATTCCAGTCTCACACATCGTATTCAAATCATGTACACCCATTGTGTGCCACATAGAGCATACAACATAAAAAAATCATCAATTTTTATCGTATGATTAAGGTGTGTGGATTTCATACCAAGAAGATCCCAATAAATTAAATATAAGTACAATTAGGTGAATACAATTTTAGTGTAAATGGGAATGGGTATTCATATCATAAAAGTTTGGGATGGAAAATCATGGAATAATTTCAACCACATAATGGGTGTACATAAAGGTTCATAAAAGGGATTAATGAGAGAAAAAATGGTCTGTCATTACCTAGGAATAATAATGAAGGTATATGGATGTTTAGAAATACATTTTAATATGAACAATTGGAAATCAACAGTCCTGAAAAAAATATTGTACTTGAGTAAAGAGGAAGATAAAGAGAATTCATTACCTTAAGAGGGTTATTCTAAAATCATTAAATGTTCTTTTTTAGATCAAAAGGACATATTGAGAGGGATTTAGAGAGGTATATCTAGTGGAATATATTTCCTAATGTGTTTTGGGTGAATAATAATGTGAGGTTGGGTGGTATTTATAACAAAAGAGAAAAATTCTTAATTAATTTCTAAACATAGGTTTTTGAATATTTGGACTAAAATTACAAAAAACACAATCCTTACCTTGGTTTTACCTGATGGTTTTTTCTAAAATAGGTAGAATTCTAATATTTTTTTTGGTTAATAACCAAACACATTAAAATAATACCATTAATGATGTGGGAGTGAGTAATGATCGTAAGTAATTTTTATTAAACCATTAATAAATAATAAAGGTTTTGGAGGATTCATAATAGGTTTATAAAATTATTTAAATAACCTAAAAAAAATATTCCTTGAAACTAAATGCCTATTTTTTCATTTATTCCATTTAAAGTATTTATTAATTCACATTTGGGCCATTATCATGTCCTAATGAAAATAATTTATTTATACCATATTAATTTTCACCGAGAATTTCTTCCATCCTGGAAAATTATCAAACATCCAAAATTAAATAATTTTTAAATAATCATTTCAAAAATGAAATTTATTTTACCAAATGAAATTTATAAATATATTATTTCCCTATTAAATAAATATAATTATTTATTGAAAAATACCTGTTTTTACAACATAAACAACACTCCAAACCATATAAAAATTAAATAGGACTTCATTAAAATACATTACCATTTATATTAAATTAAATATTACTTAATAATACCATTTTATTACAATTACATTTATTATATAACTCTTGGATTTATTAATAATAATGTTTTAATTGAAACTATATATTTCCCAACAATAAAATTTTGGTTACCTTTAATAAGAATACAATTTTTATGAAACTCATTATATAATCATGTTTCATATATCAATTTAAATGGATCAATATAATAATTATTTATTGAAATAAAATATATAGATTCATACAAATATTGTATAGTTACGTAACCCCTTATTGCACCACCACATTACATAAGCGTAAGGCATGTGATGGTAGTACTTTCTTAGGGCTGCTCAATGAACATGGTTTTGTTAGTGATATATATAATTTTGAACTTCTCCCAAAACAGGTTTCATTCGAGTTCATTTTGATTCTTATATTGGGATTAGTCAAGAGAAAATCCTAATGATTTCATCTCCCTTAGAAGATCTGATGAATGATCTTTATAACGTATGATTCTTCTGGTTGAGTCCATCACATCTTCCTTATATATCAATTGGATTTTATTATAAACATTTACATGTAAAAATATTAATTGTCACTATAGAATGAATTTGTTCAATGCTTATGATACATAAAAAAAGTTTATGTTTGACTTAAAATATTGTCCAGATTTTATAATAGTCTAAAAAAACAAATGAAATGTAGTGCATGTGTTTTATATGACTACATTACATAATAACGAATATATTCATTAATAAGGGAATTTAATTTACAAAATTTTGGATCATTAAAATTTTCCAACCATGTCACATCCTATGAAAATATTATAAAACCATATACAAGGGCTCCACATGGTTTTACAGACTATGTCGGACAACTATGTTGGCCTAGTTCTATCTCTTTTTATCTTAAAATGAGTAGGGAAGACATAAAATAATTTGGAAAGATAATCGAGCATTAAAATATCATACCCTCATATAAAAATACATTAAACTTTCAACAAAAAATTTAAATATATGTCTTAAATATGAATACACATGGTAACATGAGGTTTTGAATGAGAAGGTGATCACAAGGACCCCCCCATACCTTTCTCTTAAGGTCGGATGTCCCTATCTACAAACTACCATGAAATACCCCAATCAAAAATAAATAATCATGAAGAACATATAGGACCTTAACATGATCCTAGGATCTAATAGAATTTTGTAATTAACTGACTTGGGAAGACCTAACACATCACCCAAATTGACCCGTCAGAAGTCCTGATTGGTGTTCTTGATCCCTACAGGATGGAAATTAGTTCCTGGGAGTCAAGGTATCGCACATGGTAAAATTTCAACCATTAATTAGAGTAAACACATGATACATATTTTTTCCAAAAATACATCATGGACCATCCATACATTAGATATACATGCACTAACAAATAAACATATCGAATATAGAAACACAAACCAAAAGAGTTATAATCATTAATAATGATTCAACCCATTTGTATCAATATGCAAACTTCATCCATGAATAATCATACAACTGGAATAAAAAAATTAATTGGGTAAAATTTAAAATGGAAGGCCATCTTGGCCAATACATCAACATACCCAATAAATGATAGAACTCAAACCAAATTACCATGTACCTCAATGAATCCAATGGTTTCCCTTCACCTCACAACTCACCATCTATAGACCAAAATAAACAATAACCAAGATTAAATAAAACAAAAATACTAAATAAAAAATGATATTTTCATACACACATAGAGGTGTGTATATAGTGTGTGAGATAACAAGATAATTAGGATATTTCTAAGGAGTTTATGTAATTC
Organism: Viscum album; assembly: GCA_963277665.1. Taxonomy (NCBI): domain Eukaryota; kingdom Viridiplantae; phylum Streptophyta; class Magnoliopsida; order Santalales; family Viscaceae; genus Viscum; species Viscum album. The sequence continues at coordinate 365,253,922 of OY728167.1, read as the reverse complement.
AATTAATTAAACATGAAATGAATGATATTTTTATATATAATAAATAAAATAATGTTTTTAACATTTTATAACCCAAAATGAATACAATACAAAACAATTATTTTAAAAATCTAAAAAATATTCATATTTGGAATCTAACATGATTAAAAGATCAAAGAACAAAAATAAAATCATTTTTTCATTCTAGAATGTCATTAAAAATTCACTTTTAATTCCATTATAAAACACTTCTTTGAAATAAAATCAATCATTTATATTTGTTTAAAACATCTTTTCAACCCAAACTTTAAAACTATTTCATGTGTATACTTAACCATGGATGAAATATCATAATAAAAATTGAACCAATAGACCTATAATCAAATGAAAATAAATAATAACATTATAGGTTCCACAAGTCATGAAAGTATGAGGGTATACCAAGAAGAAAATCGCATATATTGTACACCATATAAATGCAGTTCATGGTTTGAAAAACAAGGTAATCATGTAATATAACACTGAACTAGAAACTTATACACTAGGGAAATAGTAAAGAATTTGTCTTTCTAGGTATCCACACCAAACTAGCCAATCCTAATAACCGTTCTAGGAACTCAAAGCTACCATGTACATAATCTACCCTCTTATCAAACATCATATGTGAAATGACACCATTCCAAGAGAATAATATAAACATGGGAATTTCACTCAACCATGTCTCTAATTAGTTACCTATCATTTCCATGAACTAACTATCTTGGAGGTGAAAAGTAAATCCAAAAAATTACCACGATAAACCAAATGAAATCTCAGACACCACCACTAGTACCCTTTCATAGAATAATTGATTTCACATCATTCACATATAACCATACAATAATAAAAAAACCTCATAGGGTGAAATAAACTTAATGGTAATCAAAGAGGGTGGCATGGGAAATTAACCTCTTATAATTTTTTAGAAGAGACTTCATGTAAAAACTCTCTTGGAATGCCAATTCCTTTTCTTTTCATCAAAATATAATCCATTCAAAATTATTTTTATAACCCCTGACACACTATTTTTTTCAAAAAAAAATCATTCTTAAAAAACATGAAACTTTACATTGAAAATCTAAAACAATGATGAATGGATACTTTTCTATTAAAACCATTTAAATAAACACATTGGAAAATTTTGTAAACAATTATCACATTTAAAATATTCAATTAAAAAATAACATATAAGACCATTAGAAAATCCCTTTTATTCCAAGCCACAATTTCAACGAAAAAAATTATATATACATTTTAAAATCATATACAAAAATATTCCTTGATTTAAAATTGAATTTATAACACTCAATCATCAATTAAATACATAATAAAGTAATGAAATAGAAAAAACTACCTCAGAATTATTTTTATAATGTCTCAAAACATCACCTTACGTGGTGAAATCCCAAACGAGCCACGAATCAAGATCTACATTCTATAATCAACCAAAACATACATATTAGAAAACCAAAACCCCTAATCCCAACTATTAAAAAATTAGGGATCCAATGGATAAGGAAAATAGAAGGGGAAATGGAATAAGGAAGAGTAGAGAAGAGGAAAAGATAGAAATACGAATAATTACCTTGAAAACCACTTAAAATATAGAAGAAAACATTAATTTAATGATAATAAACATTGAGAACCCCTTAATATCTTCATATTTTTCTAAACGAGTGAGGTAGTAAGTGATAAGAAAAGTAGTTTAAACTAGAAAGTAAAATAGGTAAATTCCCATTTAAATGAAATTTGGATTTCCAGCCTGGCTTGGCCATTCATTGTTATAAACCATGTAGATAAAATATTCAATGTTATTACCAAAAACATGGTTAACTCACATGATTTCTACTAACTGTGCACAAAGCATGTGCAACCACCCTCATATAGAGTCACACATAATGTTAATATATTTGGATTACCCTAGGAATAACCTTAATTATACATTACACATGTTTATTAGTAATGCATGCTAAAAAACAAAGGACCCATTTACTTAAGGGTACCTACACAGTTCATACTAAATTGTGTGCACTAAACCATGTAAAGAATTTTCCCATATGGAAGCGTAATTTTCAAGGTTTTCTAAACCATGCAGTGACCATGCTAAAACTATTTAAATAATAAAACTTCCATTAAATTTTAAAATTCAATCTAGAAACATAAAAAAATTTCACTTACCCTAACATTTAATTAAATAAAACATAATGCATTTTACCCCCAAAAATCATTTTATGAAAATGGTTTTAGTCATGGAACCTATACAAAACAAGGTGAAAAAAACAAAAAATGGTACGACATAACAATATTATCCAACAAAAATCATCAATGAATGGAATAAAAATATATAAACTAAACCAACCATCATCAAACATTGATCAAACCATAACCATAAATCTATAATACCCAAGAGCATATAGACCCATCAGCATCTCACCAAAATTTAAAATTATTTTAATGTGTTGAAATGAAAGGAATCATTGTTAGGATAATTCTATCACCAAAAAAACATTCCCCAGAAAATTATCATAGATGACCAATACAAGGAAAATGATAAAAATCAAATATATATAACACACCTAAAATCATCCAAACACCCCCCAAACAATCTCATAAAAAATGGATTAATTAAATTCCTTCGCTCCGAAAACAAGAAAAGACAACACTCAAAACCAAGCCATGATAAGAAACAACATGGGCACTCACTGGAGACCATCACTATATATAGGTAAACAATAAATTAAACCATGGGAAATTATATCATGTAGAACTAACAATACAAAATCAGCATCCTAGGTGCTCATAAAAAGGAAAAATCATTCTTAATTACATTAGTATGACCCAAAATGTCATTGATATTGATCCAATTCAAAATCATCCACAAACTTCCAAAAACAAAAACTAAAATTAATAACCTCACAATTGATAACCTTAAAAAAAAATTCTTCCGATGAAATATAATTTAATTCATTGAAAAAGAATAACAATAAAAAAAAATCATCCCATGAAACATTCATGAATCACCCAAAAGAAACACCTAATAAGAATCATACAAATCTTTAACCAAATTCCAGTCCACTATAGGAACCCAAAACATATGAAAATCCATAATCCTTGAAGTTGACCCAATGATCACAAAAAATGCATGATCTATGTGTATAGAAATTTCAAAATCTACCACTCCCATTAGATCCTATATAGAGTCCAGAACAAAAGAAACTCTTTTTGGGGGATGAAAACGAGTAATTGGGGGAATTATTTTTTTATCCAATACATCCACTTTAATTCGTTACCATTCTAGGATGAATATTGGAAAAATCACTATACATGAATTTATTAATGTCATATACCACCTTTTACACAAGATAGTGACTATTAGAAACCAAGAGAAAAATCCTAAAATTAGAATTTTATCATGTTAAAAAAATAATTCACTCATCATAAAACATTATTTTCTTTAAAATTATTGATTTCTAGCATGAGTTAAAATTTTATATTTCCAATTCAAACACTTAAATAATATATCAACCTTGTTTTAAAATAATAAAACCTTAAAACATATTTTTTCATTTAAATATTATATAAACTATTACATAACTTTATTTCAAGTAAAAAATTTCAAAACAAATACTTTTCGGTTTATTAAAATTTGAAATCATATATAGATTGACCATAATAATTTCATTATATTTACATAAATTTCCACATAGATTTCAAAACTTTTCCCCAGGATACAATAACAAAATCAACCACACTTTTAAATGTCTTGTGTAAAAGATGGTAATAATTTCAAAAAGACATAGAGTAAAACTCGTTTTGAAACCAAATTCTTTCTAATATTTCCCTTTTCAAACAAATGGTTCAACAAAGCATTAAAAAATATATTGAATAAAAAACATTATACCAAACACTGAAGTTATTTTATTCTAAGATACTAAAAAAACTATCAATTATATATTTAATTAATCTCTAATAAGTGGAAACCACTTTTCGATTAATCAAAAACCCTGAGATATCAAAACTATACAGTTAGATGTGATGCATAATTTTGGACTATTTTGATGCATGGTTTTTTCAGGACTTGTTTCTAAGATCCTAGTTTTTTTAATTTTCCCAGGTCAAATTTGTTATTTATAACCATAATTAGAACTATTTTTGTTGTGAGTTAGGGTTAATTAACAGGTATGTAAACTTTTTATTCTTTATATGAGTAAGGAATATAGAAATTTCACTCATAAAAATAATTAAAAAATAGTGATGCTGTGATGAATGAAAAATATGTTAGTGGTGATGATGTAGTGTGGATGAAAGGTAGGAAGAAAGATAGAAAAAGTTTATAAAAAAACAGGTAAGAACAATCATATTATAGATTAGGGAATTTTGATTAGATGGTTTTATAAGGTTTCTTCTTTATTCATAAATTATAATCAATATAACTAAATTAAATTTGGATAACCAGCTATGTCTGCATATTATCCTATGAGTGATTGACTCCAAATATTTTCTATTTTTAGAATTTATTAATTCACTAATTATGACCCATTTATCATGAAAATAAATCCCTCTATTTTTGTGTGGAACACTCAAGATCCATTAAATTTATAGATTAATCTATGAAAAATATGTAGTTAAATAAATTTTTAGTCATGACAAGTCATCATATAACATGTTGGTTTTCTTTAAAGATAAATAGCCTATGAAATTGAAGATTAGAAGATGTGATATGAAAAAATATCACATGAGAAAAATTAAATGTAAATAAAACACAATATTATTCCCCTAAAAAAGTCTAGCTATGGATCAGATTCAATCATAAAAGAATTAATAATTTAACTACAATCTGATCCATTAAAATGAAAGAAAAATTAAAAAGAGAGAAAAGAATATTATTTTGTTGATAAGATCCCATACTTATCATATCTCACAACAATATGTTCTTATTCCATTCCCTAATTAGATGTCTCCTGAATTCCTTTTGAATATTCTATCTCCCCTAATCTTCTGATAATTTCCCTCATAATAATGATAAGCTTCCCAATCCATTGATATCGTGTTCATAGCTTTGAAAAAATTCTCCCAGACTTCCATGTGGAACCTTTAATATAAACCATATCCCTTTCAATGACCTATGATATGTCCTCCAAACAAAATTTACTTCCCTATAATGTATAGGAATACTCTAAAATCTTCCCTATTGAAGACCCCATTGAATCTATACTAACATAATGTTCTCCCCTTCATGTTTTCATGTCCCCAAAATATTTACAAAATCTACTCAAAACAATATCTCAACATTATTAAATGCTTCCGAATCCTCCCAACAACTCCTCATAACTTAAGAAGATAAATATTATTTGATATCACTTATTGTCTTGTTCAATGAGCCAAGATCAAGCTCTTCAGAAACATGAAAACTATGGTTCCCTTCGCACAATATAGAGTGTTAGGATTAAACAAACATGTTTATTGGGTCCTAAAAAATTTGTCTTATTCCTTTACTTGGAACTGGTTAATGTAAATTAGTTGAGAAATTATATATCAAATAAATTATGTGATAACAGACAAAAATGTTCAAATGAGCTTCCAATCATTTATAAAGTACATGGTAATCTAAAAATCACCATCCCAATTCCAACTTATCTTCGGTAAAAATTATAAATCAACATTGGTTGCTCACAACCACAACCTAAGATAATTTTGAGGCCCTGAACATCATCAAAATGATCTAAAACATTAACTCTACTTTTTGCACATCCTCTTGTATTTGACCATTGTCATAATTCATCCCCAACTGATTATACTTAGGTGGGGTCAAAATATATTCCATGTTCAAAATTAAAATGTAATGAAGAATGAAATTTATCATTATTATCCCTTATGACTTGGAATAGATCCTCCTCATCGAGATCCTCTATAACTCATCACATATAATTCATGATATAATTAGTTAACTATTAAAAGAGGTTTAAAACAATCAATAAATCCTATAAATTTATGATTCACTTACATAAAACCTTTGTTGAGGCCTTTTTAGAGCACCTTGTGTGCATCCCCATACATCATCATAGTCACTATAGTGGGGATCTATATTCTACATATTGTTCATCGATTTATTTCAATACATGGAATAAAGTTTAAAAAAACTACAATCTTCAATAAAAAATGCAGACGAATTTTATCGTAACTAAACTCAGTCTTAGTCTATGTTTCTTCTCCAACAAGCACATGATCCCTTTGGCATTGTGACTATATTAATTCAACTTCAACCATATCTAATAAACTACTTTTAATCTTCTAAAATCATCAAATAAAGATCTAAATCTACTTATAATTTTCAATCTAGGTCCACCAATCATCAATAGTGTTACATAAACCTCTTTCCACCTACCATAGTCAATCTTTGATCATCACCTTTAATTTTTTTACTCAGTTATATCAGTAGTGTTGTAGCCTCAAATTATTCAGTAATCATCATCATAATCCAACTTAAATTAGTGATCTCAAACCTATTATAATCATCACTAAGTAGTGGATCATTATTTAGAATCTTCACTTGCATGATTCAGTCAGCTCCAATTGGGCTCTGGTGCCTTAATCCTTACATTAACATGTCATATTAAAAGTTGTAATTAGTGATAATGATATCAATATTTGTTTAAATTATCTCTTTGATTTAATTCCTCTTGTTATTAAAGAAAATTTCAACATAACATCACCTTCAGGATCAATTTAAATCCCATATTCAATTTATTTCAGTTTAACCATGTTGTTGACCGCACTTACCCTCCATGGTATGTTGTGGAGTGTTCTGTATATTCATTTTTTGTAGCTTGAGTGGGTGAATCAACTTCATCCTTAGGTGTGTTTGATTCAAGATAAAGGAATGATAACGTGGTTTATACCTTTATATTAGGTTGATAAGGGATTCATAGTATTTCCAAGAGATTTCCAATTTTTTCCCACATGGCAGTTTGATGTAGGTTTTTCATCAACTCCCATACATTTCCAAATTTTCCACTTGTGATAGAATAAAATATTGATCATGTGGTTAAATGGTATTTACTAATTTTAATAGCTTTACTTTACTAATTTTTAAAAATATGGAAAATCTATTTTCATGTCTTAGTTCATTTTTTTCTATGATTTCTTCACATGATGTAAACCCCTTTTCACATAAAAATAATCATTAAGTGAAAAAGATCTATTTCAAGGCCAAATAAAAGTAAAGAATAAAATAATCAATGAATTCACATATAAGATGAATTCCACAATTCTTGTTTAATAATAAATATGGACTTATGAAGTAATCATTTTAAAAATCAAATCCTCATAAAAATAACTATATAAATATACTTTCATTGAATATTTACCACAAAATCACAATAATGGTTTTCCTTTAAAATATGTAAAAAATTAAACTCAATAGTATTTCTTCTCTTGAACACCAAGAACAAAAATTTTAAATCATATTCATTTAATAACATTATGAACCTCAAATTACATAGATTATATAATTTACCATTACCAAAAACATTTAGCAATCAAATCCTCAATAAAAACATGAAATATATGAGAAAAAATATTTTTAATAAAAACCCTATAATATTATCCCATACATAAATATTTTTTTTGTCCTCAAACAATAAATTATTTTAGTTTCCACATAGAAAAAAATATTTCATTGATTAGATTAAAATAAATTGGGTTGAAACATTGATTTATAAGGAACATGAATTTGAGGTGGGATGAGATTTTCATTAAATCATTAGAATATGTCCTACATAGATTCAATTACACAACATAAGGGGATATAGAAAATTCTCATTAACCCTTCAAAATTTAATTCGTCATATGTGAAATCACACACTACCCTACTTCAATTCCAGTTCATGTTCTAGTTCTTGAAGTGTGGACAAGTCAGACTAAAGTAGAATTAAAACCTTAATAAGAGGAACCAAAAACTAGCATTCTCTCATAGGTTCCAATAATAAAAGATCCATTTTTCACATCAGTTATTAAACTATAATGATTATATTACAAGTCAATTTCCCCATTCTTCATTTGGTTACAATATTCTCCTCACCTAAGTTAACTGATTTTCGATAATTAGGAATATTATTGATTTTTTTGAATCCATGAATTCCCCATAACTTATTCAATGTATATAAAGATTTTTGTTGTTGTTTTTTTATCAAATATCGCATAGATTTACTATGGGATCCAAATTTCCCACAATTCACTAGATGTAAAGGGATCATATGTACTTCGATTGAATTTTATCCCTATGGTGTTATATTTCACAAAGGTTGAGTCCCCTAGGTTAAAGATCAAAGATTTAGTTTCATACTATTCTAAATACTACTCCCCAAGGATACATCCTAAAACAAACCCTTTCCCTATTCATAGAATTAATTTCTATAAAAATAGTTTGTAAAATCAGTCAGGAATCATGAAAGTACAACAATTATAGACTCAACATAAACCTGAATAACTAGAATGTGATTTTCTAATAGACAAGATAGTAGTTTTAGGCAATTTATAACTCAAGGAACCTTATTTTTTATAATATTTGTTTTTTTGGGAATTTTGTGATAAAAATATTTAATTAATGTAAAATTACAAAATTTAAAAGACCCATATCTGACACACCAAAAACAAAACATTATCCCAAAAGTTGAATCCTAATAAAGACAAATTTTTTATTCAAAACAAATTGATAATGTAGTAATTCATAGCAATATTGAAGGGGTATATGAATCATCACATAATGTTTTCCTCATAAAATAAACTAAACACAGCATAAATAAAAAATATCATGATTTTATTTCTGATATATAACATAAAAATTTACAATTTGGCTCAAAATATACCATGATGAAAATATATATACCAGTTGTTAAATGAATGATATTTTAATGAGTAAAACAATGTTTTTTATTTGGTTCGAAATGATTTTTGTCATCTTAGTTATCAAAAATTCAAGAAACCATCTACAAATACTAAGATTAACTTATATTGGTTCTAAATAGTAAGATACACTCCCCCACACTTGATTCCCAACACCAATAAATAAAATAATTAAATTCATTGTTTACAAGAACACTCCCTTGAAAGTGCCATATTTTATCATTAGAGTTTATCTAGATTTATTCACCTTTATATAATTAATAATTCCCTTTTCTTACTATATTAAAATACCTATTATATTGAAACCTATTTACATTAAGATGAAATGAGATGAAATATAAAATTTAATAGAAACCAATGTTTTATTATCTAAATTGTTTTTGGAATGTTCCAAGATGAAGCTCATTCCTGTAGTAACTCCAAATCATTGATGAATTTTTAGTTTTATTACATAGTAGATTTTACTGGAGTATATTTTCAATTTCATCAAGTGATCATAGAATATAAACATGAGTAATCATTATTATGATAAAGAGAAAAAGATAAAATAATAACATAAATATGGGTTTGTTACAATGAATCATTAAAGTTATCATCATAGGTTAACACTAGTGATAGTTCATGTTTCAAGAAAGGATATGGTATCCATTCCTTTCAAATTCCCCTAAAATAAAAAATAAATTATATAAAAATTGATAGGAAATGGTCAATTATATTATCTGACCAGATCAATAAAATCATTTACCAATACCTTTAGAATGGTTAAATATAAGGCCCCAGCCTTAAACCTTACTTAATCTTTAGTTATTACAAGATTAAAAATTGAGGATCTTTTCAGGTTTAGAGTTTTAGATTATTAGGGAATAACTATTACATCTCAAAAGATTACAAAGTAGAAACTTCTACTAAGTTTCCATAAAATAAAAACTCTTAAAAGGAAACATGTCTAGTTCTATGTTTTAGATAGCATGACTTTCCCTAGATCCCATCATTGACCCTATTCCACATTAAGTCCTGTGAAAAACATTTCAAAAAGACTTTGGGTGAGCATAAAAAACTCATTAAGGGATACACAATGAATCAAAACATTTAGATTTTCAAAACAACAAGTAAACCATGTATACTTTATCAAAGTAATACTTTTCACCTTTATGAAGTAGTAAAAACTCTTCGATGAATAAAAGATAATTACTTACCCTTTTGTAACCCAAATATTACCATAAACCCATATAAAGATCACATAACATATAAAGGTAACTTGGGACATAAACATACTTAAATGGAATAACCATACGATCGACTTACACACATATCACCTAATGGGATAGCCATACATCCGACTTCCATACATATCACTTAATGGAATACCCATACGGCCGACTTCCATACCCAATGAATTGGAGGTTATAACGTAACCACCCATCCTGGTATTAACGGCACCATCCGTCATATGGTTTATCACGTAACCACCCGTCAAATGTCCAAGTACCATTATAAAATCATAAGACATAAAACAATATAATGGAAAGAAAAAATTTCCACATTTTGATCACAATATATCACTTAAATATATTGACATAACAAATCCATTATAAAAACCATTTTAAATACCAAAATACATAAAATAGTATATGGTATTTATTTCATTTTAAAAACATTACGGCATGTTGAGGAAGCCAAAGACCAAATAATACTCATGGCGGCGGAAAAGGTCGTTGTCACCGCGTACATAAAGAAACATTCCTTTTTTCGTTTAGTAAAAAGATTTTTAGAAAAATATTCCTTTTGTATAAAATTAAAAGTCAAAGGGGTTTATACACCATATAAAATAAAGTTGTGTACAAAACGAAATATTCCTCAATGAAAGGAGATTGAGATGAAGTCCCATACCTCAGGTCCAACTTGACTTGATCGTTATTTAACGTCCTGAATAATAAACTTGAGTTAATTTATACTTTCTTAAGAACCCTTTTCAATTTCATTATTCCTTTTATATCACTTATTTCCATGTTATAAATATTATTTAATCATTTAAGTTATTAATTTTTGTTTTGTCGATATTTGGTTCTTAAGTCGAAAGTGGACTTCTTACAATTACATGTTGTCCATGTGGTCAAAATTTCATTATATCCAGAATGATATTCATTATTTGGATATCATATATATCCTATATATCCAGAATATACATGTATTTATAATATTACATAATCATTTATTGGTAAGAAATGAAATGCATCGTTCATGGAGACGGTAAGCCGTACGTACGCATGAACACTACTTTCATTTCTATTTCATATTAATGGAATTAAAACTAAATGAGAGATATGTATATATTAATTCCAGAATTATATTAATAATTTATATGTAACATACATCATATATATCCATTTTGTATATGTACTTATAATATTATATTACATTTGGGGATAAGAAATGAAATGCACCGTTCATGGAGACGGTAAGCCGTACATACGTATGAACACTACTTTCATTTCTATCTCATAATTTAATGGAATGAAATAATAATGATATAAAGGTATATTATAATTCCAGTATAAAATCATATATAATAACTTTAAATCCATCTTTTATACGTCCCACATATGGCATTAACGAATCAAATCACTTTGAGGGGGCGGTAGTCCGCACTTCCTAAAATGAAGATATCACGTATACCCATAATGGAAGCCATAAAGGTATGAAATAAATGAAAAATACAGAAGCTTAAGGAATACATAAACATATTATATATCATATATAAATATAGTGACATCTTAATGGACACCTTTGAAGGTGTTATATGAGTTTTGAACAATCATCGTTTCGAGAGGCAGGAATTTGACATCCACAGAAACAGTATGTTCTTTAACCATTTGACGAAGGTGTGTGCAAGTGTAGCTCGAATACTTCTTATAAAAACATCCTATTATATTGAGGATACTTTTTTTTGTTACTAAATAAATAAATAAAAAGAGTTTAGGGGGTTGGAGAAGCAAAATAAAACAAAAAACACAAGAGAAAACACTTCCTTTGAAACAGGTAATTCTTTTTGATTTGAGCTCAAAGGATTACTTGGGAAGACTTCTGGCCAAATTTAGGCCTCAAGGTGTAATAGAGGGATGTGGAGAGAAAAAATGTGCAGGGTTTGGCCGAGCCAAAGGCTTTGGAAGTGTGGGTAAGGAGGTAGAGGTGGGGGCCATTTATGAGAGGAGAGGAGGGGCACTCTTGGAAAGTAAAAAATGTTACTTTATTTTAAAATGAGTATCGGATTTAAAAGGTCCCAAATTGATAAAATTATAGGCTAAGGTGATAAGGGTTCTATATATACACATCCAATAGGTTTTTTACAAGTTTAGTGCTTAGATTTTACATTATATTTTCATTTTATTTAAATCGTTAAATAATGAGGTAATCACTGCATCATTATGGTGTCATAAATAATTTAATTTATTTAATGTCTAAAAATTATAAAAAAATATAATTATGTAAGAAAACGTTTTATCTTTATAATGAATCTTTATAGTAAAAAAAAGACTTGTATAACCCCATGTAAAAATTGTTTTAGTAAAACAACACATGTTTGTGACATTTTAATTTTAACTTTAAATAAAAAGGTTTTAATGTCATTTTCTTACCAAAGTGGCTCCATGGGGTCCCCAAGTTGACCCATGGATTTTCTTTGTCGCCCATGACACATCCAATGAGGGTAGGACATGTGTCTAGGTCATTTCATAATATTAAAACATTATTTTTACCTTAAACAACACTAATTACCTCTAATCGCGATTAAAAACATAAAAGTTACTATTCATCAAAAAATTATTTTAATCCCATTGAACCAAATTTTACTTCTTATTGACAACCATGTATGTCGTATTTTTGAAATTCAAAATACAAAGGTGGTAAAATTTCATTTAAACGAAAGATCAGTTTTTTTAAGTACCACTTAGTGGTTTCACTATTCATCAAAAATTGAAGTTTTTCAAAAAAATACCAAAAATTCACCCTAAGATATATTTGATATTCCGAATTCAAAAATGAAGTCTATTTAACAAAATTCAAAACATATAAGTTGCGTTAATTAATTTAATAATTAATTCCCACTGTCAGAGCAAATAGCGTGTTTTTATGAAACAATAAGTATCAAAAGATTGACACTAGTTTAAGTCCGATTTCAAAGTGTAATTTATTCCAATGACCACTATTGGATTTAATGGTAAAAATATATTCTAATTTCACTTTAAAACCAAATAAAAAGATAATCTAATCATATAAATAAATTAGATTAAAAAGAGTTTTTGAATTAAAATACAACATTTTTCACTATTCATTAAAAAATGATCTTTATCGGAAAAATACAAAAAATTTACATAAAGTAAATTTTGATGTCCCGATTCTAATGAAGAATTTTATTTGGTCCAATAGAATGTATAAGAGTGACAAAAACTATATTTATAGACGTTTTTCCATCAAAAGGTGATAAGTCGACCTTTTGTGAATGTTAGAGTATATATGCCTAAAATTGAATTCTTTTCTTATTTTAAGCATTTATATTTTATTGGATAAATGTTGAAACAAAAAAAACATATATAATCATATTTTAGTTATTTCTATTCATTCCCTCCAATACAATGACTATGTGTTAACTACCATTTAAAATAAAATTGTTTTATTACTAGTGTGCAACGTAAGATTTCAAAGAAACTCTTTGTTGCGTATCTGGTACGCTATAGAACATAGCAACCCCTTTAAAGTAAAATTAATATTCAATTCTCAAATATTAATAAATATGAAAATGTATTATTCTTTATTTACCTGGGATGTTACATCCTTACCCGCTTTTGGGAATTGCGTCCTTGCAATTTTATTAACTTATGAAAATAAGTGGGGGGTATTTATCCCTCATAGCATTTTCAGATTCCCATGTTGCCTCTTCAACCATATGGGTTTTCCACAAAACCTTTACCTGGTGAATCACCTTATTTCGCAACACTTTCTCTCTTCGGTCATGAATCTGGACTGGTTTTTTCTTCATAAGAGAGATTCTCTTCCAACTGAACTACCTATGGGCTCAAAACACGAGATGAATCTAGAATATACTTTCTCAACATCAAAACATGAAAAAAATTGTGTACTTGAGATAAAATCAGAGGTAAAGACACTCGGTATGCCACTGATCCAGCTCTCTCCAGAATTTCATATGGTCCAATGAACCTTGGACTCTGCTTTCCTTTCTTACCAAATCGCATCACACTTCTCCATGGTGAAACTTTGAGAAAAACATGATCACCTACCTCGAAAGATAGATCCTTCCTCCGGTTATCCGTATAACTATTTTGTCGGCTCTGAGCTATTCTCATGTGTTTCTGAATCAACTAAACTTTTTCTGCCATCTCTTCTACCAATTCTGGTCCCATCAGCTTCCTTTCATCCACTTCATCCCAAAAAGCTGGAGTTCGACACTGCTTCCCATATAATGCCTCAAACGGTGCCATTTGTATACTAGAATGAAAACTGTTATTATATGAAAACTCAAACAAAGAAAGATGTTGGTCCCAACTTCCCTGATAATCCATAGAGAAAGCTCGTAGCATATCCTCCAAGGTCTGAATGGTTCGTTCTGACTGCCCATCTGATTGTGGATGAAAATCTCTACTAAAATTTAATTCAGTACCCAACTACTTCTGAAGGCCTTTCCAAAAGTTAGAAGTAAACCTGGGATCATGATCAGATACAATGGATAGGGGAACTCCATGCAACCTGACTATCTCTTTAAGATACAATCGAGAAAGTTGATCTAGAGAGAATGTATCTCGAATAGGAAGGAAATGAGAAGATTTAGTCAATCGATCAACAATAACCGAGATTGCATTATTACCTCGAGATGTCCTCGGTAATCCCACAACAAAGACCATGGATATATTTTCCCATTTCCACTCTGGCACTAGTAATGGATGAAGCATCCGTTTCGGTAACTGCCGCTCTGCTTTAACCTGCTGACAAGTCAAACACTTCATAGTAAAATCAGCAATATCTATTTTCATTCCATCCCCCCAGTAATACTCCCACAGATCTCTGTATATCTTAGTACTGCCAGAATGAACTGAAAACAGGGAACTATGAGCCTCACATAACAACTCATTCTTCAACTTTGAATCACCAGGAACACATAATCTCTTCCCAAACCTGAAAACACAATCATTATCAATGTTAAATTCAGGCAACTTACCCTTCTACACTAGCTCTACCTTTTCCTGCAACTCGCTGTCTTGCTTCTGTGCTTTCTTAATTCTATCTGATAGAGAAGATTTCACTGATACCTGAAACAAAACAGAAGAAAATCCTGCAAAAACAACTTCCATACCAAAGCTCATCAAATCCTTAACCAAAGGATCATGTTCCAAACACAACATTTTTAATGAATCATTATTTTTTCGACTCAAAGAATCAGTTACTTTATTTTCTTTTCCTAGATGGTATTGAATTGTACAATAATAATCCTTGATTAATTCCAGCAATCTCCTCTGTCTCCTGTTCCATTCTTTCTGAGTGAATATATACATTAAACATTTGTGATTAGTATATATTTCACACTCTACTCCATACAAATGATGCCTCCAAAATTTTAAAGAGAAAACAACAGTAGCTAATTCCAAATCATGTGTAGGGTAATTTTCCTCATGAGTTTTCAATTGACGTGAAGCATAAGCAATTACTTGATCATTCTGCATTAGAACGCAACCAAGTCCTTTTAATGAAGCATCACTGTAGATAACAAACTCACTATTCCTGGAAGGAAGTGCCAAAACTGGAGCATTCACCAATCTTCTTTTCAAATCCTGAAAACAACCATCACATTCTTTTGTCCAGATAAAATTAACACCCTTCTAAGTTAGCTTAGTCATTGGAATAGATAACCATGAAAAATTTTCAACAAACCTTTGGTAGTAACCTACCAATCCAAGAAAACTATGGATCTCGGTTACATTTGTGGGTCTTGGCCATTCTTCAACAACTTTTGTTTTAGCAGGATCAATAGTTATGCCATCTTTTGAAACAATGTGACCAAGGAAAGAAATTTGTTGTAACCAAAACTCACACTTTATAAATTTTCCATACAGTTTCTTTTCTTTTTAGGTTTGCAAGATAACCCTTAAATGACTTTCATGCTCCTCTTTACTTTTAGAAAACACCAAAATATCATCGATGAAAACAACCACAAACTTATCCAAGAACTCATGGAAAATTCTATTCATAAGGTCCATGAATACAACAGGTGCATTGGTTAACCCAAAAGGCATAACTAAAAATTCATAATGGCCATATCTAGTAGAAAACGCAGTCTTCGGAATGTCTGCTTCTTTTACTTTCAACTGATGGTACCCCAACCTCAAGTCAATCTTCAAAAAATACAGAGATCCCTGGATCTGATCAAAAAAATCATCGATATGAGGCAAAGGATACTTGTTCTTAACAGTAATATTATTCAAGGCTCTATAATCAATGCAAAGTCTCATTGAACCATCTTTCTTTTTAACAAACAAGACAGGAGCACCCCATGGTGATGTGCTAGGTCGAATGACACCTTTATCTAATAACTCCTGCAATTGTTTCTTTAACTCTAAAAGTTCAACTTGATCCATTCGATAAGGGGGTTTTGAAATTGTCTTAGAATCAGGAACTAAGTCAACAGTTAATTCAACTTCCCGATCATGAATAATACCAGGCAACTCATAAGGAAAAACATCAAGATACTCATTTACCACTGGTACATCATTAATCTGAACATTTCCTTTATTTTCAACAATATGTGCAAGGTAACATTCATTTACATCTTTTACTAGTTTCTCATCTTCCTGATATGTTATCAAAATCAAGGGTTCATTCTTGTACACAAACTAAAAATCTTTCTGAAAAGAAACCATTTTAGCCTTGCAGTCAATCTTTTCATGATAAACAGAAAGCCAATCCATGCCCAAAATAACATCAAACTCTACTATAGGAAAAACAATAAGGTTTGATGGTAGATTTTTTCCACACATAAGGATAAGAAGATTCTTATAATTCCTTTTTGTCTCAACGTTCCCTCCGGGTGTTTTTACCATAAGTTCATGATTCATATCTTGAGATGGAATTTCCAATTTACTAGAAAACTTCTCAGAAATAAAAGAATGTGTAGAACCTGAATCAAACAACACATTGACATAATCTGAACAAACAAACAGTGTACCTGATACTACTTCATTCAATGGACCAACGTCTGCTGAAGTAGTTGCAAAGGGTTTCACCAACCCTTTCTTCTTGTAGTCTGGCTGATTCCCCCCAGTTGAGTTCTTCGTTGGACACTCATTTGCATAATGAACCATTTCATTACACTTAAAACATCTTACTGCTGGCCTTTAATTTCCTTCTTTATCATCTTCCTTACAGTTACAAGCAATATTACCAGACTTACCACATCGAAAGCACTTACCAGACTTGGATAAACATTCTCCAGGATGTATTTTACCACACTTATCATAGTATGGATAATTGGTTTTCTTACCTCCTTGCTTCTTTGATGAATTCTTCCACTTTTCCTGCCAACTGGACCTCTTATTCCGTTGTTTGTCAAAGAACACCTGATCATCGGCAAACTCCATTTCCACCTTCTTCACACATCGAACAAGATTTTCATAACTTTTGAACTCATGAGAAGCTAAAACCCTTCGATACTTTGGCTTTAACCCTGAGTAAAAATTGT
This sequence comes from Viscum album, assembly GCA_963277665.1. Classification (NCBI taxonomy): domain Eukaryota; kingdom Viridiplantae; phylum Streptophyta; class Magnoliopsida; order Santalales; family Viscaceae; genus Viscum; species Viscum album. Next base: position 365,236,257 of record OY728167.1, on the reverse strand, counting down.
TTATTTTACTATCAAGATTTCATATGAAGTTTGGAGTATACCTTGCCAATCAGGTGAACTTTGCTTCATAAACAGCCACTGAGTCATCCTCCTGCCTCAATTCTAGGAACTGTTTTCTCATCCTAAGACGAACCACCTTAGGAAAATATTTCTCAAGAAACATACCTTTGAATTCATCCCAGTGAAGATCATAAATCTCATAACTATCCATGATATTTTTCACCATCGACCACCACTGATCAGTTTCACCTTCAAAACGGTAAACAACAAGACTAACCTTTTGATGTTATGAACACCCCATTACATCAAAAGTCTTCTCTAGTGCTTTAAACCACCCTTCCGCTTGCACGGGGTCAGATGATCCTCTCAATGATGGGGGATGTTGCCTCATGAAATGTTCCACCACTAACATGTTCCTCTACGGTTGACCTGGCTGATCTTGTGCATGGATACAACCACCATGTATAGCCTGAGTCAACAATTCCATTACTGCAAAAAACTGTTTAGTTCCGATACTGACCATTTCAGGTTGCTGATTTGGAAGGTTATCTTCCTCCTGATGTCATCCCTACATAGCTGCCTTGTTTCCTCTGCAGAAATCCATTCTGAACATAGAAATATCTTAGGCGAAGCAACATGGTAATCTTTAAATTCTATATCATTTCAGTCATACCATAAATTAAATTATAATTTAACAATTTTCTAACTCCTAAAGTTGTCTAAACCGACCTTTAATACCAACTATAAGGCCCCATCCTTAAACCTTACATAATTTTGAGTTATTACAAGATTACACATTGAGGATCTTTTCAGGTTTAGAGTTGTAGAGAATTAGGACATAAGTATTACATCTCAAAAGATTACAAAGTAGAAACTTCTACTAAGTTTCCATAAAATAAAAACTCTTAAAAGGAAACATGTCTAGTTCTATGTTTTAGATAACATGACTTTCCCTGGATCCCATCATTGACCCTATTCCACATTATGTCCTGTGAAAAACATTTCAAAAAAACTTGGGGTGAGCATAAAAATCTCAGTAAGGGATACACAATGAATGAAAACTGATAGTTTTTGAAAACAACAAGTAAACCATATATACTTTATCAAAGTAATACTTTTCACCTTTCTAAAGTAGTAAAAACTCTTCAATGAATAAAAGATCATTAGTTACCCTTTTGTAACCCAAAGATTACCATAATCCCATATAAAGATCACATAACCTAGAAAGGTAACTTGGGACATAAACATACTTAAATGGAATAACCATACGGTCGAGTTCCACACATATCACTTAATGGAATAGCCATACGGCCGACTTCCATACATATCACTTAATGGATAGCCATACGACCGAATTCCATACCCAATGCATTGGAGGTTATAACGTAACCACCCGTCCTGGTATTCACGACACCACCCGTCATATGGTTTATCACGTAACCACCCGTCAAGTGTCCAAGTACCATTATAAAATCATAAGACATAAAACAATATAATGGAATGAAAACATTTCCACACTCTGATCACAACATATCACTTAAATATATTGACATAACAAATCCATTATAAAAACCATTTTCAATACCAAAATACATAAAAGAGTATATGGTATTTATTTTATTTTAAAAACATTACGGCCTGTTGAGAAAGCCAAAGACCAAATAATACTCGCAGCGGCGGAAAAGGTCGTTTTCACCGCGTACGTTAAAAGAAACATTCCTTTTTGTCGTTTAGTAAAACGATTCGTAGAAAAATATTTATTTTCTATAAAAGTAAAATTCAAAGGGGTTTGTACACCATATGAAATAATGTTGTGTATAAAACGAAATATGCCTCAATGAAAGGAGATTGAGACAAAGTCCCTTACCTTGGGTCCGACTTGACTGGATTGTTCTTTAACGTCCTGAATAATAAAATTGAGTTAATTTATACTTTCTTAAGAACATTTTTCAAGTTCATTATTCCTTTTATATCACTTATTGCCATGTTATAAACATTATTTAATCATTTAAGCTAATAATGTTTGTTTTGTCGATATTTGGTTATTATGTTGAAAGTGGACTTCTTACAATTACATGTTGTTCGTGTGGTCAAAGGTTTATTATACCCAGAATGATATTCATGATTTGGATATCATATATTTCATATATATCCAGCATATAAATGTATTTATTATATTACATAATCATTTATATGTAAGAAATGAAATGCATCATTCATGGAGACGGTAAGCCGTACGTACGCATGAACGCTACATTCATTTCTATGTCATATTAATGGAATTAAAACTAAATGATAGATATGTATATTTTAATTCCAGAATTATATTAATCATTTAGATTTAACATACATAATATATATCCATTATGTATATGTACATATAATAGTATATTACATTTGGGGATAAGAAATGAAATGCACCGTTCATGGAGATGGTAAGCCGTACGTACGCATGAACGCTACTTTCATTTCTATCTCATACTTTAATGGAATGAAACAATAATGATATAAAGGTATATTATAATTCCAGTATAACATCATATATAATAACTTTTAATCCATCCGTTATACATCCCACATATGGCATTAACGAATCAAATCACTTTGAGGGGGCAGTAGTCTGCACTTCCTAAAATGAAGATATCGCGTATACCCATAATGAAAGCCATAAAGGTATGCCATAAATGAAAAATACAGAAAATTAAGGAAAAAATAAACATATTATATATCATATATAAATATAGTGACATCTTAATTGCCACCTTTGAAGGTGTTATATGAGTGTTGAACAATCATCGTTTCGAGAGGTAGAAATTCTCCATCCACAGAAACAATATTTTCTTTAACAATTAGATGAAGGTGTGTGCAAGTGTAGCTAGAATACTTCTTATAAAAACATTCTAGTATATTTAGGATACTAGTTTTGTTACAAAATAAATGAATAAAAAGAGTTATGGGGTTGGAGAAGCAAAATAAAACAAAAGAACACAAGAGAAAACACTACCTTTGAAACGGGTAACTCTTTTTGATTTGAGCTCAAAGGCTTCCTTGGGAAGACTTCTTCCCAAAGTGAGGCTTAAATGAGTAAGAGAGGGATGTGGAGAGACAAAATGGGCTGGGTTTGGACGAGCCAAAGGCTTTGGAAGTGTGGGTAAGGAGGTAGAGGTGGGGGCCTTTTATAAGAGGAGAGGAGGGGCACTCTTGGAAAGTAAAGAAATGTTACTTTATTTTAAAATGAGTTTCTGATTTAAAAGGTCCCACATTGATATAATTCGAGGATAAGGTGATAAGGGTTCGAAATATACCCATCCAATAGGTTTTTGACAAGTGTAGTTCTTACATTTTACATTATATTTTCATTTTATTTAAATCGGTAAATAATGAGGTAATCGCTACATCATCATGGTGTCATAAAAAATTTAATTTATTTAATGACTAAAAATTATAATGAAAATGTCATGATTTAAGAAAAATTTTTAGATTTCTAATTAATATTTATAGTAAAAAATCTGACTTGTATAAGCCCATGTACAAATTGTTTTAGTAAAACAACACATGTTTGTGACATTTTAATTTTAACTTTAAATAAAAATGTATTAATGTCATTTTGCTACCAAAGTGGCTCCATGGGGTCCCAAAGTTGACCCATGGATTTTCTTGGTCGGCCATGACACATCCAAGGAGTGTAGGACATGTGTCTCGGTCATTTCATAATATTAAAACATTATTTTTACCTTAAACCACACTAATTACCTCGAATCGCGATTAAAAACATAAAAGTTACTATTCACCAAAAAATTATTTTAATCCCATTGAACTACATTTTAATTCTTAATGAAAACCATTTATGTCATATTTTTTAAATTCCAAACACAAAGGTGGTAAAATTTCATTTAAATGAAAGATCAGTTTTTTTAAGTACCACTTAGTGGTTTCACTATTCAAAAAAAATTGAAGTTTTTCAGAAAAATACCAAAAATTCACCCTAAGCTATAATTGATATTATGAATTCAAAAATGAAGTCTATTTTACAAAATTAAAAACATATATGTTATATTTATTATTTTAATAATTAATTCCCGCTGTCAGAGCAAATAGCATGTTTTTATGAAACAATAAGTATCAAAAGATTGACACTAGTTTAAGTCCGATTTCAAAGTGAAATTAATTCCAACGACCACTATTGGATTTAATGGTAAAAATATATTCTAATTTCACTTTAAAACCAATTCAAAAGATAATCTAATCATATAAAAAATTAGATTAAAAAGAGGTTTTGAATTAAAATACAACATTTTTCAATATTCATTAAAAAGTGATCTTTATCGGAAAAAAACCAAAACTTTACACAAAATAAATTTTGATGTACCGATTCTAAAGAAGAATTTTATTTGGTGCAATAGATTGTATAAGAGTGACCAAAACTATATTTATTGATGGTTCTCCATCAAAAGGCGATAAGTCGACCTTTTGTGAATGTTAGAGTATATATGCCTAAAATTGAATTCTTTTCTTATTTTAAGACTTTATCTTTTATTGGATAAATGTAGAAACAAAAAAAAACATATATAATCATATTATAGTTATTTCTATTCATTTCTTCCAATACAATGGCTACATGTTTACTACCATTTAAAATAATATTGTTTTATTACTAGTGTGCAACGTAAGATTTCAAAGAAACTTTTTGTTGCGTATCAGGTACGCTCTCGAACATAACAACCCCTTTAAAGTAAAATTAATATTCAATTCTAAAAAATTAATAAATATGAAAATGTATTATTCTTTATTTACCTAGGATGTTACATTAAAGGTCTAGACTATATTGTTATAAGTTTACTATGAAATATATTGATCCTTAAATTAAATATAAAATCCTATTGAATAACCTTGAAACACGTATTTTAAATTAAATATTCATGAGAGTATGTTTTATCTCTCCTTAGAAATTACATCATTTTCATAAGATTACCTTCTAATTTCCTCCTACTCACTTAGCTTCCACAACCTCCACTCATCAATATTGTTGAAGTAATAGTTTCGGGCATTCACTTTCCAATGAGACTTATGATGCAATATTATTGGTATATGATATGTTATTTCCAATGAGAATCCTATAAGGAGACATCCCATTGGTGTTCTTGTAATAAGTATTATATTCCCATAATGTTTCATCCAATTAATCTTACCAACCTTAAAAATATCTAGAAAATATCTTCTCTGACATTTGTTTGAGATCTATATTTGAAATTTTATCATCTCCATTAGACTATGGGTGATAAGTTATTCTATAGCAATAAGAACACCCATTTCTTCCATTAAATATTTTAACTTATAATTATTGAAACGAGTTCAATTATATAAGATAAATTCCTTTAGAACTATAAATATTTTGAAAATATTATTCTTTATGAATTTAATAACACTAGAAGTAATATTATTTGGAAGTCCAATATCCTCAACCCAATGAGATGAATAATTCATAGAAACAAGTACGTATTCATTACCATTAGATTATAGTAAATGTCCTATGATGAATATGTCCCACAAATAATTAATTCCAACTCAATAATCCTATTTTAGGGAAACTCCTATATGCTACAAATATTTCTCATCTTTTGAAACTATTCAAAACTTATCATAAGACGCTGAGAATATCTAAAAAAATTTGTATATTAGAAACCAGTTTGTATGATATTATTATTAGTTTCATCTCCCCCATTATTTCCACACCCTAGTTAAGAACAAAATCTCTCAATAATGTGGATTATTTACTCATTATCCCCACATCACCTCATGATGACATAATCACATCTTATAAATAGAAAAAAATCTCCCCAAATAAATATTTTAAATAAAAAAATATTTTCTTATGGTTTTCTAAATGGTCCTTAGGGATTACTATTATAGAATGAATGTTTTCATAATTTTCTAACCAAGATGTCTTCTTAACTAAAGAAGAATGTAGTAACTCAATAGTAAAATAAGGTATTTATTTTAATTGGTTCCTCATATTGAGAATTTGGAAACTTGTAAAAGTGGTTAGTAACTACATTTAATACCATTTTTAATACTATATGTATAATTTCAATTTATATAAATAAAGGGTCTCTCTCATAAGAATTAGTTTTTATTTTCTTAGCCAGAAGATATTTGAGAGTAGAGTGTTCTTAGAAATTGATAACATTAGACCCAATCAAATAGTGAATAAACTTGTTAATACAAAAAAAACATAATTAAACTTATTTTTATTGGTATTGATATTGTATTGGGTATCATAAAACAAATTAATATCATATTAAAATATATACAACCACTTATCTTTCCTTTAACCCAAAACAACACCCACTGCTAAATCACATGCACCAAACGTCACTTGGAAATGTACTATCGAGTCTGCTGTATTAATCACTAGTGAAGATGTGAACTTCAACATAAGTAGATTAAATGGATCTCAAAATTTATTATATAATTAAAAGGGTTCTTACTTAAAGTAATTGAGTGCAAATCTTGTGTGATTTTGGAAAAATAATTTATGAATCTCTTATAGAAATCGATATAGACTAAGAAACTCCTAATTACTTTAAAATTTTCAAGTAATGCTAGATTTTGGAAAACATAAATTTTAGAATCATTAACATAAATTATTTTTATTGAAATATTGTGACCTAATAAAATTCATTTTGTGATGATGAATTGATACATTCCTAGTTCAAAACATGATTTGTTTCTTGAAATTTTTTAGAATTTGCTTCATGGTTTTCATTAAAATTTTTAAAATTGCTCCCAACAATGAATAATTTATCCTTAATATCTCCATTTTTATTTTAATCATATCAAATATAATTTATATCATAAAAATATTAAAAGAGTTTGGATAACCACAGAGGCCAATGGAATTAATCGATAAAAAAAATGAAACAAATGGACATGTGAAAGTGATATTCTCTTTTTTCCTAGAAGCTATGGAAATTTGGTTGTAACCAGAATAACCATAAAAAATTATATATTTCTAGACTAGGTCTATAATTTTTGGTCAAAAAATTTAATTTGTAAGAGGTGTTTTGTTGTTTTAGGATTGAGTTTCTTATAATATATGAAGACCCTCAACTTTGTTTCTATCCTAAACTGACTTTATTCATTATTCTCTTTGGTCAAAATAGTGAAACCTACTTCTTAGAAAAAATTAGAAATGGATCACCCATAGAATTTTTAAAATGGGGTAAATGATCCCAAAATCAAGTAATCTAATAAATTCCATTATAATAACTTTTATGAAGTTCATATTTTACCTTCACATCCCCTCCAATATCATTTTGCGGTCAGTCTCAAAAGGAATATTATTAATGTAGTTGGAAAGAATTATTCCCTTTATATTAAATATGGACCAAAAAATTAATGATTTTAATTTCATCAAAATAGAGGACTAACTCTCATATTGGGACACTTCTAACATAGATGATATTAAAACAAGAAATGTTGAGCACTCACCAATGAATGATTATTTCAAATTAGTAAGAAGGGGACTGAGTTCCATATATAGTGCTTGTTGACTTGAAGGGATATTTTTTTACTGATGGGACCTAAGGTATTGACTCTTCCTATTAAAGATGGTCATAACGAAGGAATCTTATTCATCACTATTGTCCCATAAATGTTATCCTCATATACAGATTCCCTAACTGTGTTCAAAATTTTTTCAAAATAAAATTCATATAAGTATTTTATAAACTCCCCCAAAAATACATAAATAGATTCCTCCTATTTTATTGGGAAAATACCTATGAATGTTTCAGTACAAATTTTTTCGTACTATTTATTTTATAAATAATTCTATAAAATAGTTCATATTTATCAATAATGTTTTTAATCACTTGATGCTCATCACTTTTACACATTTGACTTGTTGAAGGTTCTTATGTTCTTTTTAATACATTAAATTCCACATTTTGATCTTCTTAGTTGAAGACAATTTTTTTACATGCCTATAATAGCTCTTGTTGTTGCATGGAAGGGACTACAATGGATGATTGATACATTATTGTCACACTCTATGTTAATTATGATAATATAATAAAGGTAAAACATCATTACTACTACTAAAAAACATTATGATCTTTCTATTTGGTGGGTAATGGGTCATTATTCTTATTGTAGAACAATAGTGGTGGGTTACAGAAATCCTAATCCCAGGTTATGGAAAAGTTAAAGAGGTATAAAATTGATTCTTTAACCATGGTAACATAAGGATTTATACATTACAATATACCCAAAAGTTTATGGAATTAAAAACTACATGGATATTGAAGATTGGTATGAATCAGATTTTTCTAGACAACACAACACTCCACACAGATATTATATGTGTAAATTTTTAAAAAAGTTTTCTTATTTGAAAAAAAAATCTTCAATGATTTGGGATAAGATACATTTTTAAGTAAATCCACAATAAATGTTTTAGAGATTTAATGTTACCTAAAAGGACATTGGAAGGTGAGTAGCTCATGTTCAAGGTTTTTTTATTTATTATTTTAGAGAAATGAATTATTTGGGTGAAGTTATTTATTATAGTTTAAATTCCCGCATTTTCATCATCAATATTTTTCTCCACCTTACTGTTTTTGTTTTCCAATGAGTTTTAATATTATTTTTATAAATATCATTTGAGTTTAATGTGATTTATTATGGTCTATAGATATTTTTAGTTTCCATTTTTTCTAGATTTGGTTTCTCATTTGCATCTAGTTTACTACCTTTAGAATGTTTATCAAATCTCTAGATTCTTATAGGGCTTGTAGACCACTCCTAATTATAATATTCATTAGATTATACCTATGATTAGAATCATTGGTTCGTGGAAACTTTCCTTTTCCATTAATTAATTTCTACTGACTATATATTCCATTTATGATTCAAGGTTTTTAATCCTAGTATCATCCAAGGCTCTATTTTCATCATACTGGGCTTTTGGTTTACCTAATTGAGCATCATGAATTTTCTCTTTGGAGTCTATTGTACATAAAATTATAATCTAGATCAGAAGATACGTATCCATATAAATTTTCTTTGGAATTAGATTATTTATCTCTTAGTTTAGTTTGAAATTATTTCCTTGTTTTTTGTGAAAATACTTTAGATAATTAGGTTATAACAATACCTACTCTCTCAACGAGAGATTTGGATGACTCTTATAGGTGTGAGTATATATTATTTTCAATGGTCCATCAATATTTTTCATCATTTTTCTATATCCATTAGAATTTTCATTTTTAAAATATAGGAATGGAATAAAAAATTTAGGTAACATTAATTTGAATTCCATAAAATGCCTTTTTGGTGGAATTTATCTATTAGGGTATGTTAATTATTTTCATGATAAAATTGAGTAGTTTGGAATTAATCTTGGTTAAAATTTATATTTTCATTTATATTATTATTTGTTCTTCTAGAGAAATTATGTTTTTTATTTTCATATAATGTTTTGAAAGATTGTTTTAGATACGAAAATTTTCTATCACTAAAATATTCTCTAATAGATTGGTTAGAAGGTGTTTAGTGATATGATATGAGGATATTATAGAATGTTTTCATGAAAAAATGTGGAGTTAAATGGTGATTCGGACACTACATATGTAAAAATCCAAATCCATCATACTTTTTGTGGAATATATCTCCCTCATCTTTAAAAAACCTAGTAATTTTGTGCCTAGTTTCGATGATTATCCTTCCATTGTAAAATTTCAAGGTAAATTCATTATTAACCTCATATGAAGTGTCTGACATAAATTAATATAAAATATTTTATCCATGTTATAAAATTTACCTTGATATGAAATAAAACACTCTATGTTTAAGTTCTTCCTCACTGTGTATTCTTTCTGGTAAATACTAAATCACATAATAGATGTCCTTAATAAAGACATGAGAGTATACTTTGGGAATTTCATTCAATGATGAAAACATGGAAAACATAGTTTTTTTATTTTATAGTTTATAGATCATTGTCTAATCATAATACATGATTGGTTGTTATAAACCAAAGTAAAATTTAATTTTAGAAGGCTACTCCTCTATATCTGTTCATTTCTAGGTGGATGTGGATTTATGTTTTTATCCTGTGGATTATTCTAATTTCCCCTAAGATCATAAATTTATGTTTTATTTTTCAATTTGATATCACAAATTTTTTTTGTTTATTTTAGATAGACATGGCTCCAAATTTTTAATAGTTTATCTTTTATATATAAACACACTAATTCGATGTTTTTTGTAAATTATTTCGATTGTTTTTTTTTAATTTTGAATTTCCTTGTTTTCACATGAATTACTTGGTAATTATGCTAAAATATGATTATTATCCTAGGATTATGACTATGTTAAAGTGAAATTAATTATTTATAAACCCATATAGAACTATTTTAGTGGGGATAATTGGTCAATCCATTAGAAGGAATATTGTGTGTGTGTGTGTGTGACCAGGGAAGATAAAAAAACTCAAAAAATAATGGAGTAGTGGTAATGTATTGATGAAATAAAACAATGTTTGTGGTGGTGAAGAATTTTGTATGTAAGGAATATAATACAAATGTGATCAAAAAATCAATGAGTAAGAAATAACAATAATATTACTGATTGATTAATTTTGATTGGATAGTTTTATAAGTATTTTCCTTTATTCATTCACAAAAATAAATTTAATTGAATTAAATGTTTCTTTCTAACTTTGTATACTAATTGACCTATGAGTGATTGATTTCTACTATTTTCCAATATTATAATTAAAAAATCTTCTAAAAATGATTTAATTATCAAAAAAATCAAAATTTCCTTCATTCTTGTGTGAAACTCTCAATATTTTTTCACCTGAAAGATGAATCCCAAAAAAAATTAGTGAAATAGATTTTGATCATGATCAGTAATAACCTAACTCAATGTTTCACATTGAAAAAACATCATATAAAATTGATGATTGAGAGAAGTGATGAGTATAAATTTTACATGAATTAAGATAACATATTACCAATACTATATTATTAGCTATAAAAATTCTGGCTGATGATCACGTTAAATTCAAAAAGAATTAATAATTTTAATCAAATATAATATATGAAAATAAAAAAAGGAGAATAAGTGAGAACGTAATCTTCTCTTATTGAGTATATCACCATCCTTCTCCATTCTCACTTCGATCAGTTATACTCCCATTACTTAATTATAAGTCTCTAGAAGTTACATAGAATGATCTATCCCCCCAATTGTCTGATGATTCTCCTCTAAATAATACTAAGTGTGTCGGTCCCTACCTTGATCTCATGGTTATACCTTGATAAAATGACTCCCTAGAATCCATCTAATGCCATTATTTTAGAGTATCTCATTCATTTATGGTTCAAATCATGCCCTACCAACTTAATACACTTCACCCACATGTAAGAATACTCGGTAATATTCCCATCAAGAGACCCATGTAAAGATACTGTAAAATAATTTCCTCATATACACATGTAAATGCCCCAAATAATGTAATGGAATCCACTACAAACACTCTAGAAATATTATAATATCCTATAGGATATTTATTCCATCCTATCAGTACTTCAAAATTTAGAAATTAGTTTATCTTGCTATTTTTCTTCTTAAACTGTCAAAGCATTAGTTATTTAGAAAATTAAAAAGGTTAGTTTTCATCACATAGGATGGAGTGACAAGATAAATGTGAAATTCCATTAGGTCTTAAATAGTAGTCTTATTCCTAAACTTGGCCATGTGTATATTTTAATTAGTGGAATGGTCCTCTGTCAAATCCCTCAGGCGTGAACATTAATGAACCATTCAAAGCGGCCTCCAATCATTCAAACGGAACTCAATAATAATAAAATATTTGTCTGAATTATGACTAAACATTATAAAAAATTACACCTTAATATTGGTTCCTCACAAGAATAGTCTAATAGAATTTAAGGGTCCCACCCATTATCAATATGGACCAAATTTTTAACTCCAATTGATTAAGATCCTCTCAAATTCAATCATAGTATTTGTTTACCCTCAACTAATTTTACTTGGGAGTGGTCAAACTATATTCCACTTTTAGAATTAATTTTTAGTTAATCCTTGTATTTCTCACTTTTTAATCCCTTATCACTAATAAAATATCTTTATCCAAAAAGGCCTCCACCGCTCATCACCTGTAATGATTGATCTCATTTATAATCTTTTAAAACATGTTGAGCCCAATGACTAATTCATTCATATTAGTGATCCACTTACATCATCATTTTATTGGGGAAATTTTTTGTGAACCTTGTGAACATCCTCACATATCATCACAATTGTTATAGTATGGATATATAGTCTCCATCTTCTTCATTAATTCATCTCTATATAGGTAAAACAACTATAAATTTTTTTCTTTAATCTCAGATTAATAGCCACATTATAACTTCATCCCAAATAGACTCGTTATCAACCTCACTTGGATTATCCACCAAGAACATATTCCCTTCATCATTGTGACTATATTAATTTAGTTTAAATCTGATTACATATACTTCATTCGAATATCTGTTGATCTTCATCTACCGATCTTTATCAAATTTCTATCTTCAAACTAGGTCTAACGACCTTTTATAGTGTTTCTGAAACCTATTTTTCCTTACATATTCTATCAATGATTATCACAATAAATTATATTTCTACATTATATCTAAATTTTCTTATATTAAATTTTATTTATTCATCTTCATTATCAAGCTTCAATCGGTGAGCAAATACTCAAGCAGATGTCTTCAAGCAGTGGATCCATGTTCAATGTCTTATTTAGAAATCATCACATGAATTTAATTGGGATTTTCTTCCATTATCCTTTCTTATTCTATTCTCTTCTAAGGATGAAATATGTGCATGTCATTTCATAATATATATTAGTTCCTCTTCGATTTCAGCCATATTTCTGATTTAGTGATGCTTGGATTAGTATATTCTTCATGCTAAAATTAAATCCCATCTTCAATTCAACTTTCAGTTTGGTTTTCATTGAGTGATCCTCATATATGGTTAGTTCATTAAATAGGAATGGAAGATTGAATCCCCCCTGTGTTGAAAATCACATTTCGTTTGTATTCAACTGAATCGGTTGAAGATGCAGTCGATTGCACAAAATTTCCCTTCTAGGTTGGATATTGGTTGGTCTATTAATTTGTACTAGATTGAGGGGGTGTATCTACTTTGGACATGGTTTTAGTTTTTTCAAGATTAAGGAACAACATCATGGATGATTCCTTAATTGTAGGTTTAGGAGAGAGGAATTGTAGGTTAAGTAGTTTTCCAAAATTTTAAACAAATGATAGGATGAAGTTGTTTATGCAGATACTACTATACCTTTCAAAATTTATTCATGTGGTTGATTAGAATTTTGATCTTGTGGTAAATTTTTATTTCTTTAATATATTTTCATCATTTTTCAAAATTTAAAATATGGTATATGTCTATTTTCTTCATATAAAAAATTCAAATTTTGAAGTTTTGGTCATTCCATCGACCGCATGGACACTTCATCGCACGATCACTTTAGGACATAACCAAATTATTTTATATAATATCTATACACAATTCAGAAACTTTTTTCCTGTATAAATAATCATTCAATAAAAATGATCTATTCTAAATAAAACATAAATTAAATAATATAAAAATAAATAAATTTATAAATAATATGAATTCCATAATTGATGTTTAATAAAAAATATGGAATTATTAAAGAATTATTTTGAAATAAAAACATCATACGAAATCACATCGGAAATATATTTTCTAGGAATATTTAACAAAAAATCACTTCAATGAATTTCCTTTAAAATATATATAAAGTTTAACCCAATAAAAATTCATCACTTGATCACTAAAAACATAATATTTGAAATAATATTAAATTAATAAAATATTCATTATTAAAATACCTAGATTTATAGAATTTTCCATCATAAAAAAATTTTTGGAATCAAAACCCCAATAAAAACACAAAACAAATGTGGAGAAATAATCTAAATAAATTACAAATCACCAAGAACGAACTAAGTGATAGTCTTTGAGAAGCTTATAGAACCATATTCATGGTATATAAATCACATAACAAACCATGTAGGCTAATTGAGAAATCCCATTACTACATCTAATTCACCAAAAAATGCATATGAAACCCCCTAAATCACTTTTAGAAGTCATCATGGATTAAAATGTAATCCCCTTAAATAAATATACATCAATGAGTCATAAAAAATATAAAATAAAAGACTAAAATAAGAATACCCCTAGTAACATTATATTATGAATAGTAAAGAGATCCCGAGGCTTTCCATTCATATATATCTAATGTTATGACATCCCAATCTCAAAACTACGATGAAATTCCCCAAAAAAACAAGAGAAAATCTATAAGAACATTTTCCTTTATACTAAACCTAGTAACTAATCCCATTTTTTAATGAAATTTCATGGGATGACTCAACACTTCACCCAAACCGATCCATCACATGACCTAAATGGTGTTCCCAGTCACCATGAGAAGGAAACTGGTGCCTTGGAATCAAGGAAACTAACTTGAGAATTATTTTACCCTTGAATTAGATTTAATAGAGGACAAAAATTTTGTTAATAATCTGACATGAACCATCCAACCTTTGGATGTATTTGACACATCAAATAATCATAACCAAAAAAGATAATCAAACCAAATCATACATTACTAATAAGAATGATTCAACCCATTTTTACCTACATTCTCAAATTTTCCATGAGTAAACATAAAACTGGAATAAATATAATAACTTGGGGGAAATGAAAAAAGGAACATTGTCTTAGACAATACATCGATATATCAAAATAAGTATATAACTCGAACCAAACTATGCAAGTAAATCTTTATAACCCAGAGTTTCCCTCTACATTACAACTTAGCATTGATGGCCAAAAAGAGATGATAACAAAGATAAAACAAAATTGGGAACCTATATCAAACATCAGACACACACACATGGGTGTGTATGTTGGATATGGGCTAATAGGCTCAGTATGATATCTCTCAGGAGGCTATAAAATAATTTTGTTGAAAATTCCATTAATCATAGTTTGAAAGAAAATATAGAAAATATAATTTTTTATAGTTTATAAAAAACAATGTAAATAAGTCGAGATATTTATTTCAAGATTCCAAATACAATTTCATTTTAAATCCAACCTGATTGAAATATAAAATAACTCAAACCAAACCATTTTTCCTTTCCAAAAAATCGTAAAATTAACATTTTTAGATTAATTCCAAAATCATTAGTTTATGTAAAAAATATTACTCTTTCTATAAAAAAATTTCAAATATTACCATTAAATCCATTTCATGTGCATACCCACCCATTGATAAAATATTACAATCAAAGTAAAAACAGAAGATCAAGAGGGAAATTTTATATAAATAGTAACAAAAGAGGCCCAATAAGTCATGAATGAATAATGTGATACTAGAAAGGTAATCTCCAATATAGATCCACCTATATAGTAACAAGGATCACTGGATACTGTAATGCCCCAACACTAGTTACCCAGTGTGGGTGAATTATTACATAACATTAGAATGATACAAGGAAATCATGTCCTGAAGTACCGATCAGTTTAGTAGCCTTGGAAGCACTAGATACATTAATAAGTATTACATTACATTATAAAATGAAATACAACAACAAAATTGTCTTCATTAAACACATTCATATCCCATAGCATATCCCTGTAGGTCAGTAATAATATAATACTTTCTATCATGGGAAAAATAAAATATAGAAACGGGTGAGCTTAGATTCTCAGAATGGTTAGCAATATAGCAGAAACTTTCTTAAATAAGAAAAAACATTTTAAGGAAATTTATAAGACAAAAACATAATCCCTTTAAACATAAACATCAGCATAAAATGTAAAATGTAAATAAAATAATTCCATTTAATTATTCACATGGATATTCTACTAGTCGAATAATCACAGGCAATATAAATAGCGAATTTCATAACGATGGAATGTATAATTTTAGACTTCATAACCACATAGTCAAGGGATTGTGCCAAGACTACAAATACGATTTTGTCAAGGACTCTTTCCAAGACATTAGTATGTCTCATGAGACCTACCGATGCATCGAGGGGCTATAGCAGGCTCCACCCGTCACTTACAAAGT
Source organism: Viscum album (assembly GCA_963277665.1). NCBI lineage: Eukaryota > Viridiplantae > Streptophyta > Magnoliopsida > Santalales > Viscaceae > Viscum > Viscum album. The sequence continues at coordinate 365,220,041 of OY728167.1, read as the reverse complement.
CCAATGCATTCCTCGTATGAAATGGTTTAAACATAACATAAACATTCTTATTAAAACTATCATATGAAATTTCAACACTTTATCCATAAACCATTAATGGTATAAAATTACTCATCCACAGTAAAAAATATCACAAAACCTTCAATACAATATGGTAGATTTTGTATCATAATAAATCAAGTTCAAAAAATCCATCAATGGATATTGACATAGAAGAAATCAAAACTATTTGAGAGAAATATATCTTTATATGTTTTTGAAATCATTTAAAAGTCACATAATTATAAAAGAAAACATTTATTTTGAAAATATTTTTATAATATTATATGGTAAGCTTTGACGATGTTATAATCAAGTAAAATAGCCACACTCTTCGTATAAGTTAAAAAAAGACATTCTTACCTTAATTTTGTCGAAAATGTTATAAAGGACTTTGTTTGGAAAATGACGGAAAGATTATTTTATAAAAATCTTATAAAAAGTCCAAAAATGTATAAATTAATTTAACACATTGTCTATCAAATAGTAAAAATGTATTGAAATACATTTTAAAGAAACACGGATGTGGATGATGAAGAGGACCTAGTGGATACTTATATAAAAACAACATCATATAATAAAAAGATTGTGAAATTTGCCCTTAACTTGTACATTTCCTTGGTATATGATAGGTTAAACTCTTATTTAATGGTGAAATAATTATACAATAACCATATAAATTAATATTATATCATATATGATCTTCTAATATTGCTTTGTTAATGGTATTTTAGTAGTATCATCGTTCCAGGTGTTTACTGATTCGTTTTCCTTTATATGCTTTGTTACATAAGTAATTTTTGTTATGGGTAGGATGTATATTATTCATTTCATAATGATATTAAGTCTTTAAAAATTATTTTTTATCATAAAATGAAAATTAGTCTTGAATGGTTATGATGGGGAATGAATCTCTTCGCATTCGTGGAGATGGTAATCCGTACGTACGCACGAGTGACAATATCATTTATTTTATATTAAAATAGTATCTAAATTTAAGGTATATCATACTCACAGAATCATTAAAATATTATATTTATTATTTACATCAATTATACTCATTATTATACCCATCCAAATGATGATGTGTTTGAACAACAAACTTCACCATGACGTGGAGACGGTAAGCCGTTCGTACACATATATGATAACTTTGTTATTTATATGATGGATAGAATAAAGAATATGGTTGTATAATTTTTATAATAACTTTAAAGTATATATAAGATACTGGATTTATTATTTTATAATGGAAACAATAAGGAAAGAGGAAGTGGAATAAGAAAATAACTTGAAAGAGGTGATGAAATATTTTACCTCCTCTTCGGGTTCATTCTTTTGATTTGATCAAAAGGGATACTTAGGTTGGATTTATGACCAAAGGAAGGACTTATAGGATTAAGGGAGGATTTTTTAGAGGATATTTGGGCTTGTTTTGGCTGAGCCAAATGGATTTGAAGGAGTGAATTTGAGAGAAGGGGATGCGCCCTTTTATAAGACGGTTGAGGGGAAACTTAGGAAAAGATAGAAATATTATTTTATAGTAAATTCTTATTCAGTTAATAATGGATAAAAAATTATTTATTTATAAGATAAGGTTTGTATGGGTTTAAATACTCTCATGAAATATGTTTTAGATATGTTTGGGTTACCATATTAACATTATCATTTTGATTTAACTCTTAGTTAAATATTTTGACATTTACCGTGTCTCTTTATATTTTTATATTATATGGTTAATAAACATACAATAAAATACCAAGAGAGCCCCAAGTGGTTCATTAATTATATACCTATCATTATATAATTCTTTTGTTTAACCCTTATATTTTTAGTAATATTATATAAATTAATAAAATATTTTTTGTTTTAAAAGCTCTTTTATGTCAATTTTGACACTATTTAGTTATTGATTTTTGTTAAAGTTATAATAACTTTATTAATTAGAAATATATTCATTTAATCTATCCAAACATTTCTTAGTAACCTAAAAGTTATTGGAATTCATCAAATGTCTCGAATTATTTTTATTTGGATATTTATAATATCAATTATTGTAATCTTTTATTAATAAAGTAATTACTGCATCATCATTGTGTCATAAATAAATTTAAATATTCAATGTTTACAAATTATAAATAAAATACAATTATGTAGGAAATATTTTTATCATTATAATGAATATTTATAGTAGAATTTAACTTATTTATAACCCTATATTAAAAATGGTTTAGTTATTAAACTTAGAATTTAACACTTTTAACTCTTCTTTAGATAAAATAATAATAAATGTCCAATTCTAATCCAAGTGTACCTATATGATAATATTTTATTCCTAAGGTTGTTTTTTTTGAGATACACTTATCCAATAGAATTAGGACAAGTTTTAGGGCAAAATATAATATCATTTTTCCGTTTAATTACTCTATTTACTTTTAACCGTGGTAAATAAAACTCAAAAGTTACTATTCACTAATAATTATTTCCATCTTATTGAACCACATTTTACATACTGATATCAACTGTGTCTCTCAAAAGTTTTAAATTCAATTCATAGAAGTGGTAAAATTACGTTTTATGAAAATTCGCAAATGCTCCTAAGATGTGGGTAAAAGACGGTAAAATGTTCAATAAAATTTAATATATCTAATATTATTAAAAAAATACTCCAATTAATTACATTGAACATATAAAGGTATAATGTTTATATTTTAATATAAAATAAATTCAAATATGATAATTTATTATATAAATAAAAAGTCAGTTTTAAACAATAATGCAGTGTTTTTGACTATTCATAAAGAATTTAATGTTTTCAGAAAAATGCCAAAAATTCACCCTAAACTAATTTCGATATTCCAAATCCAAAATTAAGTCCATTTTGAAAAATGAAATTTATAAAATCTCAAAAAGTGGGTATTACTATTCATAACAGCTAAATTGATTGTTAGCATTGTGTTAGAATCTCAAGGTTGCGTATAATAAAAGTTATTTCATTATTAAAAAGGAAACGTACCATAGATGCTTGGGGTGTTATATTCTCCCCTCCTTCAAATAATTTCATCCTTTAGATTTCTAGAATACTATCACATAAAATGATTTGGGTGGTTCTTCATCATAAGTTCCTTGGGTTCCCACGTTGCCTCTTCTATCTTTTGGTTTCTCCATAGAAATTTCACCATGCTAGTTGTCTGGTTTCTCAACACTTATTCAATGGTATCAAGAATCTTTAAAAGATCTTCACAATAAGATATATCAGGTTCTAGTTCAATTTCCTCAAAGGTGAGTACATGTGTTGAGTAAGACATGTATTTTCTCAACAATGTTACGTAGAACACATCCTGAACTCTAGAGAGACTTGGAGGCATTTCCAAGCTGTAAGCTATAGCCCCAATTCATTCTAGATTTTTGAAAGTTCCTATGTACCTAGGATTCAATTTACCCTTCTTACTAAATCGTATAAATCCCTTCCATGGAGATACCTTCAGGAAAACATGATATCCTACCTGAAATTCCAAATCCTTTCTTCGGTTATCGGCATAGATCTTCTTCCTACTTTGAACTACTTTGATGTGGGTTTGGATAACCTTCACCTTTTCCGTCATTTTCTCAACAAGTTATGGGCCTATGAGTTTTATTTCACTGACATCATTCCAACAAGTTGGTGTGCAAAATCTTTTTACATATAATGCTTTATATGGTGCCATATGAATACTTTAATGGAAGATATTGTTATAATATGATTCTACCAGAGGTAAATATTGATCCTACATTCCTTGAACGCCATGTGAGAAAGATCTCAACATGTCTTCTAAGGTTTGAATAGTCCGTTATGATTGTCCATCATTTTGAGGCTGGTAGGAATTTCTAAATTGAAGTTCACTATCTAGGGCCCTCTAAATACATTTCTATAATCTTGATGTAAAATAGGGATCATGATCAGAAACAGTCGATAGTGGTACACCATGATGTCTTAAAACTTCATTAATATATATTCTTTCCAGACATTCTAGTGGTAAATCTTTTCTTATGGAAAGAAAATGTTCCGGCATGGTAAGACGATCAACAATGACCCACATTGAATCATTCCTTCTAGGATTCTTTTGTATCCCCATGAAAAATTTCACTATAAGATTATCCCATTTCCGCTCAGGTATGGGAAGAGGTTTCATGACTCTTCTAGGATGTTGTCTTCCATCTTTCACTTGTTGGAAAACCATAAATCTCGACAAAAATTCAGAAATCTCTCACTTCATGTTGTCCCACAAAAATTGTTCTTTCAAATCTCTATAAATCAGTGTGCTACCATGGTGTATAGAGAAATTGGAGATATGAGCATCATCTAACAATTCCCTTTTTAGATCCGCTACATCTGGAACACAAAGTCTCTTCCAAAATTTCAAAATTCCATCTTCATATATGAAGTCACTCAATCTCTCGCCATTCACATCTTTAATATTCTTTTGAAACTCTTTATCACCAGTCTGAGAACTCTTTAACCTTCCTAGTAAAGGCGTTTTGGAAACTATTTGTAAAAATATTGATGTTTCACCTTCCATGGTTATTCGCATATCTATATTTATTAGATCCATGGAAATATGATCTCTTTCAACTGTCATCTAGTTCAAAACTCCATGAGCCTTTCCGCTCGAAGCATCTTCCACCTTATTTTCCTTCCCGGGTGGTAGTGTATAGTGCAATAATAATCTTTGAGTAGCTCGATCCATCGCCTTTGTGTCATGTTGAGTTACTTTTGTGAGAAAATATACATCAAAATCTTGTGATCGGTATATATCTCATATTTTTCACCATAGAGATAGTGTCTCGAAATCTTAAAATAAAATATTATAGTTTCTAACTCAAGATCCTGAGTAGGATAATTTTGTTCATGAATTTTTAGTTATCGTTATGCATAAGAAATAACTCTATCATTTTTCACGAGGAAACAACCATGTCCTTTCTTTGAAGCATCACTATAAATAACAATCCCATCATTTCCTGATGGTAGAGTCAATATAGGACCACTGACTAATCTTTTCTTCAGTTCTTCAAAACATTCGTTACACTCTTTCTTCCAAACAAATTTAACCCCTTTACGTGTGATCATGGTTAATGGGTTAGCTAATCAGGCAAAATTCTAGACAAAACTCCGATAATAACCTACTAAACTAATAAAACTATGAACCTCATTTATACTCATCAGTGTTGGCCATTCGTGGATTGTTCTTGTCTTAGAAGGATCAACATATATTCCATCCTTAAAAACAATGTGGCCATGAAAATCAATCTCCTAAAGCCAGAATTCAAACTTCCTAAATTTCTCATATAATTCATTTCATCTGAGGGTTTTCAGAATGGTGCATGAGTGATTTTCATGATCTACATATCTTTTATAGCATACCATGATATCATCAATAAATACCAATAAAATTTAATCAAAATATCCCTTGAAAAATCTATTCATTAGATCATTGAAAACAGAGGGTGCATTAGTCAACCCAAAAGGCATTACTGTGAACTTTTAATGCCCGTACCTGGTTCGAAATTCGGATTTTGGAATGTCTTCCATATTCACACACAATTGATGATATCCATATAATTGGTCAATATTTGTAAAATATTGAGCTCCATGAAGTTGGTTGAGTAAATCATCAATGCGAGGTAGGGGATACTTGTTCTTTATTGTTATAGCACCGATCTCCTTGTTGTTAATGCAAAACCTCATAGATCCATCTTTCTTTTTAACAAAAAGAATAGGGGCTCACCATGGAGAATCACTAGGGATAATAAATCCCTTATAACTCAATTCCCCTTGTTGTTTCTTTAGTTACAGTAATTCTATAGTGGCCATTCTATAAGGGGTCTTCGATATGGGCCTTGAACTAGGAATTAAGTCAATGGAAAACTCAAATTATCATTCTAGAGGATGTCTATGTAAATCCTCTAGAAACACATCAAAATATTCTTGCACAATAGGTACGTCCTCTATATTAACATTCCTTTCCTTTTCTTTCTCTTTTACCCCAATAATTGAATTTAGTTGAGGTACTGAGGTTTGATCTAAATAAGAATCACATGGTGACGTTTTTTCTCTAAAGATAAGGTACTCCTTATCATCATCGAAAATGTAACCTCATTATCCATTCAATAAATCTTCGCATCATGGTCTGAAATCCAATCCATACCGAGGATTATATCAAATTCAATAATGGGTATAACGATTAGATTAGTAGATAACTAACCTTTAAATGCCATAATGGGAACTGATTCAAAAAACATTGTTGCAATGATACATCCCTTATGAGTTTGGACTGACAACTCCCTTGTTAAATAAAATTTTAAATATCTAATTTTCTTAGAAAACTGGGAAGATATGAAACAATACAATGATCCATATTCAAATAACCAATTTTCTAAACTTGAGGAAAAAATTAAATTACCTGCCACTATGTTTTTTGGAACTTCAACCATAGCAGTAGTGATAGAAAAATCTTGGCCTTAATACCTTGGCCTTTTTTGAGGTAAGTTTCCTTGGTGCTTAGGTCATTAATTTTCATAATTCCCCCATTCACTATAATTTTAGCATTAAACATAGATAAAATCTTTCTTCCCCTAATAATAACGACCATTATGGACTTTTTCACCACACTTGTAACAGACTACCATTCCCTTCACGAATGTACTGGGGTGTTTCATCCCACATTTACTATAGGATGGATAGTAAACTTTTCCATTCTTCCCCTTATTTCCATTTCCAGAGTGTTCAACATATCTCTTCTTCTCTTTCTTTTCATTAAAGTCATAAGACTTAGAGAATTAATTTTCGGTCTTGATAGCACATGGGACAATATCTTCGTATGATGAGATGTATGGTGAGACTAATGCTCGATGGAGAAATGGTTTTATCCCATAAAAGAAACGATGAATATTACTTCTTTGGTTATGTATATAATCTGCAACATTCCTTTCTAACCTTGTAAAGTCAGCCTCATACTTTTTGACATTCTGGTCCTCTTTTTTCCTCAGACTCATAAATTGCCTTTCCATATCTGCTAAATGGTCACGAGGAAAGTATTTTTCTAATATAAGTTCTTTAAACTCCCTGCATTCCATAGTTGATACTTCTACATCTTCCTTTCTGTTTTGAATCAATGACCACCATTCATCAGCATCTCCAATGAGGCGATAAACTGCCATGAAAATGTTTTCCCTTCCGCTACTCCCCAAAGCATGAAATATTTTCTCTATGGAACTTATCCATTCCTTAGTTACAAATGGATTTGTAGTCCTATTGAATGATGGTGGGTTTTTCCTCATGAAGCGGTCTAACATTTATCCCCCGCGTTGTGGATTAGGGTGCTCCATACAAGTAATGTTATTATTCATAACCTGAGTGAGTTTACCTAGTATGGAGATAGGCTGATCAGAACCAGTTTAGTCACCAGCTCCACTATAATTATCTTGAGTAGGAGGAAAGTCCCTACATGGATTATGTTTTTTGATATAATTTCCATTTCTTCCATTGGGCTCCATTTATAAACAATGGCATACACTAGATTAGTTTATGAACCACAACACATAATCCCAAACTTGTAAAACACTTAACATAAATTAAACAGTTTATGGATATAATCCACAATCATAAAATTTTTTTCTTTGAGGAGGTATATACTCATAAATACTTCATAATGGTTTGAAAATAAAATGAGAATTATCCTAAGCATATCCCCCAAGAGTGTCATAAACAAGAGTGCCGGAAGGCTCGTTGTCGTGCACCCGTCCCCGTTCGAGTCTAGCTCAAAGTGGTGTTTTGGGGTTATACCCATAGGTACATCTATTCCAGAGCAACCTATACCTGTTCATATCCAGACATGGTTGCATTATTTGTAAAACTCATAAAATATCTACATTAACAAAATTCTAGGAAGTTCTTATATACTAATTTTCAATGTCTATTTTAGGGTAATGTTCCCTAATCAAAGTTTATATAAATCTAGTTTCCAAGGTTTGTACTAACCTTCCTCAGATATGAACTATAATTCCCTAACACCAGTTACCTAGAGTCAGTGAATTATAATATAATATTGGCAAGATACAAGAAAATCATGTCCCGAAAGACCGACCAGTTTAGTTTCCTTGGAAGCACTAGATACAATCATAAGTTTTACATCACATTGTAAAATGAAATAAAAAACAACATTGTATTCATTAAAAACATTAATATTCCATATCATATCCCTACAGGTCAGTCATAATATAATTTTTTGCATCCTAGAAAAAATAAAACATATAAAGGGGTGAGCTCAGATGCTAAGTAAGGATAACAATATAGAGGAAACATTCTTAAATAAGAACAATAATTTTAAGGAAATGTATAAGACTAAAACATAAGCCTTTTAAAAATCGACTTCAGCATAATATGGAAAATATAAATCAAATAATTCCATTTACTTATTGACATGGATATTCTACTAGTCGAATAATCCCATGTAATATCAATAGCCACTTTCATAATGATGGAATGCATAACACAAAACTTTAGAACCACATAGTCAAGGCCTTGTGCCAAGAATTAAAATAAGATTTTCTCAAGGCCATGTTCCAAGATACTAGTTTCTCTTATGAGACCTATTTATTCTTCGAGGAGCTATAGCGGGCTCAACAGATCACTTACTAAGTCTAATGAATTCCCCATATGAAATGGCTTAAACATAACATAAAAATTCTTATTAAAACTATTATACGAAATGTCAATAAATTATCCGTAAGCCATGAATGGTATTAAATAAATCATCCATAGTCAAACATATCACAAAACCTTCAATACAATATGGAATATTTTGTATCATTATAAATCAACTTCAAACAATTCATCAATGGATATTGACATAGATGAAATCAGAACTATTTGAGAGAAATATCTCTTTCTCTTTTTTTTAAATCATTTAAAAGTCACATAATTAAAAAAGAAAAGATTTGTTTTGAATTTTTTTTAGAATATTGTAAGGGAAGATTCAATGATGTTATAACGGTGAAAAAATAGCCGCACTTTCCATATAATTTAAAAAAAGACATTCTTACCTTAATTTTGTTGAAAAGGTTATAAAAGACATTATTTGGGGAAAAATAGAATGATTCCATTATAAACATCATATAAAAAGTAAAATAAGGGTATACATGACTTTAATCCATTGTCTATTAAATATTAAAAATGTTTTGAATTAAATTTTAAAGAAACAGATATGTGGATATTAAAGAGGTCATAGTTGATACATATGTAAAAACAACCTCAGATAATAAAGATATCGTGAAATTAACCATTACCTTGTACTTTTCCTTGGTCGAGGGTCAGTTAACCTCCTGTATATTGGTTAAATATTTATAAAAGCACCATATAGATTAATATGATATCATATATGGTCTTCTAATATTTCTTTGATTATGATATTTCAGTAGTATCATCGTTTAGGGTGTTAAGTGATTAATTTTCCATTATTTTCTTTTTTATGTAAGTAATGTTTATTATGGATAGGATCAATATTATTTAAATTCAGAATGATTTTAAGTCTTTAAAATTTATTTTTAATCATCAAATGAAAATTATTCTTTAATGGTTACGATGGGGAATGAATCTCATCGCGTTTGTGGAGATGGTAATCTGTACATATGCACGAGCGAAAATATCATTATTTTGATATTAAAATAGTATGTAAATAGATGGTATATCATCTATAAATAATCAATAACAATTTATATAAATTATTTAAATCAATTATACTAATTATTAAACCCATCCAAATGATGAAGTGTTTGAATAACAAACTTCACCACAACGTGGAGACGGTAAGCCGTACGTATGCACATATGGTGACTTTGTCATTTATAGGAAGGATAGAATAACAAATATGGTTGTACCATTTTTATTATTACTTTACATTATATATATTAAACTTTTGGTATTATTTTATAATGGAAAAATAAGGAAAGAGGAAGTGGAAGAAGAAAATAACTTGAAAGAGGTGATGAAATATTTACCACTTCATCGAGTTCTTTCTTTTGATTTGATCAAAAGGGATCCTTAGGTTAGTTTTATGACCAAACGAAGGCCTCTAGGATGAAGGGAGAATAGTTGAGAGGATATTTGGGTAGGTTTGGGCCGTTACAAATGGCTTTGATGGTGTGAATTTGAGAGAATGGGAAGTTCCCTTTTATAAGAGGGGTGAGAGGCACCTTAGGAAAAGATTGAAATATTATTTTACAATAAATTAATATACGGTTTATAATGGATAAAAAATGATTTATTTCGAGTATAAGGTGGCGATGGTTCAAAATCCTCGAAACCAATAGGTTTTAGATAGGTTTGGGTTACCATATTAACCTTATCATTAAGATTTAACTCTTAGTTAAATAGTTTTACATTTACCATGTCTCTTTGTATTTTTATATTATATGGTTAATAAAAATACTTTAAACTTCTGAGAAAACCCCAAGTGTTTCATTAATGACATAAATATAATTATATAAGTCTTGTGGAAAAAAATTAGATTTTTAGGAATATAATATCAATTACGAATATAATATTTGTGTTAAAAACTCTTTTATGTCAATATTAACACTATTTAGTAATTATTTTTTCTGTTGAAGTCCTAATAACATTATTAATTCGAAATAAATAAAATTTATCAATCCTAACATGTCATAGTAACCTATAAAATTAGTGTAATTCATCAAAAGACTTTAATTATATTTATTTGTAAATTTATAATATCAATTATTTTAATCATTCATTAAAAAAGTAATTATTGCATCATCATTGTGTCATATATAAATTTAATTATTCAATGTCTAAAATTATAAATAAAATAAAATAATATAGGAAATATTTTTATATTTCTAAGGAATATTTATAGTATAATTTATCTTATTTATAACCCTATATTAATTTTTTTTAGTTATTAAACGTAGAATTTAACACTTTTAACTCTTCTTTTAATAAAATAATAATAAATGTCCTATTTTAATCCAAGTGGACTTAAATGATAATATTTTATTCCAAAGGATGTTTTTGGTCGGGATACACTTATATAATATAATTAGGACATGTGTGAGGGTAAAAATAATATCATTTTTACCTTTAATTACCATATTTACTTTTAACCGTGGTATATAAAAGTCAAAAGTTACTATTCACCCAAAATTAGTTTCATCTTATTGAACCACATTATACTTACTTATATTCACTATGTCTCTTGGAGTTTTGTAATTCAATTCACAAAAGCAGTAAAATTATGTTTTATGCAAATTTTTAAATACTCCTAGGAGGTAGGTAAAAGACGGAAAAATGTTCAATAAAATTTAATATATCAAATATTATTATCAAATGGCTCCAATAAGTTACATCGAATATATATATGTATTATGTATCTATTTTTACCTAAAATGAATTTATATAAAATAATTAATTATGTAAATAAAAATTTTGTTTTAAATAATAACGCAGTGTTTTTCACTATTCATCAAAAATCGAAAGATTTCAGAAAAATACCAAAAATTCCCCCTAAGATAATTTCAATATTTTAAATCCAAAAATGAAGTTAATTTTGAAAAAAAATTAATGTTTCAAATGTTGGTATTACTATTCATAATGGCTACATTGATTAGTCGCGGTGTGTTAGAATGTTGAAGTTGCGTACAATGCAACCTATTGAATTATTCAAAGGGAAACGTACCATGGAAGCTTGGGGTGTTAGAGATAATAACCTAGGTATTCATGTAATATAACTATGAATAAGATAATTAGACCCTAGTATATCAATAAATAACTTCTTCACCATGATAGTATCGTAAAAATAACTAGTTCCTATATCCATCCCATGATTCCGAAGCTACCATAGATTTTTAATACATCCCCAAAGAAATTAAAAACTACATGGAATTACCAATTTATAAGAGAAAAATCCACATATGGGGTTTAAACTCATCCAAGTATCTATATAGCTACTTAAAATTCCCTTGAATAAAAACACTGAGGAGAGAAATAAATCAAGATAATTACTAAGGTAAAGAACATTTTTTCTAAAACACAACCTCAATCATCATTGCATATAACACCCCCTTCACACCATTCATCTAATCACCATATAATAATAAACAACCCACAAAGGGTGAAACAAAAATATTGTAATTCCAATAGGGTATCATAAAAAATATACCCCTTGTAATTTTACAAAATGGAGCTTCATGTGGAAGATGACTTTGAATGCTAGGTGCTTACATTTTTATCAGAATTTCAACCCTTAATTTTTTTAAATATCGAGGAACAACCATTTCTCAAATAGAAATCATTCTTTAAAAACATGAAAATTTCATCTAAAAGTCCAAAAAACATGTCAAGGCCAATATTTTTTTATTAAAACCCATTAAATATGTTCATTGTTAAATATTATAAACACTTAGAATAATTAAGAAAATTCAATTCAATAACGATATATAAATTGTTAATAAAAACCCATTTTATTCAAAAAAAAGTTTATATTTTTATCCAAAACATTAAATAAATAACTATAATTTTCCTTTAAATGAAATTTATATAACACAATGAGGAATTAATTTCATAATATTGGAATGGAATAGAAACACCTAACTAAAAATCATTGGAATTACGCCTCAATTTGTCACATTCCGTGGAGAATTCCCAAATGACATGAGAATCATCCTCTATAAACCAAAAATCACTAAAAATTAGGTTTAGAAAAAATTTAACCCAAAATACCACACATTTATTGAGTAGGATTACATGGGTGATGAAACATTAAATGGGTAATGGAATACAGAAGATAGGATAAGAGGAAATGGGATAAAAAAGATTAATTAGCTTTAAAAACTCTTGAAAACTAGGAGGATCCATGAATCGAAGGAAGGGAAAGTTGGAGATCCCTCTTGAGTTCCTTAGAGTAATTTGAATTATTGATTGAGAAGGATATGAAAAAAGGGGTTTAAAATTAGTGGGGGATAGGCAAATTCAACTTTAATTAAAATCTAGGAATACCACAAGGGTTGGACACATAATCTTCTAAATCTTGTGATAACCGTGAAGATGGAACTGTGCATGTTGGAACACAACACGTGATTATGTTATATAGTTTCTTCTAATAATTCAAAAATCATGTTCCACCACCCTCACACACACTCACTTGAAAATGAATTCCACCCGAGTTTCCTAGGAATCAGACTAAGTATATGTTACCCTTTATCATTAATAATGAATGTTCCAAAAATAATTATTGATTCCTCTAAATCAGGATAGTTTTAATGTTTAGTATAAACTATAAATGCTATCCCATGTAGAGAAGAGTATACTATCGAAGGGTAATGTTTCTGGTATACTAAACCATTAGGTTATCATGAGAAAAATATGAACAAATGAAAAGATATAGGATATTATAAAATTCAAGCCCAAAATATAAATTATTTAAATTACCCAGAAATATCATTAAATAAAAAAAATAGTAAAAAGATGTTTTATATGATATATATTACACATTAAATGTTTTATGTGTGTATTTAAGTGTATTTATGGTCTATCAAAATTCATTTAAATATGATTGAGAAGCCTCTACATATTGAATATTAATATTGGTTCCACATTGAATTAAGAAAAAAAATTGTGGTTGTATAAATTAACCACAATTATTTTCTACACAGAGCTATGTTAAGTAGAGTTAGTATTGGTTATTTATTATCACATTTCTAATAGAAACCGTGTTACCTACCTTCTCTTATGAATTTGTGGAGAACATAGAATTCTTATGAAAATAAAATATAGGGAAGATATTTTTATTAAAATTAAATGTTTTAGTTTGAGAAGAAGAAACCTTCTATGGAAGTTGTGTAAAAGGCACATAGGAATAAGACCATCCTCAATTCTTCCCTACCATGAAATTAATAAGCATAAAATTTTTCCTCCTTTATATTTACTATTAATTATGGGGAGAAATCTACATTGAATTTGGATTTTTTTTGAAATTGATAAAAAAATTAAATGGAGATAGTGGAGATACCTTGGATTTAGATAAGTAAAATTTTTTTTGGTATCAATATTAAGAAATTCAATGAGTTATAAAGGAGAATTGATTGGTTGTCATTGATTTTTAAAATGAATATTTCCCCATATTATAAAATGATGAGATAATATCAACCATGTATTTGGTTAATGGTGAATGAAGTTGGTTTCTTGGTGAGAAACCCATTACATGAGTTTATTGGAGATATGTTCATTATGTGAAATACAAGTATGAATGTTTTTGGGGACTAACTATAATAGTTTGGAAGTATTTTTGTGTAAATAAAAATTGTTTGAATATTCTATACTTGTTTTAGTTGGGAAGAATTATCAAGAACCATCCTTGAGGTACATGATATTTTGGATATTGTATTTTTTGTTTATTTAGACTTGGATGAAGGATTCAGAAGGAGGGTGATGGTTTGAATAATGCTTGAACCTATATTATTGAAATATAGAAAACATGGATAGGTCTTATATTTTGTATAGAGAAAATCACAATCCTATATAACCATCCTCCAGTTCATCTGAGTGGAAAAAATAACGTACTTTCTGGTATATGAATCATATATGAATCTACATAAACAACTTCTTCGATGCATATGAATGAATCCATGTATGCGTAATCATCATATCCTAATATTTGTAAACCTCATCCTAGAATGTGTAACAATTAGGAAGACATTCATAACCATTAGTCTGACCTATATAATCATGATTAATTTCTACATAACCATGATTGATTCTTATGTCAACAACATTAATCTGTGCATAATCATCATGTCTACCTATGTATACATCTTGTATTAATAGAATTTAGAGAATTTAAAGATAGAAAAACTTATTTTTAAAATTTAATATCTAAATAATGAACTCAATGTGATGATTCTAAAGAAATTATTAAGTGTTCAAAACATCACCAAAACCTAAAATGGAATGTGATTTAATCATTTAATTAAAGAGAAATCTGATCCTCAAGCCCACAAAAATAAGATCAATTGAAGAGGAATTTGAGAGTTTTTAATATTTTAACTTTGAGTATCCATAATTTATAATTTTTATGAAAATGAAATCTAATGAATATAAATACAATTATTGGAGTTCCAAATATAATTATTCTTGGAAATACATGATGGAATTTTGTTTTTATAAATATAAAATTAAATGGAGGAAATTTAATTTTTCATGATAAAGATAAATTTATTTTATAGTATTTTCAAAAATAATAAAGATAGAGTAACATCAAAACTCCACTAGTTCATTGAATTATATATAATTATAACCTGAGATATTTGATATAGTTAATAGATTGTATCCTTAATTATTTCAATTGATATCAAAACTCAATGAGATGGAATCATGGGAATTTACCATTCCTAAAACGATGGATTTCTAAATCTCATTAAATTTAGAAATACAAGAAAAAAAATTAGAAGATGAAAGTTGTGTTCTTTATAATGATTAAATAAAAAAACTTTTGATTCAATATTTATAAAAAGTAATGTAATGGTAGACCTAAATTTTTAGGTATATATTCAACTAGAATATATAATAGTTTTTGTGGAAACTATCATGCCTAAAGAAAATTTTCCACGCTGATAGATAATTTAATGTATGAGTTTCATAATAATGGGGATATTGGTGTGCGGAATATGTAGATATATTTTGAGATAGATTAATCAAAGATTTATAAATGAATTATTGAAATATATATTGGAAATTTGAGATTCAATAATTCAGGGTGTTTTGGGTGTATTATTTGAGTTGAAAAGTGGATGTATGAAATACCCAAAAGATCTTTTTTTTATAATTTTTTATCTAATTAAAGAGGAGGAAGGTAGCTATGAACATTTTAGAGTAGTTACAGTTTAATGATTGTGGGATGTTTTATAAATATCCCTTCCGTTTTATAATAGAGTGAAGGAATGTTACCTGTGTAATATGGCAACCTCACTTGTATAATATGGTGAATTAGATTTTAGGATAATGCTTGGACACTCAATATAATTGATAATAATATTATTAGTGGAAAATATATGTATTAATGGGTGTTGAAAATGAAATGGTTTAGGTTTCTCACATAGGGATTAAAACTTGTAAAAACATTGATCCCACCTTTATTTTCAGTATCTGCATTTCATATAGGTGTATGTCAGGGTAAACTATAGGTGATTAATTTACTTACTATCATTTTTAATAGGTTCTGAAGACCAAAAGGTTGGAATTTACTCAAAATAATGAGTTGTTTTAGGTAAAAAATAGTCACACTTGATTCACCCCCTCTTAGGTGTGTTTACATGATCCTACATGGACCTTCAAACTTCATGAGTTTCGTTATAAACCTAAATATTACATGAAGATCACTTATATTTCATAACATTATCATTAAAACAACATTCATTTTTCACTAGATAAATTAATTTTTATTTATTTACTAATAATTTTCCTAATTAATATAACTAAATAAACCAATTTTAAATAATTTCATAAAGGTTAAAATCTCTTTCCAAGAAAGAGGTATATCTGTTTTTATAAAGTAAAACACTTTATAAGGACCCCATTTTAGTTTAAAATAATTCTACTTAAGAAAAAGGAAAGAGGAGGACTAATAAAATTTAAAAAAATTCATTGAAACCAAAATTTATTCCATCTGCATAAAAACTTAATTTCATCAACCAATCAACTTATAAAAAATCATTTTTTAATCCAAAATTAAATTTTCCCAAAACAGAAAACCAATTTCAAAACATAAATCCAAGCTACAAGGATAAAAAATAACATAAAACATCACTCGATAACATCAATTCACCCTAAATCTCCATAATTAAACCTCAAAAAAATGATAAAAACAATTGGTATCAATTTAAAATCAATGGGATTAAAAATAATAAATCTAGGGGAAAATCGGAACATTTTACAATTCGACCACATGAGTTGGCGAACCATGCACCAAATGTGAAACAACTTATACAATTGTTTATAGATCTATATGCATAAGCTCTACATGGTTTTCTAGATCATTTTATCAAACCATATGACTTATCCTCTTTTTTCATTTTCACCCAAAAATATTAGGAGACCCCCCAAATCATTAACATGCTTAAAGATGCAAAAAATATCCTAAAAAATAAAACAAATCTAATAAAATATTAAAATCTGAAAAAACCTATGGAAACTCATGGATAAGTATAGGAGAGAAAAATGTAAACCCTTTCTACACCTATCACTTGAGTTCAAATGTTCCCATCAATATACGAATTCACTCTCGAGATAATAAGAGATTGTTCTAAGAAACTAGTCCTCATTAAGAACCTAGGGATTGGTACAATTTATAACAAACAAGCTTGGGATGACTTAATATGTCACTACACCCAGTCCATTTTTTGACCCAAAGGGTATTATCGATCATCATAGGATGGAAACTAGTTCATTAATATCATGAATTTACAATTGGGAATAGTTTCACACACATACAAAGAAACAAGTGGTGAAGTCTTTACTAAGAATTAGGCATGGACCATCCATTTATTGGAAACCCATTCATATAATAAGAAATTTAAATATAAAAGGAGACATCCAAATAAAGCGATAAAAAATAGTAATAAAATGTTCAACTGATCATCTGAATCATTATAAAGGACATGATCACAAATTACATACATAATAAAAATGGAATACAAGGAAATTGTTTTTTAAATAAATAACCATCCCGAAAAATAAATGACAACAAAAAACCACCATCTCTGGAAAAAAACATGAGAACTTCATAGAACAAATGTTGTATGAAGGGTGTAAAATTAACACACTGAATAAGATCTCACTAAATATATATTTTCCATTTCAATTAGAAATCCATTTAATTAATTCTTGATAAAATTATAAATAGAAAATAATTTTTTCACTTGCAAGTAATGTAAAACCAAAAAAAACATTCCATAATTTCATTAATAAAAAATACCCCACATTATAATAAGAAAGGGTTAGAAAGAAAACCTTATTATTAAAAAACTTTTCAATCAACTAAGAGAGGTTACATTAATTAATTCATGGAATAAAAATAAAATCCCATTCCTTATTCAAACAAGATTTAAAAAATATATTTTTATAAAATAAACATCACTTTACATTATAAAATTATTTTCAAACCATTTTATAAATTTATTAGAAATAAAATTTTAACCATAAATAAATATTAAAGAACTAAAAAAAAGAACCATTTTATCAATAATATTTAAAAAATAATAAATTAAATAAATGGTTCCATGAAAACTAATCATGTGTTATGGGATACAAACATGGAATATAACAGGATCCCAGTCAAAAACCAGACTAGGTAAACTTATAACCCAATAAGCAAGCAAAAAATGAAATAGCCTGAAGGGTATTCCTAACCCCCATGTGTTGGTGACTATCACCTAACATCATACAAAAATTAAAGTGGGAATGGTTTTGACACTAACAATGTGGTTGAAAGATAACAAATTAGTATTCATAAAAAGGAATATCCCTAAGAGTAATGTTTCAAAAGGAAAACAAGTATATGAACCCACAGTAATATAAACATGTACCAAAAATTAGGAAAAAATGACCAAGTCCCAACTCATGCGCCACCCACCAAGTCCATGGTTCAATAACTAGAACCACCATGAAGTGATCTATTTACCCTGCTTGAACCTAGAAATATATAATCTATAAACTACCAAAGGAACAAGTAGGGTGCAATCCAAAACCCCATAGGAATTTACCCAAAGATTCTGTAATAAGATGCTAATACCAAATTACCCATGAAAGTTATTTCAATATATCAAATAAATAGGTATGGAATTCCAAAATCATCTTTACACAAATCATGATTTATATTTTAATATATGGAAATACTTTTTCTATTAATGCTTCAAATATCAAATGACGGAAATAAATATCAATCGATGGAGTTTTCCTTTAATAAAACGGTTTTATACACAAATGACACATTTTAAAAAATTGATAAAATAATCACTTTTATATAATAAAATTTATATAAATTCACAAGGTATGTAAAATAGTGTAGAACAAGGGAATATATACATTTTAAATAAAAAAAATTAATAAAAATGGACATATTGCAAATAAATATGAATGATCTAGACTATAGGGACTAGAGATTGTGTAATGAAAAATATATACACACACCCCTTTGGTCCTAAGTCCATAGATGACTCACCACCATTTCCTAAGGAATGTGATGTGCTAATATGAAGTTTTATAATGTTCTAAATCCTAATGTGTCACACAAAATAAATCACTAACTACCTAAGTATTTCATGAAATCTATTACAAAAAAAACGATGGAAAATTTATTTGAAGACAACATAAAATACAATTAAATCCCATTGTCGATTTCAAATATACCAATTTACTATTTAAATTCCATAATGGGTTTCTGATAAAAAAACATTCCTTTCCAAAAATATGAAACCCTAAGGTTTTCATCATACCATTTTAGGCCATTTTTAAAAAAAATAATGATTTGATAACAATTCACACAATTTCACAATAAAATTCCATAAATAAAATTCAATAATAAAATTTCCAATAAATTCTATCATTTTCATAAAAACTGCCAATTATATGGAATTGGGGGTTTTCACTATTTCCCTCAAAACCATTCCCAAAATTAAATTAATAAATTAAATTAATAAATTTATTATGAAATAAAAAATTTAAATTAAACAATTAAAATATCTCAATTTCCACAAACACACCCCAATTTAATTGAATTTGGGCTTTTCAAATTTCTTAAAAAAACCATTTTTCATAAAAACAACATTTTAATGGAATTTTGTTTGAAAAAAACAATTTTAATAAATTTAATCCAAAACCAATATATTTATTTCAAATAATAAATGAATTTAAAAAATAATATTATGATTAATATGAATTGGTCAGCGTAACGGAACCACCTACCTAAATCAACAGATCTTTCAACGCAAAACATGAATCTAGATTTTTCAATAGAGAACGGCGATCATGAAAATGGGAATCAATCCTAGGATTTATATCCCAATAGTGTGTTTATTATATCCCTAAATCAATATGGTGATCCATGGAGCATAAGATAGAATAAGATAGACCACGAATAAAAGAGATTGTGATGAGGAAACTAACCCCCATAAGTTCGAAGGCTGTTTCTCCAGAATCAAATAGCTTCTAGGTGAGATCCGAGGGGACAAGAATCCTTCTTGGTATCTCCATGTTTAGTAGAAAATAGTTTGGTGTTGTACCGGTCATCTGAGGACCTACAAGAGGGGTTTTTAAAATTTTAATAAAATTTCAGATCACATGAAACCTCATCCACATTGTTTCCTAGAAAAATGTGAATGTCTTAGACAAATCTTGCGCAAGGCATGAACCATTTGTAAATTGACCACACTGTTTATACTAAGAGGGTTCATGGATTGACTAACCATGTTCCAACCATGAAAAATCCCACTACCTTGGATTTCAGGGTTTTCTTTAATTGGGCGCACTGTTTTGGAAAACCATGCACAAGCCGTGCACTGACCCATATTTACAAAAATTATTAAAAGTTCATCCCATAATAAACCCAAATGAAACCCAACCAAAGATCTATAAGACAATAGGTATATGAATACCTAAAAATAGTAAATGGATGTTACAACATTCCCACCATAGAGTCTTTTTTTCCCTTTAAATCCTACGAAAAAGCCTCCATGTCAAAAGGACGAGGCCATTGCTGTCTCATCAGTTTCTTCCCCTCCCACATCTCCTGATTATCAGACCCATGATACCATTTAACAAGAGCCAAAGGTATCATAATCTCATGAAGTACCATGGTTTGACAATCAACTATCATGTTGGCTATTTAGCCATTGATAAATTAGGTTCAAGTTCAATATCACGTCAGATCAGAACATGATACGGATAAAATAAATATTTTCATAGTTGACATACATGAAATAAGTTATATATTGACATCAGATGTCATAAAAATGCCATATGTTATGAAAATTTACCCACAGTATCAACAACATCAAAAGGCCCCAAAAAACAAGGAGAATGTTTCCCTTTCCTCCCAATCTGTCGATGACCCAACTAGGGTGAAACATTCAAGAAAACCTATTCACCAACTGAAAACTCCAACGACCTATGAAAACAATCAACATAAGATTTATACTATCTCTATTTTCTCAAAATTCACTGAAAAACCTTCTTAATATTTGTTTCCATCTCTTACACCAGACATGGTCCAACCAAGGAACTATCACCAATCTCTGACCAACATAATGGGGATTTAAAAGGTGGGCCATACAATGCATCAAAAACATCCATACAAATCATGAACTGGTAACTATTTTTCTAATCAAACCAAACCAGCCCCAAATGATCTCCATAAGCCCTACCAAGGTATATAATGCAAGCCCATAGCAGATCCTTAATAATATATATATTTATTTCCATTTGGACACCAGACTGCAGAAGGTATTCTTTACTCAAATGGATGTGAGATCCCAGTGCCTCTTGAAGGACTCACCAAAATTGGTAAGTGAACCAAGGATCCCTATTATAAACTATAGAATAAGGAACTCTATGAAAATGAATAATCTCATTAACAAATATATTTCCTATCAACTAAATATTAGATGTATCAAAAATGGGTAATACATGGGATGATTTATTCATTCAATTGATCACAACCTATATAGAATCATTCATTATATAGGAAATTGGAAATGCAAACACAAAGTACATAGAGATCTCATCCCACTTCCATGCAGGGACAAGAAGTGGCTGAAGAAAACCCGAAGGCTTTTTGTTCTCATACTTCAATAACTGGCACATATAGAAATGAGAGACAAATGAACCAAAACCCCATCTCATACCTGGCTATGGTAAAATCCACCACTTATCATAGAACATCTTTGTGGTTATTGGGTACACTATCCAATAGGAACTATGAAAATACCCCATTACAACTTTCCTTTCTACTAGTGGCACAACACAGAGGTTATAATAGAATATAATTCCATCATTGGAGAAAAACAATCAACAATGGTCTTCAGACTATATAGAGTGTTTATAATTCCATGGAACTCATCATCAAGATGCATGCCATGAAGAATCAATTCAAGGAGAGTGGTTGTCAACTAGAAACTGGACAAGGAAACCTCAACCCCATTCTCATAAACACCTATATAAAACTATGAAAAGAGAATAATAAAATTCCACTCTTATGATGATTCTTTCACTACCTGGGTTAGAAGATTCCTTGTCAAAGCATCTATAATGACATTCCCTAACCCTGGGGTATAGGTGATGTTGAAATCAATAGATTTCAAATATTCCACCCAATTATTCATTGGGGGATTCAAATCATTTTGGTAGAAGATATAACTCAATTTCTTATTCTATGAATATATAGTTAACCTTCCTCCATTAAGGTAATTCCTTCAACCCTTAAGAGAATACATAATAGATACAATTTCTAGGCGTAGGGTTGGATAATTCTTCTCATGTGGCCTAATATAATGAAATCCAGAAGAAAAAAATGATCACCTTGCATAATAGCACACCCAAACCTAATCCTGATGCATCAAAGAAGACCACATAGCCCTACCTAGACACTGGAATTGACAACACTAATGTAGTAGTCAAAATATGTTTCAACTCAACAAAATAATTTTTAAATTTACAATTCCAATAAAAATTTACTCCCTTCTGAGTTATTATAGTCATCGAAGAATCCAAATTTGAGAATACCTTAACAAATAAAAAATAATACCCAGCTATACCCATGAATATCTGAATCTCGAAAACGTTATGTGGTTGTTCCTAGGTCCAGAAAACCTTCACCATATTAGTATCAACATATATTCCCTATTCAGACAACATGTGTCCCAATAATTTAACTTCTCAAATCTGGGAATCACATTTAATAAGATTCGAAATTTTTTGGTAATTTATCAGTTAACATGAAACTATTCTTAGATGATTCACATGATCCTCCTAGTACATAGAGTAGATAAGGATATTATCCACAAATGATAACACAAAGGCATTGAGATACTCAAGGTAAATCCCATTCAATAACTCAAAAAAGAATACATTAACATTGGAAATATAAAAAGGTTTAAAAATGTACTCATAATGTATGTGACTACTCTTAAAGGAGGGTTTTTGAATGTGAGATTCATTTATCCTCAAATTATGGTGACCTAAGTAAAGATCAATATTCAAGAGCCCCTTTTACCCTTTCAACCAGTCAAAAAGATCCCCAATCCATGGAAATAGATACTTCATCGTCACCATAACATGCTTTAGTTTTCAGTAATCAACACATAGGCGCAGTGATACATTAGCTTTCTTAAAAACATTTATCCAGTGTTGCCTTAGGTGACACACTCTGGTATATAAATCCTTTCTGATGAATACCATCCAACTGGTACTTGGACTCTTTCATTTTAGTAGGTGGCATATGGTAAAATGGAATAGATACTGGTTGAGTATGAGACATTAAGTAAATGGAAAAAAACCACCCCCACTAGTGGAAACCCAGAAAAGTAAGAAGAAACTCCATAGGGAAACTCGATTATAAATAGAGAGAGATAGCCCCAAAAAGATTCTCTCACTAGATCAAAAGAAAAATATGATATTACATTCGCCAATTCCAGATAAGAAGGTCTGACTCTTCTCGATCATGAGTCTCATTCTCTTTGAAAGACATGAGAGACACCACTAATGGTAGTAAAGGAGACCCATCAAAGATAACAATCAATATTGGATTAATTGGAAATGATAAAATCTATACTAAAAATTACATCGAGAGGTTTCATGTTGAAACCCAGAAAGCTCCATGAAAACTCGACATCAAATAGAGAGAACCTACAAGTGGGAGTACATAGAACCTCCTATATCTTCATTTCAAGGTGTATTATAATATACTATGTATAATATAAAAGCTTCTTATAAATATTATGAATATTAACAATATAGGTTTAAATAAATTAATGAGATTATCAAGAATCAAAGAGAGCAATCAATAATGATGAAGCTATAGTAGTGGTACCTCTCACGGTCACTAGACCCATATCCACTTCCTCTGGAGACTCTTCCAATAAATGAACTCACTTCGTTCTAGATTCCTATTATTATAGCCTTTTTATACATGAATCATATTATTTCCCCATACATTAAGAGGATAAGATGTCCCCATTACACTACATGGAGTGGAATAAACATATAGGAATCACTGCAAGTGCCTCGATCATCCATAAGATCCATAGTTATTAAGAACCTCATTGAAAACCCTCTTCAAAGGGAATATCTTTCCACACTGGTAGCAAATCAAAGGAACAAATACTAATATTATTGTAGGTCTTGAATGACACTACTATTGAGAACTTTCTATGAATCATCATGCATACTCTTTCCCTAGAAGGAACTCACGCAGCCAATCAGAGAGAAAGAAGCTCCCAATAACCCTGACATTCCAGCCAGGTCTATTTGGAATATAACTTCTCTATGTACCACATTGGAATAAGAAGGTAACTTCCACAAGAAATCTAGAGAAGGAAAATTCTAACAAAGTCTCAATTTAAACCTTCGAGACTTCATCTTTTTATTCGATAAAATGTCATGTAAAAAATGAATGAGCTCAAAAATATAGTTTTCATACTTTGAATTGGTCTTGTCAGCCTTCTTAAGAATGAAAAACTCAATAGACATGTCCAAAAACATCGAATACTTATAGAACTTGTTTGTGGAAATAACATTGATGTCTTTCCACTGTAATACCTCAAGATTTTTCACCATCACCATAGCATCCCACCTTCTCCTACTTGATAATTCTAGCAAGAATGTGGCACATGTCACATTGATCTCCTTGGGTGTGTCCAAGAACATGAAACAAATGTTCTATCATGCTCAAACATTAATTAGCCTGTCAAGGATAATTTGAATATTTGAACGGTGTTGGTTTATGTCAAAGTAACTCTCATGAACAAATATTTGGAACATCCATATGTGGTTCCACAGCTGGATCCTGAATGAGAACTAGAGGTGGTTCATATCCCATAGCTTGGAAAGATCACACAATCCCCTTAACCATATTCTGATTCACAACTAGATTTGGTCACTATGGTTCCATAGAAATTTCCTACTAGATCTGATTTTCACGTCTTCTCGAAGGAATAATACTACACAACGTCATCAAACAACAAGGAAGACATTATATTGCACTCAAACAGAGCAGCAAGAGAATTTTAACCCAACAGATAGATCAAACACGATTTTTATTTCAAAATATCCAAATAAAAATAAGGGAAAGAATAGAACTGATCTACAAGACGTCCTTACCTAACCACCCCTGGTGACTTAATGTTAGTTGGTGTGGGAGCTATCTAGGTAAACAATCGCAACTACCTCCAATGTCTGGACAAGATTTCACAACTACATACTAACTTAAATGAAAGATGATAAACTTACACCTTTGATACCAATTTATCAAGAACCAGACTGGGTATCCTGGTAACCAAATAACCGACCCAATCATGACATAGCCCAAAGGGTATTCCTGATCTCCATGTCCCGTAAACTTTCACCTGACAACATACAAAAATGAATGTGGGAATTATTTTTCCACTAAAAATGTTGAAGAAAGATAATAAATCATTATGCATACAAAGGAAACTCCATTGGGAGTAATTTACCATGAGTAAAATAGGTATAACAACCCAAAGTACTATAACCAAGTACTGGGAAATAAGAAAAAGTTTCCAAGACCCAACTCAGATGCAACTCAGGAATTATATGGCTCAATACCTAAAACAATGTCAATGTGATCCCATCCCCTTGCTCGAACATGGATGGATATAGTCTAAAAAAATCCTAAAGGAACACGTAGCATGTGTGCCAAAGACTAGTAGGATTTCATCCAAAGATTCCATACAATGATTCCAATATCGAATTAACCAAGAGTGTGATTTAAATTTTTAAAATAAACATGTTTGGTGTTTCAAAAGCATAATTACCCATGTAATGCTTCACATTTCAAAATATGGAAATAATTTATCAATTCTTGGTTCACATTTTAAATGATGGAAATATATTTCAAATGATGTAATTTACATTTAATCAAAGGGTCCTTTACAAAACTGGAACTTTTCACAATATGGATTAAATAAATTTTTTTTATATAAAACAGTTTATATAAATTCACAAGTCGTATAAAAAAGGATACAACAATGGAATATACAAATTTGAAATACAAACAACGGAGAAACATTTTCATATTTCAAATAGGTAGGATAGTCCAAGCTATAGGGACCCAACACTATGGAACAAGAAATATATACATACAACCTTTTGTCCTAAGACCAATGAAGACTCATAACCATCACCTATGGAATAGAATGTACTGACATGACCTTTTAAGACGTTTTAAATCATAACGTGCGATCCAAAATAACTCACTATCTACCTAAGGATTTTTATTTTCTGTAGTACATAAACAACGATGGGAAATTTATTTCAAGACTACTTAAAATACAATTAAATCTCATTCTCCATATAAAATTTTCCAATATCCCATTTAAAAATCATAAAGACTTTCTAATAAAAAATATGCCTTTTCGCAAATATAAAAACACTAAGGTTTCCATTATACCATTATTATTCCATATTTTCCCAAATAATGATTTTAAACCAATTCATGAAATTTGAAAATACATTTTCACAAATTAAATTCAACAATTTAATTTTCAAACAAATTCCATTAATTTCATAATAAATGCCAATTTAATAGAATTGGGGGTTTTCACAATTTTCCGTAAAAACCATTTCCACAATTAAATTCAACAATTTAATTAAATAAATTTCCACAAAATAAAAAATTTAAATTAAATAATATAAATCTCATATTTTCCCCAAACACACACCAATTCAATGGAATTGGGGGGGGGGGGGTTCCAATTCCATGCCAAAAACTCATTTTTCTTAAAAAAACAATTCAATGGAATTGGGTTTTTTCCAACAAAAAATTGAAATAATTTTAATACAAAACACTGAAATTTTATTAAATTTGTCAATTGAATTAAAAATAAAAATTTATGGTTTAGATGAATTAGGAATCATAATAGAACCATGTACCAGAATCAAAAGATCTTGTAACACCAAACCCTAAATGAGATTTTTCGACAAAGTATGATGATCATGAATGTAGTAATTTTACCTTGGTTTAATATCCCAAAAGATATTTTATTATATATATAATTCAAGATGGTGATCCATCAGACCCTAGTGAGAATATGAGAGACCGCGAAATAAATAGATCAGAATGAGGAAACTCAACATGAGAATATCAAATGGTGTTTCTTTAGTTTCAAATCACTTCCGGGAGGGATCTAAGGGGACGATAATCCTTACATAGATCTCTATAGTTGGTATAAAATGGGTTTAGGTTATTCTGGTCTATCAAGGACCTACAAGAGGGGTCGGGAAATTTTAATAAAATTTTAGATCATTTAAAATCATGTCAGCATGGTTTCCTGGGAAAAGGTGCATGGTTTAGACAAACTATGTGCAAGTCATTTTCCAGTTATAAATGGGATGCATGGTTTATACTAATAGGTTTCACTTATGGACTAACCATGTGTAAACCATGAAAAATCTCACTACCTTGGGTTGCACAGTTTTCTCTGATAGGGCGCACAGTTTGAGAAAATTGTGCGCCAACCGTGTACAACCCATATTTTTCCCAAATTCATAAAAGCATTTACCCAAATTAACCCCAAATTAAACCCAACCAATATCTATAAAAATAGGTGTCTAGGAATTCCTAAAAATAGTAATAGTGTGTTACAAACTTCCCACCAAGGAAAAGTTATATCCCCAAGAAGCCTACAATGAAGCATCCATGTCAAAAAGATATGGACACTACACTCTAATCTATTAATCCCTCTCTTATGTCTCAATATAATCATAATCATACTTTCATAGCACACAAAAAATTCTATCATCCTCCCATGAATTATGTTGGTTTTTGAATTAAAAATCAGTACTAGGTGTTCAATCACAGATAAATATCGTTCAACTTTATGATTATGCCTATTATGAAAATGAGATGTATCAGATAAATAATTTCATCGCTAAGATACATGAAACAAATTATGTATTAAAATTAGCTACGGTGGATGTTCCAAATGGTATGAAACTTTTCCCACCAGCTCAACAACCTCTAATGACCTTGACAAATGAGGATCAAGCATCCCTTGGTTCTAAAGCCTTCGATGACCCTACTGGGGTGAGACTTTCAAGAACACCTTGTCACTAAATGAAAACTCCAATGGCCATTGGCGATGATCAGTGTAAGATTTATATGGGCTCTATTCAATCAACATTCAATGATGAATCAACTGAATTATGTTTAATTTTTGTGTTAATGTATTAAATGATATAATTTCATAATTAAAAATTTATTTAATATACAAAACAATTGTAATTAATTCTTTTAAAATTGATTTATTTTTATAAAATACTATTCATTTTAAAATTTTAAAATAAATTTATTTACAATTTGTTTTTTGAAAAAAGTTACAGTATATATTTTTGTCTAGGTTCATCTCAACCTCTGTTAGGAGTTAGTTAGAAGGGTTTTCCTATATTGAGAAGAAATGTTGAATACTACTACCACATATGCTGGTATTTAGAAAGGGAAAAGTATAGTATGGTTTTCTATTGGTGACCAATAGAGAGAGAGAAGGGTAGTCATATTTGAGGCATTCACATATTGTGGGTGGGATTCATTTGATAATTTATTCTGAATCGAGAGAAGAGAAGTAGGAGGGAGACATAGAATAGAGACTAAGGGATATCCATGACAAAGAGATAGAGACATAATGAATTATAATAAATTCAGAGGAATATTTCTTTCTCCCTCACATTAAATTCATTTTGTTAATTTGTAATAGAAATGCTAAATGTTTTTCTCATTATAAAATTAGGATAAACTTCATATCTTGGGGATTTTAAATTCTGAGAGAAATTATTTTTAATTTCATCGCATCATTTTTTATAATGAATGAAAACTTGATTGGCGGTATCAATTTTGAATTCCCAAATATTGTTTCAAAAATTATGTTTTAAACATTAAAACATCAAAATCAATCGAATATATTTATCTTGAATACCTTTCCTCAAGTATATATTCCAAAAATTTGGAATATTACATCTAGTTTTATTCCATTGGACCTATTTTTAAATTTCATTACAGTTTGATGATTCTTGGAGTGGTGAAATCGAGGAATCAATATGTTGTGTGCCTAATTTCTTGGAGAGGAAGATTAATCAACATTTTTCCATGTTGAGTTAAATTTATATTTCTATGAAGAGAATACCAATTTTAATAAGTAGAGTTAGAATTCCCTAGCATCATCCTTGATCAAATTTTACTCAGTTTTAGTTCTAGTTTTTTTCATACACTATTTTCCTTGCTTCATCATAGTTCCACTTACAGTCGATTTCATAAACAAATAACTTTCTCATAATTATTTCTTCAAAAAAAATTTAAAAGTTATAAAAATTAGTCCACTTTTTACTGTGGTTTTTGTTTTCATAATGTGGTTGTGCTCTCATTTAATAGCCTTCCCTCTGCTTCGGCCCTATGAACTACTATACATTTGTATGTATAAGTTTTTAAAATAATTAAACTTTGGATCATTTCAATAATGACTGTGTCACTTAACTGAGATTATCTATTCTTTAAATTAAGCACATAAAATTACACTAATTTTTTGGTTTAAAAAATTGCTTTCTTTCAATATTATTCCACAATATGTTGTTCTTTAAGATTTTTTATGCATTTAAATTCATTATTTCTTAATGGAGAATAACATCCTAGGTTTTAGGATTGTTTTGATTATGAAATTTTTGAGGATGAATGATTAATATTTAAGGATGCTTACTACTTTTATGAGTATTCTCATTAGGAACTAAGTACGAGAGTGATATAGGATTGATATTTAAGGAATTATGATAATAAATTTAAGAAACTGAAAACCAAAACATCATCCTAGGTGACTAATTTTTATATAAAAATAATAATAATAATCACCTTACAGAGAAAACTTAAATGTTAATCTAATAATTATTTTGAATCTGGTGTAAAATAGGAAAATTGGGACCTATGATGAATATCTAAGACACTAGGAAAAATGTGTGTGTGTGTCAGCCATTTGTACATTTTAAATATGTGCATCTAAATAGTACATTCCACAAGTTACGTGCTTGGGTAAAATTAAAAAAAATCCGAATGTAAAAAACAATGAAGTGCATAGTTTTCAGAAAATGAGTTCATTTTCTTGTGGGGAATTTTAAACACCAGATGAAGAAGGGGTCAATTGAATTTTTTGAAAATAATTTATGTTTTATCAATAAATTTATTCAAAAAAATTAATTTAAACAACTATTTTTGGAAACTATGAGAAAATAATAATTGAAGGTGCCTATTGTTAGAATTTTTAATTCCACTTTTTTGTAACATGTTATTACTATTTTTATTAGAAGATGAAGTTGAATTGAAGTATCTCAATTGGTGGCTTCACATAAGATCCATGACACCATCAACAGTGAATGATTCCTTTCTAATTTAGTCTCCTAGTAGGTTTTTGAATTTATACATGAACACTTTTGAAAAATCATTTTGAATATCATGAAGTTTAGTTTCTGTTTCCCACTAATTTTTAAAATTTCTTTACATACTTATTAGAGAGATGAATGTTTAAAAAACATATTTTTGTTTCAAAAAAATCATGAAACTAAGTAAAGAAAATCAATTCTTAAGTGTAGGTTAATTTGATGTGGAATTTAATTCACCTGATGTTCCTCTTATTTTTATTATATATTTAATCATTTAATTAATTATTTCAACATTATATGTTAATTAATTTTACATTAATATTTTAATAATCTAAATTATTATTTCATATTTTTTTTAAAATTCTATAATATTTCAGCTAATTATTATTTCTACTTATTTATATTTCATTCCAAATTTTCCTTTTTTCTAACTTTCATGTTTATAATTTAATTAATCTCTTTTTATTTTCTTATATACTTTTTAAATTTTATTTTTAAATTTTACTTTAATTTTAGTATATTATTAATGATATTATACTTTAATTAATCAATGTTATTATTTAGCATAATATTAATAAATAATTTAATTGAATAAATTTAATGTTTTAATTCAATTTATACATTGAGTTTCAAATTATTTAATTTCTCAATATTTATATTTTTAATTTTAGATTTTCATTTATATTATTTTATTTTTTAGTATTCTGTTGTTGAATTAGTTATTTATTAAATTCATTTACACTCGAACTAATCAATGTTTTTTAGTTTCATTTATTTAATTAAATAATTTGGTTTGTACATTTAAATAAATTTAATTTTTTTAAATAATTTAATTTTTTTATTATATTCTTAATTGAATTTTTTTTATATTTTTGGTACTAATGGGGGACCAGTCCCATCCTTTTCCAAAAATCGTCTCCACTATTTGTCCCAAGGATATCAAAATGACCCACCATTGTCATTTCATTTTTCGAATTTCTTTCACCCACTATTGGAAAGAACCAAAAGGTGAGTCAATAACTCAGCACTAATGTTTCCACCGGGGACACCCGTAGTCACCTCTATTTTCCCTAACTCATCATTGAACCTTCTCACCGCCACATCAATTCTTTTTTCACCGCCAGAAAACTGACTCACTGTGACCCAAGCCACCCACCGCCAAGCTCTATACTCACTATCAGGGAAATAATCTTCCATCATTAATGTGGTGACTATACAGTCCCCACAATCAGTAAATGAACCAAACACCCACATTGGATCAAGATTCTAAAAAATTCCACCCACACCAGAAACCACCACTTTCTCAGATCTGTACATCAACATATGTAGAAAAAGTCGTTGACCTTGAACCGAACCGTCACTGGATCTCAAAAAGTTATCGCCACTGGGATCATCTACCACTATCTATAGTAACCCAATAACATCTTAATCAAAACCAATCATCATTGCAACACCTACTACTATATAGTAGATTCAAAGGGACTCATCCCTGACCAAAGAAGGTCACTGCCATCTGAAGCCACATTTTTCATTTGAGCTTCGACGCCATCCCCCTTGCAGACATTTGAAAAATCAAACCCGATGTCTACCCATCCACAATCATAGATCCCAAAGCCATTCGTTGAAACCATCACTGATGAAAAATAAGCACAAATAGAACCATTACACAGTGAAAATGATGGAGCCGTCAAAGATGAAGAATTTATACAGATGAAGAAGTTGCCACTGCCATTGGTCTGGGAAGATGATGGGTCCACAGACCTATCTGAAAAAAGAACCCCCCACCCCTCTTGACCGGTAAAGAAGAGAGAAAAAAAGAATAAAAACCAAATCAATTACAAAACCAACCAATTAAAAAAATAATAAAGGTAAATTAATAATAATAACAATACAATTATAATAGTAATTAATAAATAATAAAAAAATAAATTAAATAAATTAATCTATTTTAGAATATAATCGAATAAATAAATAAAAATCAATAACCTTAATAATTTAATATAAAGATATTAATAATAATGAAATTAATAATAACATTAATTATTAAACACAATTAATTAATTAATTAAAATTTAAATAATAATATTAGTGAATAAAATAAAAATTTATTAATGTTTTAATTTAATAAAAAAATAACATTTAATGAATCATTAAAAATTAATTAAATTGATATTATTTTTTAAAGATATAAAAATATTAAAAGTAATCATAATTTAATAATTTAATTAATAATAATAATTAATTAATGTTTTAATTAAAATAAAATAATTAAAATAAACTCAATTAAAATATTAATGAGTGAATTAATTTTAATTATAATAAAAAATAATAAATAAATAAATAAATATTAATTAATTAACATAATTTAATTTTTTACATTAATCTAATAATTGTAATAATAAATAATTAAATAAAAAAATTATTTATAAAAGTTCAATCTTTTTAATAACGTTAAATAATGTATTAAATATTATTTTTTCATTGTTTAGAATCTATCCTGAATAGCATCCAAGTTCATTTCACCAACCATTGGTCATCCATCTATAAGGGTAATGCTAAATTAATAAGGATAATAGTGGATTAAGGAACATGTTCGGTGATTGAGAAAACCTACATAAGTCAGTGATTATCATTTGTGACCAATGAAGAGACAACATAGAATTTTAAAAGCAAAGAGTACATTCAAACATTCAATTCTCGCTTTTTTAGATACCTGGGAAGTAGGAGTAGAGTGACTTATCGAAGAAGACCAGAGTAGAGAAGCATCATGAGATATGAGAGGGATATTTATTTTGCTAATTTTTTTTCAATTTCCATAGTTTGTAATTTAACTGTTTCAAATTTCGTTATTGAAAATGATAAATAGCAATGATTTCTTTTGTTCATGGTTTTTTAATTCTATTAGTTAGTCTGGGTTTTATGTAATGTTTGAATCCTACGGGAAATGAATTCCTCTAAGGCCTACGGGACATGTAATAATTATGCCTACGTGCCTTGTAAGGGTTCCACCTCACCCCTTGAAAGGTGGATTGTCAAAATCAATAAAAAAAATAAAGGCCTTCGGGCCATTGGTGGATTGGCAAGATCAATTTCAAATTCATTAAAATTATTTTATGTTTCTTTTTATAAACGTTAAAACATCATGATCAATTAGGATGATTCTTCTTGAATTTATATATTTAATCAAAAAATTTGAGAACTTTGGAATATAATAGTGTGTTTAATTTTAGTTAATTCATTTTAATTTCCATTACAGTTGATGATTCTTGGAGTGGTGAACTCCACAATTCAATCTTCTGTGGGATTAATTTTCCGTCCAGTGAGATTAATCAATATTTTTCTAAGGTTTTTTAAAAACAAAATGAATGTAAAGAGAAACTCAATCTCAATTGGTAGATTTAATTCCTTAGGCATCTACATTAAACTATTTTTCTCAATCCCCATTTTTCATTCAATGCTTATCTCGATTGTATCATCTTTTATCCTTTATCATATAGTTCTAACAAATAATTATGACATCAAATCCATTCATTTTCACTAGAAAAAATAATATAAATAAAAATATTTTCAACCAACTATTTATAGTGGGTCTTATTTCGGTAAATTTGGTCACTCAAACATTTTTTTAGTCTTCCCTTAGGTTCGATCTTACATTCCACTATATCTAAGTTAATAAGAGTTTATAAATAATAGAAAATTCACATTTTTTCAACCAGAAATATCTCATATTTTTGGTGTTGTTAATAGTGAAGGCTTTAAATAACCAAAATTTTCCAAGACTAAAAAAATACTTTTAATATATTCATATCTAAATAATATTTCTAAAAAAATTAAAAATTGAAAACTGGCCAAAAAATTATTCCTTGAATACACTTTTTTATCTGTTGAATTATTGCTATTTATTTTATTTTTTTGTTTCTGCATTGAACTTATTTACCTTTTTCTACTAAATATTATTTTTTTCTTCTTACTTAATGATAACTATAAATTCTACTGATAGAATAGATCCCATAAATCTAGAAATAGAAAAACACTTATGTGACATGAAAAGGAAAAATATAGTTGAAATTGAAAACATGGGGTATAAAGTTCCTACTGTTACTAACCTAAACAACAATAAACCTAAAATTAATGAAGAAATGTAGAGGCATGTGATGAGCATTTTTCAAATCCCTTAAGTTTCAAGTTACCCATTTTCAATCTGACTATCTCCTGGAGATAAGAACAATGAACTTAAGTAGTCCCAATTCTCACTATTGTTTTCTTTCAATGATATATCTAATGAAGAATCACTAGCATTAATTATAGACTTCTACAATATAGTGAAAATCTTCATCTACTAGAAACACTAAATGTGAGTGATGAATGTGAGTATTTCACTTTTTTACTTAAAGGGAATGCTAGAAATTTGTTCTTCAGTGTCTATGAGAACATTTTTTAAAACTGGGACCAATTTTATAACTCATTTCTAATGAAATTATATCCCTAAAGACTAAAAGGTGAATTGAGAACAGAAATCCCTAGTTTTTATCAAGAGGATGGTGAAGCCTTTCATAAGACTTTGTATAAATTCAAGGACCTTCATAGGTAGTCTCCCATCATCTACTCCCATCCCTTGTTAAAATGAACACATTATTTGAATGGTTGTATTTTCTGGTAAAAATCTACATGAAAAATATATTGGGGGAAATTACAATGAATAGACCGATGAAGAGTTAAAAAATTTCAATAACCTTTCTCCGAATTCTCAACAAAAAATTTCAATAAGGAAAATAGTGATAAATAATTATAACAACACTAGTAATGGAATGGAAATGAAATCTCAAATTGATGAAATAAATACCAACTCCAAAAATTAATGAACCAAAATGTCAAACAATCTGTAAACAAGTGGGTTTTCAACACACAAACAAATATCTCATAGAGTAATGTTCTTAGTGTGGTTTGTTTGGGAACACGGAAAAGTTATGTCCTAACATTGGAATTCCTGAACAATAAGAAAATGAAACCATATCTAATTATTTTAGTAAGTTTCCTAATAAAGAAGATCTATTTTCAAATAATTACAAACAAGGCTATAGGATCCATCAAAATATCACTGGTAAAGAAAAAGGAATGATTAGACAACCTGCTGCCACTACATACCAAAACCAACAAATAAAGAAACACCAAAATCAACAGAGGGGTGGGTTATCCAATTCCCTAGGTATTATTGAGGATAAAATGATTAACATGATGGATCTAATGGTTAAAATATTTTAATCTCAATACAAAACATTTGATTCTAAAAAATACCAACATTAATCTGATGAATTTGAATATGATTTAAGAAATCGCAATTTGGATTTATTAATTGAAAAAATATCTAGATACACGTCTTCTAGGGATATGGAAAAACATCATAGCACATTCGAAATCAACCCTAAGGATAATTTCATGGATTATTTCACTTGAAGTAGGCTTAACTCTCAAATAGGACCTATAAAAGACTTTATAAATTCAAAAACATAAATATATAAATAGTTTGGAAATCAAAATCTGTTGAATTCTCAATATGGAAATCATGTAAAAAATACTAAAAAAGAATAAAATATTAATTTTTCCCTCATAATAAAGATTAAAATTTTTATTAACATAAAAAAATAAAAAAGGGAAGGAAAAATAATTTATAGTATTAGGGGATATGCCTTTGGTTCTTAGAAACTATTCTACACCCATCCCTTTCCATGAAAATTTTAAAACCCAAAAGAAACAATAAGGATGAGCTTCTTTAATTCTATGGGTTCCCAACCAAGCTACATGTGTCTTCCCATTTAATCCAAGACTTTATTCAAATTCCATTATACATTAAGTCTCTAAAAAATGTTTCAAATAAAATAACATTTGAATAATTTTCAACATACATCCTTCCTGATGAGTGTAGTGTTGTGTTTGAAAATATGATTCCACAAAAACTCAAAGACCAAGGTAGCTATGTCATACCCTATACTTTATGGAATTGTGGTTAACCAAACTATCTCTATAAAATAGGTTATAGTATTAATCTTCTCCCATTATCACTATTTCAATAGTTGAGATTGGGTGATATTCAACCCACCACTGTCATCGTAAAATTAGATGTCAGTTCATTCAGACATCCTATTGAAATGGTATATTCCCAACTAGTTGGAGTTGGCATGATTTTTCTACTAGCTGGATTCTTTGTACTATGCATCGAGTGTGACCTGGAGGTGAACATAATTTGGGGTATGGCCTTCTTGTCCACTAGTGGAGCAATTATTATTATCTATCAGGGTAAATTGATCATTAAAATTGGATATCAACAAGAAAAATTCAATTTATTTAAAAATATTAAGGGACCAACATTATATGAATGTAATTCTAGGGTGGATTCCGTAGAAGTTGAAAAAACACTTGAAAATTTAAAAGAATATGAAAAACAACCCTTTTCTGAAAAAAATAATGTTGAAATGAAAAATGTCCATTCACATGCTGTTGAATATTATTACAATGATAGTATGAAAAATTACAAGAATTGGATAGTAGTTATGTTTTTGCTGTTATTGGATATTTATCCACAATTTCTGAAATTAAACAATTGTCGAGGAAACATTAAGTTCATTCTTCTATTAACAACCATTCTAAAAAAATATTTAATAGAGGAAGAGATGATAAAGAAAATTTATGTTTCTTCTTTAATAAATTTTTAGACTTATGAACTGGACACCATTAAAAGTGATCTTTCCACCTTGGATAATAGTGATGGAAATAATAAAACAGGTCAAAAAATTGGAAACCATTATACATTTCAAACTCATTTCAATAGTCATGTTTAAGATCTTGGTAATACCAGGCCAAATATCCATACATCTTTTGAAAAGAACCCACATTGGAGAAAACACCACTCCTATTACACCTGAAATTCAATTTTTTGGGTGATAATTCTACACTACCTTTCATAACATCTACTGAACCAAAAGAAGTCCAAGAGGAAAAATTATTGGGTGGTTTGAATAAATATCAATATGCAATAGGATAGTCCATAACTGATATTAATGGGGTTATCTCTACCGTCTGTAGGCAGAAGATCCCTAAGGAACCAGACTACAAATGTATAGTAGAATGTATAAGGAGACTAATCCCCAATATGAAAGAGGTTGTGAGAGAAACGTTTTTCAAGCTGCTGCACATTGGAACTATTTATCACTTATAAGACTATTCTTGGGTTACTCCAGTAAAAGTAGTCCCTAAAGTGGTGGTTTCAGTTTAATAAAAAATAGAATGATGATAAAATTCAAGTGAGTAATGAAACTGAATAGAGAGTCTTAATATATTATAGGACGATTAACTTAGCCACTAGGAAGGATCATATTCTTATTCCCTTCCCTGACCAAATTATTGAAAGGATTAATGGAAATGAATTATTTTGTTTTATATATAACTACTCTATTCAGAGTTAGATTCCTGTAGCCCTAGAGGACAAAGAAAAAAATATATTCACATGCCCATTTGGGACATTTTCCTACCGAAGGATTCCCTTTGGAGCATGTGGTATCCCCACTACATTTTAATATGTATGATGGATATTATTTCTGATGTTATCGAGAGTATTATAGAGGTTTTCATTAAAGAATTCTCAATAGTTGGTAGTAAATTTGAAACCTTTCTGAAAAATTAGGATTTGATGCTAGAAAGATTCATAGAGACCGACCTTGTTCTTAAATGGGATAAGTGCCAGTCCATGGTCACTAAAGTGATAGTGCTGGGACATAAGGTGTCTAAGAGGGTTTTAGAGGTAGACACTTCCAAGGTTTATAGAAGACAAAAATGTCTACCTCCTGAAAATGTTATGGGAGTGAGAAGATTCTTAAGGCATGATTGTTTATACTAGAGGTTTATAAAAGACTTTTAAAAAATTCTTAAGACATTTTGATCTTTCTTGGTCAAGTATGAACCCTTTATGTTTGATAAAAATATTCATGGACTTATTTAATCTACTTATATATAAACCCACTTCATCAACTATCATTACTACACCATATTAGAAACATCCCTTTAAACAAATGTGTGTTATAAGTGACATGGATGTTGGATCCATATTATGAAATATGGGAGATAAGAGGTTACATGTGGTCTATTAATCTATCATACTTCTAGATGAAGCACAAAAGAATTAGACCACTATATAGAAATATCTATTTGTTGTTTTATTTTATCTAGAGAAATTTAGACAGTACCTTTTACGATCTATAGTAATTATCTTCACCAACTATTCTTCCTTAAAATATCTATTTTCTATGGATGAATCCAATCGTAGACTTATTATGTGGATTTTCTTGTTACAAAAGATTGAAATGAAAATTAAATATAAGTATAGGGTTGAAAATATATTTGCAGACTACATAATAGTATTCCTAATACCCATAATGGAGATCCTAGGGTGATAAATTATTCTTTTCCTAATGAGATGTTTCTCACTATCTCTGTTAGGTAGTCTGCCTGATTTAATGACTTTTCCATCTTTCTAGTTGAAAGTGGAATTAATAAATATGTTTAAAACAACCAGAGAGTGAAATTCATTTCATAGTTTATTTATTATCTTTGGGATGATCCCTTTATATATTGGAAATGTTTTGATGGAATTTTGAGAATGTGTTTTCTAGAAGAAGAGATGTTCCCAACAATGGAGAGTTTTTACTCCTCACATTGGGGAGGACATCATGGCTAAGAGAGGAAAACTATAAAATTATTTTAAGATGAATTTTAAAGGCCCACTTTATTCAAGTTTTTTCAGATCTATGTAGTTTGTTGTGATAGATTTATAAGGCTTGAGAATGTTGTAAGGAATCCGGAAATGCCCCAAAAAGGTATTTTAGATGTAGAATTTCTTGATTTTTTTGTATTACATTTTAGGTGACCATTCCAATTATCTCATGGTAATGAGTATATCATAGTTTCTATTTATTATATATCTATGTGGGTTGATAAAATAGCACTGACTAATAATCAAGTTAGCAGAGTAATACAATTTATCAAAAAGAACATCTTTTCAAGGTTTGGTGTGACAATAGATTTCATAACTAATAATGAAAGACATTTAAAAAACATAAAATCTAAGGCTTTTATGGAGAAATATGAATGCACTCATAGGACTAGAACTACCTACCATCCATAATCATGTGGAAAGGTAGAAATCCCAAACATGGATCTGAAACAGATTCTATAGAAAATGTTTTTAAACTCAAGGATAGTATTTAATTTTAGATAATGATTTGGGGTGATATTGAATAGATTTCAAAACCAAAAATCATATGTATCTACATAGACTGTTATCTGGTAAATGGTTTCATTTTCCAATGGAGTTTCTTCACAAGTCATATTGGGTAGTGAAGGCATTAAATTTTAATTTTAAGAGTACTACAGAGAGGATAATACTTTAGTTGATTGAGATATATGAGATTAGTAGAGAGTCCTATGAAAATTATCAGATTTATAAAGACTAGTCAAAACATTTTCATGATTATTTCAATACAAATAGATAATTCAAACCTAGATAGAAGGTCATTATCTTGAATTCTAGAAATAATATCTTTGTATGGAAGACTGAAATATATGTTCTGGACCATTCAATGTAGTTATAGTGTTAAATAATGGAGTTGTAGAAATTTTAGGAGAAGAAAACAAACAAATAGATGTGAATGGTAAAATAGTCAACAATTATTTTTAATTACATCCAAAGATCTTGGACACCAATTCTATTTTGGAAAAATAATTCTCACTGTAGTCTAACTGGAGGCTTAAAATTTAGTGCTTTATGGGAGTAAACCCATAGTATTTATTTGTTTTTAAGTTTTTTATAAGAATAAAATAGTTCTTTCCTTGTATTTTTTCAACTTCCATTGGATGAAAGTTCTTTTACTTCCTATTCTTTTTACTTTTTGATGGTTTCTAGTTATGTCAATATGGGAGAAGAATTGCCTTTTTTTTTCTCAAACCAGAGGGAGCTTTTGGGTTGAGCCTCATTGGATAAATCTTAATTAGGGAAGTTCCTTATGTTTATCTCTTCGTTCATTTTTCTACTCTTATATATTTCTATCTTGATGTATTACTATTATAGAAAATTTTACTTCATGTTGATTTCTTAATGGACTATTTTTAGACGGATTTCATTAAAATTTAACCTCCTTGTGAAATTAAGTGTGGGGTAATTAAACCACTAGATGTTTTCTTTTTAAGTGATGATTCTTATATGCTATTATTTTTTTAATGAGTTTAACATAAAAATTATGTGTTTTATTGAAAATATAATTGAAAAAAATATTAAAACTTCCACACACCCTTTTCACAGTGTACTTCACTTTTCACATGATACTTTTTGAACTTAATTAATAAATTATTATCACTGTGTTTAATAAAAACCCATATGAATCTATTGTAAAATATTTATTATGAAAAACCTTAATTCTTTGAATTTTATTGTGACCCTTGAACATATCTCTAAACTATTCAATTGAAAAATCTTTTATGACATCTTAATGTCGAATTGTCTTCTACAATTTTGAATTAAACTTTGGAGATAAAGTTGTGTTTTAATTATGGGGGAGAGGGTCATCATATTCTTAGCTAATCTATTTTTTAATGTAACCCCTCCAAAATATAATAAATTATTTTTAATAAAGTTTTCAAAATTGTCAAAATTATTTCAATATATATGGTTATTTGGGCCTCATTATACAACTAAATTTAGTCTTTCTTAATGGATAATAATTTACTAGTTCCTGATGGTTTCTTTTAATTTGAATTTTTTGGAGGATGAATTATTACTCAATAAAGTTTTATGTTGGTATTATGAATATTCTATTTAGGGAATACTAAATAGAGTGATATACAATAGATATATGTGGAATTATAATTATGGAATTTAGAATCTTGATACTAGAACTTTAAAAAATGGGACTCAATTTTAATAAAAAATGAAATCACCTTACAGATCCAAATTAAATGTTAGTATTTTATGTCTTTTGAATCAGGAGTAAAATAGGAAAATGGGAACCCACAATTAACATCCGAGGCGCTAGGCACTAGGTGTGTGTAAGGCCTTTTTTACTTTCAAAATAAGTTCATTTTTACAGTGCATGGAAGAAGTTACATAGCTAGGTAAAATATAGAAAAAGGAACAATAAAGTGAATAGTTTTCAAAAACAAGTTCATCAAGGTGAGGAGAATTTTTATATACTTATAAATAAAGGTAAAAATGATTATTATGAAAATATTTTATATTTTTTCAATGAATTGATTCATAAAAAATAATAATTTAAAACTTTAATTCTTGGATCCTAGGAGAAAGTGATGGATGGAGGTGCCTTTTTTGTATCTTAATTCAACTTTTATGTAACCTCCTATCACACATAGAATTAAAACATATACTTGAACTAAAGTAAGTTATTAAGTGTATTTATATATGTGGAATGAAATCCAATGCAATGAATTTGTATTTATTCTCCTGATCTTCTATAGGTTTTTAAATTTATGCAGATTTTATTTTAAACATTCCATTCGAAAATCCTATATCATAGTTTTTATTCCTCTAATTTTAAAATAACTTGACATGATTCACTTTGAAAAATATGTTTTAAAGACTCATTTTTATTTTTAAAAATACAAGAAATCATGAAATTGATTTAGGACAATAAATGCTAAAGTGTGTGGGGGATTTGATAAGGTCTTTAAATGCATTGATTTTCAAATAATTTATATATTTTTTTAGAATTTATTTAACTATTTATGGAGTTATAGTTAAATAATTGTTCGATTGTAATTTTATAATTAAATGTATTAATTAATAATTATTTATATTTAATTTTTTATTATTAGATTCTACAATCTCTATGTTTTTTTTACTTATTTTTCTAGTTTTTTTTCTAATTACTTATAAAATTTCAATTATACCTGAACCTTTTAATTTTATTTCACTTGTTTGTTTCTTTTAGTTAAGAATTTTTTTACTATATATTGTTCTAATAATCATTAAAATTACTTTATTTATAATATAATTTGTTTTTTAATCATAATATTATTTAAATTTAATTTACAATTAAAAAATAAAATTTGATTTCAATAATGAATGTAAATCATTTGAGTCTAATATTTCATTTTAATTTAATATTTATTTTTAAAATTATTAAAAGATCTACATATTATTTTTAGTTATTTTAAAAAAAATTAGCTTTTAAATTTTAGGTTTTCTATTTTGAATTTATTAATTAGTAAATTTTGTTAAATTTTTATTAATTCATATTTTAATTTTATTTTGTTTTATCAATTGATTTTTTTTCATTTTCAGTTTCCTTAATTCTTAATTATTATAATTCTATTTATTTTTATAAACTATTTATTTTTATTTTAAGGTTTTCATCTTAGTCAGTACCATGCTTCTAACTCACTATTGGAAATCCAATGGTGACCCCTCCTTTTTTGACAAACTCATGAGATCACTCACCATTGGGAAGATCCCAAATGTGAGTCCTACTACCCATCACCACTATTTTCCCTCAATTTACATCACTTACTATTTGGCAGAACCCAACAGTTACTCCCTTAATTTACCCCATGATGAGTCCCCTACTCACCACCAATAATCAAACCACAATAGCCACTACTGCATCTCAACTTCCACTCCCATCCCACTCACCGCCAAAAAGT
Source organism: Viscum album (assembly GCA_963277665.1). Lineage (NCBI taxonomy): Eukaryota > Viridiplantae > Streptophyta > Magnoliopsida > Santalales > Viscaceae > Viscum > Viscum album. The sequence goes on along the minus strand of OY728167.1, from coordinate 365,176,606 downwards.
TTCTCTCCTATAACACTCTCTAATACCATTATCCCTATTTCAATAACTCTTACTTACTTCCACTCTATAGTCACCACCTGAAGGATAACCCAACAATGACTCAACACCTTCAACCACTGCCACTTCTAGACCCGCTATTGTAGGGAACGTAAATTAGAAGAATAAGAAACCCACCTTAAAGATTTGAATTTTTAGATGCTTCCATTACCCATAGATGAAACCTAAATATCCATCTTCATATTATAATCAACCATAAATCAACAATAAATATTGAAATCAAAGTCCAACCCCTAGCCGATATAATGTACACTAAGCAAGTACTGCTCATCGACCATATTTGATTTAGAACATAGATTCTCCATGATAGGAGTAAGAAATAAGAAGGAGATGTTTCTGTTGTACCACCTTGAAGAAGTACAAGCCATGTAATAGCTATTGGATTCCTTTTCCAGATGAGATTAACTGAAAGACGCCTCCTAACACCGTCGTTCACCTTATGATTACATACTGTCAAGTCGAAGATGATCGTTGTTGAAGAATGAGTCCCGAATGGAATCCAAACATCCCTTCGATGGGAATGAAGTCCCCAAATGTAGAAGGGATAAGAAATAAACAAGAAACAAAAAATACACATAAAACCAAATAATTAATAAATTATTAAAATAAAAATAATTGATAATAATAATAATAATATTATTAATCAATAAAATAATAATGAAAATAATGTAATTTATAACTTAATCAATTAAATAATAAATATCTTAATAATATGATATTTATATTAAAATAATAATAATAATATCAAATAAATTAAATAATTATATATTATTTGATAAAATAATAACTTTTAATAATCTAAAAAGTTATAATTTTTCTTTATTTTTTTATAAAGTTATAAAAATTTCAACATTAATTATGTTATATAAATAAGTTAACAAATAATAATGAATTATAGTATAATATAAATAAAATAAATGTAATAAAAATAAATAAATTTAAAATAATTAAGCATAATATTATTTTAATTTATTTATAATTATATTAATAATAAAAAATTATGATAAAAATTATGATAATATTTATAATAATATAATTTTCTAATAAAAATAATATTTAATATATTAATAACGGTTTTAATTTTCAATTATTGTATAATTAATTTAATTATAAAATAAATTTTCTTTTTAACACTTTAATTTCAATTTATTTACATTATTTTTGGATGCAGGTACAAGATGAAATTTTGTCCAGGTTCATCCCAACCGGTGGTAGTAGTTAGTAAGATGGGGTTTTATATATTGACAAGGAATGTTGAAGGCAACTTCAACCTATGCTGGGATTTGGAAAAGATAAAGTGCAGTCAGGTTTGCAGTTGGTGACCAATAGAGAGAGAATGGAGGATTCATATTAGATTCATTCACATCTTGGAGGTGGGGATTCATTCCATAATTCATTGTGAATCGGGAGTATATAATAAGGAGAGAGACAATGACTAGAGGTTGAGTGAGATTAAGGGCAGTGAGACAGAGACTGACATCATTGCTATTTGAAATCAATTCAATAACAGATCTATTTATCCAACTCTTTCATTTATGTTCATTATTTTTTAATTGAAATGATAAATCATGTTTTCATTATGAAATGGGGAGAAATAATTAATCTTGGAGATTTATAATTATACTGTAAATTAGTTTTTATTTCTTCACATCTTTTTTTTAAAATGAATTCATAATTGATTGGAAAGATCAATTTTAAATTCATTAATATTATTTTATTGTTTATGTTTCAGACATAAAAACATAAAAATGAATCATAGATATTGATATTTAATTACGTTACTAAATCAAAAATTCAAAAACATTGGAATATTATGATTTGTTTTATTCCATTAAGACAAATTTCAAATTTCATCACATTTTGATTATTCATGGAGTGGTGAAATGTGAGAATGAAAGTTCTATGTGATTAATTTCTTAGAGAGGGAGATTAATCAATCATTTTCTAAGGTGCATTAAAATTAAATTCATTTTATGAGAATATTAATTTCAACAAGTTGAGATATAATTTCTTAGCATCTTCTATGATCGATTTGTACTCAATTTTAGTTTCGGTTTTTTTATACACTATTTTCCTTACTTCACCATAGTTCATGTTACAACCTAGTTCTTTAACAAATAACTTTCTAATAATTACATATTCTCAAAAAATATATGAAAATTAAAAAGTTAATGTATTCCACTGTTTATAGTGGATTAGTTTTGAAAATTTGGTTGAACTCTCATTTAATAGCCCTCTCTTGGGTTCGACCCTAGGAACCATTATACAATTGTAAGTAGGTATTTTAAAAATAACAAAAATTTGGATAATTTTAATGAATAATGTTTCAACTAACTGAGCCAATCTATTCATTAAATTAATCACATGAAATTACCTTAAATTTTTTGTTAAAACAAATGATATATTTTTTCATAATTGTTTCATAATATGAGTTTCTTTAGGAATCATTCCGCAGTTAAATCTTCCTTGCCTAATAGATTATAACTTACTTTCAATTCAGGGTTACATTGAATCTAATTTTTCTAGGATGAATAATTGATGAGTGATGATTCTTACTACGTTTAGTAATATACTATTTAGGATCAAAGTTTGAAAGTGATATAGGATTGATATTTGTTCAATTATGATCATAACATTAGGAAACTAGAAACTTGAACATGAACCTAGGTGACACAATTATATTTTAAAAATTTATAAAAATCACTTTATTTAGACAACATAAACAGAAATATTATATATTTATCTATTCTAGAGTATAATGGGGAAATGGGAACCCATATGGAACATTTAAGACACTAGGCACAGTGTGTGTGTAAGCCCTGTGTACATTTCAAATATGTACATCTACATAGTGCATTGCATAAGTTACATGAATGTGTAAAATTAAAAAAAATAGAAATAAAAAACAAATAAAGTTCCAGGTTGGTAAAATTGAGTTTATTAATATGAGGTGAATTTTGATCAACATATCAGTAAGGATACAATTAAACTGTTCGAAAATAATTTTAATTATATTAATAAAGTGCTTCAGAAAATTTAATTTAAACGTTGATTTTTGGAAACTATGACAAAGTGATGGTTGAAGGTACCTGTTGTTATGATTTTTAATTGAACTTTTTTGTAACTTTATATCACTCTTATTATTGGAACAGTGACTTGAATTGATGTTTGTCAATTAGTGGATTTATATAAGAGGCATGACATCCTCTAGAGTGAATGATTATTTTATCCTTCGATCTGATAACAGGTTTTTGAGTTCAGAAATGAACAATATTTAATAATTCTTTTGAAATGCATGAATTTCATTTTTTATAACTTTATGTTTATTAAATATCTTTTCATGCTTATTTTTGAGCTGAATGATTAATAAACATGTTTCTTTTCAATAATAAAAGAACCATGGAATTGATTGAGAAAAATTAATGCTTAAGTGTGGGGAATTTGATTTGGACTATAATTATCCAGATTTACCATATCATTTTATTATATTATTAATCATATAATTAATTATTTATGCATTTTATGTTAATTAATTGTACTTTAATGATTTAATAGTCTAAATAATTATTTTATCTTTTTTTCTTGTTTAATTATATTTTATTTCACTTAAATTATTATTTCTAGTTATTTATATTATATTTTCATTTTATTTCAAATTATTTTTTTATCAAACTTTTATGTTTTCAATTTAAATGTTGAATTTTTTTTTATTTTTTTTCAATTCTATATTTAAAAATTAATTTAATTTAATTATGGTATTAATTATATTGAACTTTAGTTAATCTATTTCAATATTTATCGTAATTTCAAAAATAATTAATTATTTAAATTTAATGTTATAATTTAATTTATACATCGGGTTTCAAATTAATTAATTTCTATGCATTTATATTTTTAATTTTTCATTATAATTTAAGTTTCTTTTTTAGTATTATATTATATTATATTATTTATTTATTCAATTGTTTGATAATTTTATTAATTCAAATTTTTATTTTAGATTCATTTAAATAAATAATTAATTTTGTTATGAAATTTTAATTTCTTTATTTCTTAATAATTCTAATTTTTTTATTTTTTTAATTGATGCTTTTTATTTTATGTTTGTAGGTGTCAACGGTGGCTCGGTCCCATCCTCTTCCAAAAACACCTCTTCTTTTGTGAACCAATAACAGCAAAATACCCCACCATTATCATTTCCATTACAAAATTTCTTTCACCCACCATCGGGCATAACCCAATGGTGAGTCCCTGACTCATAGACAAGTTTACACAAGTGACACTTGTAGTCGATGTTGTTTTCCCTGACTGAACACCAAACCCTTTCACCATTACAGTAATTCTTTTATCTCTACCAAAAAACAGATTCAACATTGAACAAGGCACCAATCATTGAGATCTTTACTCACTATTGGTGTAATGACCTTACACCACCGTAGCGGTTGATCCGAAGTCATCGCCAACATAAAACAGATCAAACAACAACTGTTTCATCAATCTTCAGCCAAATTTCTGCCATGACTAGAAACCGATGCTTCCTCAGATCTATACATCCCCATCTGTAGAACATGATATTTACTGTGAACTAAACCCTCGTTAGTTCTCAAAAAGTCTCCGCCATAATTTTTCTTCACCACCAACAATGGTAACCAACCACTAGCTTTATGAAAAAAATCACTACATCCATATCCACTGTCGAATACTATATTCAAAATGAGTCACTATCGACAACAAAATATCGTCGTCGTCTGAAGACACATTTTTTCATAAAAGCTTCTCCACCACCCCCTTGAACATATATGAAAAATTGAACTTGATGTCTCCTCCTTCATAATTGTAAAACCCCATGCCACAAGTTGGAACCCTCAACAATGCAAACTAAGCACCATTGGAAACCCTACCAATAACAGATAAAGGAGCCATTCGAGATAGAGAGGATCTATGGATGAGTAACTTGCACCGCCATCGTCTTAGAGGAAAGAGAGTCTATCGAACCATATAAAGAAAAAAATTCCCCACATGACTGGTTAAGTAGATAGAAAAAAATAAAAGGAAAAAATAAATTCAAATGAAAAACATAAGAAATTAATAAAATAATGACACTAAATAAATAATAGTGATAATATAATAATAATAATAATTAATAATTAAATTAAATAATTTAATTAACTATATAATTGAATAAATAAATAAAAATTAACATCACCCATATTTTAATATAACCATAAGATAAGATGAAGATGGACGTTGTGTTATGTAATGACCCAAAATTTTGAATAAATCTTGTTTCCTAATTTTGTGTGTTCTTTTATTTTATTTTTGTACTCAACAAAAATGTTTAATTTGATAACATGAGTATAATTAAAATGAGGCCGTTGGGTTTTTGACTGTTATATGACCATTGGTAAATATGACCGCTGGAAACAAAACATTTTGATTATTGTCTCTAAATACAAGTAATCTTGGTTAATTAATATAGAAAGACGATTCGATGGCCTCACCCAGTAGTCTTGGACCAATCTAAGCCCATCTAACAGAACTTGGGAAGGAGGTAGCACCACTAGGCTTTGCTCTGGACCAAACCCAAGCCAAACTTCATCGTGTGAAGTTAGAATGGAATCGCCTTCGCGAGAAGTTCAAACTGATAGAAATTACTACTCGTGCGATGTTGGCCGAGCCTCCCTAGGATTCTCTGACCTTAGCACACCTTACACTTAGGTCCTATGCTGGTGTGATAAGGTGCTATGTAAGGAGACCATAACTGCCTTGTGTAATCCTTTGTTTTAAATAAAAATTGGGATTTATTTTTATGATGAAGTTTATGAATTTTCAAATGACCGGATAAATATAGTATGCTTATTTTTAATGAATTTTAGAAAAAGGATATTTTAAAAATGTTTAGGTAAACCTTAAATAATTAAAAATGTGTAATGATATTCAAAAAATGGTCTTCTACAATTATGTCAAGTATGAAATTTAGAGTCTAATAAGATCAACTTGATTTTTGATGAATAGTAAATTATGAATAGTGATTTTATTATTAGGATTAGTAATGTGTCCAAATTGATTAGTAATCTCGATTAAAGAATGTATTAATATAATCTAGGCACCTTGAATAAGTAATTTGATTCAATAAAATGGTTAAATAACGGTTTCATAAATTATTATTCAAGTATTAGTTTTTTTGGGTGAATAGTTTATTTTAATTAAAAATTAAATTAAAAATATTTAGAAAATTATTTTTATAAAATTCATTTCATTTTTGAACTCAGAGCATCAATATTATGTGAAGGTAATTTATGGGTTTTTTTCTAAAAAAATGAATTGTTCGGTGAATAGTGTATTTATTTTAAAATTAAATTAAAAATATTTAGAAAATTATTTTTATAAAATAGAATTCATTTTTGAAATCAGAGCATTGATATTTGGTTAATGTGAAATGATGGGATTTTTCTGAGAAAGTTGAATTTTCAGTGAATAGTAAAAATACAGTTTTAGGATTTCGGTATGTTTAATGACATCATAACTGTGTCATGATGATTCCATGAGATATTTTAAGGTACAGTCGACCAAAGGTGATGAATTATTGTATGGGGGGCCCCATGTGGACTAACTCCATGGGAAATACCATGGGAGGGCCGATGCTTTTGAGAAAAACACTTTTGAGGTGTCCCTTAGCCATTAATGCCTTGTCCCCTCACTTTCCCTATAAATACCAAGCCATCCTCTCATCCATTTCGACTCCCCACTCTCCCCCTACAAAGTTCAGGTCTCATTACCTCCCAAGGAGTCCTCCCAATGTTCCCCCAAGCCCTCAAGGTCCCAACCTTTCAGTTTTAAGAGTTACGTTTTAAGGTAAGGGATCCGACCTCTCTCTTTCTTTTCAAGAAATCTATTTTATGTCATTTCTTTTATGATGCATGTTATTATGTTAAAGGATGTTCTTTTATAATCATCTTACATCCCTTTTCATTATCATATAATGATAGATCCCCTCTTACTCTCATTATTTCGTTTTATGATGTTTTAAGTGGCGCTGTTAGGCTGACAAATTTTTAAGTGGTTCTTTCACCTTTCTCCTTTTTCAAAGTTCTAATTCCATGTCAAGTCTTGGAAGTTACTTTTTACCATGTTGGGGTATGATATCTAAATCTATAATACTTATATTTTATGTTCATATGATGAGAGACCCTATTTGATCTCGTAAATTCATTTTTTTTGAAGTTTAGACGCCGTTAGGCTGCAGAACTTGTAAGGGATTCTTTCACACTTCTCGTTTTCAAGATCTATTTTCTTATCAAGTATTTCATGTTTCTTTTTATTATGTTGGGGTATGATCTCTAAATATATCATACTGATATTTTATGTTCATATGATGAGAGACCCTATTTGATCTCATCAATTAATTTTGTAGAAGTTTAAGTTACGCCGTTAGGCAGCCAAATTTCTAAGGGGTTCTTTCGCCCTTCTCGTTTTCAATATCTATTTTCTTGTCCTGTCTTTCATGTACCTTTTTATTATGTTGTGATACGATCTCTAAATATATCCTACTGATATTTTATGTTAATATGATGAGAGACCCTATTTTATCTCATCAATTCATTTTTTTTGAAGTTTAAGTAACGCCGTTAGGCTGCCGAATTTCTAAGGGGTTCTTTCACCCTTCTCGTTTTCAAGATCTATTTTCATGTCAAGCCTTTCAAGTTCCTTTTTATTATGTTGGGGTATGATATCAATATCTATCATACTAATCATTTATTTTCATATTATGAGAGACCCTATATGATCTTGTCAATCCATTTTTGGATGTTTTAAGTGACGTCGTTAGGCTGCTTAATTCTCATAAGAGAAATCTCATTTTTTGTCTTCCTTTCAAGTTCTTCGTTTCATATGGTATATCATTAAAATTTCATGAACATGTTCTTAAATACTTTATATTCTATTACCCTCCTGTTTTATGAATTGTTTTTTAGTGGGTGACCCATATCCCCTCTCTTTTCAATGATTTCTAAAACCATGTATCATAGACGTTATGCTGCATAGTTTTCGTCTCAAAATGCATCCATCTTTATCTCAAAATTATTTTATGTTATTAAGTGAATAATAAAAGCTCTTATTTTTATAGGGGTATTCACATATATATCAAAATGTTCTATTTTAAATTCTAGTATTTACATAACTGCTTTCCCTTTTTCGTGGGATTAAAGTGACATAAATATCATGTCTTTAAAGAAATTTCTAAAACGTTATGATTATGAAATGAAAACCATTTGTTTTATGCTATATGGGTTGTTTATAAAATGATTGATGCTGATATATGTGGCTCACATGATAATAAATAAATTTCAAGGGTGCGCCCAGATAGCGCTCCAATGCATTGGGTAAAGACTTAATCTCTAGAGATGACCTTTTAGACAGATACCTTGGTGAATAACCTTGGTAATTTTTAATGACACCTTGGAGATGGAACTTGGTGAAATGAAATGATTGTCAATATAAAATGTTGTATCCAAATATTCAAGTTATGAAAAATGTTATTTTTATTATGATATATCTCATGATTTCTTTATCATGCATTAAAGTTCTTTTCATGACTTTATTGACGTATCTCAAGTTCATATGTAAAATGTTTCGCTTGTTTACCTTACTGGGCCTTCTGCTCACCCTTTCTTTTGATGTATGTCCCAAGGTTATGAGATGCAGAAATGAACCTAGGATGAACTTGAGGAGAAGCCTTTCAAGTGTTTAAGAAGAATTTTTTATGTTGTTTTCATGTATTATGTTCCTGGTTTCCAAGACACTAAACCTTAATGATCCTCAGTTTTGTGTAATGTAATGAATGTTTATGTTATAAAAAGGCCGGATGATATAGTTGGTATCAAAGGATGGTTTAGTTATTTTTGGAAATTAGTTTATGAAAACTCTAGGAAGATCCCTATAGAAAAGTTTAAATATAGGAAATCTTCCTGTTATTTTGGTGAGTTTTGAGTAAGGGGTTTCCAAGCAAATACATCACTGTCTGGATACGAGCAGGTAGAGGTGGCTCTGGCATAGATGTACATAGGGGTAAAACCTGAAAACACTGCTCTGAGCTAGACTCAAATGGGAACTGGTACACGGCAGTGGGCCTTGCTGCACTCTTGGTTACGACACTCCCAGGGGATATGCTTTGTTAAAATCATAATCTTAGTATGAACCATTATTAAAGGAACAAGGATAAAAAAAATAAAGATTCACATAAGAATATATGATCATGGATAACCTAGTTTGAAACCTAGGGGATCACAAGTTAGGGTATAATTTTCTTCTACAAGTTATCCTTATACGCTTTAAGCTCCTTTTCATGATTATTGGTTAAGTATTTAAGCCTCTAATTATACTTTCTCTTCTTAGTTAATGGTGGGAAATGGAAGAACATGTCCCAACAAGCAATGTGATAGGTAATGCGATTATTGCCCTATTAATATGACAGATATGATTAGGGGATTAAAAGATGATTATTATTTGGGAAGTTGTTCACTATTTTGGGGGCCCTATATGATCGAGGTAAATAGATTACTACGGTATTTTCATTGAGGAGTAAGGTTGACTTATAGAATTGATGAATTTAAGGTGGAATTATAGTAATTTAGGTTACGTATGGAAATTATTAACCTATCTTGGGTAAAATATGTTTAGGTTATCTACTTCTGTTATAAGATATTAGGAGTGGTTGATGTGTTTTGGAGATGAACAATAAAGTTTATTTTGGAAGTCTGTGTTATCAAATTCTTCTTGTATTTGGGTTTCAATCTTAGTTTGGTTTATTTTGTGGAATTTTAAGGACCATTATTTATGGAATGGTCTATGATGAACTTTGAGTAGTAACATGGAACTTTGAAGATTTAAAAGTAGTTTCCATTCCTATGGGATTCTTTCTTTTTGAAGAGTTGTTTTACCTTAACCTTTCTATTTTTAGGGATAATGTTTAAAGATAGAAGAAATAGATAGTTAATCTTTTTAGGATTATGGGATTCTCTAGAAGTTGATTCTTGTGTTTTGATGAGACCAATTAGTTTTTAATGCCTATCATTTGGAGAAAAGATTATTTTTGGTAGAAACTTATTAAAGGATGAAACTCTACATGATGGTAGGTATATTTATTTATGTTTTTGTTCTATGTAGTAAATGAATTCCTCAAAATTATGAAAAGAAACGTAAAACAAAAATGTTGTTGGTTTACGTTTCCTAATAGGTAATCAAAGGCCGTTTAGACACATAATAAGTTTGGGATTTTCTCGTGGTCAACTTTCTCCTAATCCTGTTTTCTATCACTCTCCTCTAGAACTTGAACCTTTGTTTTTTCTTCCATATCCATGTTTTCCTCCATGGAATCCAATTATGGGTTAACTCGGGTGACCTTTGTACTTCCCTTTCTTTCTTTTAAAGTAATAGTTTTACTGACACTATTTCCGATGTGGGACATTCAATGAAATTTCAGAACCCAATTTTAAAAATTGTGAGGACACAATTTCTTAAGGGGGGGAGATTGTAACGAACCAAAATTTTGAATAAATCTTGTTTCCTAATTTTGTGTGTTATTTTATTTTATTTTTGTACTCAACAAAAATGTTTCATTTGATAACATGAGTATAATTAAAATGGGACCGTTGGGTTTTTGACTATTATATGACCATTGGTCAATATGACCACTAGAAACTAAACGTTTTGATTATTGTCTCTAAATACAAGTAATCTTGGTTAATTAATATAGAAAGAAGATTTAATGGCCTCACCCAGTAGTCTTGGACCAATCAAATCCCTTCTAACAGAACTTGGGAAGAAGGTAGCACCACTGGGCTTTGCTCTAGACCAAACCCAAGCCAAACTTCATTTTGTGAAGTTAGAACGGAATCGCCTTCGCGAGAAGTTCAAACTGATAGAAATTACTACTCGTGAGATGTTGGACGAGCGTCCCTTGGATTCTCTCACCTTAGCACACCTTACACTTAGGTCCTATGCTGGTGTGATAAGGTGCTATGTAAGGAGACCATAACTGCCTTGTGTAATCCTTTGTTTTAAATACAAATTGGGATTTATTCTTATGATGAAGTTTATGAATTTTAAATGATCGGATAAATATAGTATGCATATTTTTTATGAATTTTAGAAAAAGGATATTTTAAAAATGTTTAGGTAAACCATAAAAAAATTAAAAATGTGTAATGATATTCAAAAAATGGTCTTCTACAATTATGTCCAGTACGAAATTTAGAGTCTAATAAGTTCAACTTGATTCTTGATGAATAGTAAATTATGAATAGTGATTTTATGATTAGGATTAGTAATGTGTCCAAATTGATTAGTAATCTCACTTAAAGAAAGTATTAATATAATCTAGGTGCCTTGATTAAGTAATGTGATTAATTAAAATGTTTAAATAACGGTTTCATAAATTATTATTCATGTATTAGTTTTTTTGGGTTAATAGTGTCTTTTAAATAAATATTAAATTAAAAATATTTAGAAAATTATTTTTATAAAAAGGATTTCATTTTTGAACTCAGAGCATCAATATTATGTTAAGGTAATTTATGGGTTTTTTTTGAAAAAATGAATTTTCGGTGAATAGTGTATATATTTAAAAATTAAATTAAAAATATTTAGAATTTTTTTTATAAAATAGAGTTCATTTTTGAAATCAGAGCATTGATATTTGGTTAATGTGAAATTTTGGGATTTTTCTAAGAAAGTTAAATTTTCAGTGAATAGTAAAAATACAGTTTTAGGGTTTCGGTATGTTTAATGACATTATAACTGTGTCATGATGATTCCATGTGATATTTTAAGGGATGGTCGACCAAAGGTGATGAATTATTGTATGGGGGGACCATGTGGCCTGACTCCATGGGAAATACCATGGGAGGTCCCATGCTTTTGAGAAAACCACTTTTGAGGTGTCCCTTGGCCATTAATGCCTTGTTCCCTCAATTTCCCTATAAATACCAAGCCATCCTCTCATCCATTTCGACTCCTCACTCTCCCCCAACGAATTTATGGTCTCATTACCTCCCAAAGAGTCCTCCCAAGGTTCCCCCAAGCCCTCAAGGTCTTAACCTTAGAGTTTTAAGAGTTACGTTTTAAGGTAAGGGATCCGACCTCTCTCTTTCTTTTCAAGAAATCTATTTCATGTCATTTCATTTATGCTCCATGTTCTTATTTTAAAGGATGTTCTTTTATACTCCTCTTACTTCCCTTTTCATGTTCATATAATTAGATATCCCCTCTTACTCTCATTATTTTGTTTTATGAAGTTTTAAGTGGCGCCGTTAGGCTGCCGAATTTTTAAGTGGTTCTTTCACCTTTCTCCTTTTTCAAAGTTCTAATTCCATGTCAAGTCTTGAAAGTTACTTTTTATCATTTTAGGGTATGATCTCTAAATCTATCATACTGATATTTTATGTTCATATGATGAGAGACCCTATTTGATCTCGTAAATTCATTTTTTTTGAAGTTTAAATGACGCCGTTAAGCTGCAGAATTTTTAAGGGATTCTTTCACCCTTCTCATTTTCAATATCTATTTTATTGTCAAGTATTTCATGTTCCTTTTTATTATTTTGGGGTATTATCTCTAAATATATCATACTGATATTTTATTTTAATATGATGAGAGACCCTATTTGATCTCATCAATTCATTTTGTGGAAGTTTAAGTGACGCTGTTGGGCTTCCAAATTTCTAAGGGGTTCTTTCACCCTTCTCGTTTTCAAGATATATTTTCTTGTCAAGTCTTTCATGTTCCTTTTTATTATGTTTGGGTATGATATCTAAATATATCATACTGATATTTTATTTTCATATGATGAGAGACCCTATTTGATCTCATCAATTCATTTTTGTTGAGGTTTAAGTGACGCCGTTAGGCTGCCGAATTTCTAAGGGGTTCTTTCACCCTTCTCGTTTTCAAGATCTATTTTCATGTCAAGTATTTCATGTTCCATTTTATTATGTTGGGGTATGATCTCTATATCGATCATAATTATCATTTATTTTCATATAATGAGAGACCCTATTTGATCTCATCAATCCATTTTTCGAAGTTTTAAGTGACGCCGTTAGGCTGCTGAATTCTCATAAGAGAAATCTCATTTTTTGTCTTCCTTTCCAGTTATTCGTTTCATATGGTATATCATTAAATTTTCATTACCATGTTCTTAAATACTTTATATTATATTCCCCTCCTGTTTTATGAATCATTTTTAGTGGGTGACCTATGTCCCCTCTCTTTTCAATGTTTTCTAAAACCATGTATCATAGCCGGTATGCTGCATAGTTTTCGTCTCAAAATGCCTCCCTCTTTATCTAAAAATTATTTTATGTTATTAAGTGAATACTCAAAGCTCTTATTTTTATAGGGGTATTCACATATATATCAAAATTTTCTATTTTAAATTTTGGTATTTACATACATGAAACCCTATTTCCCTTTTTCGTGGATTTAAAGTGACATAAAGATCATGTCTTTAAAGTAAATTTTAAAACGTTATGATTATGAAATGAAACCCATTGGTTTTATGCTATATGGGTTGTTTATAAAATGATTTTTGATGATATATGTGGCTCACATGATAATAAAGACATGTCAAGGGTGCGTCCAGATAGCACTCTAATGCATTGGGTAAAGACTTAATCTCTAGAGATGACCTTTTAGACTGATACCTTGGTGAATAAACTTGTTAATTTTTAATGACACCTTGGGGATGGACCTTGGTGAATCAAAATGATTTTCAATATTAAATGTTTTATCCACATATTCAAGTTATAAAAAATTTTATTTTTATTATGATATATCTCATGATTTCTTTCTCATGACTTAAAGTTCTTTTAATGACTTTATTGATGTATCTCAAGTTTATATGTAAAATGTTTCGCTTGTTTCCCTTACTGGGCCTTCTGCTCACACTTTCTTTTGATGTATGTACCCAGGTTATGAGATGCAGTAATGAACCTAGGATAAACTTGAGGATAAGCCTTTCAAGTGTTTAAGAAGAATGTTTGATGTTGTTTTCATGTATTATGTTCCTGGTTTCCAAGACACTAAACCTTAAAGATCATCAGTTTTGTGTAATGTAATGAAAGTTTATGTTATAAAAAGGCGGGATGATATATGTTATGGGTGGGAGATCTCCCATGGCGCTATTGAATTCTAGGATTTCATTTCAATGATATTTCCTTAGTTTTGTTTAGTCATGTGATAGTTTTAGGAAGATCATCTGTGGATTGGTCTGGGAAAATGAAGGTTTTGTATGTGGCAGTGGCCTCGATTCCCTCTTGGAACCATGATGGTCACAATTTTAGCATGTATGGAGCTTTAATGGACATGACTATGTGAAATATGATAGTGGTGAGTGGTGCATGGTTAAAGAATTGTGATGAGATGGTGGTGGATAGTCATGGTGCGGTCCTGGTGGAAGATCTATTGATGTGTTGGTACTGGTTGGTGCCGGGCTGAGGGGTTTCCAATCTGGCAGATCTAGTGGTGTGGATTCTGCTATCACGGGGTCGTCTAGTGCAAGGATGAGGGGTTGCAGATCTAGTGATGGAAGATCTAATGGAGTGGTGATGGATGGTAAACCAATGGGTTTTGTGATAGCATCGACTACACATCACATCCCCTTTTCATTGTACAAGGACTCTGTAGTTAGGATTATTCACAAGAATGGAAACATTTCCCATGTCAAATCAAATGCTGAGGCAGTCTAAGAATGCCTCAAAATGGGTAAGCATTCAGTAATTATGAGGGTTATCTTACATGAGGTTTCAATTCCGTGGAATATGGAAGATTTGGTTGCATGAATCTCATCGTTATAGGTAATTGGAGATTGGAGATGTGTCTCTATTTGTGGAGTATTTTTTCACATCCTCTTTCCCATAGAGATTTTGAATGTATGGAAATAGGGTCTTGGACTATTTACTGTCAATCTAGGCATCATTAATCTTCAAGAGTGGGAGAAAAATTTCAGTTATTTAGTGTAATGTAATTCCTCTATCCATTTTTGGGTTAAATTTTTGTCTTTAATTTGTTACTATGGCACCCAATGATTCTCTATGATATTTCATTATCCATTGGTGTCCTGATTAATGTTTTTAAAGAAACAGACTGGGTTCTCTACATACGTTATCCCCATTTTTTGTTTGAGGATGACTTGGCGTCAACCCTATTTGATAAGGTATTTCTTTATACTTATTTATATGAACTCAAAATTTTGGTTGAATATAAAAAAGTTCCAAAGTTCTATAATGAATATAGAGTGATTGGGAATGATGTATCGTCTTTAAATCGATCTGAGACTTATTCTTTTTGTGAAGCTCCTTGTCATGGTGAAATATACTACTTCAAAAAAGAATGAAATCCTGTAGATGGATATGGGGTGCAGGCCAATCCATCTCTGGAAGCACCTGTGGGTGAGTCTCTGGATGAACCTGTGGGTGTGGTCATGGGATTTGTTGAGAAGCTAGAGGGATATGTTTCACAGTAGAAGGAGGTTGTTGAACCTAGATCTGACCAAAATGTTGTTGAAAAAAAGATGATTCCAAGTATTGGGTGAAAATTGTTGAGGATGAAGTTGATGTTGAGTTTCATAAGGCATAAGTCTCAGGAAATACCCCCATGGATATGGTCCAGATATCATCACAAAAAATGGACGGGGCCTCTCTAATGCATAATTGTGTTGATTAAGAGGGACATATTCTCCCTATGTCAATGGGTATAGGAGAGCAGAACCATGTTGATGCTTCTATTGGTTATAATGAGTTAGAGAATTTTTAAACGGCTATCCATGATTAATTGGATAAATAATTGATTTAGTAATAAGTGTTGACGTTCTCTAGCAGGAAGGGAAAAACTAAGATAGTGTTTACTTCTCATGATAAGTAGATTCCTGTGTGTACAGATCTTTGACTGCCCCATGAAGATGATTTTGGAGGGTCATGCCAACATTCCAGTACTTGGAAATGGGGTCTTCATTCGAAAAAATCTTGGTTTAGGATGTGTTCGTGATGATTGGGATAGTTCATGAGGGTGTGGTCGGTCCACCAGGGATTCTTCCAATGATATTTCTCTGTTTTAGAAAAAGCTCAGGGAGAAATACTCTAAGATATTCAATCAATAGAAGGCACAATATGAGTGGGAAACTGCTGATGATGCTGATGAGTCTATTCATGGTCATAGGGATGACCCTGGTCCTTATTATATATAGTTTTTTTCTTTTGTGGAGGGAAGAAATGCATGTTTGTCCCCATCCTCTCCTTTTTTTGTACGTTTAATTTCTAATAAAGTTTTAGCCCGAATTCGTTTTGTGCCTGAAAGTTTTGATAATATGACCATAATAAAAAATTATAATAAATAAACATAATAAATATATTAATTACTATTAAATTAATAATAATATTAAATTCACTCTAGCGGCAGAGGATCTGTAGCATGGATTGTAGCAGCGTGGTTACTATAGCTGGACTTTAACTGAGGGGTCCTTTAGGCCAAAAAATGGTCTTTCAAACCATGTATTCTGGACACCTGGCCTTGGGCCTTCGGGCAATGTAATGGGTCCTCCTCTATCTAGATATAAATGGGTCTTTTCTTTAATAATAAATTGAGTCTTTGACCGAAACCTTTAAAAAAAATTAAATATTGTAAAAATTTATAAATGTTTTAGCATAAAAAATAACAACATTTAATAAATATTTAAATTGAATATCATTTTTTTAATATATAAACTTATTAACAATAATATTAATTAAATAATTTAATTAATAATAATAATTAATAAAACTTTTAATTACAATAAAATAATTAAAATAATCAATTTAAATAATAATAAGTAAATTAATATGAATTTTAGTTAAAGATAATTATAAATAGTTAATAATTATTTAACATAATTATTTAATATATATAATAATCTAATAATTGTAATATTAATTAATTAACTAAATAATTATTTATAGTTGTTAAAATTTTCTAATAACATTCAATAATGTTTTAATTATTGTTTTTTTCACTGAGCATAATCCATCATGAATGGCAACTATTTTCTTTTCACTAACCTTTAGACAGTTATTTAAAAGAGTAATGTTAACTTATTAAGGATGGAAAAGGATGAAGTCATGTGTTCAGTGGCTAAGAAGACGCACCGAAGTCAGTGCTTTCCATTAGTGACCAACAAATAGATAAGTAGAGGACTTTAAAATTGAGGGCAGATAGCAGATTTGAATATTCACATCTCACTTTCTTAGAGACATAGACACCAATAGTAGAATTATAGACCAAGGAAGATGAATGTAGAGTAGAAGAATAGTATTTTAAAGGGATATTTCATTCAATATTTTTTTTCAATTTCTTAGATAGTAATTGAAATGTATCAAATTTTTGATTTGAATATGATCATTGGATAAGATTCATTTTGTTCATGGATTTGTAATTATATTGGTTAATTGTTTTATTTATTCACACAATTTTTACAGTAAATTCAAAATTGATCGGTGATGTCAATTTAAAATTCATTAATGAATATTCTGTTAAGGAACTAAAAATGAGAGTGATAAAAGATTAATTAATTTTGGAATTATAATATTAACATTAGGATAATCAAATCCGGAATATAAACATTGGGGACCCATTTTTATTTTAAAATAAAAAATAATAACCTTATATAGAAAATCTAAATGGTAGTATTGTAATTCATTTGAAACTAGAGTAAAATGGGAAAATGAGAACCCATAATGAACATCTGACACACTATGAACTAAGTGTGTGTGTGTGTGTGCACGCTGTGTTGATTTATAATAAGTGTGTTTTATGTTTCAAACTTCAAAAATTCAAGGTCAATCAGTGAGATTGTTCTTGAATACCTTTCTTCAAGCATAAATTCCAGAACATTTTAATATTACAGTGAGTTTTATTCCATTAAAATCGTTTTCAAATTTCAATGTATTTTGATGATTCTTGGAGTGGTGAACTCAAATAATAAAAAATATATGTTATTAATTTCCTAGAGAGAGATATTAATCAATATTATTCCATGGTGTGTTACAATTAAATTTTTGTGAAGAGAATATCAATTTTAACTAGTATAGTTATACTTCCTCAGCATCTTCCTTGATAATTTTATACTCCGTTTCAGTTTTTATTTTTTCAATACAATTTTTTCATTACATCATAATAGTTCCATATAAAACCTATTTCATTAACAAATAACTTTATCACCATTAATACTTCCAAAAAAATATAAAATATTTAAAAAGAAAATTAGTCCATTATTTACAGTGGGCTTGTTTTTTTTAAAAAAATATCTATAATTTAATAGAATTCCCTTCAGCTTGACCCTACGAACCGCTATATAGTATTAAATAGGAATTTTATAAATAATTAAACTTTAAATTGGTTCAATAATGAACATGTCAATCACAATGACACCTGAATTTTATAAAGGATATAGAATAAAGAAAACCACACACATTATAGGGCCCCAGCATTACACATTACATAATTTTGAATTCAGTTAATAATTCACATTGAGGATATTTTTAGGTTTAGAGTTTTAGAGAATTAGTCCATAAATATTACATTAAATCTCAAATATTACAAATTAGACACTTCAAATCTATCTAAATTATTCAAAAAACTAAAACTCTTTAATTAAAATGGGAATTATTTTCTTGATATAAATCTTCTTGAATTCTTTATTTCTTTTAATCTTTCTTATACACTGTGAAAATCATTTCAATAACTTGGGATGATCATTAAAAGCTCAGTAGGGGTTATAAATAAGGAAGTAAAACATTATCCCATCAGTAAATACAAATAAATGAAACCATAATTTTCAATAATAGAGTACCATATGAAATCATATTATTTATGAATAACACACAGAAATCATAAATCATAAATATAACCTTTGGAATACATTACATACATACATTGTAGCATTCACAGCCATGTAGGGTGTTATGTTTGGAATACCAATCACTGTATATTCTATAAATCTCTTAGGAGAAATAATAACGTTTTCCTCCATCACATTACCTAATGCATTAGAGATTTATCTCAGGAAATCCTACCCTAGGTTTATCATGGAACCACCTGTTTATATAAACAATGCACAAGAACCATAACATATTCATAACACAAAAAACAAGCATAAAGGAAGGATTACATTTCCACATTGCAGTCACAACATATCATTTCAAGATATTGACAAAATTAATTCCTTATCAAACGATTTTCAAAACAATTTAATAAAAATAATTTTGAATCAAAGTGTCCCAAACCACATTGAAAATGTTGAACTTAATTTAAACATTCATATAAACATAAATAAATCCTTAAAATAATTTTTAAATCATGTACATTAATGAGAAATATTTAGAAGAATAAATTATTAAAACAATATTTTAGTTTAGGAGTTCATAATAAAATGAGAGATGATTATATACAAATAATTGATTAATAAAATTTAATCACAATTTTTTAATATTAGGAGAATATATTTATTCATGATATAATATTCAAAATGATACTATATACACCATATAAAAGTGAATTGGTGAATATCAACATTGAAGTCTTAATATAATGTAAATTGAGACGAAATATATTTAAAGATGGTATCATTAGATTAAGGATAAATCAATTAAATAATTATGAGTGTAAAATATAAATACACTCAATATGATTTTATATTAATTGTATTTCAATCAGAGGACATTCACACATGTTACTATATAAACAAAACCAATTACTTGGATGTTTTACTAATGAAATGGAAATTGAGTTAAGATTACCTTTACCAAGTCCATATCAATGACTTGAGAATTTATAAATGGAGTGATTATATGTATAAAAATTATATCCACATAAAAGGGAGTTTAAATTACTAAAATAAATAAATAAAAATTTATTCAACACATAATCATTGAGTAAAATAATCAACGAAGTATGTATAAAACCCAATTAGTGGAAATTGAAATTTTAAATTCCCTTACTGATTTTCTAACTTATTAAACACACACCCCATGAAATAAGGATCATAAAATGAAGATATAAATACCCATAAATTTTATTATATTACAAAATTAATACAATAATGGAAATTAAATAAACCAAATAGATGTAATTATTTGCAAATATATCATTATTCTCAAGGGAATAAAAAGTGGGATGAAAACCCTTACCTCAAGTCTGACTTGTCTTCTATGTTCCTTTTCCTTTCAGAATTATAAACTGATGTTAATTTTTAATTTTTTAATAACCTTTTTTAATTTTATTATTCCTTGTACATAACTTATTACCTAACTATAACAATTATTTACTTATTTGAGTTCATATCGGACATTTTTTCGATGTTCGGAACTTGAGTAAAAAATGAACTTGTTATAATTAAATATGGTCCATGTGGTCAAAATTAAATTATCTCTTGAATGATATTCATGATTTAGACATAATATATTTTATATATATATCCAGTATATATGTATTTAAAATAGTCCAGATCATTTGGATATATGAAAATGAAATGCCTCATTCATGGCGACGATAAGCCGTACGTACGCATGAATGCTACTTTCATTTCATTTTTTCATTTTTAATGGAATGAAAACTAAACGATACATATTTACATAATTATTCCATTATAATATCACAATTCACATACATTACATAATTTTATTAACACCAGCCTTTATAGGTTCCATTTATGGTATGAATGAGTCATTTCACTTTGAAGGGGCGGTAATCCACACTTTCTCAAATAATATTATCATATTTACCCATTATGGAAACCATAAAGGTATTACATAAATTAAAAATACATAAGAAGAGAGGAAATATAAATACAATATATATAAAATATAAATAAAGTTCCATCATAATGTCCACCATGAGAGGTGGTAGGAGATAATTGAACAATCATGACTAATGAGGCATCGGTTCAACATCCAAAGAAATATTATGTTCTAAATCCATTAGATAGAGGTGTTTGTAAGTTTAGTTTTAATAATTATCATAAAACCAAAATAGTATATTTAGGATATTTGTTTTTTATTTAAATAAAGAATAAAAAGAGCATTTTGAGTGAAGAAGTAAAATAAAAGAAGAGAACTTGAGGGAAGACGTTACATTTAAATCAAGTAACTCCATTTGGTTTGAACCAAATGATTTTTTTGAATTTTCTTTTGCCTAAGGTAAGGATTCTAGGAGTAATATAAGGATGTTGGGTTCCTTTTTTTGTCAGAGGATGGATGAGACAAGGGGCTTGGGAGGTGTGAGTAATGAGTTAGAGGTGGTGTCCTTTTATAATTGGGAGGAGGGACTCTTTAGGAATGTTTGAAAGTATTATTTTACTATAAAAGTATCTTCGGTTTCAAAAGGTCCAAAACTCATTAAATTCAAAGATATGAAGAATGTTATTATAAATCCATTCAACAAATAGGTTTTAGACATTTTTGGGTTTCATTTTTATCCTTATCAGTTAACTTTAACCCTTAGCTAAATAATTTAACTTTGAACATGTCTTTCTCTTATATTAATACTATATGGTTAATATACTTACCATAAAATTATAATCGAACCAAAAGTGGGTAATTAATGAATATTTAAAACATATCTATGTCCTTTGGATGAATCTTAGATTTTTTGGATTATTATATCATTTAATAAAATAATATTTGTTTCAATAAATCATTTATATCAATTTATGTACTATTCATATAATAACTTTAAAAAAAATAAAACCCAACATGATTATTTCGAAAAAATTTCATTAATTCAAATATATGAAGCCATAATAAACCCCAAAATTATAGGAATTCATAAAAAGATTAAAAATAAATTCATTTTAATATTTATAATATCATTTATTTAAAGCATCGATTAGTGAGGTAATCATTACATCGTCATTGTCTCATAAATAAATTTATTTATTTGATGTATAAAAATTATAAATAAAATATAATGATGTAAGAAATCCTTTTATATTTTCAATTACTATTTATATTAAAATATATCAATTATATTAACCCACATGAAATTTGTTTTAGCAAAATAAAACATGTTTATGATATTTTTATTTTTACTTCAAATAAAAAGTTATTAACGTAATTATCTTACCCAAGAGGCATAAAAGGCCAAAATTTCTTCCCAAGGATTGTATTGGTATTCCATGACTCATCCAATAATTTTAGTATAAGTGTTAAGGTAATTTTATATTATTATGATTTTATTTTCACCTTAAATTTCCCTATTTCCCTTTAACCATGGTGAATAAAAATCAAATGTTACCATTCACCAAAAATTATTTTCAACCTATTGAACCACATTTTACATATTTATGACAACAAATTTTGTCATGTTTTTTAAATTCAATTCACAAAAGTAGTAAAATTTCTTTTAAATGAGAAATTCAGTTTTGTAACTACAAGGTAGTGTTTTTCACTATTCATCAAAAATTGAATGTTTTAAGAAATATACCAAAAAAACCACCCTAAGATAAATTTGATATTACAAATTCAAAAATTATGTCTATTTAACTATATTAAAATCATAATAAGTTTAATTAATTAATTTAAAATTAATTTCCATTGTCAAAACTTGAAAGTGTGTTTTTAAGAAGTAAAAACTATCAAAAGATTGACCTTTGTTTAAGTTCAATTTAAATTTAAATTACTTGTAATGAAAAAAATTGTATTAAATGGTAAAAATATAATCCAATTACACTTTAGAATTAATTAAAATAGCAATATAACTATATAAATAAAATATATGAAAAGGCAGTTTTCAATTAAAATGCAGTATTTTAACTATTCATTAAAAAATTAACATTATCCGAAAAATTCGAAAATCTCATCCAATGTAAATTTGGATGCCTAGATTATAATTAAGAATTTTATTTTGTCAAATAGTACATATAAAAGTGTCAAAAAAATATTTAAAAAGGGTTCACCATCAAAAGGCGGTAAATCGACCTTTTAATGGATAATAGAGTATTAATGCTTAAAATTGGATTCATTTTTATTTTATGCCTCTAAAAGAATTGGATAACAATAAAAAAATCACCATATTTTGTAATAATATTTTAGATATTTCTATTCATTCCTACCAATGCAATTTCTAGGTATTAATTACCATTTAAAATAATAATAATATTATATTATTTTTTGGTATAAATCACAGTTGTGTGCAACGTAATATTTTAGAGAAACATGTTGTTGTGTATTGATTACTCTATCAAACATAACATCCAATTTAAATTAAAATTAATATTTAAATTTAAAATATTGATAAATATGAAAATTTGATATTCTTTATTTACCTGGGATGTGAAATCCTTCACAACTTTTGGAAAATGATTCCTCGTAATTTTAAAATTTGGCTTGGAAAGTTAATTGAATGTCCCACATCAGAAAAATAGTTTACAAATCTATACATTTAAATAAATGAAAGAGAAGTAAAAATGTCACCTCACAAAACCCATACTATGATTCCATGAAAACATGGATATGGATGAGAAACTAAGTGTCATGTTCTAATGGAGAGTGATAGAAAACATGATCAGGAGAATGTTAATGATTTGGAAACCATAAAATTTTGATTGGTTAAATGGTATTTGATTCCCCAGTAAAAAAAGTAAACAGAAAACAGATTTTTTTATGTTAATTTTCATAATTTTGAGAAATTTATTTAAAATCTTGGCTAATAACATAAGGAAACATACTTACTTGTCATGTAGACTTTCATCTTTTACTGATTTTATACTACAAACTCATCTTTTCTCCAAACAATGAGTACTCAAGATGAATTGGTCACATAAAATGTGTCGGAATCAACTTCTAAATAATAATCGAATCCAAAAATGATGAACTATATATTTGTACTTTCTTTATACATTAACCAGAACCAAAATGGTTAGTAAAATATCATATTATCCCCAAAAGGATAATCTTTTTAAAAAAAGAAATAATATTCATAATTGCTAAAATTAGAGAAACAATACCCAAAGTTCAACCAATACAATTCAATAAACAATTGTCCATAAAGTTATTCATTGTAATCCAAACTAATATTGAAACACAAAACCCAAAAGGATTTAATCACATAGTATTCCGTAGTAAATCATAACATTTATCTCCAAATAACATCAACTACTCTTGAAGTCTCATACAGTAGTGTAATTAACCTAATCACATATTCTATATGATAGGGTAACGATTTCCTTAAATGAAACAAGTATACATAAGACCAAAATAATACATTCATTCTTCCAAAATAATATTTCAACCATTACTCCACAAATTATATCCCATATAATTCGATTTTCCTTAGCCATAAAGTGTTCCCCAAAAGAGATAGCGTCTTCAAAAATAACCTTTATCACTTAATCACGAAATAATTTCCTTATTCTAAGGATATTAATTTGATAAAAAATAACATACAAAATCCACATTGTCTTTATCAATAAAAACATTTAACTAAAAAGAATTAGTTATACTAACAGGAGATAACACATAGTACAGTGGTATGAAATAAATCCGAGTTGCACTTTGGTTGTGGGTTCAATTCCCATAGATTTTTCTGATGTGATGGGTTGTCACACGGTCTATGTGTTGTCCTTTTTCAAAAACTATATATGTTTTTATCATTCCAAAAAATGAGATAAATTCCTCAAAAATAACCATAACATATTTTAACCACAAATTTTATCTCATACTTTCTAACTTTCATCCCAAAAAGTAATAACCTGTAATTACCTCAAATTCAAGGATTATATAAATACAAATGATTCTTTATAAATATATCCACAAGAGAAAAGATAATTCCACCATGAATAAAATTTTCAGATATCAAACCTCAGGTTTACACCTACAAGAAATTGTCTTCCAAAGTAATCCCATCACCAAAGGAGCATTAATAATTTTAAGCATTTCATCATCCCAAAATATATAATAAATCTTGAATCCCCTATATGTAGACTTATTAATAATTTAATTTTATTAATGGTCCATTAACCATTCCTTCCAAAAATATTCTATAAAACTTCTTTCCTAAAAAAATCCTGAATCATATCCTAAGATTCAATAATGTCAAAACATCAGGTAAGAAATAACACATAACTTTCATTGGTCATTTTCAGTTTCCTCATCTTAAAATGAAATGGCATTTGTAGTTGGTAAAAATATATTTGTATGGTCCTACTAATCCCATTCCCTAACCTTCTTCATAGGACAATTATTTTTAAAATGACCGTGCACACTACATTTAAAACATTAAATTGATCCTTAGAAAAGAACTTATTTCCCTTTCCAAGATTCAATTGGATTATTCCTTTTTCCATGGTAGGTTGTTTCTTTACGACCTTCATTACCAAATCTGAAACATCTTACCATCCCTTTTAAGCATTTTCCTAGTTGTTTAATTCAACATCCTTGACACATACGTTTTTTAATGTACTTACCTTAATGATTATTACCTTAACATCTGTAGGGATTTTTTTCTCGCATATATGATGCCTTATAAAAATCACCAAGGTTCAGGTGGACAATCATGAATATAGATAGTTGGTTGAGAATAAACACAAGAGTTCTTATAGCAGCTCTAATTTCATTTGGTTTCTTATTCAGAAAACTAGCACAGTTTTTTTCATATCCATTTTTTCTTTTGTGCCTTCTAGATCAATCCATTTACTAATACTTAAAAGGCCAATGTGAGTATATCAGTAAAATCAGCATATAGTATCTTATGAGGAGGGTAACCAATAAGATATACTTATTCATGTTATCTTAAACTCATTCGATTTATCTAAAATAATTATGACTCTTTTCAATATTCTAACCATTATAGTTATTTCACTTATGCTTAAATAACACCCAAACCTCTAATGTTATCTAAACTGATCTCTGATACTAACAATAAGGCCCCGTACTTAAACATTACATAATCTGGAATTAAGTTAATAATTAAAATTGATGATCATTTTAGGTTTAGTGTTTTAGATAATTAGGCCATAACTATTACATTACATCTCAAATATTACAATGTAGACACTTATACTATATCTAACTTTTTCAGAAAAATAAAACCCATTAATTAAAATTAGAATTATTTTTTTGATCTAAATATTCTTGAATTATTCATTTCTACAACTCTTCCTTATAACTAGGGAAAAACATTTCAAAAACTATGGATGATCAAAAAAATATAAGTAATGGTTATAAAATATGGATGGAAAACATTAGCCCATCAGTTAATACATATCAATGAATCCATAATTTTCAATCATAACATAACTTATAAAATCATAAGATAAATGAATAACACAAAGAAATCCAAAATAATATTGGTAACTTGTGTCATACAGAACAAAATTACACTGTAGCTTTCACAGCTACGCAGGGAGTTACGTCTGGAATACCTATTATAGTATATTCCATAAATATTTTAGGATAAACATTAACCTTTACCTCTGTCATGTTACCCAATGCATTGGAGAGCTATCTCAGGATCACCTGCCCTTGGTTTTTAAGAGAACCACTAGTATACGTAAACAATTCCAAAGAACCAAAAATTATTCATAACACATAAAACAAGAAGAAAGTGAAGATAAAATTTACACATTTTAGTCACAATATATCATTTCAATATATTGACAAAATAAAATCATTATAATACTATTTTGAAAACCATTTAATAAAGATGATTTTGAATCAAAGTTTCCCATGAAACATTGAATATTTTTAAAGTAATTTAAACATTAATATACATATAAATAAATCCTTAAACACATTTTTAAAACATGGACGTTAATGAGAATGATTTAAAAGAATAAATAACTAAAACAATATTTTAGTTAAGAATTTATTGACAAAATGAAAGATGCTTGAATAAAAATAATTAAGAAATAAAATTTAATTATAATTTTGTAATATCATGAGAATAAATTTATTCATGATATAATATGCCAAAAGATAGTTTATACAACATATAAAAGTTAATTTGCACATAACAACAATGAAGTGTCAATGGAATGTAAATTGAGACGAAATGCCATATAAAGATGGTATCCTTAGATTAAGGATAAATAAATTACTAAATTATGTGTGAAAAATATAAATAAACTCAATATTATTTGATATTCAGTGTATATCAATCATATTACATCAACAAATTTTCTTGGAGAAACATAACCAATGACTAGGATGTTTAACTCAATGAATGGAAATTGTGTTAAGATTACCATTATCAATATTATATCAATGACTTAAGAATTTATAAATGGAGGGTTTATGTGTATCAAAATTATATCAACAAAAATGGGAGTGGAAATTACTACATAAATATATAAATAGTGATTCCACACAAAATCATTGAGTAAAATAATCAATGATGTATGGGTAAAACCCAATGAGTGGAAATTGAAATTTGAAATTCCCTAACCAATTTGGTAACTAACGAAACATACACCCCATGATAGAAGGATCATACAATGAAGATTTAAAAAAACATAAATTAAATTACAACCCCCAAATAATACAATCATTTTAAGTAATACATCACACAAAATGGTTTAGTTGCAAATATTTCTTGAATCTCATGGGAATAATAAGTTAGATGAAAACCCTTACTTCAAGTAAAACTTGTCATGTATTTTACTTGTTCTTAATGAATATTAAACTTAATTTAATTGATACTCTTATAAGAAACTTTTTCAAATTTATTATTCCTTTTATATCACTTATTACCTTTCTATATCAATTATTTAATTATTTGAGTTCATATCATACATTTTGTCGATGTTCGAAACTTGATTAAAAATGAACTTGTTATAATTACAAATTGTCTATGTGGTAAAATTTACATTATCTACAGAAGAATATTTCTGATTTATATATAATATATATCATATATATACAGTATATAAATATTTAAAATATTCCATATCATTTGGATATATGAAAATGAAATGCATCGTTCATGGAGATGGTAAGCTGTACATATGCTTGAACGCTACATTCATTTCATTTTTTTCATTTTTAATGGAATAAAAAATAAATGATAAATAGGTATATAATTATTACAGTATAATATATTATTACATATATGTTACATATGTTCATTAGAACCATCCTTTATACGTTCTTTGTATGGTATGAATGAGTCATATCATTTTGAGGGGGCGGTAGTCCGCACTTCCTCAAATGAAATTATTGTATTTAACCATTATGGAAACCATAAAGGTATGACATAAATGAAATATTATTAATAATATAGACAATATAAATATAATATATATCACATATAAATATTGTTACATCATAATGGATACCATGAGAGGTAGTAGAAGATAATTGAACATTCATAGTTTCGTGAGGCATTAGATCGTCGTCCACAGAAAAATTATGTTCTAAATCCATTATTTGGAGATGTGTGTAAGTTTAGTTTGAATAATTCTCATAAAAACAATTTTTTTTATTTAGGATACTGGTTTTTATGTAAAAAATAATATGAAGAGCATAGGGAGTGAATAATTAAAATAAAAGAAGAGAACTTGAGGGAATATGTTACCTTTAAATCTGGTAACTCCCTTTGGCATGAACCTAAAAGATATCTTGAAGTGCCTTATTCCTAATTTCAGACTTCTTGGAGGAAAATAGGTATTTTGGGAACTTATTTGGGAAGAGTTTTGACAATCCAAGGGGCTTGAGATGTTTGAGTAATGGGTTAGAGGTGGTGTCCATTTATAAGAGGACGGAGGGGATCTTTAGGAATGTTTGAATGTATTATTTTATTATAAAAGGATTTTTGGATTCAAAAGGTCTGTAACTCTTTAACTTATAAGATAATATGACTACTATTAAAAATACATTCAACCAATAGGTTTTAGACATGTTTTGGTTACATTTTTATCCTTATCAATTAACATTAACCCTTAGTTAAATAAATTAACTCTTTCCATGTATTCTTGTATATTCATACAATATGGTTAATATAGTTACCATAATATGCCAATCAAACCTAAAGTCGTTATTTAATGACATTTTCACCCTTCTCTAAGTCATTTGGAGGATTCTTATATATTTAGGATTATTATATTATTTAATAAGATAATATTTGTTTTAAAAACTCATTTATATCAATTTATATACTCTGCATATAATGACTTTTTAAAAAATCCAGAACAACTTGATTATTTCGAAAAAACAACAATAATGAAAATATAATATGTCACAATCAACCAAAAAATTCGTTTATTTCATTAAAATTTTCAAAATAAATTTATTTTAACGTTAATAATCACATTTATTTAAAACATTCATTAATGAGGTAATCATTACATCATCATTGTGTCGTAAATAAATTTATTTATTAGATGTATAAAAATTATAAATAAAATACAATGATGTAGGAAATCCTGTTATATTTATAATTACTATTTAATGTCAAATATATCAATTATAAAACACCACATAAAAATTGTTTTATTGAAACAAAACATGTTTATGATATTTTTATTTTTACTTTAAATAAAATGTTATTAATGGAATTATCTTACCCAAGTGTATTCTATAGGAAACAAGTTCTACCAAAGGATTGTATTTTTTCGGACATGACTCATAAAATATGTTTAGGACAAGTGGTAAGGTAATTTTATATTATTATGATATTATTTTTCTATTGAAATACCCTATTTAACTTTAACGGTGATAAATGATATTCAAAAGTTACTGTTCACCAAAATTTATTTTCAACCTATTGAACCATATTTTACATATATATGACAACCATGTATGTAATATTTTTGAAATTTATTTCATAGAAGTGGTAAAATATCATTTAAATGAAAATGTCGATTTTTAACTACTAGGTACTGTTTTTCACTATTCATCAAAAAATGAATGTTTTTAGAAAAATACCAAAACAAGAAACCTATGATACATTTTCTATTCCAAATTAAAAGATTATGATTTTTTTTACAAAATTATAAACATATATGTTTCATTAATTAATTTAATATTAATTTCCATTTTCAAAACTAGAAAGTTTATGTTTAAAAAGTAAAAAATATCAAAAGATTGACCTTTGTTTAAGTCCATTTTAAATGTAATATCACTTCTAATTACCAACATGAGATTAAATGGTAAAAATAGAATACAATTTCACATTTAAACCTATTAAAATAAAAATCTAACTATATAAATAAATTAGATGAAAAGGAATTTTGAATTAAAATGTAATCTTTTTCACTATTCATTAAAAAATGATCTCTATTAGAAAAATACCCAAATTTCATCCAAAGTAAATTTTGATGTCTCTATTGTAAATAAGTATTTTATTTTTTCAAATAGAAACCATAAATGTGAAAAATACTATATTTAAAAAGGGTTCTCCATCAAAAGGCGGTAAATCAATCTTTTAAAGAATATTTGAGTATTCACGCTTAAAATTGGATTCATTCTCAATTTAAGCCTCTAAAACATATTGGATAATAGTAAAAAAATATGACAATAATTTTTAGTCATATTGTAATTAGTTATTTTCATTCATTCCAAAACAATGTCTATGCATAAATTACCATTTCAAATAATAATAATAAGATATTATTTTTTGGTATAACACAATTTTGTGTGCAACATATGATTTCAATGAAACCCATTGTTGTGTGTTGAGTACGCTATCAGACATATCACAAAATTTAAAGTAAAAATAATATTTAATTCACAAATATTAATAAATATGAAAATTTCATATTCTTTATTTACCTGGGATGCTACACACATATGTTTTTATAAGGCACAAAATCAATGTGCGATCCTACACCTTACTACATCTAGTTGTTATTGCAGGATAAAGATTTCCCATAAATACATTTTTAATAATATAAGTATTTTGGTTAATTATTTTCATGATACCCATTCTACCTATTAATAAAAATCCCTCACAAACACAACTTTCTTTTACATAATTTCGATAAGATAAACATTACATATCACCAAATAATATCAAAATCTGAAGAACAAAAGTTATTGTAAATATGAGGACCAATAACATTGGAGCCATTTTTTAAAAGAATTATGAAAAATTTTCAATAATTGAAACATTAGAGACTCCATACTAGACTTTCTAAAAGTTATAATTATCTTCATAACTTGGGGAATGGAAAACATAAGAAAGGTGTGAGCTCAAACACCTATAAATAGAAAACATATCCACAAGTAATTAATGGTTAGATCATAATCATATGATAAAAAATGGTTAGGGGAGAAATTTATTATTAAATAGACATAGAAAAATATTATTTACCCATAAAACACATTATAAAGATATTTAATCTCAAATGAAAAAATTTATACCATGCAAAAAGTGAGTGGAATCCTGGCCCATTAATCATGATTAAAGGATCATAATCAGCAAAATGTAGAAATATGTCATGTCATTGAATCATAGTTTATAATAGAATTATGCAACAAACATAATAATAAAAAATATTTTAAAAACACCTATCAACATAATTTTAAAAATACAACATGTGAACAATTCTTCCTATGTCTATTTGACATAATAATATTATGATCAAATCTTCCCATATTTTATTCAAACAAAAAACCTAAAAACAAAGATTCTAAAATCTCATTAACACAAGAAACATGTGCAAAAATCTTATGAAATCTCATTCAAAAAACAATTTATCATCTAATGTGATATAAAAACTTAACTAATTAATTATAGGGAGATAAAATACCCCACCCTTCATCATCCATATATATTAGTTCCATATAAGAAACATTCATCAAGGAATAAAAACCAATGAAAAAATAATAGAATTCTTAAATAATTCCAAAAAAATCATAACATCAAATTAATAAATCCCCAGACATAAGGAAAATGTAATTTCAAAAAAGGAATCATACCATAATAACATATATATGGTGATCAAGACATCACCTGCTTAATGGTAAACCATATAGGTTATCTTGAAGTGAAAATATAAAATTTTTCACCAAACCTTTTAAAACACTAAAGTAAAAATTAAATTAAAAAACATTTCAATGAAGGAAAAGATAAGAATAATAAAACAATTATTATAAATATTTCTAATTAAAAAACATTGAAAATACATGAAGGTTATAAAAAATTTAGTGTGGAAGATAAAATATTTTATTTTGAATGGATGGAAAATATTTTGAATTTTTTGAAATGCAATTATTGAAAAATACAAATTTCTAAAAGGCTAAAAAATCATATATTTTAAAATAAATAAAGTTGTATATAAGGATCATTGTCTAGAAAAAAAATTATTTTATAATAGGGGAATGAGAACATTTGAGGAATTAAGGACATGGATGTGGAAGAAAAATAAATTATAATAAATAGGAATTATTCGATACATAAATACATTTTCATAAAACAATAAATAGAGAAGAAAACATTGGAAAGAAATGTAATTTCCAAATAATTTTTTTAAACAAATATTGATATTAGAATTGGTTAGAAATATAAATATGGAAATATAATAGTCAAATATTTTTGATCATGATCGAAGGATAATAATTGGGTAATGATAATCCTTTGCAATTTAAGGTACATTTAACTCAAAACCTTTTGAAAGAGAGATAAATTTTAATTGATCATCAACTACTATCAATAATTCATATTTCATGATATAAAATATCATTTAGGTAGAATATATCATAATTATAATAAATTATGTTCATTCTTTAAAACATGTCTAAAAGAGAGGAATTTGAGATGAAAACCCATTTTAGATTTAGTAATTATATAATAAAATGTCATTTGAAGCAAAAAAATAAAATGATTTGGTAAATACCATCAGTTAAATCATGTAATAATAAAAAACATAATCTATTTTTTAGTATATACACAATAGAAATATGAAATTTTTACATAACATTATAACAAATCTAAATGAATAAAATTTGGGTTGTAAAATCCATATAATTTTGGTATCTTAAAAACATAAGACCATTAAAAGGTATACCAAGATATTTATTTTCAAATATTATATATAATGTGAGAATTATGATAATAATAAGTTCATGTCTTATATATACACTACACATATTAAATAAATATTGAATACAATTCATGTCTCAATGAACAAAAATTGAGATGCAAACAATATGACGTTGTATTTCTGCTTACTCAGCCATGCTCAATCCTCCTGTATAATTAACATAAATATCATAATAACTTATATAATAGAATTAAAATTAAAAAATAATATCTTTATTAATATTTTATATACATATATCTCAACTAAATTAATGTATTATTGTTTTTTTGACTTTATGGTGAAGGAACTTTAAGTTGTTTTTTTCTCACAATTTTCATGAAGAGGAGATTGATTCTCACAAAGTGGATTGGTGTTCATAATTCATAGATAATTCAAGATATAATAATAATTTTTTTTAAAAGATTAAATAATTTCCAATTTCATTAGGTTAAAGACATGAAAATGACTTGTGAAAATGGAAATCACGATAAACTATTTTTCGATGTGAAGAACAATTGAAAGTTGATTTATTAATAAATATTTTAATGAATTAAAAAAAACATAAAAATTAATTAAAATAGATTAAAAATATCATTATTACATGAAATCTACATTATATTACATCCAATAATCTTTTATGACATAATCAATATTCCCTAATTTACATAGGTGGTTAAATCAACCCAAATGGTAACATGTTATAATGATTTAATAAGCAGGGGAAAGCATTTAGATAATGATAACGTGACTTATAAATAAGAATTAAATGTCATTAAAATATTATATCCTTATTAAATATATTATTGGAAATACTAATATTGGGTGGTTATGATGAACAAAAATCGCCATTTGTGGAGCCCGTAGTCCACCGTACATAAGATTATCGATCCCATTTCTCAATGAATGGAAAGAATGATGGTATTTTAAAATGATCACTTTATAATTCTATTTTTGAAATATAAATAATATTTATTCATCAAATAAATCATTGATAATGGCCTTTATAGGTGGTGTTGATAAATGAACAACATCACATTGTGGAGGAGGCAATTCACATGTATGGATGATCAATGTTATTATTGTCTTGTTAGTGGATGGTAAGGATTGAATAATTATTGTTAAATTAATATTATGAAATTTATATATAATAATAATAAATATTAAATTATTTAAATATTTTTAGATAATATTATTAAGGAGGATAATAAAAGTATAGACAAAGATAAAGTAATATCACGTTGGATTCTTGAGTAATCCATTGGAAAACTCCTTGGATATGAAGGCCTTTATAAAACTAAAGGGGAACATAATTTTGTTTATATGTGAGAGGGATTTAGGAGGATAATATTTTTAGAGTATAAATTATTAATTCAAATTCAATGTGGGCCATGATGCGGTGCGAGTGCTACCTTTTTATGTGTG
Organism: Viscum album; assembly: GCA_963277665.1. Taxonomy (NCBI): domain Eukaryota; kingdom Viridiplantae; phylum Streptophyta; class Magnoliopsida; order Santalales; family Viscaceae; genus Viscum; species Viscum album. The sequence goes on along the minus strand of OY728167.1, from coordinate 365,142,087 downwards.
AAGAGAAGTGCAGTATTGGAAGTAACAATTAAATTTTCAATAACGAAATGTTTCTATTCAAATGTAAATGTATCCTAAATGGAAATAGTCTAGTGGTTGTTTTTTGGGTCTATACTTTCCTCATCCACTCATTCTGGATACAACCCATAGTTTTTTTAGTTTCCTTCTTTTAACTATTTAAATTTTTCCCTAATTTACTTTTATTGAGGTAATTAATTTTTTACATTAGAAATTAATATTTATGATTAAAATTAAGAATAAAAATTTTATATATGTTTTAAAAATTATTTTTCTAAATTTTATGTCATTTTAGAAAATAAATTTTTAAATTTTTTGAAATGTTAATTTTAAAATAAATATATATAATGTGTAAAACTATTTTTTTATAAAGTGCTTTATTATATTTAAAAATTTATCAATAAGATTATATTATCATAAATTTTAATTTTTATGAAATAAATTGGTTTATTATAAATAAATAAAATTTTAGGTGGCTTTCAAAGAAATATGAATCAAAATTTTAACATCAAAACAATTAATTATAAGAAAAGTCAACAAACATTTTTCATTAATGTAACATTTTAATTTAGTTCTAATAAAATTGGGAAAAAATTTTCCAAGTTCAATAAATATTTTAGATTGAATAATTTTATTACTTAAATAAATATTTTATTTATTTAAAATATTTTTAATCTTCTAGGATATATTAACATAAAGATAAAACCATTAGAAATATAATTTTAACAAAAACCACACACATATATATATTTTTTGTAAAAACGAACATTTTTAGAAAAATCCATAAATTAAAAGTTACATTATATTATTATGGTTAATCCAAAAATCATGTTCTTTTTTTCAAGTTAAATTTATAAAATATGATAATTCAATATTTAAATGAAATCAAAAAAATATAGTGTAATAATTTTGATATAAGAAAACAAATTTAAAATTTGTTAACTATTGATTGTTATTATTTTTTATCAATTACTCATTCATTTTTTGGTAAATATTATTCATATAAACAAACTATTTTTTTATTATTTAATTATTCTATAGTTATTTTATTAAAATAAAACAATAGTTTTAGAAAAATATACTTTAAGCATAAAAGGATTTTGTTAGTTATTTTATCTATACAATATTCATTTCATTAGTATTAAATATAATATTTATTTTCATTATAAAAATAGTTAATATTTTTAATTTCTATTAATGCCTATTAATTTAATGGATTAATTTTAATGTGCATATGGAATATTTGAATTTTACATAAGTATATCATTGTCTTCATTTTAGATTGGTGTTGCAGTGGAGAAAGTAATAAAACACAATATTTATTTTATGAAAATATATAGTGATATCTTGGGTTGTTACACACATGTTCCACTATCTATCTATAATTACAATTAAAAAATTGCTGAAGATGAGATTAGTCTTTTTTCAGATACATTTTTCCTCAATAATGTGTGTGAGCTACTCCCCTTTGACCAAGCATGAAAATATCTTGAAATAACAACCAACTCTTCTAATCAAAATTTCACTACAAAATATACCTCGTGAATAAACTTTGATGAACTTGTACTGCTCAATTCATTGTATGCAATTTCTTTGATGGTTTACTTATTATTCTTCTCTCATGGTCAATACATCAAATTAGGGGGAAATATATTTTTAGGTAACTCATTTTTCATCTTTATGTACTCATTTTTGTTCGTATATTCCACTTAGCCATACAAAGAAATATTCAACAGTATAACAATGCTTTTATTTCCTACTCTTTTCAACTACTCAAATAATCAATATCCTTAATATTTCCATGTAACAATAATCTCCATATTTTAGAAAGTTATATTCATTTATAGTAAGCACACTAACTTATCATGTCATTTTCCAAATACATGAATGGGTATATTAATAAATTTATTGATCTAAATAACAAAGAGAAAAATGATAATATAACAATTTATTGACCTGTTAAATTTTCACACAATTTTCACTAATACCTTTACATGGGTTTGTCTCCCATGATTGTTTTCAATGATAATTTCATAGAACTGCCCATTTCTTCATCAAATTGCAGCCATGCCAGTTTGGACATACCAACTTTGACATCCAGTAATAAATACTCTTGAAAATGTGGTTTGGATGTTGACAAACACCCAATATAAATTCCTTTTAATTTCATTAGATGAATATTAATTCTTAGTGTATTACATCATCTCAAATCATGAGTTATTTGTTTACAGTGTAACATATCTTAAAAATCAGGTAAAGAGAATACCTATGACATTAGAAATTCTTATTTTGAATCAGTATAATATTTACTAATTATTATGGAAATTATAATCTGTAATTCATCATAACAATCACGTCTTTATTATACTTGAAAATAGAGTAAATTGATTTCTATTTCATTGAGATATCACACGTTGATTTAAACCTTTTTAAAATATTTTTCTTTATGATATGTGGATCATACATTCTTCATGTGTCTTTAATCAGATTTTAAATTTTATTTATTAATATACGAATATTAGTTCTAGAATTACTAGGTCTTATTGGTCTTTGTAAAAAAATTTCATAACAGATAATTTCATCTAATAAATGTTTTCAAAAAATTTCCATGTTCTGATACATACATACATATATATATATGGAATGATGTTTACTCATGATAGAAATGATTATTACTTAATAAAATTATGGTTAAATAGTTCCTAAATCATCTTCATGGAGCATTGAAAAAATCCACATAAAAAATGATTCTTATGTAGATGATGTTTACGTATTTCACATGAAGTTTAAAAAGATCAATATCCTGTATAATCAATTAAAAATGACCCATATAAAATGATAAAACCATTATTATGGTCATATTAATTTTAAATTTCTCTAAATTATCTAGGATAAAATTATTATTTCACATAGCATGTCATCATTACAGTGCATATGGAATCATCCATTTTAAAAATTATAGATATAACCATTTTTATATGAAATCACAAAATAAAAAATTATTCATATAAGTTTAAAACAACTATTAAATACATCAAAATCATCTCAAACACTATAAATCACTTCAAAATAAATTCAATTACTTGGTTAAAATAAAATATAAGAAACCAAATGTCTTCAACATTTCCTCTAATCCATAGGGTTCTTCAATCTCCCCTTTATATTATTTAATGTTTTTTTTCAAATATTTATCGAGGTACTAAAACAAATCATTGATAAGAAATCACACTAAAGAATCCTTAAATCACAACCTACCGTGAATAAGATTCACATTGATAGAACATCATATCATAATGTTGTGTTTTGGAGGGATTTCTATCCCATGATGATAAGAAAAAATTTCATAGGTGTTAAAAATGATTTATCCTTATAATATATTTAAATTCATTATAAATTATACCCCATTTTTTAAAAACCACAAAATTATATAACTAAGGAATTTTAAACTCCTCCTTTGAGATTCTAGCCCCTTTTTACAAACTAGAAATCATTATATCAATTTTCTATTTCCCTTTAACATTAGAATAAAAATACATATAAGGTTATGATTATACAAAATTTTAAGTGTGAGGGAAATGATGAACTTGATAATTTCATCTTAATTTATAGAATAAATCCTTTTTAAATACATTAGTGAAAATATTGGTAACTTATTCTATAGTTCCAACAAACTCATGTTTAATACCACCTTCATCAATCTTCTCCTTTATGAATTGATATATAACATCAATGTGATTTGATCTACAATATTGTATCAAATTCAAGGAAAGATATATATCACTTTTATTATTGTAGGCAATACATAGTGACTTCCCTATCTTAACTCTCATGTTATTATGTTAAACCCACGTCTATATAATTTGATTACAAGCATGTGAACCTAATATGTTCATGGTTTCATCTATTTTTAATTACATTGATTGTTTAATTGTGTTATTATATAGAAATAAACTTTAACCAAAGAAAATTTTATTACCATATGTGTACTTATTATTAATAAAATATCCTTCCTAATAAAAATACGTAAAAACATAGAAGGTCAAATCCAAACTGGATCTATGAAAAAGGTAAAAAATAAATGTATTCATAATGTATATCAAGATTAACTTGGCTACTAGTGTGTGATAATCCTTTGGAAAACTTTCAAATGTTCCACATAGTGTCACCAAAATTACTATATTGGGTCTGTAAGATATTATATAGTTAAGGATTCTTATTAGTTTTCTATAGTCTTTTTGATTCCCTCATATTCTAGACTCATCATTGGATGATTTAGTACAAATAGATAGAGGAATAGAAATACCTTTTAGTTCCTCCATTCCTAACGTCTTCAATAATTCCTTGGAGTATTTTTCTTGAGATAAGAAAATATGATCAACTCCTTGTACAAATTATAACCCTCGAAAGTATGAAATCCAAACAAAGATAGAAATTTAAAATTTTTATTTTTATTTCACTTAAAAACTCTATAAAATGATACTCTTTTTTAGATAAAAAAATTATTTTATCCATATTTACTATAACAATTATTGTACCCTTGAAAAAATCATTCAAATTGATATTTCTATAAACATTTACTTTTAAAAATTTCATGATTCTCAATTATCCATCCATCTTAGCATAACAAGATCTTAGGGTCTACCCAATTCAATTTAATTACTTATTAAACAATAACAACATGATTCCATCATTATCAAGAAGAAAATATTCATTTTATTCAATGAAAACATCTTCCTCAATATGACCATTAAACCCAGTAGATTCTACAACCATTTGATAATGTGTGTATTTTTTTGGATTCTCCAATACAAAGTACATACTTATTGTCTCAATAATTTCTATTGGTGTAAATGTTTCTTCAAATTAAACTCATTATATATTCAAATACCCCTTGAAAACTAGTCTTTAATTATTTATGGTACTTATCCTTTTCCATTCAGTTTCTTTTTCTCTATCCACTTAGTTCCTATTATGTTCTTATTCTCAAGTCTTGGAACCAGATTCAATGTGGAGTTCTTATCTATTTGATCAATATATAATTTCATAGAAACTATCCACCCATCCTTCTTAATGGACTACAAAATAAATTGAGGTTCAACATGAGAATTAATTATAGTTTGGTTCTCAAGTTCTTACCTTATTATATTGGATTAGTGTATCTCATTAGACAATAATTTTCTCATATGAAATAGGTTTCTTCATAAATTCATTCATAAGCCTCTACTTATAATTATGTTCTTTATCTCTAGTCACATATAAGTCAATATAGACCATCAACCTAAAAACATTTAAAGCCTCCTCCATTACATTTTTTATTAGAATAAACATGTTTGTAGCTCCAATAATTTCAACTTAACCCTCAATAAATTCAACCATTTTCTTCTTATTTTATATAATTTCATCATTTTTACACTCTACTAGATTGTTTAATATTTTTCTATAGCATTTTTACCCAATTTGATAGGAAAGATTGATGACAAAAGACCCTTCAATAGATCTTTCATCAAGATTTTCCATATTTATATTATTTATCTTCATGTAACAAGGGATTAAAAATACCTTGATGTATTTTATTTTTGGCGTTTGATGGTAAAACATATGATATTGAGGATTTTTTTCTTACAATTCAAGATATATATATTCTTAAGGTGTAAAATATTGCACAAAGCCTTCTGTAAAAAGAAATATGAAAGTTTGTTTTCAACTCATGTAGTTTATCCCATGTTACTAATACATTGATTTATACACCCATTCAATTTTTTTAAAAGGATTATATGTCATGATATTTTTCTGTTTTATTATATGATTTTCTATGTAGATATTAATGTAATTACCTATATATTAATTTCTATTATCAGATCATACTTTTTTTTATGTGAACACAAAGATCATTTTTAATTTTCCTTTTAAATATTTTAAATAATTTAATGGCCTATAATTTATGCTTCATAAGATAACATTATTCACCAGGGTATAAACATTAATGAAGGTAATGACATAAATATCACCTTTGGTAGAATTTTTCCTCACAGGACCACACAAATATAAATATATTAGTTCTTATGATCTTGTTGAATGATTTTTTTCATGTGTTTCCTATAAACCATATTCCCTTTAAGGATTGTTTAACAAAATAATTACCTCTATATTTATAGTTTTGGAATGTTTCTCAATAAAAAAGGATTGGAAAACTTACTCATTTTTTTTAACAAAGATGACCTAGTCATCCATACCATAAGTCATTCTCATATTTTACATTCATATAAAATAAATTAGAAGGGTCAACAATTTTAAACAAGTTCTCACATGTTTTTGAACTTACTATAATGGATCATCCATGTTTGAATCTTTTTATAATGCATTATTTCCCTTGAAAAACAACCTCATATCCTATATCACACAATAGGAAGACACTATGAATATTATGTTTTAGTCCTTCCATAAATGTAACATATTTGGATTTTATTCTTTTTGACTCAATATTGTAAGTTCCAAAACCTTTAATTATAAAGGAGATGTCATTTCTAAATGAAAATGATCCTCTTTTTTGATCTTCCATAACATTTTAGATTTTAGTCTCTCCAGTCTTGTGTAAATAATGCCCCTATCAAGGATCCAAAATCTTCTTATCTTGATTGACATCAGTACTATTTATTATATGAATAAATTATATTCCTTATTATTAATATGTACTTATTTCCCATTTTTATTTTAGGATAATTCTATAGAGATATTTTTGATGAACTAGTCAATAAAATACACTAGTCTCTCACATCTACCACATACATCCTATAATCATTCCAAAATTTTCTAAGTAGGGATCCCTGTATATTTTTTTGTCATAGTATTCTTCTTTGGATGTTCATTATTTTCAGATTATTTCTTCTCCCCCATGTATCATTACATCCTAAAATTAATGACATGTTGTGAAAATATGTGTATGATATAGGATGAAAAATACCCCAACACAAATGATAGACATTAAAACTGAATCTTTTATTAAATATCTAATTATGTTATAAAAATTGTATTCTAGATTATTTAAATTACTATACAAATACATAATGGGTTTTCTTTCTCCTCAAAGAGGATTATTTTTCTTGTATTATTTTTATTAACTTGATACAAAGGAGAGTTTTTCATAATAATTTATGACCTAGAATTGTATATATTGTGAAATAGGAAACAAAATTTTAGGAATGACAGATTAATATTTTCTAGCATTTTAACGTGTACATTTAACATGAATTAGTGTCATATAAATATCACCTATTAGTGATTATCGATCCTAAAATTCTAATGATATTTATAAACCCATTGGGTGTAGGTACTGTAGCAGTATTGTAGCATCTGTATCAGTGGAGGCACTATAACAACGGCGGGCACGGTAGAAGCAGGAGGTCACTATAACGATGGCAGAGTACTATAGCAACGGTCTGTACTATGTGGTACTGTAGCAGCATAAGTATTGTAATAGTACTATTCATAGAATGAGATTTAGGAAAAAAAATTGTGTATACGGGCCATGTAATGGACTAAATGCCCACTAGACCTTCGGGCTATGTAATGGATCTACCTCTACCCAGTTAATAAGGTATTTGCTTTAATTTAATAATAAATTAGGCTTCGACCCCAACCTTTTAATATATATATATATATATATATGATTATTTCATCAAGATCATTTATGATATTTTCATGTTCTATAATCTTCATACTGAATTTCTTGAGTTTGTAAATAATTTTAGTCACACTTTTGAGAGATTATTTATTTTCTTTAATATTATTCCTATCATATTTCATTAATTTTTTTTACTTTCATATTTTAATTTCTATTTTTCTTGAGTAAATACTCTAAATCAAATATCTATATATTCTTAAGGTAATTCTATTAAATACATGCCTCATCACTACTTGAGAAGTTTCCTTGGTTTTACACATGATCTATTAGGTTTGTAACATTTTTGAGTGACTTATCTTTTGATTGGTTTCTAGAGGAAGATACATCCTCTACATATTTTATCAGTAAGGTTATCACTTTTCTTCTTGTAAATATTTTCCCATTTTCACCTATCATGTTCTTTGGATTAGAGCATTTTCCCATTTATTATTTTTTGGTTTCTCTTCTTAGTCATCCATAAGGAAATAATATTTTTTATTCAATGGGAAGATAAATAAAAAATATATAGTTCCTCTATATTTGATGAAATTCACAAGATGTTTAACAATATATTATACATTACCCTTATTAATTTTTCTGGTGATAAGAGACAAAAATAACTAACTTTTTATTATCCATATCATCATCATCACCATCATCAGAATCACCAGATTGTTTTGGCTCCCCATCCTAAGGATTTATCTTTATTATGTATTTAAAAGGAATATCATATTTTACCTCCTTATAAAAAGGATATATCTTAATAATTTTATAGGTAATGATAATATTTTGTAACTCATATAGTGAGAGGTATTATCATTATTTTAGAGTATAAATTTTTAGATCAAATCAATCACAATAATTACCTAGCATTTTCATCATAATAATGGTGTCATCTAGTTTTCCCCTAAAATATATAATTTGTTTCATTATTTCATTTACTCTAGTGAAGTAATCATTAATCGATTGTCCCTTATTAATTTTTATATCATAAAGATCACTTCTATAAATTATTACCTATACATATTTATATTTTAATTTTCCTTTATAATGACATTATAGTTTATCTATAATCTATTTAATAGTTTTTAATATCATCACTTTAGTAGACATTTTCTTAGATAGAGATATTAAGGTGGAATTACGAGATTTAACATCAAACTCAATGCTCCTTTTATAAATATATTCCAGTTTCTCAAACCTTTATATAGTTAGAAATTCCACTATGGATGGATCAAGAATTTCAAAACCAATGGAATGAAAATATGCAAGCATTATATTTTTCTATAAATAGAAATTAATTCTATAAAATTTGGAAATTCCTATACTATTAATATAATTTATATTTTCCATTTTCTTCACACTGAGAGAATATAACAGAGGGAACCTTTACTCTGATTCCACTTATTAGTCCCAGTGGATAATTTGGAAAAATTATAAGGGGGTGAGTTAGTGTGGAAATGTGTTTAAATTTTATTAATTTTTATTAAACCCTTATTGTTAGTTATGGCATGATCCTCTCAATAGGTGATCACAATTTGACTAGAATGTGATGACGTATATATAGTGTAACACCCTGATATTTTTGAATATACATTCCACTAAATATATAAAGTTATCTGATATATTATCAAGAATGAAACCCACAAATTATATTGGTTATCATTTAATATTTTAAAATTAATCAAATTATTCGGTATTTAAATGGAATATAAATTTTTGAAAATAATATATATTTCATTTATGAAATACTATGAATCTTAAATATAGTTTTGATGTATTTTGTTTATGAAAATTGTTTTTATCATATTTATTCTATTTAAAAATTAACTGATAGATTTAATATTATAAAAATTTATTTTTAAAAAAGATGAATAAAATTAATTCATTGGTTATAAATCAATTATAAATGAAAATAATATAATTTTATGGTAAAAAGATATTTTATTCCAAAAACGTTTTTTTGTATGATCTATGTTTTTATGTTCAAAAATTTAATTAATAAATAAGTATTAATTATTTTATTTATATTTTATGATAATATATTCAATATAATATGTTAACATTAATTAATATGGTTTTACTAGCCAAGAAATGATAATAAATTTAGTTTTCTGCATAAAATTATTTTTTTCTAAAAAATGATTTCATTGCATTTTGTGTTCTAAAATTGAAATAAATTTATACCACTTATAATAATTGAATTTATTAAAATTGTTTCTATATTTTTAATTCTCATGTCATAATATGGTAAATATGTCAATTTCATTTTTATTCATTATTAATATTTTCCATGGTCAATCTTTATCACTACGGTAATGGTTAAAAGGGTTAATGAAGGTTTTAAATAAAGAAAAAAGGAGATATAATAACCTAAAAACATATCCAAATACTATTTTTAAGTGTATGTTGGCCACAATTTATCTTATATTCGTATTTGGGTTTCATTGGTGCTATTTTCTCTTGAATATTACTTATATATATATTAATTCTTGAAGTATATACAAGAGGACCAAACCCCCCATATAAAAGGATGTCCTCAAAACATCACTACTTCATAGTTTTTGAGTCTTCTAGATCATCCCATACATTCCAAAATACCATTTTAACTTTTTTTAACTAATATAAGATCCTATGGTCTTCCAAAGGACCATCCTTTGAAGGATTATGGTGTGCGCTAAAGGAGGTTTCCCCAAGAAGGGGTAATTGTATTTACCGATCTATTTTTAGTTTATTTCATCCTTAAAATCCTTAAAATATTATATAACTATATTAAAATGGTGAAATAAATTTCTTAAAAATAATTAATATGTGTTTTTTAATGGTACAACCTTTTTATACCTCCCTTCAATCCTATAAGAAATGATAATGTCATTCATGTGTACATATGAACTACCGCCTCCATCAAGCTGTGTGATTTTATTTCTATATCTTCCATACATGTATGGAAATAAAGATGGATTAGATTAATATATATGGCATATATTCTATTTTTATGATTCATTAAAGATATATTATGGCTTACCTCTATTTCTTTCCATTCATTGAAAAATAAAAACATTACTCATACGTATTTAGGGACTACCATCTCCATGAAGAGATGTAATTAACATTCCATATAAAATTTAAATGAATAGTTATTCATGTGTATATAATGAATAAAATTGATACTTATAACTTGATTAAGACTCAAGGTATTATAAAGTCATGATCAAGGTGCAATGACCAGAACCTTTGAACCTAAACATTCTTGGAAAACGAATTTGTTTACCTAAATATTGATTTTAATGAGGAATTGTAAACAAATGGGTAATTAAAAATGATAAGAGAATTATATATTGTAATATAAGTAGAAATATGGTTATAGTATAAAGTTAAAATTATTGTAATCTTATTATAGATGACATTTAGAGACTTTATAAAGAATGTCTAGGCCTTGGGTAAGGGTATATATTGAAAACTCATTTTGAATCCAGATTATTTGTTCTTGAATCTAATTTGTGGGAATTATATAATATTTATATCTTAAAATCTATATATTTTCTTCTCCAATAGATATATTTGGGGTTTTAAATTTTTCATTTCATTCTCAATTCTTTATTACTTAAAACAACTGATATTTTTTTAAAAAAATAACCTTATTTAATAATTTGTTCATTTCATTATCCTATCATTAGTAATTTAAATGTTGGATAAATGTTTTATAAAAAATTTGAAATTATTTCATACTTGGTTAAAATTTTCTTCTTCAATGTTCATGTTCTTTAAAATGATTCCTTGAATGTTATTTTCATTGATAAAATTATTTTTTGAATTCATTTTGAAATATATTTGACATTATTTTCAATTTTTAAAAGGAATCATATTGTTGTTTTATGAACAAGGTTATTTTGAAATTTTTACCAAGATCATGAAAGGAATATATATTTTATCAATTTCTAAATGAAATAATTTTCCCACCATCATAAATATTATTTTATTTTAATATTCTTATATAATTTTCCATGGTTATTTCCAAATAAAATCAATATCTCAGTATTATCCAAAAATTTATTTAAATTATAAAAAAATAAATGGATATTTTTCTAATGTTTTCAAATAAATGATTGAATTTTTTTATTAATTATCATTTATTTATGTCAAAATAATTTTATATTTCTTATTATTTACTGGGGATATGATATAAAAACACCATCCAAGTTATTTCTATAGATGTGTTATGATTCAGTGATGTTGATATATTTATTAAATCGACATATTTTTCATAGGTTTTTCTATGATGAAGTTGTGAATGTTTCTATGATCTTGTGGTACACTTAATTAAGGTTTTAATTATGTTACTAGCTGGTCTATTAAATCCCTACAATGCATTGTAAATGATTGATATTTTATATGATAATATGGATGATTATGGGCAGTGAACCCATTATATAGATTTATAGATGTTGGGGAGTGGACCCAATAATTATTACAATATGTGATTATGGTATCAGATGTGTGATTTTATTAATTAATGGAATTTATATACTTATAATTATTCTATAATTCCAGTGACATATTCTTATGATTATGATATGATCTCATGACTCGCAATTGACTAATTATGATTCCTCACTCTTATGACCCATGACATTTGTAAGGATAATGATTTGTGCTATGGCTTGTGATTCATGATTTTTGATTGATTCGGTATGAACTTCATAAGTTATGATCATTATATCATACACATATAATTATCTTTTACTTGAATATGATTATTAATTGATATCTACCATGTTTAAACTTATTGATCATATGATATCACCCATTCTTAAATTCCATTTCCCCCACATTATAAAGAAATGTTTTAAGTTAGATATGTCCTAGAAGAGTACTATGTGAGAATAATGTTTTTAGAAATGTTTAAATTATTTCCTGAAATATGTTGATTATGTACCTAGTATCCAAATAGACTAATCCTTCATGACTTTATGGGTGTGTTATTTTGATATATATTGAATATTCATCTTGATGGATCTAAGTGCAATAATAGTGCTTATCAAGGAGGATATCGACTCAGTGTATTTTATATTTGATTTATTGTTTGCATTTTGTGAGAGATGTGAATGTTATGACCAATAAATTATTTTCAGTCAGTTATTGGAAATAAGGTCACTACAACCAAGAGATTATAATTTTATGTTAAATTTATAATTAATTTAATTAATTGTGAAGAATTATTACCATGTTCCTGAGACTTTTCATCATAGTAGATGTTGATTATATGAAATCATATTTGAGGATATATAATTTCATTGATAGGATACATGTGTAGAACCCATCTTGTAGTGATCCATATGTGTTGCTTTGATTCCAAAACAACATCAATGAGTCGCTGGGCACTAACATGATTGATTGGCTATATTTTGTTTTTCATCTATATTACATCACCTTTCATTGATCTCAAAAAAGTTCTCTTGATCGTCTCATTGTTTATATGATGTGAGTGGGAGGAGAAGAAATATATAGAGTAATGTACTGTACATAATGATTCTAGATTAAAATATCTTTGAGTTTATAAGTTGTCTATTAATAGACCTATGGTAAATATTTATATTTTAATTAATTAAAAATGTTCCCTTAATAAATTTTCAAATCCATATCTAACACCATTCCATGTTTTAAATAAAATAATATTCTCATTGTTATTATTATTTAATTCCATGACTTTCGTTAACTATCATAACGGCAAATATTATGTTACGATCTTGGATGTTAATATTTATCATCAGACATGATATTGGTATGCTTATCCTCCTTTGAATTTATCAAATAACAAAATAAATATTTAAATAAATATTTATTCACAAAATAAATATTTCATTCAAAATATAAAAATTAAATATTTATTAGATATTAAAATAAATATTTTTTATTGAAAAATCCTTAATAATATTATTTATTTGTATTCAGAATAGTTTGTAATCCAATAATTAAATTCAGTAACTATTTTAATTTTGATCATCAGAAATAGTTAGATTGTAATCCTCTATGATTCTTTTTCATTGGAATTAGGCAGGCTTGTATAAAATCCATGATTACTATTTAGAAATGGGTCATGACACCCAAAAGAATGAATCTAATTTCACAACATCAAAAACCACACATGATAACTTACTATGTAATATAATAATTTTTTTTCAAAATACCTTGTCTTTTAGGTTTCAAAGATCTTTCATCTACCTATATGCTTATACATCTTTCTTGGACTATCTAAAATAAACTCATCTTTACACCATGTTCATGTAATTTAATGTGAATACTATATTTCAATAAAATATATGAGATATCAATATCAATTAATATTGATGGGACAAATCCTTCCACAAATTATTAATTAATAACATGACATTTTTATGCACTCCAAATACCCAACTTCACCATGAACTATTATCATCATAGTTTTTTATAAGAAATTTAAGTGAATTATTCAGGATATTATTAATAATAATATTAATGAATAATGACCATTACTCATTTTCATATATAGGAATATCCAATGACACATAAACATATGGAATAATTATTGAGGGACTATTCTAATAATCTCCCATCTTAGAGGTTATCACGTACAGACTTCATGAGTATAGGTCTCAAGTCTTTATGAGTACTCACACATTACAATAAACATGCTATGTTTCATATCATAGAATGTTATATGAATATAGAACACATTTTACGAAAATCATAATGGCATTTTAAGGTTATCATTATAAATGGGACCTAATATGACTTTATAATTTGTAAAATAATCTAGAAAACTATAAAATTAATGATACAAAAAACTATAAATAATATGTAATAAGATACATTAAATAACATTCACTTCATATAATATACATGTAATACCAATTACAATAAGATTGTTTCAGAACACTCACTTTTATAGTGTCTCACTTGGACTAGAGGAAACTGCTAATGACTTTCAATCCACTTGACCACACGAGATGATCATTTCTCAATTGAGTTAATGTTTTAGTCTAGGGGTCCACCATGTTATCTTTATTATATAATCTTATCACAATGAATTCACCTCTCTAATAAAAATATCTCATGATACAATACATCAAAATTATATGTTTTATCTATTGATGTGACAACAAAACCTTTGAAAGAGATACCCTTGATTTATTTTTACAATAGAGTGTGATTGGGTCTTTACTGTTAAATACCACGTTAAGAACATGGGAAACGTTTTATATCAAAATTAATTCTTTAACTATATCAAAATCCATAATATACTTATAATCTACTAAAAAATATAGAACAATGACTTTTTTTGATATCTTATAACTCATAACACCACCATTGAGACATAAGATGTATCCTATATGTGATTTCAGATCATCTTAATCTGTTTGGAAACTAGCATATTTATATCCTCTGATGATTAGTTCCTTGTCTCCACTATAGATTGAGAAAATTTCCTTGGTTAATGTATGTTACTTAATGGTATTATTGACTACCATCCTATGGTGTTCACCTGGGTCTGTAGCACCCCATCCTCGATGCCACTATTAGCAGTTCCCCGATCTAGTTTTCTATGTGACCTTAGGCATTCCATCCCATACACTAGAGTATATCAACTAGAAGTGAGGGTATAATAATACATATTGGGAGACTATAACCTCATTTTCAGATTAATTCATAACATATAGAATATTATATAAAGGAAAAAATATGAAAAATATAAAATAATTACTATTTAATTTCCCAATATTGGGCACATTCCCACATGAAATGGTGAATATTACATGTCATTTCATATATTTCCAAGTGTGATGGAAAAACCAAAAATAAAGAAAAGATTATGAATCCTCAAAACAGTTCTCGACACCAAGTATAATGTAGCATCCCAAGTTTTTGAATAGATGAAATTCCAAATGAATTTTAATTTTTATCATTTGGTGGATGGTCCGTTCTTTATACCATGTATCATAGTGTAAATATGAGTTTTGGAACACTTAAATGTGTTGGTTTTTGAATTGGTTGAAGGTGTGAGCGGTTTGAGGGGTGTGATAATGATTTTTGAGACTAATGGGCCCCAGAAACTCATGTTTATAAGGAAAGGTAAGGGAACATGGTTTTTCTCGAAACTATGCGGCCCACCATGTGAAACTGTTTAGATCAACATGTTGATCAAAAAGTGGATCTGAAGGTCTCCAATAGTTTGGTCTAACCAATAATGTGGAGATTTAAGGCTTTGAAGATGCTAAAAAAATTTGACTTTGGGATTTTTCATGAGATGTACACGGGTTTTCAAACTCTGCGGCCATCACCTATGAGGCGGTTCCATGGGCAGAGGTTCATGCACTATTATTGCATTATTTATCCAACCGTGTGACCAACCAATTCTCCTCATTAAAGGGACTTGTAATTACCAAAATTCCCTTTCCAAATTATTTATTTCTTCCCCTCTTTTCTTCCATAATCTCACATATAGAAATCCTTCCAAGGAGATCCTCCATTCCTCCATTAGTTATAGAGAGTACTACATCATCTGGCCTCCATTTTGAGTTCAAATTATCTCATGGGAGTCATATCAGTATCTCCTTGACTCATTCATCCTCCATTCCCTGTTTATATTTTCCTCATCTGTGATATTTTGGTGTGATCTAATTCAACTTATATAGTATCTGTTTGTTCATTTACCATTTTGTCTCCAACCAAATCCATTAAAACCGTGATATTGTATATTTAGGGCAACCTAAGAATGAGGTGGAAGCTCTATATATTTCCCCCTCAAAGTCTCATCGTTTATAAACTGCGAATGTAATTACAAAACCCCATTTACCTAGAGTCGATGCATTATTTTAATACGTTGGAATGATTACAAGGAAACAAGTACCTAAAGACCGGTCAGTTTAAAAGTCTCAGAAAATAGACTACACACATGAAGGTTACATTACACATTAAAAAAATAAAATTCAACATAAATGATCCTTTGAAAATTCCATTAATAACCTATCTTAACCCCGCATATCAATCATAATAAACTTCTTGGATGACGGGGAAAATAAAACATAAGAAAGGGGTGAGATCGGATTATCAGTAAGGGTAAATAATTTAGCAGAAGTTACAATCTTATATGGAATGATTTAAAATAAAAAAAATCATTATTTTAAACATAAAACATGATCACAATATAGTAAAAATATGTTAAAAATTTCCATATAAACATGTACAAGGATATTACAGTTGTTCAATAATCACATGTAATAATTAATTTCATAACGAGGGAATGCATAATGCCAGACATCATAACCACATAGTCAATGCCTCGTGCCAAGACAAAAAATAAATTTTTTGTCAAGGCCTTATTCCAAGACACTATTTGGTCTCATGAGACTTACCGATGCATTGAGGAGCTATAGTGGGCTTCACCTGTCAATTACTAAGTCCAAAGAAATCATCATATTAAATGGATGAAAAATAACATAAACATTCTTCTTAAATATAGAATACTAATTTTCAATACATTAACCATAAACCATGAATGGTATAGAAATCGCACATCCACATTCAAACATATAACAAAAACTTTAATTAAATTAAAAAAATTGTATCTATAATAAATCAACATCAATCAAGAATAACATCCAGTAAATTATGATGATGTTGTTGAAATTGAACATTAAAAATATTTTTGATAAATACCAATTTTTTATGAAATCATTTAAAAGTCACAAATTTATAAATGAAGTCATTTAAAAGAAATTTTTTAATAAAAGTTTCCCATACCACATTGAATCATTTCAATGGAATTGATATTTTAAAACATTCCTGTCCATATAGATAAATCATTAAAACCATTTTGAATACATGGATATTATTGATAATGATTTAGAGGAATTAATTTTATATAATTTAAAATGATGATTTAATTAAAGAGTCCTTTAAAAATAATCCTTTTGAAATCTATTTTATGAAACATGGACATGGATAAAAAATATGACCCAGTAAAAACATCCACATAAACAATCTCAGATAATAATGTGATTGAGGAATTAACCTTTACCTTGTACTTTCCTTTAGTAGAGGGTTTGTTTAACCTCATGTATGATGAGAATATAGTGTTATTAAATTATAAAAGAACCATATTAATATATATGATATCATACATGATTCATTTATTAATTTATACAACCCATTTAATAAAAATTTCCATGTTAAATTAACATTTTCGGTTATAATCGCTTTCATAATCATACATGTTTTAACTTTTTATTATTGATAATATCACATAGACAATGATTTAAGTAATACAAGAATATAAAACATAATTTATATATCATATATATTTATAATATAAATATGTATAATAGATATATATATGAAATGGAAAACACCATTTATAGAGACAGTAGGCTGTGCGTACGCATAAACGATGTTTCCGTTTTCATATCGTATGGAATAGAACTAAGTGAATAAGATATATATATATATATATATAAAGTATAATTATTATGTAATATATTACATACTAATTAATAATATATTTTTTATAATCATCGTTGAATGGTGAATGTGGAAATGAATGTCATCGCGTCGTGGGCACAGTAAGCCTTACGTACACACGAACGATTATATAATTTCCTTAATTATTAAAAGGTGTGGATATAACAATACATTATCATTGAATTTTAATTATTTATATACATATTACTCATCATCATATCTATCCAAATAACATAGTGTTGAATAAAAAATTACACCACGACGTGGAGACGGTAAGTCATACGTATGCATGCATGGTGACATTATCATTCATAGGAAGGATAGAATAATGAATATAGTTGTACAATATTTATAATAACATAATAGTATGTGGTAGGTACTGGAGTTATTATTTTGGTATGGAAATACCAAAGAAAGAGAAAGTGGAAGAAGAAAAGTACTTTAAAGAGGGTGGTGAGATAATTACCTCTTCTTCCAGTGTTTCCTTTTGATTTGATCAAAAGGATCTTTTGGTTAAATTTATGATCAAGTAATGCCTCTATGTTAAATTGAGAGAAGTTAGGAGTATATTTGGTCAGTATTTGGCCATGAAAAATGGCTTTGGAGGTGTGATTTTGAGATAAGGGGAAGTGCCCTTTTATAGGAGAGGTGAGGGTCACTTAAGGAAAAGATTGAAATATTATTTTATTATAAAATCATTTACAGTTTCCAGTGGCTCCAAATTGATTTTTTTAAGTATAAGGTGGGTATGGGTCGAAAGACTCTCAAAAAATATGTTTTAGACCAAGTTTATGTCACCATATTAACCTTATCTATTAGATTTAACTCTAAGATAAAATGTTTAACTTTTAGAATGTCCTCTTGTATTATTATAATAAATGGTTAATCAAATTACAATAAAATGAAAAGAGAACCCCAAGTGGTTAAATAAAGTCATATAAATCACTATATAAGTCCTTTGGCTGAACCATATATTTTTTAGGAATATTATATCATTTAAGAATATAATATTTCTATAAAAACCAATTTATGTCAATTTTGACACTATTTAGTATTTGGTTTTTGTGAAGTCATCAAATCTTGATTACTTCAAAACAAATAAATTTAATATACCCTAACATGTCATATTCAACTATAAAATTCTTTTATGGCGTCGAAACATTCAAATGATATTTATTTTAATATTTATAATACAATTATTTTAATATTTCATTAAGAAGGTAATTACTGCATCATTATTGTGTCATAAATATTGTTAATTATTAAAAGTCTAAAAATTATAAATAAAATACCATTATGTATGAAAGATTTATATATTTCTAATTAATATTTATAGTTGAATTTATCTTTTCTATAACCCTGTATTAAAAATGGTTTAGTTATTAAACTCTGAATTTAACACTTTTTACTCTTCTTTGAATAAAATAATAATAAATGTCCAAATATAATCCAAGTGGACCAAAAGGATAATATATTATTCCTGAGGTTGTTTTTGGTATAATTACACTTATACAATAGAATAATGACATGTGTTAGGGTAATTATAATATCATTTTTACCTTTAATTACCATATTTACTTTTAACCATGGTAAATAAAAGTCAAAAGTTACTATTCACCTAAAATTATTTTCATCTTATTGAACCAAATTTTACTTACTTATTTCAACTATGTCTCTCTTATTTTCTAAATTCAACTCTGAGAAGCGGTAAAATTAAGTTTTATGCAAATTTGCAAATGCTCTTAGAATGTGGGTAAAAGATGGTAAATAGTTTAATAACATTTTATACATATATTTTATTATAAAATTACTCCAATAAATTAAATTGAACATATATAGATATTATATATCTATTTTAACTTAAATTAAAATAAAATAAATAATTATTAATATAAAATGTTGGTTTAAAACAATAAAGTAGTGTTTTTCTCTATTCATAAAAAAATTAATGTTTTCATAAAAATACCTAAAATTCAGCATAAAATAATTTTGATATTTTGAATCGAAAAATGATTTCTATTTTCCTAAATTCAAAACATATAAGTTTCACTAAAAAATTTAAAACTAATTCCCGTCGTCAAAACCAAAAATCTTGTTTTTAAAAAAATAAAAACTATCAAAAGATTTACACGTGTTTTTGTCAAATTTAAATGTGAAATAACTTATAATGGAATAAATTGTATTAAATAATCAAAATATAATATATCTACACTTCAAACCATTCAAATTTATAAATTAACACACTAAATATTTTTTATTAAAAAAGATATTTTCAATTAAAATTCAGTATCTTTCACTATTCATCAAAATATGGATGTTATAAGAAAAATACGAAAAATTTATCCAAACTAAATTTTTATATCCCACTTTTAAATAAGAAATTTATTTTGTCAAATTTAATGTAAAAGTGTCAAATATTTCATTTAAAAAAGGTTCTCCATTAATAGGCGGTAAAATTGTATTTTTTGAAAAATACTAACATTATCTGAAAAAATGAATTTGTTCTTATATTATGTCTAAGAAACACCTAAAATGGATGTTAAAGTTATATAGAGTATATAAGATTCAAAATTCAGTTAATACTATTCATAACTGCTTTTTGAATGGCTAGTTTGGTAAGTTGTAGAGCGCTCGAACTCTATGTTTCATGTAGCGCAAGCTATTGATATTGTAATGAAATAACGCACTATGAAATCTTGTGGTGTTACACTCTCCCCTTTTTCAATAAATTTCGTACTCGCAATTTTAAATTTTTCTTCGAAAAAAATTGTTAAAAATAGAAAAATTCCTTTTTGGAAAACCCACATAAAAAATTGGGTTAATATAATTTAGTCTTAATAAGAGGGAAAGGGAAATAGAAAAGTCACCACAAATTTATGATCTCGATTACGATTAAATTGGTGGAAATTAGAGACACATAATTAGAGGAAAATACAAAATATTTATAGAGAGTGATTGAGGTCATCAGTCCTAAACAAGTGTAAAATTGATGGCGTCAAAGCCATCAATCTAAGATGATTTAAAATATCATCGGTTCAAAAAAAAATAAGCTATTAAAATAACACATTTTTGGTTTTGATATCCCTTACCTAAAGTTTAAGAATTAATTTTTCATAGAATAAGAGAAAAAAATATACATGGAATGTAGAGTTCCATCCTTTAACTAATTTCTACCACAAACTCATCTTTCGCACTTAAAGATAATAGAACATAAAAATATTCTATTTAGCCTAATCGTATAGGGTTACAAAAAAATGAATTTATAATTCATCTCATAGACCTTTAAAAAAATACATTATATAATTTAGTACATCTCGTGGGCCAGTGGTTAGTGATGCACCCATGTAGTTCTTTCAGTTGGGGGTTCAAGTCTCATGGACTTGCCGGATGCGATAGTTTTTCGCCCGACCTCTAGGTTGTCCTTTTTTATAAAAATAAAAAAGTAATTTTAGGAAATTTTTTAACCTTAAAAATAGTGACCAATGTAATTCTTAATCCATTATAACATTTATAATTATCCAAAATACTTCTTTCCAAACTCACAAACAAAAATTTATATGCATGGAAAACATAATGGGGATCTTTTTTTCTAATAACATGTGAATACCATCATCATGTATTCTCTTAAAACATTGAAACACCCTAAATTTCAATAAAAACTTATTTAATACAATCATTATCAATTTTTCCTTATAGAATACTAGATATACTCCTTAAATACAATTTTTTAATATTCCAACAATGATGGAATAAAAAAATCATTAATTGGTTCCAAGTATATCAATAATATGCAATAGAATTTATCCAAATCAATCATCTCTTATACCAAAATCAATACCTCATTATCATGACCATATTAAAGATTAACTTTCCTTCAACCATGTATTTTCCAAAAATATTAACATGGTATTGAGTCACTTTTCATGGTACAACACATTCTCAATTCCTTAATGAAATGGTACAGAAGTGTAATCCTTATATACTCCAGAATTCTTATAACTAGAACATAGTTGATAAAACACTAACATGAAATAATTCTTTAATATAAGAAAAATAGTAATTAATCTTCATCTGTGGTAGCATCATAACATGATTATTATCCAATAGCATCCTTTGGGGGCATTCTAGGATGATTTGGACATTGATTCGCATAGTGTACCAACTCCTTGTAGATGAAGCATTGTACATTTGAATCTTTTTTTATCCATGTAATCACGTACTTGGTTCCCATTTTTCTCCACACTTATAAAAATCTCCCATTCCCTTCATGAATTTACAAAGTTGATTCTTTCCAGAATTATCACATATGAGAAAATCCTTCTTTCCCCTATTCCATTTATCCATCTTTCTCTCTACCATCCATTTATTCTCTTGCTTCCCTTCAAATCCATATAAATCAGATAATTATTTACTTATCTTATTAACACAAGATAAAATTTCTTCATAGGAAAATAATACATGGGAATCTATTTACCTTCTAAATTTTTTCCTAATACCATTAAAAATATGATCCTTATTACTCTTTGGATCATCCGTATTGCTGGATTTCTCATTCCTTCTATTAGGGACCATTTCTGAAAAATGGAAAAAAATAGATTAGTTAATGAATCGAAATTCATAATTCCAAACATGTAAAACACATAACATAAATTAAAAAGTTTATGGATATTATCCATAATCATAAAAATGTTTTCTTTGAGGAGATATATAATCATAAATCCTTTATAATGGTTTGTAAAGAAAATCTGGATTTTCCTAAGCATATCTCCTGAGAATGTTGTAACCAAGAGTGCAATAAGGCCTGTTGTCATGTACCCAGATACCCCGGGTGATGGCCGGAATACCTTGTCAGAGTTTTCAGTCCTAGTTACATCTGTTCCAGTGCCGGGTCAACCTGTTCGTATAGAAACTTGGATGTATTCCTTGGAAAAATGAAAGAATCTCTACAGTAGAAATTTTTTTGGATGTTCTTCTATACTAATCCTCAAAGTCTATGTTAGGGTAATGTTATCTAATAAGAGTTTATCTAAATCTAGTTTCCATGGTTTGTACTAAAATTACTCTGAAACCTACTGTAATGCCCTGACCCTAGTTACCCAGAGTCAGTGCATTATTTTAATACAAATTTCATGATTACAAGGAATCATGTTCCGAAAGACCAACCAATTTAGTAGTCTTAGAAAATAGATTACGTACCTGAACGTTACATTACACATTAAAAAAATAAAACAGAAAATAAATTATCCTTTGAAAACTACATTGATCCCCTATCTTAACCCTGCATATCAATCATAATACACTTCATGAAATCCAGGGAAAATAAAACATAATGAAGGCATGAGCTCAGATGCTCAGTAATGGTAAATAATTTAGCAGAAGCTACAAACTTTTAAAGAAAGATTTATAATAAAAACATTAGTATTTTAAAAATAAAACCTGTACATAATATGGTAAAAATAATTCAAACATTACCATATAAACATGAACCTGGATATTGTACTAGTCTAATAATCACATGTAATAACTAACTTCATAATGAGGGAATGCTTAATTTAGGACATCATAACCACATAGTCAAGGCCTCTTGCCAAGAATACAAATAAATTTTTTGTCATGGACTTGTGACAAGACAAGAGTTTGTCTCATGAGACCTACCGATTCTTCTATGAGATATAGCTGGCTTCACCCATCCCATACTAAGTCCAATGCATTCCTCATATGAAAATGTTGAAACATAATATAAACATTCGTATTAAATATAGAATAAAAAAATGTCGATACTTTAACCATAAAACATGAATGGTATAAAAATAGAAAATCCATAGTCAAACATATATCAAAAACTTGAATACAATATGGAATATTGAATCTATAATAAATCAACATCAACCAATAATAATATCCAATAAATGATTTTTACATAGTTGTAAATGATTATTAAAACTCTTTGAAGGAAATACCAATTTTTATGAAATCATTTAAAAGCCACACATTTATAAAGGAAATAGTATAAAATACATTTTTGAATCAAATTTTCTGATACCACTTTAAATATTTTTAAAGGAATTAACATTTTAGAACATTCATGCCAATATAGATAAATCCTTCACACCATTTTGAAAACATGGATATTAATGATAATGATTGAGAGTAATAAATATTTAAATCATTTAAATTGATGTTGTAGTTTAATAGTCCCTTAAAAATAATCCTTTTGAAAACTCTTATGAAACATTGATAGGGATAATAAATATTTCCCAGTAAAAACATAAACAAAAACAATCTCTGATAATAATAAGATTCGGGAATTAACCCATACCTTGTACATTCCTTTAGTCGAGGGTATGTTTAACCTTATATATTTTGACCATTGTATGTTATTAAATTATACCAGAACCATATTAATATTTATGATATCATACATGAATTATTTATTACTTTATACTACCCATTTAATAATAATTTCCATGTTAAATTAGCATTTTGGGAAATAACTGCTTTCTTAATCGTACGTGTTTTAACTTGTTATTCAAGATCGTATCAATTAGATAATTATTTAAATAATTACATAACATAAAACATGACTTATATATCATATATATTTATAATATAAATATGTATAATAGATAGATATATGAAATGGAAAACACCATTTATGGAGACGGTAGGCCGTACATACATAATAAATGATGTTTCCATTTTCATAACGTATTGAACGGAACTAAGTGAATAAGATATATGTATATATATATATACATATATATTTATAAATATATTCAGTATAATTATTTTTTCATATATTAAATACTTATTAATAATATATATTTTATAATCATTGTCGATTGTGGATGTGGAAATGAATCTCATCGTGTCGTGGGCATGGTAAGCCGTACGTACACACGAGAGACGATATCATTTCCTTAATGGATAAAAGGTGTGGAATTGGATGGTATATTAATTTTACAGAGAAATTATCATGTTATTTTCATTATTTACATACATATTACTCATCATTATATCCATCCGAATAACATAGTGTTGAATAACAAACGTTACCACGGCGTGGAGACGGTAAGCCGTACGTATGCACGCAACATGACATTATCATTCATAGGATGGATAGAATAATTAATATGGTTGTAACATATTTATAATAACATTACACAATGTAAGAGGTACTGGATTTATTATTTCGGTATAGAAATAACAAAGAATAAGAAAGTGGAAGAAGAAAATAACTTTAAAGAGGGTTGTGATTTTATTACGTCTTCTTTGGGTGTTTCCATTTGAGTAGATCGAAAGGATCCATAAGTTGTCTTTCATATCAATGTAAGGACTCTAAGGTGAAGTGAGGGAAGTTGGGAGGATATTTGGGCAGGGTTTGGCCGAGCCAAATGGCTTTGGAGGTGTGATTTTGAGAGAATGGGAAGTACCCATTTATAAGAGAGGTGAGGGTCACATTAGGAAAAGCATGAAATATTATATTATTATAAAATCATTTTCGGTCTCTAATTGCTCAAAATTGATTTACTTCGTGGATAAGGTGGGTATTTATTTATATCCTCTCAACCAATAGGTTTTATACAAGTTTAGGTCACCATATTAACTTTATCAATTCGATTTAACTCTATGTTAAAAAGCTAAACTTTTACAACGTCCCCATGTATTATTATAATAAATGGTTAATAAACCTACTATAAAATGCCAATAGAACCCCAAGTGGTTAATTAATGACATATTAACCATTATATAAGTCCTTTGGACGATCCTTATATTTTTAGGAATATTATATCATTTAATAATATAATATATTTTTTAAAAAACTACTTTATTTCAATTTTTACACTATTTAGTATTTGGTTTTTGTGAAAGTCATCAGAACTTTATTACTTAAAAAAATACATTTAATCAACCGTAAAATGCTATATTCACCTAGAAAATTAGTTTATGGCATCAAAACATTCAAATTATACTTATTTTTCTATTTATAATATCAATTATTTTAATATTTCATTATGAAGGTAATGACTACATCATCATATGTCTAAAAATTATAAAAAAAGTACCATTATGTAGGAAATATTTTTATCTATCTAATGAATATTTATATTCGAATTTATCTTATGTTCAACAATATATTAAAAGTGGTTTAGTTATTAAACAATGAATTTAACACTTTTAACACTTCTTTGAATAAATTAATAATAAATATCCTAATCCAATCCATTGGACCAAAATGATAATATTTTATTCTTATGGGTTTTTGGAAGAATTACATTTATCTAATAGAATGAGGAAATTTTTAAGGTAATTATAATATCATTTTAACCTTTAATTACCCTATTTACATTTAACAATGGTAAATAAAAGTCAAAAGTTACAACAGACCCGAAATTATTTTCAACTTACTAAACCAAATTTTAATTACCGTCAACCAATTCTCTTGGATTTTTTCAAATTCAACTCACAGAAGCAGTAAAATTACAATTTATGCAAATTTTCAAACGCTTCTAGAAGGTGTGTAAAAGATGGTAAAATTGCCAATAACATTTTATACATCTAATTTTATTATACAATGACTCCAATTAATTACATTGAAGTTATATTTGTATCATATATATATTTTAACTTAAAATAAATTTAAATAAAATAAATAAATATTTAAATAAAAAGTTGGTTTTAAACAATAACGTAATGTTTTTCATAATTCATCGTAACATAGATGTTTTGAGAAAAATACCTAAAATTCAACCTAAGTTTATTTTGATATTATGAATCCAAAAATTATGTATATTTTAAAAAATTCAAAACATATAAGTTTTATTAAGTAATATAAAATTAATTCCCTTTGTCAAAACCAAATTGTGGGTTTTTTAAAAAGTTAAAACTATCAAAAGATTTACATGTGTTTATGTCAAAATTAAATGTGAAATTACATATAATGACCAAAATTGAATAAAATGACAAAAATATAATCTAATTATACTTAAAAATCATTAAAATGTATAATTTAACACTCTAAATTATTTTTATTAAAAATATTGATTTCAATTAAAATTTAGTATCTTTCACTATACATCAAAATATGAAAGATATCATAAAAGCACCAAAAATTTATCCAATCTAAATTTTTATTTCCCCCTTAAAAATAATAAGTTTATTTTTTCCATTTTAATATAAAAGGGTAAAATATTTCATTTAAAAAATGGTTCACCATTAATAGGTAGTAAAATTTCATTTTTAAAAAAATTCTTTCTTTATATGAAAAATTGAATTTGTTCTTATATTATTTCTAGTAAAAACATAATTTGGATGTTAAAATTATATGGAATATATAGTATTCAAAATAAAGATAATAATATTCATAACTGCTTTTTGAATGGCTAGTTTGGTAAGTTGTGGTTCACTCCAACTATGTGTTGCGTGTAGCGCAAGCTATTAAATTACTTTAATGAGATAACATACTATGAAATATTGGGGTGTTAAAGCGTCATTGTTCCGCACACTGGTATCTTTAAGATACACCCCTCAAATATGAAATTAAATGTGCATAACGTAATCCCATAATTCTATTAGCCCTCCTAAATTAAATTTTTAGGGTAGGAAGTCATGGACCTCAAGTTTTATCCACCCTTATTGGCGATATGTTTGAAGGTATTTAATTATATGATTTATTTCTAACAAAACCAAATGATGAGGTGTGTTTTATTCTCAAATGTAACGAGTTGATTAAAAGAATTTGGAATGATGTAATACCATACCATGTCAAGCCTTATTGACCACAACATCTCCTAAATTTTTATGGCCTCATCATTGTGGAATGAGATTGATGATTCCATATCGCATGCATGTTAGAATGAGATGACATATACAATTTCATGTATGGTGTTATCTACTGTGGGCATCCCACCTATCCCTATAAATTCTACTAAATTCATTGCATTATTTAATAATGGAAAGGTACATTTCTTGAATTAAAATACATTTTATATGGATGGAATTATTTTTATTGAAATTAAAATGGATTATAAGTGTGTCCATCTATAGTATAATAATATTGTGGTGTGGTATGATTAAGAATATGGCACACATAAATTTTCCTTTATACTAGAATTAAGTTAGACATGTACTTTATTTTATAATTGAACATAAATGATTAAATGAACCATGAAATCATTGAGAGATACATAGAATTTCTAATATCTCACCCCTCCTTATTGGATTGAGAAGGAAGATGGACATTACATGGCCTTAATAGACATCCCAAAGGTTTTAGAGGATGGTAATAAATTCCAAGGGCTACATTGATAATTGGGGATGATTTTCCCTTTAAAGTAAAACATCCAACCAAATATTCTATAACCAAATAACCACTATATGATGAATAATATAAATGTAATATAACTCAATGAAATAACAATGACATAAAAACCAACTAAAAAAGAGTACCATAAAGAAGACTACAAAACACCAACTTACACAACGGAAGACCAAAACCAACCAAAACCAAAGACTCCAAAATAGAAATCTGAATCTCCAAACATGATACTTGGTCCAACTTCAAAAAAATCTAATGTATCACGTTGCTCCTCTAATAAACTGTGATTCTATACCTTTTCCCGCGTCTCGATAAATAATATCAAAAAAAGCACCAATGTTCCAAAGCAGGGGTGAGTAATTGAACACAGTAGATATTCTCCAAATTACTTCCCTACTCATTCCACTACGACAGAAAAAGTAAGAAAACTTATATAAAATAATCTATATAAATCCATTTAAAAGAGATCAGAAATTTATCAAAAGGTACCAAATTTGTTTTCTCAAATAAACAAATTTCCTATGAAAAAAACCAATCATTTCATTCCAAACATTTCACAAATTTAATTGGAATTACCCATTATATATAAAACACCAACACACACCCCCACACACCCACACACACCCACACACAAGCCTATTGTTACCGTTTATGGTGGAAATTCTCATCCATAACCCATACCCTTTTGATATGGTACATCAAAACCAATGTTCATCCATTACATGAATGCTTAACCAATAAATACAATCAAAATATTTCAAACCATATATTCAAAACCAATTCAGTCATTTAAATAATCCACACTGTTAATCTAAATCACAATAACAAAACATTTTAATAAAACTAACCTTTTATTGATTTTTTTTCAAAAAACCCGTTTCTATAAAACCAGAAAATTTATAGAAAACTATTTTCCATGCATCATAAACAAATAACAATGTTAAAATAATCATTTTAAATTCATGTTTACATTATCAATATCTACAAAAACAACCAATAACAATGGGTTAAATCTCTTAAAGTTGGAATTATATCTCTTCCCCTAGCTTCAAATAGTCCAAATATAATCATCATTGGCATCATCAACCGTAGATATATCAACAACAGAACTATATAAAAGAATTAGGGATAGAGAGGGAAGTAGATATAATAAATATATTGAAATCCCACCATAAATGAGGACTTACAATGTGAAATAGGCTTCAACACACCATGAAACATCGTCGCATCGCTTCCAATTCGATGGGGAGAGGTTCTACAACCCTTGCACGGAAGAAATATCGAGTTATGGTAGGTTTTTGGATAAAAAAATGGTTTAATACATAATCCAGACCAAGATACACTTTTTTAGGATATTTTTTAAAAACCATGTATGGTTAG
Source organism: Viscum album (assembly GCA_963277665.1). Taxonomy (NCBI): domain Eukaryota; kingdom Viridiplantae; phylum Streptophyta; class Magnoliopsida; order Santalales; family Viscaceae; genus Viscum; species Viscum album. Next base: position 365,112,214 of record OY728167.1, on the reverse strand, counting down.
TCACACGATTAGACAAACTTTGCGAAAACTATGTGCCATCCACCGCCTCAAGGAGGAACCTTGCAAAGTTGGGTCACAAGATTAGAAAGAAATGTACCAACTGTGAAAAATACCACTTTCCCACATTTCATGGTTTCTCCAAGGTTGCCGCATGGTTTGGAAAAATAGTCCCACTATCCCTTATCCCCTGATTTAATTTGGATGGTGTCTGGTAGGAGTTACACAGTTTCCACTAAGCATGCACTAACCACGACCCATTAAAAAACCCTAAAAAACATTCCAAAATCATTCCATACCCTCCCATAATTGACCCAAACATATTACATAATTAAAAATAATAATGAAAAGGGATACTTAATTGAAACCATGGGTGCTAAATTCTCTCAACCATTGGAATTTTTATCCTCATAAATTAGAGAACCACCATTTCTCTGAAAGTGTTCTTACCACTCCCATTTCATTTCCTTCTTCCATTCCCAAGTCACTTCCTGAATTTGACCATAGTTCCAAAAAAACCCGCACTAGACTGATGCTTTTTCCATGAATGAATTTATCTTGCAAATACACAAGCCATACTGGGATATGAACCAAGGATGAATCCGACACTAGGTCAACGTGATCCCATATGATCACATGGTATGAATCAGACAAATACTTTTTCCACAGAGACACATGTAACATATTATGCATAGAGCAGAACAAAGTTTGAAATTCCAAATGATATTCCAACTCATCCTCACTTCCATTATCTTAAAAGGGCCTATGTATCAATAATATAACTTGACTTAAATCCCAAAATGACGATTCTCAATATTTGGCTAAATCCTCAAGAACACATTACAGCTCACCTTAAATGATAGTGGCCATCAACTATGATCCACATACAATTTATGAAAACTCTAATCCATCTCTATCCTGATTTTAAAGAACACAATCTTCTCTATTTTTTCATCGATAAGGATCATCCTAACTAGTGAAGTCTCACTTTTTCCCTCCCAAAAAAGTAGATAATGGATAGGATTCTCATACAATGATTCAAAAGGATCCATACGCATTGATGATTGATAACCATAGTTATCTGTGAACTCAACTAATGGTACATTCTCTTCCCATGAGCCACCAAAATCCCTCACAAAAGCCTAAAACATTCCTCCCAACATATGTATCATCCTTTAGGATTAGCCACTAGTCTAATGATGATAGGCCGTACTCACGGTAAAAATAGTCCTGAGGGATTTCTATAAGGATTCCCAAAAACGAGATGTAAACCTCAGATCACTATTTGAAACTATCTAAAGTGGTATTCCATGAATCTTTTATAATTCATGGATATAGATTTTTGAAAAGTCAACCATTGTATGATATTCATGAATAGGGATGAAATGGGCAGACTTTGTGAGCTAATCCACTATCACCCATATGACATCGTCTTTACGAACCGTTCTTGGGAGACTTGTTACAAAATATGTATCTATCTATTCCCATTTTCAATTTGGAATAGGTATAGACTAAAATATACATGCTGGTCGCTGATGATCATCCTTAACTTGATGTTAATTTAAGAATATCGAAACAAAATCATCCACCTTCATTTTCATACCGTTCCACCAATACTACACTTTAAACACCTTATAAATATTTTTTATTCAAGGATGAAAAACCCATCATGAATGGTGTCAAGTATAAAGAAGTTGTTCACAAGAATCCCAAGGTGCAACCAACCAATTATTTAACTATAACACTAAACTCTAATCTTCCATTCATCCCTCAATGGTCTCCACACCATTTACTTTTGACCTTATTTCCATGCATTCTATATCAGATATTTAGGAATCTTTAACACTATCAACCAAATTAGGAACAAATGAAACTGTAAAGAAATCTAGAAATTCACCTTGTTCTTTACATTCCATGTGCATGTCAGCTAGGACATATATCAACTGCAATTCATATGGTGCTTCGTTCTCCAACTGAGTGTATTACTTTATACTTAATGCATCCTCCACTGAATTTCCATTTCTCGGTTTATAAATCAAGTGAAAGACAAACATTTTTAAATACTCCATCCATATTCATTGTCTTATGTTAAAATACATTTGATAGGAAATATGTTTCAAGATCTTATGATCTATAAACATGATGAATTTTCCACCAAATATGTAATGATGCTATGTATTGAAATCATATACTATGACACCAACTCTAAATCACTTTTTGGGTAGTTATTTTGATGAAACCATAACTTCCATGAGCCATAAGTAACAACCTAGTCTCATTTAATGAAAAAAAATTCAAATCTGATCCCGAAGCATTATATTAAACCACATAACCTTGTCCAGATTCTGAAAAAATTAATATTGGTGCAGATGTAAGGAAAAATATCAACTCTCGAAAAGACATCAAACATTCGTAAGTCCATTGGAATGGACCATTTTTCTATTTAAATGATGTAATAAGTGAATCTATTCATAATAAATCATGAAAAATGTATTTAATATCCATCTAGACCAAGGCAACTAAGTATCTCAAAGACATTATTTAGCGGTTTTAAAGAGATAACATATTCTATTTTTTTGAATCCATAGAAACGCAACTTTGTGAGATTAAATGGTCAATAAAGTGTACCTATTTTATCCAGAAACCAAAATTTAATAATTTTTCATACAACTAATGATCCCTCAAGATTCCCCACATCATCACCAAGTGTTGGTCATGCTCAACACTTGTCCTTTAATAGACCAATATGTCATCAACTAACACTACCACAAATGATTCCAGATATCACTATAATACAATGTTCACTAATAACATAAATACCACTTATAAAATTCGTATAAACTAAATTCATTACCACATATTCATAATGGTCATATATACTCTTGATAGTTATTTTTGGAATATCCTCCTTTCAAACCTGCAATTGGTGATATCCTAATAGCAAGTAAATTTTAGAGAACCACTGAGATCCCCTCCATTGATCGAATAGATTGACAATGTGTCGAAGTGGATACCTATTATTTATTGTAACTTGGTTTTGAACATGATTATCCACACACAAAAATTGAGTTCCATTTTCCTTTCTTGATAAACAGGACTGGTACTTCCCATAGAGAATTTCTTGGCCGAATGAACCCTTTAATTTCAAGATATTGAAACTACACTTTTGGTTCTATTAAATTGATTGGTGCTATCTGGTAAAATGGAAGAGAAATAGGACTAGTCCCTAAAATGAGATCAATAATAAATTCCACTTCGCTTTTGGGTGGAAACCCTGAGAATTTATTATTAAAAACATCTAGAAACTGATCAATAACCATTGGGAAACTACTATTCATGATCTATTACATTGATACTATTGTCAAAGCCATCAACTGGTACAAGATTGTTCCAACTTCTAGTTCCAACCAGCCTATTGCATCGGTATTTACATTTCTATCCCCTCGAAAGAGATGTTTGATTCCATCATCAGTTGTAAAACTGAACATTATGGTGTAACATCTAATGTGAGTCCTGAAAATTTTCAACCAATCCATACCCAAGATCATAACATAGAAATTCATTTCTAGAATAGATTAATACCATTTCATCCCAGATCCATCAACATTTATATAACACGCTCTACACACAAAGTCTCATCATTCTATATGATCAATAGGAGTTTCAGTTTCAACACTATAGGAATCATCCCAACATTTAAACTCAGAATATAAATTGAAAGTGAATAAATAAAGGAATGAGATTCACAAATAAAAAACAAAGATCTCATAAGGGTAAAATTCAAATGAACAATATCTCTAACCATTGATTGTCCATATTGATCATCCACAACAAACTTATTAGATCTATATAATTTCATGATTTCCACACTTTGTTCCTTATTGACTTGTTGAGATTACCTTTAGTGAACATTCATGGTTTTCATGGAATCCCCGTGTGTAGTTCTATTATATTGATGATACGTAATATACTTCCATCATCCCATTAAATCATATGAGTCATGTGACCCCTAATTAGTTTCATGAACACCCATCCTCAGAGAACTATGACAGTAGCACTAATGAATCCCCATATAATTAAAATTATGGAATTCTATAGGCAATTCCATACATTATCACTTAATGTGACTAATAGAGACACATTAGAAACATATCAACCTTCTCATTTGTTTTTGGGGGAATATTTATTGATCCTTCAATTTGATTTTGAGTCATTCCATTACCTTGGAAATAGACGAATCTCTTCTTCTTATTCCTAGAATTAGAGTTCCCACTATTTCCCATAGGTATCAACATACATCATCACCATGAAACTCCAGAGATATCCCTTTCCTCAATTATTTATCTATTAAATATCTCTGTAAAATCCATAATACTGATCACGATGTTCTTGGAGAGAATATCCCACCTCAACGCTAATTCAAAGATGTGTACCTTAGAGGAAGAACTAGCGGAAACATTGGGTGAAAATGGGACTAAATTTGTGAATTTATCCATATAATCTATGACAGAAAATTTTTAATACTTAAAGATGAATAAGTCTACCATTCATTTAATTCTAAATGTGTGGGGATATAATTTTTTGTTGAAAAAGTCAGAAAAATCCTTTATTGAAACGAATTGGTCTAATTTATCCTGAACAGCTAAATACCACCACTAGCATGAAATATCCTATAGAATATAAATCACCAGAGTGACTTTCAAATCAGCTGGTGTGGTAATGAAATTTAATATTTGATTCATCATTTACAACCAAAACTCTACCCTTTATGTTTATGAATCACCCAAAAAGATGTGTGGATTCTACTTTTAGAACTAAATGGATTGATCCACTTGCCTTGGTTCATCCCTTAGGTTCCCTATTTCCACAACCTGAAAATATTAGACTATACTATAGACCAGTTGTTGGTTCACCTGTGGATCAGTTGCAAACACATATTCAGGAGCTTCCTCAAGTTGGTTTCTATGATTCCTAACAGGATCCAATTTTTATATAGAAAATAAATTCCATATGTCTCATTCTCTATCAATATAAGGCTTACCAATTTCAATTTATACCACATCATACAATCACAATAGTACTATCCTAAAGCATCCTTTACCATGTTAAACCATTTTTGAAACAAAATATCTTTCTTTTTGAAATCAAAAATTTTTAAATTACCACATCCACACTCTTTTCAAAATCATACATTTGAAAACAATTTCAATATTTTTTCAAAAATTAACACATTGCACAAAATCATTACCCAAAAAGAAATATGCACTCCTAATAGGAATTCATTTCTAAAATGCATGTCATGGTCGTCTCATTGGCCAAAGCATGATAATGAGATTCCAAATTCAATAAGTGTCTCCAAAAAACATATGTAACTAACTCCCTGGTAAAATGAAGTTCATAATAAATATGATATATACATCTTTTATGTGATACATTCCATGTTCAGATAATCCTACTCCTTTCTACTAACCTGACATAAGGAATATACCAGACTCAATGTAAAATATAAGATCAAGATAACTGATGACCCCTTGTTATTCAAGGACCAAAAAATCTGATACAACATGTAAAATCCCTCCCCTCCTCACAGGAATGATAATGTGGAAGGATATTACTTAACCTTAAGAGACATCCCCAAGACACCAAAGGATAGAAATAAATTCCAAGGGATTCATTGAAATGTGGGGGATGATTTCCCCTTGAAAATAAAAGAACCAACCAAACATTCCATAAAAAATAACCTCTACATGATGGATGATAAAAACATAAAGAAACTCAAATAAATACCATTGATATGAAAACAAACGACAAAATTATTCCATAATGGAAGACTACAAAACAAAAAATTTCAATGTGGATGACAGAAACCAACCAAACTAAAAGTCTCCCAAATAGAAATCCAATGCTCCCAAATCATTCATGCTTTAACACCAAAAAACAAACCAGGTATCACGATGCAACGTTAAAGAAGTGTGGTACATTACCTTTTCCCATGTATCGTTAAAAAATATATGCAAAATAACTAAAGTGCCAAAGTATGGGTGAGTTATGAAACTCATAACATTTTCCTCAAATGACTACCCTACTTAATATACTATGGTAGAATAAGTTAGCACATTTATATAATGTAACATATATAAAACCATTTAAAATTGTACCAAAATCTACCCTAAGGACAAACAATTCCACACCAACGAAGTTTTTTCAAATAAACCAATTTTAGAGGAATGATAACAAGTATATCTTTCAAAACATTTCAGGAATTTAATTGGAGTTACCCATTCCATATCACATATGCACACAGACCCCCACACACCTACACACAAGATTGGTGTTACCATTTGCAATGGAAATTAACAACCATGACCCATACCCTTTTGATGGTGGTACTTCATGACCAATGTCAATACATTACACAAATAGTTAACCATTTTATACTGACTAAACATGTGAAACAATATTTTACAAACAACTTCAATCATTTCAATAAAAATTACCTTTATTGAAAACCATATCAATAAACCATTTCAATAAAACCAAACTCTCATTGAAAACAATATTACAACAAACAATTTCAATAAAACCAAATGTTTTATTTAAAACCATTTTCCATTAATCAAAAAAAATAACCATTTTAAAATAATCATTTTAAAATCATGATAACAATATCACTTTCCACCAAAACATCCAATTTTCACAATTCTATTAACCGTCACCAAAGGAGGGTTCCATCAAAAGTTTCTAAACAATTTCAAAATCAATATCAAGAAATAAAAAATCAATTTGAAATAAAGACTTCATGTTCTAAAAAGAGGAGCTATGGCTGAAACTACCTACATTGGGATTTATGGATAAAATGATGAAAGACACTAAAAACCCAACAATATCATGTTGAATTTCAAAAAACTAGTCTCAAATTTCTTCCCCCATCATAAAAAAGGATATATTTAATTATTATTGGTATAAAAAACCTTATATATATCCCCAATGGGACTATATCTAAGAAAATTGGATACATATGGAAGTATCTCTAAGAAAAACTAGAAAAAACAACCATAAACGATGACTTACCGTGAGAATCAGTCTCTAGGGAACCATGAAACGCTTTTGGATAACATTCAATTTGATGCAGAGAGGCTCTACAGTAGTTGGGAAATATAAATATTGAGTTAGGGTTTGTTTGGGGCCAAAACAAGGGGATGAAACATAATCCTTACCTAGATCCACTTTTTTTGGATCTAGATTTTAAACAGTGCATATTTAGTCATTTGGTTAGGAACACCATGAGTTAAATGTATACTAGAATCTACCTTAATGCGGTACCTTAATCAGTTATAATATCATGTTCCGTCCAAGAAAAATAAGCCACTTTCCTTCCTTTCATGGTTACTCCCATGTAGTTTCATGTTCTGGACAGACTGTGTGCCTTCCCGTGTGCCTTCCCCTTAACCATTTTCTCATTGTGAATGGTTTCCTATAAAAGTTTAATGGTTTCCAATAACCATGGACCTACTAAGAACCATTATAAAATCCCCCAAAACACACCAAAATAATTCCAAAACCTCCCAATATTTACCCAAACACATTACAAGAATAAAAAGTATAAATAATGGGTTACTTACTTGAAATCGAGGGTGCTATAGGATCCTTATTAAGGAATTCCATGAAAGGGATCCTAGGATATTATATATTATATATACCCTGGGCGATACATTGGGATCCAAATTATGAAATAACAATTATGGGCTCATAGAGAAACTGATTTGTACATATGCCAGAAGCGATTCTTGGTGTGCCTTGGATGAGATCACCATGCGTTTTCTATACCACCGAATGAGTGATATGAGTTCCCCAGAGAATACACTAGGGATGGGTTCATTGGATGGATTGTAATACCATTCCTCAAGTTATAATCGGTCCCCTATGTGCAATACTTGTGACAAGATCAGATGGGGTTTTCATGCAATTCCCATAGTCATACTTAGGATTCCATTTATGGATCCCCCTCGAAGAAATCGCACATGATTTTTTTAGTTCCCCTAAAATGATACATGGGATTCCATTTATGGGTAACTTAGGATGATATTATGGTTCCTCTTATTACATTAAAATGATGAATTAAATTATAAAGACTAATGTTATGTAGCTATTTTCCATGGACATGTCCACCATGCCAAATCACATGCTTGGGATCAGTAATTTTATTTCTTGTAATATCAGGATGTCGCAAATTAAATTTTTAATGTTTCCCTTTTATTTAAAGACATTCCAACCTAGGTTGAAGTAGTTAAGGTCAACCAGGTTCCCCTAAGGAACTTTTTCTTCATTGTTTAATTTAATTTTATTTATTGATTGACTTGTCATACCAACACTCCATTGAAATTTGTATTCATAGACTAGATTATTATTTAAAGACCATTAATGGTGGCCTACTGATTATACCTCACACCCTACTCAGGCCACCATTTCACTAGTGGACCCGATATGACCTCATGTCCATAGTTCCATATATTATTTCGTATATTGTACATTGAACACAAGATCTTAGGATCACAAGACTGAGCTAGTACTTAGGATGGTCATAGAGATCACCCTCAGGGGTTTTCATTATTTTATTTATTAATGTACTGTATTGTGTCACCTAATGTATTTTTATCGATTTATATTTACGTAGCCCGATCTATACATGTATGTATAGATGTATAGTTTTCATTTTTCATTTTGACAGTTGTTATATTTTTTTCCACTACTCTATCTATTATGTATACTGCTTCCACATTTTCTTTTGATTCATATATGATATACTAGATGTTGTACTCTGATCATGATATTATAGTTTCCCTATAATTCCATATTTAAACCCTCACTACTAGACCGAATGCTTTTACATAAAGTGAGGCACGCTTGGGGCCATGTTGGGATCGATCCATGTACTAGTTTAGTAGTCTGTTGGTTTAGGAATTTACAAATTGGTACAAGATTCATGCTTCCATTTGTCTTAGTATTTTTTACTGGTAGAAAGATGAATAAAAATGTGTCACAACTTGGTAACTATTTTTACCTAGGAGTGATCAACCCACAATTAGGTTAAAGTCCATGTTTCCATTTATGGGACGGTTGTTTGCGATGTTCACTATTACAGATGATTATTTTTTCGCCTTGAGTGATTGGAATACCTTCTTATCCTTATTGATTTATGATATTTTTATTGTTTTACCCTTGGATTGGTAATATAAGGATGTATCATTGCATTAATCATTATAGGGACATATATATTCACAGGCCATTCATATTCCATGCCATGAAGATATGATTGATTGATTGTCTGATATTTCTTGATGTGCCTTTTATGTTTCTTTTCTTTCTTATTTAATTTATATGTTTAGGAAATTATATTTCATGATTCCTGATTATATTTTATTCCTCTCTATTAACATGTTTTGGTGATTAATGAGTATTATTTTCCTTATATTCCATGATTATATGGTTATTACCATGCTCTCCTATACACAATGGATATGTTTAGAATTCACAGATATAATTTTAATATAAAATTGGCTATTTAAATTTCAGAATCAATCTGAATTGTGTATTCCAACATAGATTTATGATGAAACCTAAATTAACCAATCTTTATTTGTTTGATCGATGAACCATTTGATTCATGGGCTGAAGCATACAAGTTGCAAAAACATGGGATCCAATATTCAATATATAAAGTATATGGGCATGTTATAAACATAAAAATGGAAACCCATATAATGGATGCATTATAAAAAATAAAAATATACATTGAGACCATCCAATAAATATAATATCTATTAAATTCTTGACTTAAAAATAGGTGCTTGATTATGCACCTCGAACTTGGCTTTCCACATGTAGACCTGCCTTGGCTTGTTATGTTTATGTCATAAGACCCACTAAGGGTGTTTCATATTCTTAATAATTCAAATGATTCAGATTCTATCTAGATAAACCTATAATGACTTGACTATGACCCTTGTAGGCAACATTTCATTTTATATGACTTAGTGCTTAACCACATGGGGGTATACTTATGAAATATAAATATTGTCATTTAAAGTGTCCACAACCACCAATATGGGTTTACATACAGTCATATAGTGGAATAATACATGAATGTTCCCCTTATAAATATATTAAAAATCCATCCTCTTCTTTTGAATATGTATTATTTATGGGTATTTCATTAACTAAAATTCCAATTTCATCATAAAGGGTGTTTTCCTAAATAGAGTGAAAGTGTCATTTTCTGTAACTAAGCTAGTTTCTATTCCTTATGAAAAACTGGTTGATAATGGAAATAATTTTATGTGATAGATTTCCTATTAATAACTTGATTTTAGTTAAATAAATAATGTATAAAAGAAAGTTTGATAAAACATTCCTGTGTGTCGGGTGGCTTTTGCTAATTAATTTTTCAGGTAATTTTTTCTTATGGGTGGTATTAGATTTCCTTTAATACTAATCTTTTGAACGATGAATGATATAAATTTGAGTTAGTGAAAATCTTATTGGTTCAATGATTTATGTTTTGTTAAAGGGATAGCCCAAGGTAGGTAGCTCCTTCATAACCTTAAATCATGCCTTAATGATCGTGAGATTTTTGATGTATAGTACCCTTCATGTTCCATTTTCCTATGTAGGAAATTTATTTTCTAAAAAACACCTTTAATTTTATTGGTGGTATTGTGGGGTTTTGACCCTCATTATTGGTGTGATCATCATAAAATTATGAGTTTTAGTGGGATGGACATGCCTATGAAATGGTTGACTGCTTAGTGGTTTTTGTGACCTGTATTTCTCTTCATTATAATTGTAAGACCCTAGAAATCATCATCCCTTTAAAAACCCATATTGGTTTGAATGAATCTATTATAGTTCTTTTGTGTGGTCTATATGATACTTGAATGCATAGGAATGAGAATACCATGGATAGTCTGAAGAAGTATTTGTATTAGATATGAAATCTCTAGGTAGTATGCATTGATACATGTGGAACCCATTCGGTTAATTAATGATACAATGAACCATTTGAGTTCAGTTGTAATCATTAATCTTCGAGATATTACACTCTGTTTATTGTTCATTTTTTAAGTAGAGTTACCTATGAATTAAAGTAAACCCTACTCATTCCAATGAACTAGATGTTTTTTTAAATGGGATTAGGTGTTTGGCATACTATTTGGTTTGTTTTTTCTATTATATCTGATTATATGGTACATATCGATGTAAAATAGAAGGAGTGTCCTATGTACGGAAAAAGTAATTTTATTCTAGAGTTCTTGTAAGCATATAGTATATCCCTTATTTTGGTTCAACGCTTGATAAATCGTTTGGATACACTCTCATACAAGCCTTTAGTGGTCAATTTAGTGTTCCATGGGTTGTGTTTTATTTTTATGTTAATCCAGAGACTATTAATCTCTTAATGAGGGGAACATATAATTAAATTTTTTCCAAAATTCCCTTCCAAGTAGAAGGAACACAATGAAGAATAACCATTTGGAAATAGTCAATTCTATCTTAATTGTCTTTGAGGCTAGTGTTTTTTGAAATGTGTCGGTACTAGAAAGGAAACACGATGTTGATATGGTGTGATATATATGAAACACAAGAAAAAATAATTGATTTTGGATAAACTCTCGTGGTTTTGATTGAATGATCGTAAGATTCCTAGTGTGTTAAAGGCATTGTTGTCGGTAATGATGATGTATCGGTAGGGGTAGCTAAGATCTTTTAAAAAGAGGATGACTAGTAGTGGTTCAACTGCTCTTACTTCTAGTAGTTGGGTACAGTTGTTTTGAAACCATACTAAGCACTTTTTATTGACGTAACAAGAGTTTCTTGGGTCCTTTTTGGAAATTTCTCAAGTACACTGTGTAATATTTCCCTATTGATGATCATCACATCTATCTTGTCATCATCTAGGACACGCTGAGAGAGTATTAGTTATATGACGAGCTAAAATATTATAATTCCCTTATATTTTAATAAACATGATCTATTATAGTTTCGTACTTCAAGCATGGTTGTTATTGAGACATTTTTTTCCTAAGTGATACATGGGTTCCCAAATTAAAACTCCTTGGACAGACTCACAAACACCAGTTTCTTCCTTCAAATTTGAGTTCCAAGTGGATGACATATTTGACTTAATCAATGTTCTTGATGTGTGGAAAACAAATTTTTACTGGTCACTCAATTGTAAATGTCAGTGTATGGTCCACCTGAAATGAGCTCCTTGGACTTCAATTGATGATTCCACAGCTACCCTAAAATTTAGCCAGGCTCATATGTGATGTTGGAAAAGGAAACAATCCAAGTGTGATAGATCTTGTGTATGTCATGTTAATACAAGGTAATGGAAATATAAATGAATATTTGGGCTAAAGGCATCACTAAAATCCCATTACGGTCATTGGTGAGCATGCTTCAAAAACATATCGATGTTACTTCGTCTAAAATAATTTGGTATAACTATTGGAAGTAACCAGCCATCATATCCAAGTGTTATGAGGGTAGCTAACCAGAGATGGTTCAACTTGATACCTCTCTCTTTCCATATGAGTTTGGTGAGGAATAAATTTTGGCATGTCATCAGGATGTTGGAAGTGTAGTGTTGGTTGAAAAAAGATTCTATGAAAACCTGGCTTATCCTAGGTAAATGAGGTCAATTGGGAGATGACCATTCGTTCAACCTAAGTATCAAATTGTGTGATTCCTCACAAGTCTATTGTATGATTAAATGGAAAATTCCATTAGTAGAGATACCATGAATCAGAATTTGCCTTTTACTCTAGAACCCGTGGTGGGGAGAACCATAGGCTGGTAGTCTGTAGAGACAACGATATGATTTTATTTCAAGCTAGAATTTGATTATGTAAGCTCATTCATGATGTTACAATCTTGAATTCGAGCATTGAATCATGTTACTATAGCTTCTGTACAGTATTATAAAGGTGAAGTTGGGAGCTTTTTTTGGAATTTTGAAATTCAAAATGACTATATTAAAACCAATTGATGACTGTATTAGGCTAGGTGTTATATTCATTTTTCCCCAAGGCAATTTGGGGATGTCAAATTCTAAGGTGGGGTGATTATAGCAACCCTTGTTTTATACCCGTTGAAATTCGAATGGAGTTTCAATTTTTATAATTTCGTGGATGGGATATTATATAGACTATGTATCGAAATGTAAACATGTGTTTTAAGCACTTAAATCTCTAGTTTTTAGACATGCTTAAAGGATTGAGAATTTTCATGATTGTCCCAATGTGTTTGGGGAGCACCAAGCCCTAGAAACAGAAGTTTAGAAGGACTGGAAAGGGGGAACGATTTGTCTGAAATTGAGTGGCCCACTATGTGAAAATGTGTGGCTTAACCAGTGGATCTAGTTGTGTCACTTTGTTTGGTTAACCATGTGATTGGATCCTCATGGTCATGAGGGTGTTGTAGGAACATTGAAAGTGGTCTTCTGCATGGCCTATTAACAAATTGTCAAACTATGTGGAAAACCCGTGCAAGGTGGTTCCTTGGGATGTGTATCATGCATGATTGGTGCATGATTTATCCAACCATGTGGCCACACTATGTGACTCATTAATGTATATGGAAATTAAAAAAATTACATGAACTCCTTTTTTATTTCTCTATATTTTTCATCCTACCTCCCATGCACATCATTCCCTCTAAGGAGCCCCGACCTTCCTCTTCTAGGTATGGAGAGAACTCATTCATCCAGCCTACAATTTTAGTTTTTTCATATAATATTAGAATCATATTGGTATGTATATAAATCCTCCTTCCTCATTTATTAGTTTTTGTTTTTCCCCATATGCCATATTTTTTTGAGACCAAATCGACCTTTTTTAGGTTCTTCATTTGTTTAATGAATTTCTACCAAATTGGATCGTTTCAAGCCCTGATACTAGACATGTAAATATTCCCAAGAATTAGAATGTGGTATATATATTTCCCCATAATGTATTTCCCCTTATATATTGTTTTTTTTGTGATTTGCATCAGAACCTCTATGTGATTCCCCTTTAAAATTAAAATATATGTGTATAGCCTAATCCCCTAATTATTGTATCCCTTGTATATTAAATTAGCATGGTTGGTGTTCATGCACCTCAATTTTAATCCACCCTTATTAGGGTTATCATTGGATAGATTTAATAAATAAATTTTTTACTAATAAAACCCCTTAATGAGGATTGTTGTATTTTGAAATGAAATGAGTTGATAAATAGAATGTGGAATGATATAATAACCCTCAATGTTAAACCATAGTGACCAAGACAAATCCTATGTATTTATGACGTCGAATTTATGTAATGAGTATGATGATTCTATATGGACAACTTGTTAAAATGACCTAACTTATAAAATTTCATGTATGGGGTTATATACCATGGGATGGTCGCCTGTACCTATACCTTTTATTAAATGCATAGTATTCCATTATAATGGAAATAAACATTTAATAAATTAAATGAAATGTTATAGGAATTACCTTATTATTCTTCAAATTGGAATAGTAAATGGGTGTGGCCCACTATTGTGTACTTTACTTATGGTGTGTTGTTCTTAATTACATGACCCACTTAAATTTTCCATTGTACTTGAATATTTATGATAAATAGACATCCTTTTATAATTTATCTTAAATTATTTTTTAAACCATGAATTCCTAGAGTGATACATGGGATCCTTATTATGGAATTACTTTGAACAAATTATCGGCTATTATATATTATATGTACCTTGGGTTATACGATGGTCCCCTATTTAGTTAATTCCAAGGATATCCTTATTGGTTACCTGATTTGGACTTCTATCGAGAGAGATATTCGGTATGCCTTTTACATACTCACAATTCATTTTACATACCTTCACATGAGTGATATTGTTTCCCTAGGGGAGGCAAAACCGATGATATTAGTAGCTAGACGGTAATCCCATGCCTCAAGTGATACTTGGTCCCTTATGTGTGATACCTTGGACGGGATCATAGGGTTTCTTTCATGCCATGTCAAGAGTAATACTTGAGATTCTATTTATGGATCACCATGGATAGACTCGTATGGTATTGGTTGTTTGTAGTTCCCCATGAGTGATACATGAGATTCCATTTTGGTTCACCGCAGATAGGTATAGAGTGTCTCCCATTAAATTCTAATGATTAATTAAATGTTAATGTCTATGATTACATAGCTGTTATCTAGGGACATGTTTTCCATGCCAAATCACAATCCCAAACTTTGTCCTTTTCATGATATTTATATCATGACGAACCAAATTATATTTCAATGTTCACCATTTTATTTTAAATGAATTATAATAATTATTAAATTTATATTTGTTCTATAAAATGTTTCATAAAATGTGAAGTCATTCATATATCATGATAATGTCAACAAAGTGATTTTTTTACAAAAATTGGTATTATAAATATTCACCCAAAAAATCAAATGTTTTTGAAAAGTCTCAAACATTCACCCAAAGATAAATTTGAATTTAAAAACTAAAAAATGATATCCATTTTATCAAATTAATATTCTGATGTTTATAAATTTTACTTTTGAATATAACAATGTTTTATTTCTATTATAATGATAAAAAAATAGGATTTATATTGAGAAAGAGTCTATGGATATGGTGTTTTCCAACTATAGGATGATCTCAGGTATTAAATTAATGGTTATATGTATGATTGATTTAATGTAATAATCATATATATGGTTATAATTATTTGATGGATGGGTTCGATATAGTACTCCAAAACATTAGCTAAAGCATTATACCTCATGATATAATGTTGATATGTGTGGATATGATTATGGTTAACTATTTTCATGGATTTATGTGTGGGAATTATTATGGTTATCTATGTCTAAACATTTATGTGTGGGAATTTTTGGGTTAGCTATGTTCATAACATTATGAGTTTCGATGATTTTTGTTAGTAATAATTAAAAATTTATTTATGGACACGATTAAGGTCAGCTATGTTCACAATGTTGTGATTTTATATGATTGTGGGATGCCACATGCATATGTTATTCCCCATAAATCATGATTATTTTCAAATATTTTCACATTCTTATTCCATGGGATATTTTATACTTTCATGGTGATCCTTTTGAGGTTATATTGGTTTTCTATCATGCCGTATAACAACTGTTATGATTCTATATTCTTTTTAATCATCAATTTATGCCTTGTTTATTTTTTCTCACATTCATACATTATAATCCTTAATAATATGTTGATATGTTTTCCCCTTACCTAGAATTTTATATCTATAATGCCCCAAATGTTTTAGGTACATTACACCTTTATTTTGGCCCATCTTTATGTGTATTGAGTTATTCTTTTATTGGTTGACGTATTGAGTAACTTTCAAAATGTTTTGGAGAACTCTAATGGATATTAATACGGTGTAAGATTTTATAATAGTTAGGGAAAGCCATGTGGGTCTCCCTATGAAACTCTGTATATAGTTGGAGAGGGTTAACAGATGGTTCAATCTTAGAGGAAACCATGTGGAATCCTTTAGGAAACCATGTAACTCGGGATAGAGGTAAGACGAATAGTTGGGGAGAATATTTCAAAATCGTTTTTCAATGAATGGGGGTTCCCATAAGTGGCAGCGAGACTCACATATTTTTCACACATGTAAACTGTAGGACGAAATTTTATAAGGGTTTTTATTCAATCAAAAAATTGGGGTTTTTCCCAAAACCTCCTTAAAAACACTTCATTCTCCCTAATACCTAGTGCTATTAATATTAGAGATTTTGATGTTCATTCTTTGTGATTCATCTCCCTATAAAATCTAATTCTAGTGGATCTTGAAGATTTTTCTCATGTGGACTCATGGTATGAGTTTTTTATTCCTCCTATATTCACATTCCTTCCAGATATCCTCTCCACTTCTTGAGAAGAATCATATATGTATTATATTTTGGCTATATTTATGAATTATTTTGTAATCCCAAAAGATTATATAATTTATCAAAAGATCTATAGATATTTGTAGATAATTATCATCTTGTACTGATTGAAACTGTATCTTTTGGTGATGGTATTTCTCATTGAGTAAGCCTAATTGTATTAACTCTTCTATCATGTTCTTCTTCACAAATTTTTAATCTATAATCCCTTATGATATGTATTGGAATTGATTATAGGGAAATCATATTTAGTATTGATCTCAGTGGTTATTCCTAACCTTTTGTTACAATACTCATGGGGATTAAAATTCTTAACATTTAGTGACATTGATTATTTAGTTGTGTGATGTGATATTCTTGTGAATGTTTGTCCCCTGAGAACCTTGTTTGATATGATTCACATGTGACTACGTGAATATATTGTGAGACTCTTCCATGGAGGAACATATATGTGGGTGTGGTTTCAAGAGTATCTCAAGATATCATTGATTTATATGAAATTATTATTTCATGATTTATTTTTTCTTGTGTTTGGATTCATTTTTAGTTTCTCTCTAGCATGTTTCAAGTTACTAGGTGGGTCTAACTCAATTAGTTGGTCCCTCAGAGGGGGGTTACACCATTTTGAGTTGAAGGATTTGATTAAATCTCTAGATAAAACATGTATTGATGTGTCTTTCACTAGATGAAGATATTGGGTCGACATGTGTTTACATGGATTAACACAGAGCCGGATATTGGGTCGACATGTGTAAGTTTGGCTTTCCCCAGAGTTGTGTATAGTGTAGACATTTGGAAACTGTGATTTTTCATTAATGTCAGATGGAAAATTATTCATTAAATGTGGTACATGGATATTGGAATGTGGGATAATTTTGTTGAGATGACGTGTGATCATGTGGATTTTTCCCTATCATGTAATAGTAAATTTTGTCCTTTTTGACAAGATGGTGAAGATGAAGGTAAATCTGGGATTCGTGGTAGATTGGTTAGTGCATGATGACTCAAAAACTGATGGTTTATTAATGTTTCTTAACTTATGATCATTGAATAAACTTTTATAAATGTATTTTTCACTTATATTATGGAATAATTGGTGGTGTAATGATATTCTTATACTTACACCTTGCATGGGAATATCATTACATATGTAAGTTTCATGTTCAGGGATCTTGCTATGTTCAGGGGCCCTACACCATGGAGTTGACCAAGTGGATATTAGAAAATATAGGAAATTATGGGATAGACCCTCTAATAGTACTATAGTTTTTATTTTATTTTCATGGTTATCATACATTGGTTAACTTACCACATCAGGAGTCTTTTAGTTAATTTCATTGTAAGACATATTTTCCATTTATTATTCCAAGATGTTGTTGTTGTGCTTATTTGGAATGTTTATCATTAAGTGTTATGATATTGGTGAATAAGTCATGATACTAAGGGTATAATCTACCAAAGTTACCATTTGGATCCTCACTACTAGTCGATGGCCTCTTGAATATGGGGTGACATGCATAATGTCATGTGACACACCAGCTGGACCCGATGATTTGGTCGTGACATACAAAGTGGTAAAAAAGTATTTTATTATTTTATTATTATTACTTTAGTTTATTCTTGAATATGTTTGGGTAGAGGTAGAAACACTATTTGAAATGTGGAACTAAAGTAGGTGAGTCACTCTTATGAATTAACAACTCATGTGTAATGTACCATTGAGTTATCAGTGTGTGGGATTGCTGTTATCAATTTATCTTTTACTGTTGATCTATTTCACCTTATGTGGTACATATAATTTACATTATGTTATTATTTATGGGTTTTTTAGTTAATTAATATTTATACTTATGGTATAGTCACCCCTATTGTTATGAGGATCGGCTTAAAAGCATCGAGATAATCTTTGATATTATCGAGGTTCCAAATCATTGGGCAGTTATGTTGGATGAGTTAATGAATAAAATACCCACTAGGAGATGGTGGTGTTTCATGAAGCATGTATAGATATAATATGGTTTGACTTGGGAGACATTCAGGAATCTATTATTTGAAGATTTGTTCAAAGATACACTGAATCTAGATCAAGATCTGGGGTTTATGGAGCTCTAGTAGGGGATGATGTTGGTATCTTTCTATTCTGGTCATTTCATAAAGTTTCTTCAATTCACTCCTATTATGGATGTGAGTGAGGTGTATAAGACCATATTTTTTTTGATTGGCCAATGAATATAAATAAGGTTCTATGTTAGGGATTATAAACAAATAACTTACTCTGAAGTGCTTTTTAAGGCTCTCCAAATTGAGAAGGGACTAAAGGAGGACAAAGAGGCAGGAACACTTCCATCTCTCAGTGGACAAGGGAGTTGCATCCCTATTAGTTTTTTGGGTGGATTATCCTAAAATAGGCTGTGGATGTCCAAATTCATGTTCCATCCTGGAGGGATACAGTTGGAATAAAATAATGGATTTCTAGCTACCTTTGTGGGAAGAAGTACTATCACGTGTTATAATTGTAAATGGAAAGGGAATTGTCTTATGTTTTCTCTCAATACTATTAAATATTTATATCAATATATAATGTCAGGTTATCTCTGGAACTTTTTTATAATGTCATCATGGGTATTTTTTAGAGATTAAACTATGGGGTTCTCATAGGACTTCATCAGTAGATGCCTTATACACAGAATTATATAGTACATGCAATTCATTACCCACATGGGTAGGGTTTTCGATCCGACACAAGATATGTATATGTGGTGGACTAGGTTTTGGTCATTGGTGGGTAGGGGCCTTCACTATTTCTAGGTATGGTTATTATTAGATTTTATATCTATACAACTTTTTTTTTTCATACATGAGCTCCTCAATTTTTTTATATCGACTTAATTCATTATTGGGTTATGATTTTTGGTCAAATTGTTTTATGAATTGATTTATATTGATAATACCTTATGTAGGAAGGTATAACATCATTAGATATATAAAAAGTTTCCTATATTAGTTGTTTATTATATGAATTTAGGGGATTTCATGATCCAAGTGATAACTAGCATTGATGTGATTTTTTTCATTGGTCAGTTGACCAACTAGTAGGTGCACATAAAATGTTACAAGATACGAGTATCATATAATAAACATGTTGGATAGAAGGTTTTTTGATGTGTGATTGATATGTTATATTAGGGAGGAAGAGACCAGACAAATTTCATTTTGGAGCTCTTACAACATAAGTATCATGCATGGTTCCCACAGCAATCCAAGCACTAATTGGATCCTATTTTCCTCCAGTAGTGGACTGTTATCGGGATGTTTTTCTATTTGATTTCTCAAAATTTCATCCGATTATATGAATTGATTTTCAGTTGATATAATGTTAATATAACAACCCAGATTGATTCTTCCATATCATATATAATTGTATACATTAAATGAAGTCAAGGTTTAACATGAGGAGTTTGAGGCGATGAAATTTATCAAACCAAACACTTCTCCTTGGGGTGCTCAAGTTTTTTTCACTAAGTAGGAAAATGGAATCATTAAATTATGTATAAACTATAATGATCTAAATCATGTACTAATAAATAATATGTAACTTTTATCAAGGATTGAATGTTTTTTATCAAAAGAGTGGATCCATGTTGTTCTCTAATATTTACTTCTGATTAGGCTTCCACCAACTTTAGATTAGAGAATAATATATACCAAAGACAATTTTTAGGAGAATATATAGAATGTTTGGGAATATTTTCATTGCTTTTAGGTTAAATAAATATACATTGGTTTTAACCCCTCTCTTTAAAAGGACATTCCACCCATATATTGACTCCATCATTGTATTTTTTGATGATATCATGATATAATAAACGACCCTATAGATGCATTCTAGACACCTTGAGATTGTATTGAGTACACATTGAGGACTATGAATTTATTAATATATTTAAAATTGTCACTTTTGGTTTCAAGAGTAGTGCTTCCATGGGTATGTGATTTATAATTTTGGAATCTAATTTGATCCAAAGAAGGAAGAGGTAGTGATCACATAATCACACCATATGAATGTGTCTAAAATTAGGAGTTTTCTAGGTTTATCCAGCTACTACAAACTTCTCCTATTTGGAAGCACCTATGAATGGTATTACCTTGATGTGGGTGATGTTTGAGTGAAAAAATTAGTGAGAATAATCCTTTCTATATTTGAATATAATATTGTTATTAGCTCAAAAATTACCTTATTTGATTCGGGGATTGGTTACAAGGTCTGCTATAATACCGATGGTGTTGGTTTGGGAGATTTTTTGATATAGGGATATCAATTAGATTCTTATGGATTCCATCATCCATATCCTCATGAGAAGAACTACCATACGCATGATATTGAGTTTTTTAGTGATTTGTTCTTTGAAATATTAGATACAATATCATTTTAGAGAGAGATCTTACATTTATAAATACCACAAAATATTGTGGTATATATTCTCTTAGTGGGAATTCAATATATAATAGTGGAATTGGGATATGTATCTTCAAAAAAATTACTTTGAGTCAGATTATGTTATTATGAACATGTAATATTGTTAAGTATTTTCTTAGTAAGAAACTGAAGGAGCTTGGAGAGAACACTTTTGAGGTGGAATGGATGACGATGAGCTTATTGGATGAATAGTATGTGGGTGAATTTAAATTTTAAGGGGTGACTAAAGTTTTTACCTAAATTATTATGTCAAGATTTTTGAACTGAGTGAAACCTAACTAGGATTCAGATTTTATGTTTTTATTGATACAAGAACAATTGGAGGGGATTGACCTACTTCCAGTTTTATATTTTGATAGAGATGATGTGATCTATGCTCATGGGAGTGTTTTTGTTCCCAAATAAATGAGAGAAAATATAATTAGATACTATCAATCATCAAAGTGGTAAATACAATAAAGATCAATGAAGATTTAACAAGATATCAAATTTCATTTCTAGTGGATCAGTAAGAAGATGGACAATGAGGACATTATATCTTGTTGTCTAACATTGAATAGGTTTAAGGTTGAGTATCAGTGACTAGAGATATTGGTTTAACCACTTCTTGTACCCAAGTTGAATTTATATGAGGTTATAAAATCCTTTGTTATGGGTTTTCTGAGGGCCTTTAATGGTCCAAATGATTTGTGGGTTTTGGTTGATTGGCTGATAAAGGCGACACATTTAATTTCAATATCATAGACTCATTTAATAGATGGGTTGGGAAAAATATATATCTGGGAGATGGAATGGAAATATGGTGTGCCAACGAGCATAATACCTAACTGAGATGATCATTTCAAGAAATTTTTTAAGGAATATTAAAAAGGATGATTGAGAATTAATTGTAGTTGAGTTCAATTTATCATCCATACATTGATGGGTAGTTAGAGTGGACGATCTATATTTTGTATGATATTCTCTGTCCATGCTTCCTAGATTATGATGGAGAATGGGATGATCCACTTTAATTGTTAGAGAATTTATAAAATAATAGTTACCAATATTTGATTTAGATATAATTATTTAAGGATCATTATATTTAGTCATGTTGTTCACCATTGTGTTGGAATGAAGCAGGTGAGATGACCATTTTCTGGAAGAGTACGATGTATCAGACCTCAGATTGGGTACAATTGATTTGAAGGTTATTTTTTACTTGTCATATTAGGTAGCACTCGTATACTAACTAGTGTTTATAACCCTCAGTGTTTGTGTGGTTAATCATATTTTCTTGCAGGAGTCTACTCAGCTAGGCCATCTATAGATATGGGAACATGGAAAGTCATCACAATATTTTGTGGGACCATTTAACAATATTATTCATTTCAAAATAGTGTCCTCTTTATTAGACCTCACTCCATGATATTAAAGTATGCATAATGGCTTCCACGTGTCTTATATTTGGTGGTACAATCCCTATATTATGCATGTGATTAGTAGTGAGGATGTTGAGTTCAAACCTCATTCCTAATTTTTTGAGTGATAGGTATGAATTATACACTGGAGCGAGAATTTTTTAAGGGGAATGATGGTACCACTTGTTTGAGTCCTATGGTAGTACGTAAAAATCCAAGAAGAGTATTGGGAATGTGAATATGATGTTGGGGATCAATTGTAATGACACAGATTTTTCCGTGTATTTTTTTAATTATATGGGAATATTACCAGTCTTCAAAAATTGATGGCATGTAATTCCAAGGCCCAATGTGCCTGGAATGAATTTCTGAACTTTCTTTCATGTACTTTTAGTAAACGTGCGAGCGGGTTTTTGTAAATTATGAACCTATGCTCGAAATTGAAACATGAGGACACTATTGAACATGCAACGCTGGTATTTTCTTAAGGATATCTTCACCTCCACTATAGTTGGTCGAGGGTGGATGATAGTTTTTCTGTTATTCATGGAAGAAGAATAATAAAATATTTAACATTTTATTTTTCATTTGAAACCTCTCTTTTGGGGATATGGAGGTGGGGACCACCCAAACTAGAAAACCTCCCAATTTTAATTTTGTGGTGGGGACCACCCAAATCGCTTTTAATGTGGGAAAACCTTTCAAAACATCAATTAAATTATTGTTCCACATTCAATTAATTAATTATCCAACATCAGTAATTAATGGAAATCTCTTATTAAATTAATAAAACATAATTTAATAAGTTTTCACTTCTTTTTCCTGGGGGAAATCATTGGCAAGGGAGAGAGTGGGGAGAACTTTGGAGAAACATTTCCTCCAAATGAAGAACGCCCTCTCCAATGAAAAAATGTACTTCAGATCAAGAATGAGAATGTCACATGATCCTAACTTTGGAAGCATGTTACGGAAGTGACAATCGTTGGCACCCTCATCACCTTCACCAACATTATATCGCGACACTTACAACGAGCAATCGAGGAAGGGATTTTTGATTTTATACACCCTACCCTGTTCTCGACGTTCTTCTTGATTTCAAAGCAATTATGCGATTTTCTACCATTCTAATGCATAGGGTACGGGCCAAAAAAACACGGCCCGACCCCTATGAAATCTTTGTGGGATTTTTATGGTCTTGAATCGTTGAACACATCCCGAGGAAAGTGTGGGAGTCCACAGAATGAATGACGGGCCACCGGGGCATGCCCGGTGACCCGAGTAATATCGCTGAAAGGACTCGGGAGTGGCAGCATGCTCTCTGGATGGCCGCGAAGAAGGTGGAGTTGCAACCACACCACCAAAGGAGGTCCCCGACCTATTGGCCATAGAGGAGTATAGGTGGAGGCTGATGCTCGGCTGGCTGCTTGAAGGGGGTTGCGGCGCGCGACCACACCGTTGGTGTGTAGAGACCGTGGCACGAGGCCACAACAGCGAAGGAGGGCGGCCAGCTCGTTGCCAACCACTGGCAGGGGAGCGGTGCACGACTGCGCAGTAGAGGAGGTCTGGCTATTCATCCAGCTAGGGAGCCGAGCGGGCCGCCCGGCGTGGGTTGGGCTGGGTCGCGCTGGTGGGCCGGGCCCGGTAAGTCCGACTGGGTCGGACCGGACCCGGATCAACGTCGACCCCATTTCCACTCTATTGGCTATAACATGAGCTACAAGCCTCTTTTTGACGAACCGTCTACGGAGCCAGAAACCTTGGATTGTGATTTTTCTTTTGGTATACCCCACTTGAGATTTGTATAATGTTCGGGTATGGCTGGGTTGGATCAAATATGAATCCAACGGGGACCTTGGGACTAAAAGGGAAATAACATACAGACCGTGCATCTGAGTGATGCCCCGTTTATTGTGTTGAGACCTCTATTACGTGGAGGTCCTTTAGGGTACTTATTTGTGGGATTTCATGGCAGTTGGAGTATCGAACTGTGGCTTGAGGAATGGAACTTCCCGAAATCAAGCGAGCTTAGTTCGGGAACCCTATAGCTGGTTGTAACATGAGAAAGGGATCCTATGTGGGTCTATGCTTTGGGATACTATGTGGGTGTGTGTTCAAGAGTCCCACATGGACCCTCTCAATGAAATTCAGATGGTACTACTCTAGGATCATACATGGGTCTGCTATACTAGGATCTTACGTGGGTCTGATGAATTAGGATCCTATGTGGGTCTAATGATTTAGGATCCTACGTGGGTCTGCCTCTTAACAGAGTAAGATTATTTAGTATTTAAATATAATCATCTTTACTAATGTACCTATGTTATACCTAGTGTGAGAAAAGTATTTTCCATTATGGAAATCATCTGTGCGGTGTACCTTTTTGGTGCATACTTCCATTGTGATACCTTTGTGGTATTCTTCCATGTGTCGTTACCTTTGTGGTACTTACCTTCATGGTGTTACCTTTATGGTATTCTTTACTTAATGAGACAGTTGAGATTTGGGATTTTTAGTTAGTCCTTGTTTTTCCTCATGATTGAAATGGGTTTACTCAACAACATAGGTATATGTATGGGCATATACCTAAGTAGGGTTGTCAGTTGTTTTAATGCTTCTTGGTTTAAACTTTGTTGGTTTTGTGAGACCTTTGAGGGTCTCGGGGTCCATACTGAGTATTGTTATACTCAACCCTTTATGGGCTATGCATGCAACTTATTGTGTTTGGTGCAGACGACGAAAAATAATGACTGAGGATGAGAGTACTAGGACTGGAGGAAGCTCGAGGTGGACATTAGACGAGTTGTACCGCAGAGACAACTGTTTGAGAGTTGTACCTACCCTTCAAGTTGGATCCTTGGTGGGTGTTCATAGGATCTGTTTTTAGTTATTCTTGTACTTTCCATTTCTCCTTGTACTTTCTAGTGGGTCTTGTATTCTAGCCCCTTTTGCTTACTGTACACACTCTTTTTTACTATACAGTTTTCTTGTGTTCGTATCTTGTTGTGTGCTTGGTTTGGGTGAGTTTACCAGTAATAAAGGCAATGTATTTCCATTTTAGTGAATAAGCCTTTCTGTGCTAGTCTCCAGGTTCTGGTCTATGGATGGCAAGCTTGGGGTTGTCCCAGCACGGGCCCCGGGGGATGGGTCATGAAAATTGGTATCAGAGGAGTTGGATCTACTGTAGAACATTAGACTCTGATCTGTAAATGAAAATATTGTTAAGTCTTTTGAGTGTGGTATTTAGTTTGGCGAGTCCATTGTTGGTCCGGAGGCCAACGTATCCATACACTAGGACCCTGACTTCTGATTTCTGACTCAGTGCATGAAAACACTGATTGCGTGTATTTTTTGAAAAATTTTCATTGTGATCTCTTTGAGTTAGCTCACCATGTATAACTTATTGACTGCGGTGCACCTGTTTCTTTTCAGGATGACTCCACTTAGACAACCAGATAGGGTTCCAGGTGTCGTACACGATGATAGACCACCGAGTGATGAAGCCTCAGTGTAGGGCCGCTTATCAGTAGGGGAACCAGTGGAGGCACCAGTGGTACCATTACATGTTGTGTCACCAATGCCACCAGCCCAAGCAGCAGAGGGTGAATGCCTCTTGAGAGTGTTTCACTACTTCCAGTGCCAGAGGCCACCTAGTTTTAGGGGTGAGATGGACCCATAGGTGGATGAGGATTGGATGGAGGCCGTGGTGGGAGTCTTGTGGCTGGTAGGGACACCAGCGGATCTCATGGTGATCCTTGGCACTAGTCTTCTTAATGAAGTAACATGAAGATTGTGGAGCATGATGCTCCAGGTTCACGATGAGGTGACAATTCTCTTGGTAGAATTTGAGAACCTATTTCAGGAAGAGTTTGTCCCAGCGACCCATCACGCAGTGCACATACATGAGCTTCATCATATGCAGTAGAGCATCATGACAATGAATCAGTACTCAGCGAGGTTCACCAACCTCTCGCTCTACTATACTAATATTTTACAGGACCCATTCTTCAGGGATCAGACCTTCGAGTAGGGACTTGGGTAAAAGACCAGGGCTTTAATGATTTCTTTGAGCATCCCGATGTAGGTGGGGTTGTTAGAGCGAGCCCTATTAGTGGAGATTTTTCTTGTTGAGCAGTCACCAGCACCGAGACCCACCACCGTATGTCACGTAGTAGATTCTTCTTCAGCTAGAAGCAGACAGATGTCCCAGAGGTCCAAGAGGACCAGACATACAGGCGGAGGACCGCAGGATTCAGGGTCAGTTGTGCGGGCCACCTGAGACAGAGCCATCCATGCGAGGAGTAGGCAGTGTTACACATGCGGGGGGCAGTGCCACATGGCTCGTGACTGCCCGACCCGTCGTGCGGATGACCAACAGACACTCGAAGGACCTCCCATGAAGAGATTGAGGTTCAACTGAGGAGGTCCACAGGGAGAAGGCAGACATGGAAGAGGAGCTTGTCGTGTAGCTGGTGGTGGTTGATGATTCAAGGTTTTACCTCCACCACCACCAAGTGGTCCACCCCGATCATAGAGAGCAGGTGGATAGGGGCGATCTCAGCTCTGGGAACTTGAGGCCTAAAACCATGGTTCTCCAAAGATGATACGAGGTGCGATCTGTGTCTACTCCACATTAGCTGTAGTAATTATAAACACAGGTGCCAGTCATTCTTCTTTTTCCACTTCCCTCGTTCAAAGATCAGTGATTCTAGTGGAGTCGTTGGCTCGATCTTTATGGCTAGAAACTCATACGGGAGAATATTCTATGATTTCACACTAGTGACTGATGTGTGAGATCACTCTAGGTGGAGATAGCTTCGTCTGGGATCCCCTAGTAGTGGCGTTGAGGCCTTACGATGTCATCTTGGTTATGGACTGGTTATCTACAGTCCATGCTCAGATTGATTGTGTAAGGCGCAAAGTGCAGTGTGTCCGCACAAATGGGACTTGGTTTACCTTCACCGGTGTGAACGGAGCCTTTGTAGCACATGATGAACATACCTGGAGGAGAGTGTAGCTGATCACTTATCAGTTTGCCAGCCTTACCCTCGGAGTGGTTGATGTGGAGAATCTGAGCTATCCTATAGTGGTGGATCAGTACGCAGATGTCTTCCCTAATGATTTTATGGGTCTACCTCCTCATAGTGATGTGGAATTTTACATTGAATTGTACCCCGGGACGACTCCGATATCTACACCTGCATATCGGATGGCTCCCACAGAGCTTCGTGAGCTGCGGGTACAACTGAAGGACTTATAGGTGAAAGAATTAATCTGGCCTAGTTTTTTTCATTGGGAAGCCCCGATTTTGTTTTCCAAGAAGGTAGATGGGAGCTTGATACTATGTGTTGACTATCGGTACCTGAACTAGGTGATCATGAAGAACAAGTACCCACACCCAATGATTGATGACCTGTTTGATAAGATGAAGAGAGCTCAGTGGTTCTTCAAGATAGACCTCAGATCAGGCTATCACCATCTCAGAGTAAGAGATGAGGATGTGCAGAAGATGGCTTTCAGATGTCAGTATGGCCACTATGAGTTCATGGTCATGCCACTCAGTGTGACTAACACTCCAACAGTGTTCATGGGACTCATGAACATGATCTTTCATCCTAATCTTGATATCTTTGTGGTGGTATTCATTGATGACATATTGATCTACTCGGATACTGAGGAGGAGCATACATATCATTTTTAGGTAGTTCTGGACCCACTTCGAGAGCACTAGCTTTCTGTTAATCTCTCGAAGTTCCAGTTATGGATCTGAGAGGGTCCTATTCTGTTACATGTCATCTCGGAGGCTCGAGTTGTGGTAGATCCAATGAAAAATGAGGCGGTACTTTTTTGAGAGCCACCCAGAAGTGTGACGGAGGTATGGTGTTTCCTGGGTTGGGATGGATACTACCAGATATTTGTTCCAGATTTCTCCAGAGTTGCAGCACCTTTATCAGCATTGATGAAGAAGGGGAAACCCTTCATGTGGCCGTAGAAATGCCAGTGGAGTTTTCAGGTGCTGAGGAATAGGCTGACCATATCCCCAATCTTGGGGATTTCTGAAGAAGGCGTTGGGTACATAGTCTACTGCGATGTATCAGGGACTGGTCTCATATGTTTCCTCATGCAGGATTGAGCGGTTATGGCATATGGTTCTCGATGTAACTCCTCGACCCCAAAATCCAGGAGTCGGTGCATTATTTTGATACATTGGCATGATTACAAGGAATAATTTCTCAAAGGACCGATTAGTTTAGTAGTCTTAAAATTAGATAAATACTTAGGTTCTAAATTACAACTTCAAAATAAAAACAACACTAATTTATTCCATTACAAACATCCAAGCCTTCAAGATTATTACTGAAAGTCACTCATAAGTAACTTCTTCATATCTGGGAAAATGAAACATGAGAAAGGGGGGAGCTAATATGTCCTTTAAGAGTGATAAATATAGAGGAAGTTAACATAAACATTAGGCATGGTGAATAATTGAAAACACATTCCTTAAGGAATAATAAACATGAGAAATTTATGGCAGGAATAAGAGCTGAGTAAATAATTCCACTATAACACATAGTCATGGGTATTCTACTAGTCGAATAACCCCATGAAATATCAATAGAAAATATCTTAATGATGGAATACATAATGATGGACATCATAAACACATATTCAAGGCCTCGTGTGAAGACTAAAAATAAGATTTTTTTTCAAGTCCTTGTGCAAGGACACTAGTTTGTCTTATGAGACCTACCGATGCATCGAGGAGCTATAGAGGGATCTACCCGTGACTTACTATGTCCAATCCATTTCTCATATTAAAAAATTGAAACATAACATAAACATTCGTATTAAAACTAGCATACAAAATGTTAATACTTTAACCACAAACCATGAATGGTATAAAAATACCACATCCAAAGTCAACCATAAATTATTAAATACAATATAGAAGATTGTATCAACCTCAACCGAGAATAGATGAAAATAATCATCAGAACTATTTGAGATAAATATACCCCTTTTTCTTAAAAACATTTAAAATTCTCACTATTTTTCACGAATTAGTTTAAAATAAATTTTTAGATCAAAGTTTCCCACACCACTTTGAGACTTTAAAAAGGAATATTAATTTTAAAACATTAATTTCCATATAAATAAATCCTTAAATCCATTTCTAAACCATGGAAATTAATGAGAATGATTTAGAAGAATAAATCTTTAAAAAATTTAGAATGATATTTTAGTTCGAGTTCCTAACCAAAAGAGAAACACTTGAATACAAATAATTGAGGTAATCAATACTTTATAATATCACAAGAAAAAAGGGATTCATGATATACAATGTCAAAGTACATTATATATACCATATAAAATTGAATTGGTGTATGACAACCAATAGGTCTCAATGGAATGTAAATTGAGATGAAATACCTTAAAAAGACCATATCCTTAGGTTAAGGATAAATCAACAACATAATTATGTATGAAAAATATAAATACAATAAATATGATAGGATATTCAGTTTAAATAAATCATAGGACATTCACACATATTCTTGTAAAAATAACACCAATGTCTTGGATGCTTAACTCAATGAATGGAAATTGAGTTAAGATTACTCTTATCAAGTTTATATCGATAATTAGAGAATTTATCAATGGAGTGATTATGTGTTTCAAAAGTATATAAAACAAATGGGGAGTGGAAATTTCTACATAAGTAAATAAATACAGATTTCAAACATAATATTGGAGTAAAACAATCAATGATGTTTGCGTAAGAACCAATGAGTGGAAATTGAAATTAGAAATTCCCTTTCTGATTTGGTAACTTACGAAACATACACCACATGAAAGAAGTATCATACAATGAATATTTAAATATCCATAAATTTAAGTATATTACAAAATTAATACAATCATGTGAAGTACATACACCACACAAAATGAAATATTGACAATATAGCATGAATCTCATAGGAATAAGAAGTGAGTTGAATACCCCTTTCACATTGTAATCAATCAAGTCGTATGACAAAAATATAATAAACACCAAATTTATTACATAATACCATGAATAAAATGATAATAATGATAATATATATATCCAATGTCAGTACACAATACCCCACATGAAATAAAGAAGTGGTGAACAATGTATATCTCACGAAATTAATAGTGAGATAAGAAATCCCTTACCTCAAGTACGAATTTTTTTGTATGTTCCTTGATATTCTTAAACAATGAACTTATGTTAATTTATACTTTATTAAGAACAATTTTAATGTTTATTATTAATTTTATATTGCTTATTACCTTGCTATAACAATTAGTTAATTATTTGAGTTTATATTGGATATTTTATCGATGTTCGGAACTTGAGTCAAAAATGAAGTTGTTATAATTACAATTTTTCCATGTGGTAAAAAGTCCATTATCTCCATAATTATATAAATTATTTAGATATCATATATATATATATATTATATATCCAGTATATATATGTATTTTTAATAGTACATAACAATTGGAGATAATAAATCAAATGCACCTTTCATGGAGACGGTAAGTCGTACGTATGCATGAATGCTACTTTCATTTATATTTTGTATTTAAATGGAATTAAAACATAATTATAAATAGGTATATTTTAATTCCAGTATAATATCATATATAATATCATTAAATACAAACTTTATATGTCCCTCACAAGTCATTATCGAGTCATATCACTTTGAGGGGGCGGTAGTCCGTACACCATCAAATGAAATTATCAATTTTTACCCTTAATGAAAACCGTAAAGGTATGATATAAATGGAAATTATATAAGCTCAAAGAAAAAATAAACATAATATAAATCATATATAAATACATTTCCATCTTAATTTCCACCATGAGAGGTTATAGGAGATAATCTAACAATCATCGTTTCGTGAGGTGTTAGTTTTCCAACCACAGAAACAGTATGTTCTTCACCCAATATATGGAGGTGTGTGTATGTGTAGTCAGTATCCTTATCATAACAACATCCTAATATATTAATCATACTGGTGTTGTTATAAAATAAAGTAATAAAAAGAGTTAGGGGGGGGTGTTGGAGAAGTAAAATAAAACAAAATAAACCAAAAGAATTTAAGAGAAATCATTTCCTTTAATTTGGGTATCATCCTTTGGTTGAACCAAAATTACTTTTTAATGTGACTTATTCCTAAGGTAAGGATTCTAGGTGTAAGATATGAATCTTGAGAGATTATTTTGGAAGGGGTTGGATGAGCTAAGGGGCTTGAGAGGTGGGTGTAAGGGTTAGAAGTGGTGTCCTTTTATAAGGGGGAGGACGGGCTCTTTAGGAAATTTTTAATGTATTATTTTATTATATAGTGATATTCGGTTTCTAAAGGTCAAAAACTAATTAAAGTTGAAGATAAGATAACTCATGGTCTAAATAAAATCATCCCATAAAAATTGGATAGGTTTTGGATATTTTTTTAATATTAATATTGTTATTTATTTAAATCATTTATTAAGGAGGTAAATACTACATCATTATTGTGTCATAAATAATTTAGTTTATTGGATGTCAAAAAATTATAAAAAATTACATAATGTTGAAAATATATTTTCTTTCCAATTAAAATTTATATTAAAAAATATGACTTATTTATCCCCATGTAAAAATTGTTTTACTAAAAGATATTTGTTTATGTCATTTTCATTTACTTTAAGCTAATTTAAATAAAGTGTCATTATCATTCATAAGTGGCTCCATGGGGTCCCAAAATAGACCCTAGGATTCCCATGGTCAGCCATGACTCATCCAATAATCAAAGGACATGTGTTAAGGTAATTTTGTATTATTAGAATATTCTTTTTACCTTGAATTATCCTATTTACCTTTAACCGTGGTAAATAAAGTAAAAAGTTTCAATTCACCAAAAAAATCATATTATTGAATCACATTTTACTTAATAATAAAAACAATGTATTTCAGAATTTTGAAATTCAACTCACAGAAGCGGTAAAATTTTATTTAAATGTAAAATTCGGATTTTTAACTACAACTTAGTTGTTTAACTATTCATAAAAAATTGATGTTTTTCAGAAAAATAAAAACAATTCAGCCTAACCTATATTTGATATTCCAAATTCTAAAATGATTCCTATTTTACCAAATTCTAAAAAAAGGAGATGTATTAATTAATTTGAAATTAATTCCCATTTTCAAAATAAATAGCATGTTTTTAAGAAACAATATCTATCAAAAGATTGACAATTTTTTATGTATAATTTCAAAGTGCAATTAATTATAATGATGGAAATTGGATTAAAGGGTAAAAATATAATCTAATTAAACATAAAAAAAATTTATAATAAAATACAACCTTATAAATAAATCAGATTAAAAGGCAGTTTTGAATTAATATACAGTATTTCTCACTATTCATAAAAAATGAATATTATTAAAAAAAATTCAAAATTTCATCCAAAGTTAATTTTGATGTCCCGATTATAAAGAATAATTTTATTTTAGAAAATTGAATATGTAAATGGGTCAAATATTGGATTTAATAAGGGTTCACCATTAAAATGTGGAAAAATTGATTTTTTTTGAAAAATACAATTTTTATCTGAAAAATTGAATTTGTTCTTATAATATGTATAAGAAACACCCAATACATAAGTTAAAATTATATGGATTATATAAAATTAAATATCTAGTTAATACTATTCATAACCGCTTTTGAACAGCTAGTTTGGTAAGTCGTGGTGTTCTCGAAATTTGTGTTGCGTGTATCGAAAGCTATTAAATTTAAAGAAAATAACTTACTATGAAATAGTTGGGTATTACATTCTCCCCTACTTCAATAAATTGTGTCCTCGCAATGTGAAATTATTCTTTTAATATAAAAGGATAAAAATAGAAAAATACCTTTGTGGAAAAGCCACATCAGAAATAGGGTTAATAAAATTTTGTCTTAATAAGAGGGAAAGGGAGATGAAAAAGTCACCACCAAATTATGTTCTCGATTAAGAGAACATTGGTTGAAATTAGAGGCACATAATTGGAGGAAAAAAGTAAATATTTATAGGGAGTGATTGAGGTCATCAATCAAAAACTAGTGTAAAATTGAGGGCCTCAAAGCCATCAATCTATGATGATTTAAAATATCATCGATTCACCAAAACATAAATCATTAGGATAATACATTTTTGGTTTTAAGATCCCTTCCCTAAAATTTAATAATTAATTTTTTCAAATAATAAGAAAACAAAAATATAATTGACAAGTAGAGGTTTACCCTTCATTTAATTCTTACCACAAACTCATCTTTCACTCCAAATGATGAGTATTAAAGAAAACATGGTCTCACCTGAAGCGTTAGAATCAACTTATAGAGAATCAAATTATCCACAATGGATGAACTATATATTTCCATCTTCTTTATATATTAACCAGAACCAAAATGATTAGTAAAAGATTAGATGAGCCCAAAAGGATAATACTTTAGAGAAATAAATACTAATATTAATTTCTAAACATAAATCAAAAATACCCAAAGTTCAATAAATACCATTCAATCAAAAAATGTCCATAAAATCTTTTAATATAATCCACACTAATATTGAAACCCAAAACTCAGAAGAATTTTCTTACATTGTCTTCCACGTTAAATTGTATCTCCAAATAATATCGACTACTCTTAAAGTCACATACTTAAAAGTAATTAACCTAATCACATATTCTCTATAATAGGTTATTCATTTCCATAAATAAACCAAATCTCTATAAATCCACAATAAAAACATAGGCAATAAAACACTGTTACTCTCCAAATGAAATCCTATAGTATTCTATTTTCCTTAGGCATATAGTATTTCCAATAGAACGAATGTCTTCAAAAATAACATTTATCACTAAATCACTAAATCGTTTCCCTATAATAACGATATACATTTGATAAGAAATAAGATCCAAAACCAACTTATTATTTTTCAATAAAATCATTTAACTAAAAATAATTGGTCACACTAACCATGGACTTCACGTAGTCTAGTGGCAGGTGATAAATCCCAATCGTATTATGGTTGTGGGTCCAATTCCCACAGCTTTGTTCGATGCGACGGGTAATCACATGGTCTGAAAGTTGTCCTTTTTCAATAACTATATAATTTTATAATATTCTCATAAATGAGATAGATTCCTCAAAGTAACTACTACATAATTTCATCACAAATGTTATCTCATACCTCACATTTTCATCAAAAAATTTAATAACTTATAATTTCTTAAAACTCAATGATCATATAAAACCAAATGGTTATTTATAACTATATCCACAAGAGAAAAGACAATTCCTCCTCAAATATCATTTTCACATGAAAAACTGTAGGGTTACAAATACAAGAGAAAAGTAAACCCAAGTAATCTCATCAACAAAGAGCACTAATACCTTTAAACATTTTTCCATCCATTTATTTCCACATAAGTTCTTCCTTGACCAAGAGGTTATCCTATAGAATAGGGAATTGACTTGGGTGATGCCATGGTCCCTTAAATTTACATCAAATGACCTTAATTGGATTCTTAGGATCATTATTATTTTCTTCCATAGTACTCTTCATTTTTCCTCAGTAATTCTTTTATTTATTCCATTATTTCCCACTCATAAAGCATTTCTTTGTTCCATTGAGACACTTTCCTGAGTGTCTCCTTCCACATTTATGGGATTATGGAAATTTATATTTCTTCTCTCCATGGTCTCCACTATTGGATCTCTTATCATTCACCTCCTTTATCTTCTTTGTTGAGACCAAGAGTTGGTTAATATATATGTTGTTGGTCATATTTTTGGAAAACTGATTTGGAATGAAGACAATATCTTTTATGACTATCAACATTAGATTTCGTTTCTCATTTCCATAACTATTCCCACCTTGTACATCATGTTCAATGTTACTATGAATTCCTTGGAATCCAGCCATTGACTAACAAAAGAAAACATAGTGTGATTCATAAAATCATTTAGTAAATATCATAACACCATATTTTTAATCTAAAACACCTTATTATTAACCAAGGTTATTATTCTCATATTATATTAAATTCTTCCAAATAAATTTTAAAGAAATTTGAATTATCCTAAGCATATTCACCGGGAGTGTCGTAACCAAGAGTGCATCAAGGCCCATTGTTATGTACCAGCATACCCCGGGTCATGCCCAAAACTCCATGTCAGTGTTTTTACTCTTAGGGACATCTGTTCTAGAGATGCCTCTACCTGCTCGTATCTAGACATGGATTTATTCCTTAGATAATACAAAAAATCTATAATTTACAAAAATTCTAGGAAGTTATTCTATATAAATACTGAAAGTATATCTTAGGTTAATGTAATCTAATCAGAGTTTATTTAAATATAGTTTCCTAGGTTTGTACTAAACCTCCCTTGATACCAACTGTAATGCCCCGACCCCAGAATCCACGAGCTGGTGCATTATTTTAATACATTGGCATGATTACAAGGAATAAAGTCCTAAAGGACTGATTAGTTTAGTAGTCTTGGAAACAAGATACATACTTAAGTTCAACATTACAACTTGAAAAGAAAAACTACACAAATTTATTCCATTAGAAACATCCAATCTTCCAAGATTATTCCTGAAAGTCACTCATAACAAACTTCTTCATATCCAGGAAAATGAAACATGAGAAACGGTTGAGCTCAGATTCCCAGTTAGAGTAAGAAATAAAGATAAAGATAAAAAAACATTATGTTTGGTGAATAATTGAAAACACAATCCTTAAAAGATAATAAAAAAGAGCACATTATGGCATGAATATGAGCTGTGTAAATAATGCCATAAGAAAACATAATCATGGGTATTCTACTAGTCGAATAGCCACATAAATATCAATAGCTAATCTCATAATAATGGAATGCATAATGCCGGACATCATAACCACAAATCAAGGCCTCATGCCAAGAATAAAAATAAGATTTTGTCAAGGCCTTCTGCCAAGACACATGTTTGTCTCATGAGACCTACTCATGCATCAAAGAGCTATAGCGGGCTCCACCCATCACTTATTAAGATAAATTCATTCCTCATATGAATAGTTTAAAACATTACATAAACATTCGTATTAAAACTGGCATACGAAATGTCAATAGTTTAACCAGAAACCATGAATGGTATAAAAATAACACATCCACATTCAAACAATACTCATTCAATACAATATAGAATATGGTATTAACCTCAACTGAGAATAGATGAAAATAATCATTAGAACTATTTGAGAAAAATATACCCCTTTTTTTGAATACAATTAAACATTTCACTATTAATGAAGAAGTCATTTAAAATAGATTTTTGAATCAAAGTGTCTCATACCAATTTGAAACATTTAAAAGTAATTTTAATTTAAAAAAATTAATGTCCATATAAATAAATCCTTAAAACCATTTTTAAAACATGTACATTAATAATAATGATTTATAAGAATAAATCATTAAAACATATAAAATGATATTTTAGTTATAGTTCCTAATCAAAAGAGAGACACATGAATACAAGTAATTGAGTTAATAAAATCTTTATAATATCATGACCATAAAAGGATTCATGATATACTATGTCAAAGTACATTATATACAACATATAAAAGTGAATTGGCATATGACAATGAAGATGTCTCCATGGAATGTAAATTGAGATGAAATACCTTATAAAGACCATATCGTTAGGTTAAGGATAAATCAATGAAATAACTATTTGTGAAAAACATAAATACACTAAATATGATTGGATATTAAGTGTAAATAAATCAGAGGACATTCACACCTAATCATGTAAATACAACACCAATGTCTTGGATGTTTAACTCAATGAATGGAAATTGAGTTAAGATTACTCTTATCAATTTTATATCGATAACTTGAGAATTTATCAATGGAGGGATTATGTGTATCAAAAGTATATCCAAAAAAGGGGAGTGGAAATTACTACATAAGTAAATAAGTTTTGATTTCACACTTAATCTTGGAGTAAAAAAATCAATGAAGTTTGTTTAGAAACCAATGAGTAGAAATTGAAATTAGAAATTCCATTACTGATTTGGTAACTTACGAAACATACACCCCATGAAAGAAGAATAATAGAATTAATATGTAAATACCAATAAATTTAATTATATTACACAATGAATACATTCATGGGAAGTATATACAACACAGATAACAAAATAGTGGAAATATTGCATGAATCTCTGGGGAATAAGAAGTGAGATGAAAACCCCTTACATGTTGTAATCGATCGATTCGTATCACCAAAAGTTAATAACAACCAAATTAATTACATAATAACATGAGTAAAATGATAATAATGATAATATATATATCAAAAGTAAGTACACAAAACACAACACGCAATAAAGAAGTGGTGAATAATGGAAATCTCACAAAATTAAGATTGAGATAAGAAATCCCTTACCTGAAGTCCGACTGGTCTTGTATGTTTCTTGTTCTTCTTGAATAATGAACATAAGTTAATTTATACTTGATTAAGAACTTTTTTAAATTTTATTATTCATTTTATATTACTTATTACCTTTCATTAACAATTAGTTATTTATTTGAGTTCATATTTGATATTTGAGCGATGTTCGGAACTTGAGTAAAAAATGAACTTGTTATAATTACAATTTTTATAAGTGGTCAAAATTCCATTATCTCCAGAAGGATAAACATGATTTAGATATAATATATATATATATATATATTATATATCCAATATATATTTGTATTAATAACAGTACATAACATTTGGAGATAAGAAATGAAATGCACTGTTAATGGAGACGGTAAGTCGTACGTACGCATGAACGCTACTTTCATTTCTATTTTGTATTTTAATGAAATTAAAACATAATGATACATAGTTATATTATAATTACAGTATAATATAATATATAATATCATTAAATCCATACTTTATATGTCCCACACAAGTCATTAACAAGTCATATCACATTTAGGGGGCGGTAGTCCTCACTTCCTCAAATGAAATAATCGCATTTTACCCATAATGGAAACCATAACGGTATGATGTAAATGGAAAGTATAGAAGAAAAAAGAAAAAATAAAAATAATATATATCATATATAAATAAAATTCCTTCTTAATGGACACCACGAGTGGCAGTAGAAGATAATCGAACAATCATCGTTTCATGAGGCGTTAGTTTACCAACCACAGAAATAGTATGTTCTTCACCCATTAGATGGAGGTGTGTGTAAGTGTAGTTCAAATAATTCTCATAAAAACATCCTAGTATATTGAGGTTACTGGTGTTTTTATAAAATAAAGGAATAATAAGAGTTTAGTGTGGGTTGGAAGGGTAAAATAAAATAAAATAAAACAAAATAATTTAAGAGAAACTATTACCTTTAATTTGTGTATCTTCCGTTGGATTGAACCAAAAGAACAAAATAAAGTGACTTATTACTACAGTAAGGATTATAGGTGTAATATAGCGATACTGAGAGATTATTTGGTCAGGTTTTGGACGATCCAAGGGGCTTGAGAGGTGTGTGGAATGGGTTAGAAGTGCTGTGCTTTTATAAGGTAGATGAAGGGAACTATAGAAAAGTGTGAAAGTATCATTTTACTATATAGAAATATTTGGTTTCTAAAGGTCGAAAACTAATTAAAGTCAAATATAAGATGACTCATGGTCTAAATAAAATCATCTAATAAAAATTGGACAGGTTTTGGATATTGTTTTAATATTAATAATCTAATTTATTTAAATCATTTATTAATGAGGTAAATACTACATAATTATTGTGCCATAAATAATTTAGATTATTTGAGGTCTAAAATTTTTAAAAAAATACCATAATGTATGAGATCTTTTTATCTTTTCAATCACTATTTATAGTAAAAAATATGACTTATTTAAACCCATGTAAAAAATATGTTTACTAAAAGATATTTTTTATGTCATTTTTTACTTTACATTAAGATAATTAATATAAAGTGTCATTATCATTCATTAGTGGCTCCATGGGGTCCCAAAATCGACCACAGGATGCCCATGGTCGGTCATGACTCATCCAATAATGATAGGACAACTGTTAAGGTAGTTTTGTATTATTAGAATATTCATTTTACCTTGAATTACCCTATTTACCTTTAACTACGGTAAATAAAGGTCAAAAGTTACTATTCACCAAAATTTTTTTATCCTATTGAATCACATTTTAGTTAATAATAACAACCATGTATGTCATATTTTCAAAATTCAACTCAAAGAAGCGTTAAAATTTTATTTAAATGAAAAAGTCATATTTTTAACTACTACATTGTGGTTTCACTATTCATAAAAAATTTATGTTTTTCAGAAATATACCAAAAATTCATCCTAAGATATATTTGATATTATGAAATAAAAAATTATTTCTATTTTACCAAATTCAAAACATAGAAGATGTATTATCTAATTTAAAATTAATTCTCATTGTCAAAACAAATAGCGTGTGGTTAAGAAACAATATCTATCAAAATATTGACACTTATTTATGTATAACATCAAAGTGAAATTAATTATAATGACCAAAATTGGATTAAAGGGAAAAAATATAATCTAATTACACTTAAAAACCAATTTATCATATAATCTAACCTTATAAATAAATTACATTAAAAGGCAGTTTTGAATTCAAATACAGCGTTTCTCACTATTAATAAAAAATGAATATTATTAGAAAAATAAAAAAATATCATCAAAAGTTAATTTTGATGTCCCGATTAAAAATAAGAATTATATTTTATAAAATTTAATTTGTAAAATGGTCAAATATTGGATTTAAAAAGAGTTCTCCCTTAAAATGTGGAAAAATTGATTTTTTTGGAAAAATACATTTTTTATCTGATAAACTGAATCTATTCTTATAATATGTCTAATAAAAAAATAATACATATATTAAAATTATATGGAGTATATAAAATTCAAAATTTAGTTAATAATATTTATAACTGCTTTTGAACAGCTAGTTTGGTAAGTCATGGTGAGCTCGAACTTTGTGTTACGTGTAGCGCAAGCTATTGAATTTAATGAAAATAACTTAATATGAAATATTGGGTTGTTACAATCAAAAGTTGAGATAGCATGAGAAATAATATGCTACCCATGACCTGGAGTAAACAGAAGTGGTCTTCACCTTGAAGATGTGGCGACATTACTTGATGGGAAAACGTTTTACAGTCTACTCTGAACACAAGAGTCCTAGGTATATCTTCTCTCATATGGACCTGAACCTGAGACAAAGACGTTGGCATGAGTTCCTCCTATACTATGACACCAAGATAGTCTATAATTCTGGAAAGGGGAATGTTGTAGTTTATTCACTCAGTATGAGATCTGGTATACAACACCTTGGGAGTCAACAAAGCAGCTGGCCGCTTTGCAGAAATGCTTTTTGGATCGAAATGGAGTAGCTTTTCTTCAGTCTCTTATAGTCACTCCCCCATTTCTTCCGCGAGTCAGGGAGGCACAACGTGGGGACACTGGCTATGAGGCTTGACGTGCTCATATATTCACAGGACATGCACATGATGGATTTTCTGAAGGTGGGGAGCACGTCGTTCTTTTCATAGGATGTACCATGGTACAAGTGTTGTTTCAGAAGGAAGTGTTGAGGGAGTGAAACACATACCCTCTAGCGGTACATCCAGAAGTGGAGAAGATGTACCGGGACCTCTGATGACATCACTGGTGGATGAGAATGAAGAATTCAGTAGCAGAGTTTGTCTCTCGGTGCCTCACTTGTCTACAAGTGAAGGCTAAGCATCTGGTACCAGCAGGTTTAGTTCAGCCTTTAGCGGTCCCAGAGTGGAAGTGGGACAGGATATCCAAGTACTTCATGATGGTACTTCCACATACATGCAGGGTTTTTGATTCTATCTTGGGGATCGTCGATTGACTCACCCAGTTGGCCCACTTCCTACCGATCAGAGAGGAGGGTATAGTATAGAGTTTGGGATGCCTCTATATGCAGGATATTGTGCGGCTACATGGATAAACCTCAATGATTATCTATGATTGTTAGAAATGTTTCACTTCCAGGCTATGGAAGGGGTTGTAGGAGGCTTTCAGGATGCATATTCATTTGAGCACCGCCTTCCATCCTTAGACGAATGGCCAGACTGAGCGGTCCATTCAGACCCTCGAGAACATACTACTTGCTTGCGTCTCTGACTTCAGTCATAGCTAGGAGAATAACATGGCCTTGGTGGAGTTTTTATATAACAATAGCTATCAATCCACTGTTGGGATGACACCTTTCTAGGATCTGTACGGCAAACCTTGCAAATCACATGTGTGATGGACTGACCCAGGGGAGTCAGCACTCATGGGACCAGAGATGGTATGGACTACCACGAAGAAGGTGTATATCATCCAAGAAGGGATGAAGACTACACAAAGTAGGAAGAATTATTATGACGATAGAAGACAGAGACCTCTGGATTTTGAGGATGGTGACCACGTCTTTATACGGGTCTCACCCCAATGAGGTTTGGGGAGATTTGGGCGGGGCAAAAAGTTATCTCCATGGATCATCAGACCATTTTAGGTCCTTAGAATAGTTGGTGAGGTGGCTTACCGCCTAGATCTTCCCCCTCAGTTGCGCCGGGTACACAATGTCTTCCACATATCCCAATGGAGGAAATACATGCATGACCCTTAACACATAATTGACTTTGGTGAGCTGGACATCGAAAATTGGGCGACGTTTACAAAGGATCCAGAAGAGATTGAGGATCGACATGATCTGGTCCTTCGTGGGTGGTCGATACCTTTGGGGAACGTTCTTTGGCAGAATAGGAACATCTAGGAGAGCACATGGGAGCGAGAGGCTCAGATACGTGCTCAGTACCCCCACTTGTTTTTCTAGTTTATGTTGTGTCTTTCAGAGTTGAAAATACCAATGTTTGGGATAATGCAAAGACATAGATTCTTTCATGTATTTTTATAATTATAAGGGAATATTATGAGTCCGTAAAAATTGATGGCGCGTGATTCTGAGGCCCGGTGAGCCCGAAATGAATTTATGAACTTTTTTCGGGTACGTTCATTAAACGTGTGAGTGTGTTTTTGTTTCTTTTGAATCGATTCTCAGAATTGAAATTTTAGGACACCGTTGAACTCGCATTGTCAGTATTTGCTTAAGCATATATTCAACTCGACCATTGTAGGTCGAGGGTGGAAGATAGTTTTTTGGTTTTTTGTGGAAGAAGAAAAACAAAATAATAAACATTTTATTTTTCATTTGAAGCATATCTTTTTGAGTTACGAAGTTAGGGACCACCCGACCTATAAAACCTCCCAATTTTAATTTTGAGGTGGATACCACCTGAATCCATCTTAATGTGGGAAAACCTTTCAACTCTTAAAATAATTAAATGTTACACCTTTAATTAATTAATTATGACCACATCAATAATTAATGGCCAACTCTAATTAAATTTATAAACATAATTTATTATGTTGGGACTTCTTTTTTCTGGGGGAAATTGTTGGTAAGTGAGAGAGTGGGGAGATCATCGGAGAAACATTTTCTCTAAACTAAGAACACCCTCTCCAACAAAGAACATACTTCAAGAATCAAGAATGAGGATGATGCATGAGGCTGAATTAAAAAGCATGTCACGGAGGCGACGATCATTAGAACCCTCATCGACTTCACCGAAATCATTTCGCGACACTTCGATTGGGAAATCGAGGTAGCAATTTTTTATTTTACACCACTTACCCCATTCTCAATGTTCTTCTTGATTTGAAAGCAATTTTTCCATTTACTACTGTTCTAACGTGGAGGGTGTGGGCCAAACATACACGGCCTGACCACTCCAAAATATTTGTGGGATTTTGATGGTCTTGAATTGTTGGAGACATCCCGAGGAGTGTGTAGAAGTCCACATAATGATGGATGGGCCACCGGGGCGCACCTTGTGACCCAAGGAACGTCACTAGAAGGAATTTGAAGCGACGACCCGCACTCCTGCTGCCGTGAAGACGGCAGTGGCATAACCATGCCACTGGAGGAGGGCCATGGCCCGTTAGGCAGGGTGGAGTAGAGGCGGCAGTCGATGCTCAGCCGGCCGCATGAAGGGGGTGGCGTTGCGCCACCGGGCCGCCGGCATGCAGGGGCCGCAGCACTAGGCTTT
Organism: Viscum album; assembly: GCA_963277665.1. Taxonomy (NCBI): domain Eukaryota; kingdom Viridiplantae; phylum Streptophyta; class Magnoliopsida; order Santalales; family Viscaceae; genus Viscum; species Viscum album. The sequence continues at coordinate 365,068,127 of OY728167.1, read as the reverse complement.
GGCAGTGAAGTAGGTCGGCCAGATCGCTATCGGATTTTGGTGGCAACATGACACACGAGAATGGTGCGGTGGAGGTCTGGCCATTTGGCTAGCAGGGGAGCCGATCGGGTTGGTCCGGGTTGACCCGAACCAGGTCGGCCGTTGCCGGGTTGCTCCAGGATGGTCAGACCGGGTCGGACCAGACCCAGACCAGCTTTAACCCTCCTTCCACTCTTTCGTCTATAACATGAGCTACGAGTGTCCGTTTGACAAACTGTCTATGGTGCTGAAAGCATTTGATCGAGGTGGTCCTTTTGGTATAACCCACTATAGTTTTGGATAAATTTTGGGTATGGTCGGGTTGGATCAAACACGAATCCAACCAGGCCTTCAGGACTAAAAGGGAAAAAAATAACAGACCGCGCATCCGATTGACGCACCGTCTGTTGCGTTGAGACCCCAATTATGTGGAGGTTAATTGGGAAACTTCTTCATGGGACTTCATGGTAGTTAGATTATCGACCTGTGGATTGAGGAGTAGACCCTCCCAGAATCATGTGAGCTTTGTGTGAGAACCATGTGGCCAACTGTAACATCAGTAAAATATCCTTTGGGGGTCTATGATTTGGGATCCTATATGGGTCTATTTTCGAGAGTCCCATATGAATACGCTCTAGGAAATCCACATGGGACTACTCTAGGATTTTACGTGGGTTTGCTGTACTAGGATTCTATGTGGGTCTGATGAATTAGGATCCTATGTGTGTCTGATGATTTAGGATCATACGTGGGTCTGCCTCATAACAGAGTATGATGATTCAGTAGTTACATAAAATAATCTTTACTACCATACCTATGTTATACCTGGTGTGAGATGAGTATTTACCTTTGTTGTAATTATCTGTCTGGCATACCTTTGTGGTTCATAATTCTATGGTGATACCTTTGTGGTATTCTTTTGTGTGGTGTTACCTTTGTGTTACATACCTTCGTGGTGTTACCTTTTTTGTATTATTTTCTTCGTGAGACAGTTGATATTTGGGATTTTGAGGTGGTCCTTGTGTTTCCTCATTAGTGAAATGGGTTTACATGAAAACTTAGGTATATGTATGGGAATATATCTATGTAGGGTCTTTAGTTGTTTTAATGCTTTGTGGTTTAACCTTTGTGGTTTTTTTAGAACATTGAGGGTGTTGGGGTCCCTACATATTATTGTTATACTCAAACCTGCATGGGATACACCTACACCTTGTTGTGTTTGGTGTAGACAACAGACAGTGCTGACTTAGGAGGAGAGTACCAGGACTGGATGTAGCTCAAGGTGGACATTAGATGAGGCATATTGCAGAGACGACTGTTGGAGAGTTGTACCTACCTTTCAGGAAGGATCCTTGGAGGGTGTTCACAGGAGCTGTTTTCAATTATTCTTGTAATTCCCAGTTTTCCTTGTACTTTGAAGTTGGGTTTGTATTCTAGACCATTTTTCATACTGTACGCTCTTTTTTTACTATATAGTTTGCATGTGTTCGTATCTTGTTTTGTGCTTGGTTTCTGTGTGTTTACAGGTTATAAAGACAATGTCTTCCCGTTTTAGGGAATATGCCTTTCGGTGCTTGTCACCAACCCCTGGTCTATGGAAGGTGGGCTTGGGGTAGTCACGACACGGGCCCCGGGGGATGGATCATGACATTAATGGCCTATATATTTCAAGTAGGTACTCTGGAGACACTTATTGGGGATAATAAGTCCTTAAAGGATGATATTGCAATGGAACAGAATTTTTGGGTGCTTTATGAATTAATTTTGTCCCCTTTTAACTGTTTTAAGTAAATATTTTTTGGCAATACTTTTGGGTAACTTATGGATGGGTTTTTATTACATTTTGGGTTTTTAGAGGGTTCATGGTTTTAACAAAGTTAGTGAAAATAGCGTGGATCTCCATGGGAAATATCATAACTGATATGAGAGGGAAATCAGTTGGATCATAGTTATAAAATACCATGAAACATCATATAAGAAACACTATAAACAAGTACGGATTAGTAAAACATGTGACTAAAACATGAATATAATTTTAATTAATCTATATGTTGGGATTTTAACCAAAAACCTTTTGAAACCACTTCATTATTCATTCTACACATATGGTTCTCAATCCTAAGGACTCCATAGGTCATTCATGGGGAATCCTATTTCTTTAAAATACAATTATGGTGGATCTAGAGGCTTTAATACATGTGTATTCAAGGTCAGAAATCATTTTTCCTCCATTATTCATGTCCCTTCTAGATCTCATATCATCTTATGGGAAGAAATCATAGATTTGGGATGTTGTGCCTTGATCTACAATTTTTTTGATATAATAAGGGTTTATCATTTTATCAATGTATGTAAAATTATTTTTATAGAATTATCATCTTCACTTAATTAATTATATATCTCTTGGAGGTGGTGGTTCTCATTGGGTAATCCAAGTCAAATTAAATCCATTATCATGTTCTAATTCTTGAATCATGAATCCAGAATCCCTTATGTGACAAAAGAGGATTGGTTATAGGTAATTCCATGAGTGAGATTAATCTGGGTGGCGATTATTGACCTTGGGAAATGATACTATTAAGGATGGAATTCCATAAAAATTTGTGGCCTTTAAATGTTAGTTGAATACTATGAAATTATTTTGTGAATTCTTGTGTCATGAGACCCTTTATTGATATGATTCATATGTGTTTGTAGCCTATGATACAGTTTCTTTTAGGAACATGAATGTGGGTGCGTGTGTATCCAGTGAGACCATTTATTAATATGACATGATTATTACTGACTTTATTGGGGCTTTTGTCTAGATTGATGTTTTTCTCATTTTTTACTAGTTTGAGGTACTAGGCGGTTCTACCTTGATTGTTTGTCCCTTAGGGGGGGGGGGGGGTTATCAATTTGTGGGTTAATGGTTTTGATTTCACCTTCATAGATGACATGTGTGAATATGTCCAAGAACATAGCTAGATATTTCCTAAATATTTTTGGATATTACTTTCCCTAGAACTAGATATTTGGTTGACATGTGTGAATTTGGATTTCCCCTAATCCATGAATTTGGTCGACAAGTAGATAACCTGATTTTCCCGTAAATGTGGGTATATAATAGTTCCTTAAAGGCGAGGCATTGATTTTCGATAGTTGTATTTGTTTTTAGCCGACATGTGATCACATGGAATGATCTAAGTCATATAATGATTAATTTTGACCTTCCTCTTGGCATAGAGATGAAGCCTGTAGAGTTAGGGTTGTGGTAGATTGGTTTGGGCATGATCACTCAAAAAGTGATTGTTTTTTTATGATTTTACCTTCCTCTAAGGGAATGAAAATTTTAATATGTATTATAATATTATGTTAACGATGCATTGGTGGTGTCCAATTGGATTTGTATTCAGACACTAAATATGAATCTCAGTGCACGTACAAAATTCACTGATAGGGATATAACTAAGGGTAAGGCCCCTTTGTTGAGGAGATTGGAAGGTGGATCTTGGATGATGGAGGTAATGATGAGACAGACCATGGAAATTTTTTTTGTAGTGTTTTAGTTTATTTACTTAGTTATAATATGTTTGTTAAATTCCATGTTGAGAGTCTTAGAGTTATTTTCTATTTGTAATTGTATTCCATTTACTATGACATGATGTTATCATCATGTTGTTTTGAGATTTTTATTATTACTTTTTATGAAATTGGTGCATGGATATTGATACTGAGTGTCTAGTATCCCCAAGACATTGTACATGACCTTCCTACTTATTGTATCACTCTTATGTATGAGGGGACACACATGTGGTCATGTGACACAGTGACGTAACCTCATGATTTGGTAGGGGTATTATAATCTCATTCCATCATATGATTTCCCATTACCCTAAGAAATTGAATGCCAGAAATATTTTTAGTGGAATTCATTTATAAAGATGTCAATAGGAAATGATGAAAAAAATAATGTTTAATAATACATTAATATATTTAATCATTAGAGACACTAAACCTTTAGGTTATCAGATTGTGTGTTTATTTGGGTGATTTAATGTTTAAATTATAAAAATGATATAAAATATATTCATATTTTTCGCATTTCATCTCAAAATGTATATCTAAATATGGAAAATAAATTATATGTATATATACACATATAAAAATGTAATCCAATTTACATAAATATATGCAATGTTTATATATATGTATGTATATATGCATAAATATATTTATAATCATATATTTATTTAAGTATATGTATTATAATATATGTATATAAATATTTATCTATGTATATATTAAAATATATATACTTATATATAAATATTTAAATATATAATTAATATAACAAGTAAAATCGTATGGGCAAGTGGTAGAGTTTTGTGCTCGTAATGTGCATGGTGGGGGTTGGAATCACTTGTAATGTCCCAGAAATTCAATGTAAACTTTTTTAAAAAATAATTATATTGGACTATTTCAAGACCAGATGCTTTAACTACACTTGATTCTATGGTTCGATGAGCCTACAATATAATTATGTAATTTTTTAAGTTCATTTGAACAAACGTACGAGTGATTTTTTATTTTTTTAACCAGTCCTATGATCAAAAATCTGTGGGCACTATTGAACGCAGTGGGTCGGGATTCACCTAGAAAGGAATTAGCATTTAATGGAAATGGTCAACTGGAAGAGATAACTGTCAGACTTTTTGGAAGACAAATAAAATAAATAAAAATGTTTTTTTATATTCTTTTTCTCATAATTGAGTGGTGGCACACCATCACAACTGTGTTGCAATGATTCAGCGATGAACCTCTATAACGAGACTCTTTAACTGGTGCGAAGCAGATACATTATTTCATTAATGAAAAAATGTAACAACATAGTGATGCAGCATAATAAAAATGATTTGATGTGTTTCTCTATTAATGATATAACATGTTGGAGAATAAGAAGGAGGAATTTATCTAACAGAAGGAGAAGGTTTTTCTCTCAAATACATAATTCTAGTGAATTGCTAGAGAAATCAGCACACATCGAAGAACGAGACTGGTGTGGGAGGAAGGCCAACAACATCGAAGAACGGAACGTCAGTTCCTGCTAACAGATTGCTCCAGTGACAAAAATGATCACATGTTGGGATTTTTTTGATTTCAATTAATTTTCAGCATTCTTAATTCTAAAATAAAGAATGTGGGTCAACCCACAAATAGGTTGTTCTACAGATTTCTCATTCTTGTGGAAGGGTTCCTATTTCTAGGGATTCTTGTATCCTGATAAATTATATGTCTGATAGAACATCAACAATAAACCTTACCATGATTAAAATTTAATGAGGAGGGTGCAGGATGACACAAAAAAGTCCTGATCCCCTTCACCTTGTATGTTATTTGAGACCAAACCTTCAAAATAGAATAAATATGGTTTTGAAGCCTTAGAATGGAAGGCGAAATGCCATGGAGGTCAGTGGCGCAGACAATACAAAGAATGGACCATTGGAGAACACCCGCTGGTCCCCCAAAGGCGACAAAAGTAGGGGGAGGCACGCCGCAATGGAGTACAGAAGGCGGCATCCATGGATAGCTTGGGCTGCGACATTGCGAAAGAAGTGTTCGAAAATCATTGGTGGCTGGTATATAGGGGACGTGGCCGCTCGGCCGCATCGGTGGGCTGCATGCGCCGCACATACCGCAATTCTCCACAAGCATGTTTTCCAGTGACCACATGCGGGGTACACAACAAGGCCGACTAAGATGGATGCGTATGGCCGAACCATACACCATTAAGTGTCCAGGATGAGGGAGGCTGGCATGCCGGTTGCAGGTCAGGCTGGATGAGACTGGGTCACCGGGTGACCCTAAGGGCTGGACCACCGATTGAACAGGATCAAGTCCAGCAAAGGCCAATGTGGCTAGCCCACTAGCTAGGCAGGACTGAGATGGGTCGAGTCAGCTGACCCAAACAAAGGAATGTGGGGCCATCGGGCCGGGTTGGTCAGGTCGGTCCGACCGGGTCGGATCGGGCCCAGATGCAACCAGCCCCAGTTTACTAAAACACCAATATCTCAAAAACAGGGCGTCTAATTGAGAAGTTGTTTGCGGTGTTGTAATACTTGTAGTGAGGATGATCTATAGTCATAGACTATGGAAGATTTTATTGATGTTGTAATATGAATAATGGATTGAGGAGAGTTTTCTACCAAAATCAATCACACTACCTGCATAGATCCTACACCTGACTGAGACTCAAAGACTACTGTCTAGTGACCCTGTGTGATTCTGCTATGATGACCCAGTTGGAAGTGGCTCTATGTGACCCGAATAGAGCCTGCTGGGGACCAACTCTTTATCACCCGACAGACCCATGGTACTCATCAGAAAGGAGTACCTCAGTACGCTGGCCAAAGTGGAAAGTAGCTATGTGTGACCCAGTAGGCCCACGGTGGGGAGCATCTCTGTGTGAGCCAACATACCCATGATACTCATCATAGATGAGTACCACAATAGTCTAGTGCTAGTGGGTAGTGACTTTGTGTGACTCGAAAGGCCCACAGTGGGGAGCGTGTCTGTGTGACCTGACATACTCATGTTACATATCAGGGAGGAGTACCCTAGTATCCCAAGGTGTTCAGTGATATGACTGATGGTATTACTTTCCTACTCTAGATTATACCTGGTCCGAGATGTCTTGCTTCGTGATTATTCTATGTAGTTTTCTTTTGGATTGCATTGTGGTATATCCTTGATGGTTTGGGTTCCATACTATGTATTTTTTTACTCACCCATGAACGGGATTTTCTCTCACGTGTTGTGTCTGGTGCGGAAAACCAAAGACTTGGCAGAGGACTTAGTGGTACAGGACCAGGTGATTCCCATGGAGATCAAGCAAGCAGGACATGCTTCTACGAATTCTTGCAACTACTCTATATTTACCCATCAGGTGGGGTTTTCAACAAACAACTTATCATCGATCTCATTCTTACTCTTGTTGTAGTTGTATTTTGTTGGGTTTGTATTCTGGCCCATTTACTTATGGCTGTACTTTGACACTAAATGGTTGTTTATTATCATGCATGTTCTCTTTTATAGTTTTCTTGGGATGTGGTTCTGTGTGTGTGTGTGTGTTTGTGAAGGTATATAGGAAAATGCCTCTTACTAGCCGGTTGATGCCTTTGGTGCTAGACTCCATCCCATGGCCTTCATGAGGTGGGATTGGGAGCGTCACGACATGGGTCTTGGGGGACGTGTCGTGACAAAGTGGTATCATAGGTGGTCTGTTCTACCTTGAAGATCGAGAGTCTGTTGTTTTTGGGAAACCATGTTAAATGTTTCATGTTTTAATTTCATATTCCGAGAGTCCAGTATTGATGTCGTGGCCGACGTATCCATACACCTTGAATTTGAATTAAAATTTTTGGATTTATACATAAAAACACTTATTGCATGAATCATCTATGAATTGAGTGTTTCTTCATGTTCTTATTGAATTAACGTTAGTTCAATGTTTATAATCTATTGACTATAGTATAATAATATCTATTTTAGGATGCCTCCACGCAAACAGCCAGCTATGATTCTGATGCGTGGTCATGAGGACAACCCTCCTAATGAAGAGGCGTCGGTTAAGGGACTCATGAAAGATATGACCCCTCTAGGTGGTGCACCAGCGTTAACAAAACCTTTTTATCAGCAGTTACTACCATATTTACTGGTAGAGGATTCATATAGCCCCAGTTCCTTGCACGAGTTCTAGAGATAGAGACCTCCTAGGTTTATGGGAGAGACAGATCCTCAAGCTGTTGAGGAATGGATAGAGGTAGTGACACAAGTCTTCCAATTCGTGAGGACACCTTATGACAAGATAGAAATCTTAGATGTGATCCTTCTTTAGGGATTTATGGGAAGATGAACGGGTTTGAAGATTCATAGTCATGCTGATTCATCAACAGTAGGGAATCATGTTATTTGGGGAGTACTATAACAGGTTTATAGAACTATACCGCTACTCTACAAATATATTACGGGACCCCTTCGTTAGTGTCCAGATCTTTGAGCAGTGAAATTTGTGGGAGATTGATGCATCAATGATTTCCCTCAGAATCCCCACCCAGGATCGAGTGCTAGAGAGAGCCCTACTAGTAGAGAGAATCCTCACAAAGTGGGCACCGACTTTGGGAGCTACCACCTTGAGATAGGTAGTATTGTATTTAGTATTGAGCAGCAAGTAACAGATGTGGGGACCAAAGGAGGTCATATCTTTTTTGGGGAAACCACAAGAATCATGGTGGGTAGTGTGGGGATCCCAAAGCAGAGGGAGTAAGCCGGGAGCCAGTCTGTGCTTCATATGCTGTGGGCAAGGACACATGGCTCATGAAAGCCAGACCCTCCACACATAAAATCAATGGATAGTTGAGTGACCACTAAGGTAGAAGCATATGTTCGAGAAAGGATGTATGGAGTGTGAATGATGTGGTAGGGGAGCAGGCCAAATAGCATGTGGTGGGAAATGGTTCGAGGTACTACCACCAGCACGACCAAGTGGTCAACTAAAACCTAAGGGAGTAGGTGGATAGGAGGGAGCTCAGCTTCAGGTGGTGGAGGCATATGACCACAGTGCTCCAGATATGATTAGAGGTATGATATGTGTCTTCCCCACCATAGATTTTGTTCTTATAGACATAGGTACCAGTAACTCTTTCATTTCTATAAACCTCATTTGAGGATTGGAGATTGAGATGGAGTCATTGGCTTGATCTGTATGATTAGATACTCATATGGGAGGGAATTCTATGATTACAAACTAGTGTAGGTAGTGCGAGCTTACTCGTGGAGGCGAGAGAATTAGATGAGATTTCCTAGTTGCAGCATCAATCCCATACGATATCATTTGGGTCATGGACTACTTATCTATAGTTCATGGCCATATCAAATGTATTATGAATAGATTATGGTGTGTCTATGATGATGGGACTAGGTTTTCCTTCACTTGGAATAAGGGAACTCCTACAACATAGGAGGGACAATCTTAGAGTAGGATGCATCTGATTACTCACTAGTTGTCTAGCTTCACGCTCGGTATAGTGGATGAGAGGATTCCCAACATTCCTATAGTGGTGGACACCTATGAAAACATTTTTCCTGAAGATGTTTTGAGGATACCTCTTAGTAGGGAGGTAGAATTCTATGTCAACCTATTCTCTGAGACGACACTGATATCCATAGCAACATATCAGATTCCCCCTGTAGAGCTTCATTAGTTGAGGGTACAGGTATAGAAATTATAGGAGAAGGGATTTGTGAGGCCCAACATTTCACCATTGCGGGACCTAGTTTTTTTTTCAAAAAAGTAAGACAGAAGATTCAGGCTATACATGGACTACCGGCGCCTGAACCAGGTGACCATAAAGCACAAATATCCACTGTTGAGAATATATGATCTCTTAGATCAGCTGAAGGGAGTTAGGTGTTTCTCAAAGATAGACCTCAGATAAGGCTATAACCAGCTTTGGTTATGAGATGAGGATATGTTGAAGACATCAATCAGATGTTGGTTTGGACACTATGAGTTCTTTTTTCATTCCCTTTTTCATGAAAAATTCCCAAACAATGTTTATGGGACTCATATATAGTATTTTCAATCCCTACCTAGATCGTTTTCTAGTAGTCCTCATTTATGACATCTCAGTGTACTCAGCGTTAGAGGAGGAGCATGTAACAAACCTATGGATAGTTCTGGATAAACTCCAAGTGCACCATATTTATGGGAAGATCTCAATGTTCCAGTTATGGAATTGGGAGGTCCAATTTCTAGGACATGTCATCACATAGGCTGGAGTTGTAGTGTATTCGGTGAAGATAGAGGCAGTGTTTGCTTGTGAACCATGCAGGAGCGTGACTAAAGTGCGATGATTCTTGGGGTTGGATAGATACAACTGGAGGTTCATTCCTAAATTTTGTAGAGTAGAAAAACCCTTATAGACATTGACATGAAAAGTAAAAACCCTTCATGTGGATGGATATGTTCCATCATAGTTACCATGAGCTGAGGAGGAGACTGTGGAGTTCCCCCGTCATGAGACTACTGATGGAGGGAATTGGGTATGTAGTTTTCAGTGATGAATTAGGGAAAAGACTGGATTTTTTACTAATGCAGGATCGAGAAGTGATTGAATATGGTTCATGTATGTTTAGGAAGCACAAATAGAACTATGTGACCAATGACACGGTGTTTGCAGTAGTGGTCTTTTCATTGAATATGTGGTGGAACTACTTGATGAGTGAGAGGTTTACAGTCTACTCCAACCAAAAGAGTCTCAAATATATATTATCCCATAAGGACCTAAACATGAGACAATGGTAATGGATGGACTTCCTTAAGGACTATGACATTGAGATAGTCTATAATATTGGGAAGGAGAATGTGGTGGAAGACGTGCTCAGCAGGGGGTCTAGTTTGTAGCTGCTGAGTGTGTAAATGGTGCAGCTAGCCACGATGAAGATATACTTTGTGGGTGATGATGGAGCAAATTAACTTTAGTCAATGACCTTAATTCCCCCACTCTTATAGTATGTCAGGGAGGCTGAACTTGTGGATGTTGACTGAGAGCCTCAAAGTGCTCAATTATACTTAGGACAAGATCCTGATGGATTTTTGATAGGTGACGAGAACATCATCCTTTTTAGAGTTCATATCGTAGTACTAGTGATGTTTAGGGATTAGTTATTGAGGTAGTTCCATTCATCCCCCTTGGCGGTAAATTCTATAGTGGTAATGATGTACCCGGATCTCCGACGTCAGTACTGGTAGCTAGGGATGATGAATGTAAGGGCCGATTTCATTTAATGATGCCTCAATTGTTAAGATGTGATGGCTAAGAATAAGGTTCTAGAAAGCTTGGCACAAACAGTTGAGGTACCTGAATGGAAGTGGGATGGTATCTCGATGGAATTCGTGACATGATTACCACACACAACCAAGGGCCATGATTCTATCTAGGTGATCGGTAACCGAATCACCATGTCTGCTCACTTCCAACCCATTCAGGAGTATGTAATAGAATAGGGTTTAAGATGCCTCTACATATAGTTGATAGTAAGTCTTCACTGGGTCCCCTCGATGATTGTCTCAGATCGTGATGATCAGTTCACATCTCGGTTGTGGAAGGGATTATAAGAGGTGTTTGGGACTCAGCTGTGCGTGAGCATAGATTTTCACCCACATAATGATTGTTAGATGAAGCGGACCATACAAACCTTAGAGGAAATAATTCATGATTATGTCCTTCATTTTGGCCATAGATGGGAGGACCACCTACCCCTGGTGGAGTTCACATACAAAAACAACTATCACTCCACCATTGACATGGCACCGTTTAAGGCTTTGTATGGGCAGCCTTGTAGATAACCTATATGCTAGACAGACCTAGGGGAGTCAACACTCATCGATCCAGAGTTAGTACGCGCTACCACTGAGAAGGTTAAAATCATCCATGAGTGGATGAGGATTTCACATAACAGGAAAAAATATTAAGCTTATATGAGACATATGCCATTGGAGTTTGAGGAAGGAGACCATGTATTCTTTTAGGTCTCACCCCGATGGTGATTTTAGAGATTTGGCCATGGCGGGAAGTTATCTTTGAGGATCCTCAGACCTTCCCATATTTTGAGCAGACTTGGTGTGGTGGCATACTGCCTAGATCATCCCCCATAGATGCACCATGTATGTGATGCTTTTCATGTTTCATAACAGAGAAGGTACGTGCATGACCCAAAAAACGCAATCGAATTGGGTGATCTGGACAGTGAAAATGGTGTGTACTTTTCAGAGTTCCTGGTAGTGATAGAGGATTGAAGGGATCAAGTCCATTGTAGATGGTCGATTCCTCTAGTGTGCATTCAATGGAATCACAAGAATCTCTAGGAGAGCACATGGGAGCGAGAGGCTCAGATTCATGTTCAGTACCCCCATTTCTTCATTTAGCATTGTTCTGGATTATGGGAATGTGAAGCCCTAAAGATGGGGGCAATTATATATCTTGAAAATTCTATTTAATTTATTTAAAATATATTATATGGGATTATTTCAAGACCATAGTCTTTGACGACACCTGATTCTGAGGCCCAGTGAGCCCAGAATAGAAATTTTAACTTTTTTAAATTAATTTAAATAAACGTGCGATCGGGTTTTTCTTAACTTTTAAACCAGCGCTCAGATAAAAAATATGAGGCTACCATTGAACTCAGAGATTCAGGATTCACATATAAAGGAGTGAACTTTGACTGGAGAGGGAGGACTAGAAAAAATGACTTTCAAACTTTTGTAAAGAAAAATAAAATAAATAAAAAATTATTTTATTTTATTTTAGTCACCGTTGAGTGATGGAATGCTAGCACTATAGTACAGAAACAAGGAAGTGATGAACCAATTTAATGAGACGATTTAACTAAATATAAATAGATACGTTGTTTCATTAATGAAACAATGTAATGACACAATGAGGTATTGTAATAGAAACTATGTGATGTTCTTCTCTATTAATGAGATAACATTTTGGAGAATCAGAAGCTGGAATTTCACTGATGGACGGTGAAGGTATTTCTCTCCATTGAAGAACTCCAGCAAATCACTAGTGACAATGGTACACCTTTCATAATGGGATAGGTGCATGATGAATTCCAACAACTTTGAAGAATGGAACGTAGATTCTCGCTGACAGATCACTCCAGCGGAAAACTCGATCATAGGTAGGGGTTGTTTTGATTTGAATTCCATTTCTGCGTTATTAAATTTAAATTGAAGAATGCGAATCAAACCATAAATAGGTTTATCCACGGATCACTTTTTCTTGTGGGAGAGGGCCTTTTACATGGCATTATTATATGGAGTTTAATTATTTATCAGATATATCTTCTACCATAAACCACCCCATGATTAAACTCTAATGCGGAGAGCGTGGGCCAACACAAAAAAGGATTTAGCCCCTTTACCTTATATAGTATTCATGAAAAAACCTTAAAAATAGAGGCAAGAAGGTTTTGAGTCCTTAGTAGGGAAGGTGAAACCCCGTGGAGTTCGGAGGAGCTGACGAAATAAAGAACAGACAACCACAGCTGACTCGATGGTCCACAGAAGGTGCCTCTGGTGGTCATCTCGGGATGTGGAAAATTGGATTGAGCCACAAGTAATGGTCTCAGGCAACGGCCGCCGGTTAGAGAACAGTGGAAATGACCCCTCATCCATGTCGGGGGGTAGCTCGTACTACGTGGGACACAGTTATCCACAAGAATGTGTTCCAATGAATATGTTTGGGGAATGGAACATGGTCAGCTGAGACAGCCACAACATGCTGAACCAAAAGCCATTATGAATCTGGGATGAGGGAGGCTAGTCTACCTGTTGTGGGATGGACCAGGTTGTGCAAGACATGCCGATACACCTCTCGTGCCAGAATTAAAGTTGTCCCGCTTCTACGGACCAGGATGAAGACATAACACCGGGACACTGAGGTTCTTGAGAAAGGAAAAAACTGACCCATCGTTTTCGGACCGGCCCTGATGAGATCGGGTTGTCGGGCGACCCGGCGTGCTGCACCCCAAGCCGAACTAGGTCTGGCCCACTAGCCTGGCTGGACCGAGCCAACCCAAAACTAAACCTGGATAGTTCGGGTCATCCAAACCAAACCAGCGCATGTGGGGCCCCCATGCAAGGTGGGTCGGGTCGGACCAGGCCAGGACGCAACATGCCCAATTTGACGAAAACACCAATCTCTCTCAAACCGTGCATCTGATTGACGATCAGTTTGCAGAATTAGGAACCTAATAGAGTGTATAATCTTATGTTATACACTAAAGAGTATTTTATGTTTGTTGGAATATGATAAATGGAATAAGGAGCGGTTTCTCCCAGAATCAAGTTCACTACATGCGGAGATCGTACGGCTGACTAAGACCCGAAGATTGCTGACATGTGTCCCTATGTGGATTAAATATGATGGACAACTGGGAAAAGGATCTATGTGACATAGTAGGCCCATGGTGGGGAGTGGCTCAGTGTGACCCAGCAAACCCACTGTACTCATCGGAAAGGAGTACCTCAGTACGATGGACTATGTGGGAAGCAAATCCATATGACCTGATAGGACCACAATGTGGAGTGGCTCTATGGGACCCAGCATACCCACAGTACTCATCCGGGATGAGTACCACAACAGTCGAAGGCTTGTGGTAAGCGGCTCTATGTGAACCAACCGACCTATAGTGGGGAGCGGCTCTGTGTGACTGAGAATACCAATTGTACTCATCAAGGAGGAGTACCCTTTCCACCTAATGTGTTCAATGATATGACCAATAATCTTACTTTACAACTTTAAATTATATATGGGGTGAGCTGTCCTTATTTTTGATCATGATTTGTAGTTTTCTTATAGATTTCTTTGTGGTATTTCCTTGTTAGTTTGGAGTCCCTATGCATTTTTTTATTTACTACTACACGGGCTTCACCCACACATGGTGTGTTAGGTGAAAACGACTGACGAATTGTTGGAGGACTTAGTGGCCCACAACAATGTGGTTCCCAATGAGATTGGGTAGGCATGTCATGCTTCTATGGCTTCCCAATGCTACTCTATATGTACCAATCAAGTGGGGTTTTTTGAGGATGACTTGTCATCAATCTCATGCATAATCTTGTTATAGTTCTCTTTTGTTGGTTTTGTATTCTAGCCCATTTGCTTTCAGTTATACTTTAAAACTTATTTGTTTTATAGTAGCATGCATGTTCTCTTTTTGAGTTTTCTTGGGATGTGGTTGTGTGTGCGTGCATACAGGCACATACGAAAATTCATCCCACTTGAAGGATGATGCCTTCACCGCTAGTTTCCAACCCCTGACCTTTGGTAGGTATCCAAGGGGGATTCACAACATGGGCCCAGGGGATGGGTCGTGACAGACACCAATATTGAATTAATTTTGAATTTCATGTTTTTGATATCTCTTAGGGTCAAATGTCTGTGGGTCTATGTGTGGGTGGGTGGGTGGAATATGTGTCCTTCCATGAGGGTATGTGGTTGATCCGGATTTTTTTACTAGAAAATATATTATTAAAAATATTAAGGCTTTATTAGTGCTAAAATTGGTGATGATAAAAGGAGGATTTTATCAACACTACTTTCTATCACTAATAATAGGCTTAAAAAATATTTCAGTGTCAGATTTATCAATGACCAAAAAGCACTAATAAAGGGTACTAGTGAGCACTTAATTAAGGATGGTTTGTATTAGTGGGTTTAATTTCACAAAAAAATTATATCCTGAAATATAAATTAAATGTTTCCTCCCTATCTAAATAATTGGGGATATCTATAAAATCTGGTCCCCATTATGGGGACTGGTGTTTGTTGACAAAGGGGGTCTATAAGTGGTCATCTTGATGTGTCAATCTTGGTGAACTTTTATGGTTGGGAAAATGATGAATGGTCCAATCAAAATGGGTTAGGTGAGTGAAAGGTTTTGACTATTTTGGTGGGGACTAATTCCAATATGATTATTTCCATGGAACATGGGGTATATGAATCTCCATTTGTCATCACGCCAAGGCATTACATGGTGCACCATCAGGTGGACACATGACCCAAATCATTTTATCATTTATAAAAATATATTTTCATCAAGTAATAAAACTTTGGAATAATAAATAGTTTATTTTACATTTATATCCTTATATATCATAATATGATGGAATTTACTTCCTTTGAGATCATTTAAAGGTTTTTTCTGGTGATTTTAGATATTTATGCAATAAAATTAGATGTGACATGGCCCAATAAGATTTAAGAGTATAAATGTGTACATTTTATAATGTTAATTGAAATGGTATCTTATATTGTATTATTTAATGCATATGATAATATGATTTCTCTTAAATTATATTCTAGATATAAACATACACATGGATAGTTGTTTTAAATTTTTAGAGACCATGAAACTTTTAGATCTCACAATGGTTACCATGAACCTGGGTTTGGTTATTCAGACCCTCAGGAATTAGTGATTCATCAAAAAAATGGTTCTTGGTGATCTTATTCAGGAGAAAAACATCATGGGTACCATCAGTCTGTTCAATGAGGTATGATCGAATAAAGACATATTAGATATGAGAAATAGATGTTATGAATACTCAATGTTATTCAACCGTCTCAATGCAACAAGGTGATATGAATATGGTTCTTATTTTCATTACCCATACAACTATATTAGTAGTGTGAAATGGAGTTTTAGTTTATGAATTAAGAGGTTATTGGAATTATGATGAAAATGGAAACCATGATAGGTCCTTAACTTGAGGAAAACACTTCTATAAGAAGTTATTCTATTGAACCATTACTCAATGAAAGATTTATTTGAGATATATAATAAAAAATTTAATACACCAACAAACTTAAATAATTTTTCTTAAAATGACTTAGTGGGATCAGTAAAGGTAATGAGATGATTGAATTTTTTCTGGTATTATATTGGATTTTCAGGCTCCTTTATCACTACATATAAATCATATATATAATATATTTAGTCACGTGATCATTGGTGATAGATGGTGTTATTGAAATAGACTCTTGTAGTTATTGTTATGGTTTAAAACATTATTATTTGATTTCAATGATATCACCATGTGGCAAGGTAATAAAATTGTATGGAGACTTTGATAAATGTAAATTATATTAACAACTCTTTCAAGTTAATAATATTATTTTTTCATCCATGGGTTCTATTTTTATGTTTCAGTAACATTGAAACCTTGGATTTCGATAATTATAGTTTGAGATGGATCAGTTGGACATAGGAATTATTACGTCTGTTCACAAGATTAAATGCTAAATTATGTAAGTGTTCTTTTTTATTTTGAAAGAAAGTTATGATGATGAAGGACTGTGGGTGAATCTATGTCTCCTGGCCTACACTAATACTTAGTGAGGTGATCCGTAATTAGATATCTCAATTGTTGATTAGTGAGGGTTGGGTCTTATGGGTTGGATTGATCACCAAATTACCAAAAAAAGAGCATCCAATCCTTCTTGTGTGATGGTTGACGTCTATGGACATTCTAAATTCTCCAAACCAATATTTATTTACTCAGTCAATTTTGGGTGCATTGATTGTAGGGAGGATTGGGTATGGACTACTATGATGAGTTATATTATGAATGGTTGAGTTAATTTTAAGATAAACTTGGGTAAGTTTGGATAAGACGTTCTGTCATATTATGAGTAATGTCAAGAGTCTCAATTCATATCATGTATGAAATCAGAAACATGGATAAAAAATTAACTGAGCAGGTGGTTGAAAAAATTGCATTCAAGCCATCAGATCGCATTGGAATATGGATCATTTATAGTGGATACACCTCCCATGTAACAGGAAACAAGGATTTGGTGATGGGAATTAGGTACAATAAATAAGTTATTTTAATATTTGGAAATGATGAAGGGTTGAACATTATTGTCTCTAGGAATGAAAAGTTTGGGGGAAAATACATGAGACGTGCATATGTCTTGGTTGTTGAAGTTCTTAGTCACAACTTGTTAATTGTAAGTAAATTGTATTACTCAAGACATTCCATAATAATTCCCATGAAATAATATGTCTTCAAGGAAAAATATGATGCTATTATGTTGCAGGGAAAGGGTAAAAAAGGAAATATCTACCTTGTGAGTGGAGAAGAATATATGTGAGGGTTGGGTCTTCTGGGTTGGATTGATCACCAATTTACCAAAAAAATAGCATCCACTCTTTCTTGTGTGATGGTTGACGTCTATGGACATTCTAAATTCTCCAAACCAATATTTATTTACTCAGTCTATTTTGGGTGCATTGATTGTAGGGAGGATTGGGTATGGACTACTATGATGAGTTATATTATGAATGGTTGAGTTAATTTTAAGATAAACTTGGGTAAGTTTGGAAAAGACATTCTTTCATATTATGAGTAATGTCAAGAGTCTCAATTCATACCATGTATGAAATCAGAAACATGGATAAAAAATTATCTGAGCAGGTGGTTGAAAAAATTGCATTCAATTCGTCAGAACGCATTGGCATATGGATCATTTATAGTGGATAAACCTCCCATGTAACAGGAAACAAGGATTTGGTGATGGGAATTATGTACAATAAATAAGTTATTTTAATATTTGGAAATGATGAAGGGTTGAAAATTATTGTCTCTAGGAAAGAAAAGTTTGGGCGAAAATACATGAGACGTGCATATGTCTTGGTTGTTAAAGTTCTTAGTCACAACTTGTAATTGTAAGTAAATTGTATTACTCAAGACAATCCATAATAATTCCCATGAAATAATATGTCTTCAAGGAAAAATATGATGCTATTATGTTGCAGGGAAAGAGTAAAAAATGAAATATCTACCTTGTGAGTGGAGAAGAATATATGTGATTTCTGTCCTTGGAAGACGAAAATAAGCAATGGAATAAGTGTCTTGGACATGTGATCCAGATGTCATTGGATGATCTAGTGATATATGATATTTATTGAGATCTAACTAGATTATCATCTGATCATACACATACGTGTGATTCAGGCCAACAAGGAATGATTATTCAAAATTCATATGAGGAAAAAACAAAAGTTCAACAATATTTCTTGAGTTGGTTCATATTGATGTGTTTGGACTAATATTGTAACGACCCAAACATTCATTAATGTAAATTCCTCTTTGTATTTTTAAATGTCTTATTATTTAAAATGGTTATTTAAAACATATTCAATTCTGTGGTTTTATTTTTTTGAATTGTGAATGTTACTAATATGGTTGTTGAATTTTGATCACATGATCTGTATAAATATAGGGCTTTAACCACCCAATTTAATCAGAAAAAGGAAGCGATGACCTCATCTAGTAGAATTGCTCCATACGAAGCCCATTTGTCGGAGTTCAGAAAATAGGTGGTGTCATTGGGCTTCACTCCAGACAAAACCAAATCCAAGCTTCGACATGTGAAGCTTGAATGGAACCGTCTATGGGATAAGTTGATTTTGATAGAGATCATGAGGCGTGAAATGTTATATGAGCCACCCAAGAGTCTATCACCATCGCACACCTTACTATTAGGTTTTATGCGGCTATTTTAAGGGTTTATGTAACAAAACCCTAGAACTATGATAATGTGATTTACTTTTGAATAGAATAATGAATAGAGATTTATTTTTATTATTTTTATGTTATAAATAGATTTTAAAAGCGCAAATAGTATATTTAGTTAATATTCAACTAAAAAATAATTTTTTATGGATTAATGGTTTTTTAATTAAATAATATTATAATAAAATATTATTATAAATATTAAATTACTTTTTATTAAATATAAATGGTCGTGTAATTTTATGAATGCAATTGTAATTTTTATTAAGGTTTGAAATCCATTTTTGTTAAAACCAATGAATTTTCGATAAATGACTGTTTTTATGTTAAAATTGAATGTTTACATATTTAAACAATTATTTAGCGAAAATGAATATTATTTTTGGAATCTGGACATCGAAATTATCCAATGGTGAAATTTTCATAAATTTCTGACACAGTCGAATTTTTGGGTAAAAATTAAATACCTTTTAAATATATAATTTTTTTGACATCATAATGTCCCAATAATGATATAATAAAATATTATAAATTATATTTTCGGAAAATATATGTTTTATTCTTAAAATAATGTTATTTTATATTTTTTTGAATAATTTTATGATACCTTAGTTAAACATCCATGACTTATAAAACATTTTGTCTTTTTAAATTTTTTTCCTTGAGTGTGTGACTCGTCCCCTAATAAGAAACACTATTATTTAAAGAATTTTGGACATTGGGCTTATAAAATATTTTTTTCCAATCCTCTTTGGAAAAAACCATGGGCAAAAACTATGTTCTAGTTTGTGGTTTTGTTTAGTTTAATGTGAGGTGTTGAAAACCAAAATATTTAACAATTCCCTCTCCTTTCCTATATAAACCCACACATTCTCCCACTTTATCCTCACTCAAAGCCTTTGGAGTTCATCCAAAATCTTCCCTCCTCTCTCTAGAATCCTCCCAAGGCCCCCCATGCTCCCAATAATCCTCTCTCTATCCTCTCTAAAGCCTTTGGAAGCACACTTCCAAATATGGGTTTTTCTTCCTTTCTCATTTTTGACGAATATTCTTTAAGATGTTATGCCCTATTACATTATATTATAAATGTTGTTTTATGGTATTCAACCTCCCCATAATTTCCTCTTTATTTTTTAATTAATAGAGACCCCTTTATCTCCCATTATATGGCTCCCATGTACACCTGTTACTATGCCGAAATTCCGAAAGGAATTTCCCTCTACTCCTTTTCATTCAAGCAATTATTTTGTATCATGAATCTAAATTACATTACATTAGTTTGGAAATGTATTTATATTACCCCCTTACTGTCAATGTCATGAAAATATGATGGGACACACATTTCTCTCTCATCCTCCATTTTTATGAGGTCTTAAGTCACGACGTTATACAGCCGAAATTGCACCGCATTTTTCCAAGCCAAAGTCATTGTGCAGTGAATACCATGACCATTTATCTATGAAGGGAACTCACCTTTATGCACATTTACTTAGTTTTTAAATAGTTTAATGTACGTATTACAAATTCCTTTATCTTGGAAGAAATAATTATTTTGAATGATTCAATTTTTAATGATCCTTGTGGCACACTTATGCATGAAATGAAATATTTAAGAAGGGTGTTCCCTGATAGCGCTCCAATGCATTGGGTAAGTTATAGTATCATGATATGTCATGTGAAATGGGTGTTTACTCATTCTAATTCAAGTGAAACAAGGGTTTACTCTTGATTCTTGTGAAATGAGGGTATACTCATGCTCCATGTGCAATGAGCCTTGGCTCATGCTAATTACTTGTTAAGTGTTGTTTCCATACTTCCATGTTAGGATTATCATGCTTTATCATGCCTTTTTGTTTATGCTTCTATTGTTCTCTATTGATATGCATATTTTCTAACATGTATTTTATTCCTCATGTTATTCCATTTTTATTCCCTTACTGGGCTTTATAGCTCACCCTTTTCTTACGCATGTCCTCAGGTTATCCCATGCAATGCTAAGTACGAGGAAATGTATTGGTCATGTAAAGGACGTTTTCCATAAAGATGTTTTATTTCTTGTATTATGTTGTTATGTAATGATCTTAATCCCCAGAGACACTAGACCTCTCGATATTCAATTTTGTATCAAGTGAATTTTATGTAGTAAATCATGTTTATTTTCGTAATAAAAGTCCAGGGTTGTCATAGATGGTATCATAGGATATGTTTAGTTATTTTTGGGATTAGGATAAGAAAACCCCAGTGAATCCTTAGATAAAATACTAAGTATAATAAAAACATATCATTGTTTTGGTAAATATTGAGTAAGTGGTTTATCAATAAATATATCCCTGTATGGATACGAGCAGGTAGAGGTGGCTCGGGCATAGATGTACCTAGGGTTGAAAATCCCGACAAGGAGTTTCAGGCTTGACCCGGGGTATCATGGAACACGACAACGGGCCTCAATACACTCTTAGTTACGACACTCATAGGGGACATGATTTGGTAAATTCACAAGATTATTATGAACAATTATTAAGGGAATTAAAAAACATTCTGAAAGAATATATGTCAGAATGTGGATCATGGATAACATTTATTGAAGCCAATAGATTCATATGTTAAGGAAATAAAATTCAATTATAGGTCATCAATTTTTATCTTTTGATTACCCTTTATCTGTTAACCTTAACATTCATTTTATTCCAGCCAATGGCCGGTAATAGGAAGACTCGTGATAACAACTTCTGTGATGATCAATGTGATGAATGTACTAATGAGATGTCCAATCCAATGGGAGAAGGAATCACAAACTTTGTCATGCTTCTCTCTTAGTTAACTCAAGCTCTGAATAGAAACATGGGTCAAGAGAAATGTTCAACCCCCCCCCCCCCCAGAAAGAACAAGTCACTATTGAGAGCTTTATGAGACAAAGGCCTCCTAATTTTAATGGATCATCTATTCCCTCAATCACCGAAAAATGGATCAACTCCATTGAAATGATCTTCTCTATCCTTCAATGTTCCGAACAACAGAAGGTTCTTTTGGATGCTTATTATATGGAGGGTGAAGCCGATCAATGGTGGACATTGATAAAAAATATGAATCATGAGGAGGAGATTGAGGTATTGGAATGGAATTATTTCTAGATGAAGTTTTTCGATAAATATTTTCCATGAACCCTCCATCTTAAGATGGAAAGGGACTTCCTTGACCTCAAAAAAAAAGATGACCAATCCATCAGATTGTTCGAGGACAACATCACAAGGCTTGCACGATATGCCTCTAGATTTTTCATTACCCCTCTAATTCATGGTTGACCGCTTCTTTTGTGGGATGAAGCCTAGCCTGCGGAAATCACCGGCGATCCATGACTTCGACAACTATGAGGAAATTGTCAGAAATGCACTCAAGGTTGAAATGGAGATTAGGGAATATCAGGGGCATCATATAGAAGTGTAGGGTGGAATTCAATGCTGGTGGACCGATGGATAAATATAACAGTGCTAAGATTATCCAACACCCCACTTGCCAATGGTGCAGAAAGAAATACCCCCAAAATTTGCTGAAGGGAATGATGAAATGATTTGGGTGTGGAAGGGAACGACACCAGCCATTAATTGTCAGCAAAAAAAAACTATGGCTAAAACAGAGTAGAGGAATGCTCTGTTCGACTCTCAATGTGTTGTTCATTGCTAAAATGTGAAAGAAATAGGGCACCTTAGAAATAAGTTCCCTAAGCAAAGGGTTTTCAGAGGCAATCAACAACCTCCAAGGCAGCAATGGTGAGCTTTTTACATCACTACAGTCGAAGTGAACCCCAATAATGAATTGGTGACTGGTACATTAGTTTTTCATTCAAGAATAGAGAATGTACATTTTGATTCTGGTTCTATGCATTCTTTTATATCCCAAATGTTTAGTAGAACAATTCCAACACCACCAAAAATCATGGAAGTAATGATGCCGGTGAGTACGACAAATAGAGAAATCATTGTATCCCATGAATATAAATCCTACCCTGTCATAATCTGTGTATTGAATTTCCTAGTGAACCTCGTGATACTTCCTCTAGTGGAATTTAATGAAATTCTCAACATGTAATGGGTTTCCTTATATAGAGCCAAAATAAATTTATGTGAGGGGGAAATCACTCTCCAGGTGGATAATCGTCCCTTGATTCTGTACAAGTGTAAGGAAGAGGATGAATCATCTTTAGATCCATCATCTCAAGAATGGATATTACTGCACTATGATCACTCGTATCTAGCTCAGATGATTGAGTCCAAGGAAGAAACCATCCTTGAAGACATGCCTATTATGAGGGAAGTCACTGAAGTGTTTCCCGAGTAATTTCCTGGTCTTCTATTAGAAGATATGTTGAATTCTAAATTGAAATTATACCTGGGGAGTTACCAATTTCCAAGACTCCATATGGAATGGCTATTGTGGAGCACTAAGAGCTGAAGAAACAACTACATGAGAATCTGGATAAAGGGTTTATACGCCCAAGTGATACACCATGGGGTTCACCAGTCCTCTTCGTCAAGAAGAAGGATGGGTCAATGAGCCTTTTCATTGATTATCGTGTTCTTAAAAAAATCACGATAAAGAACAAGTATCCTCTTCCATAGATTGATGACTTGTTTGATCATCTGTAGGGAGCACAATACATCTCAAAGGTAGATTTGCAGTTGGGATATTATCAAGTAAGGGTGACAAAGGAAGATGTCCCCAAAATTACTTTTCGTACAAGATACGGGTACTATGAATTCATAGTAATGCCTTTCAAACTCGCTAATGCTCCATCAATCATCATGGAAATTATTAATAGAGTCTTTATATATTACCTCAAAAAAAATTGGTAGTATTTATATATGATATTATAATATACTCCAAAACCATGGAGGATCATGAGGAGAATCTAATAATTGTACTAGTGACCTTAAGAAAAGAGAAGCTCTATGAAAAGTACAGTAAATGTGATTTCTGGTTAAAGGAGGTCTCATTCTTGGGCCATATCATCTCAAGAAATGACATATCTGTGGATCCCTCAAAGATAGCTGCAATAGATGGATGACCGAGGCCAAAATCAGTAACAGATATCTGTAGCTTCTTGGGGTTAGTGGGATATTATAGACGATTTGAGAGAAATTTTTCATGATTGTCCAACCCTTTTATCATGATAACATAGAAGGGAGAAAAGTTTTCCTAGAGTGATGAATGCGAAGAAAGCTTCAAGGAGTTTAAAAGGAGGCTTTTCACTGCACTCATGCTCACTTTACCTAAAAGCATAAAATTATTTATGGTGTATAGTGATTCTTATAAGAAGGGATTAGGTTGTGTGCTGATGAAAAATGATAATTTTATAGCCTATTTCTCAAGTCAGTTGAAAATCCATGAGAAAACTATCCAACACATGAATTGGAGTTGGCAGCTGAGATCTTTGCCTAGAAAATCTGGCGGAATTATCTCTATGGGGAGAAATGTGAGATATATACTGACCACAAGAGTCTCAAATATATATTCACATATAAACAGTATAATATGTGCCAGTGAAGATGGATAGAGCTCATCAAGGATTATTACTTCTCAATCAACTACCATCCCGGTAAAACAAACAAACTGGAAAATTCTCTAATTAGAAAGGATCATGCATATTTATCAATGATGAGAACTAAAAAGAATCCGATCTTATTAGATTTTAAAAGGATGTACATGGGAATAATTAAGGGGGAAACATCAACAATCCATTCTCAACAGATTGGACAACCATCCCTCTTGGAGAGAATAAAGGATGCTCAACGAAAATATGTGGAGATTCAAAAAAGGGTGGAAGGTGTTAGATATGGGAAATCCTATGATTTAAAAGTTTATGAGGAAGGAGTTGTATGATTTGGGATGCGATTATGTGTACTATATGATCAAGAGATAATGAAGGATCTATTGAATGATGCACATAGATTTAACTTCTCTATCCACCTAGGGAGCACAAAGATGTATCGAGATCTCTGAGAAAACTTTTGGTGGCATAATATGAAAAGGGATTTTGTCGAATATACATGAAAGTGTCTGGTATGTTAGCAAGTGAAGGCTGAGAGAAAAAAGTCTAATGGGATGATGCAACCACTACCCAAACTAGCATGTAAGTGGGAGAAAATTACCGTGGACTTTGTCATTGTACTTCTAAGGAAATCCATATGAAATAATGCTATATGGGTTGTTGTGGATCATCTTACAAAGACTACTCACTCTATCACAGTACGAGAGGACTTCTCATTGGATCAACTAGCACAGATATATATCATGGATGTAGTAAGGCTGCATGGAGTGCCACAATCTATTGTATCCGATCGAGATTGAAGATTCACCTCTATGTTTTGGAAGAGTCTTCAACATGCTCTAGATACTGAGCTGAAATTCAATACGGTGTATCATCCTCAAACTGATGGACAATCTGAGAGGGCTATCCAAACACTTGAGCACTATTTAGAGCCTTCTCAATGGACTTCAAAGGAGTGTGGGATCAACAACTTCCTCTGGTTGAGTTCTCATATAACAACAGTTTCCACTCGAGCATCTAAATAACAACATATGATGCCCTGTATTGGATGAGGGGAAGAACACCGATATGTTGGGATAAAGTCGGTGAGCGTAATCTTCTAGGACCAAAAATGGTCGATGAAATGGCGAAGAATGTGAAAACCATTCAGTAACATATCAAGGTATCTTAGAGTCAAAAGAAGAGTTATGAAGATAACCGTCGACGAGATCTTGATTTTAATGTTGGAGATAGGGTGTTTCTATGCATATCTCTGTTGAATAAGGTCATGAGGTTTGGAAAGATAGGGATGTTATGTCCTAGGGACATCAGACCCTTTGAGATTCTTGATCGTGTTTGGGTTGTGGCCTATCGACTAGAACATCCACCTACCAAGGTCAAAGTGCATGATGTCTTTCATGTACCCCTCTTAAGGAAGTAAATAACAGACCCTTCACATGTGCTCTCATGAAAGGTAGTATAGCTAGAGTATTATCTTTCTTAGAAGGTGCAACCAGTGAAGATCTTAGGTTATAGAGAAAAGGTCCTACAAAATAAGATAATGCCACTCGTCACAGTGTTGTGGAGAAACAACAAGTTTGAAGAAGCAATGTGGGAATCAGGGGAAGTGATGAAGCAAAGTGACCCTCATCTTTTAAGTGTGGGAAAAGAAAATTTCAAGGGAGAAATTTCTTAAGTGGGGAAAATTGTAATGAACCAAATATTTGTTAATGGAAATTCCTCTTTCTCTTTTTAAATGTCTTATTATGTAAAGCGGTTATGTAAAAAAAATGCACTTACATGGTTTTATGTTTTTGAATTGTGAACGTTGCTAATATGGTCATTGAATAGTGATCACATGATTAGTATAAATATAGGGATTTAACAATCCAATTTACTCAGAAAAAGGAAGTGATGGCCTCATCCAGTAGAATTGCTCCATACGAAGGCCATTTGTCAGATCATAGAAAAGAGGTGGCATCGTTGGGCTTCACTCTTGACCAAGCCCAATCCGAGCGCTAACATGTTATGCTCGAACAGAACCATCTATGGGAGAAGTGGAATTTGATAGAGATCACAACACATTAAATGCTATTTGAGTCACCCTAAGAGTCTGTCACCATCACGAACCTTACCCTTAGGTCTTATATGGCTGTTTTAAGGGGTTATGTAACAAATCCCTAGCACTATGATAATATGAATGACTTTTTTATAGAATAAATAATAGACATTTAATTTTATTATTGTTATGTTATAAAGTGTTTTTAAAATCCCAAATAGTATATTTAGTTAATATTCAACTAAGAAATATATTTTTATGAATTAATGGTTTTTTCGAATTAAATAATATTTTAATAAAATATTATTATTATTAAATTACATTTTATTAAATATAAATGATCGCATAATTTTTTGAATGAAATTGTAATTTTTATTATGGTTTGAAATCCATTTTTGTCAAAACCCATGAATTTTCAATAAATGTTGGTTTTTATTATAAAAGTGAAAATTCACATATTTATAAACTTATTTGGATAAAATTACTATTATTTTTTGAATTAGGACATCAAAATTATCAAACAATGATATTTTCAAAATTTTCATAGACAGTCAAATTTTTGGGTAAAAATGAAATATCATTTAAATATATAATTTGTTTTATGAAATCATAATGACCCAATAGTGATGTAATAAAATACTATAAATGATATGTGTGGCCAATATATGTTTTATCCTTAATATAATGTTATTTTAGATTTTCTTGATTAATTTTATGATGCCTTAGTGGACCCTCCAAGACTTATAAAACATTTTTCCTTTTCAAATTGTTTTTCTTGATTGTGTGACTCACATCCACATAAGAAACCCTATTATTTTAAGAAGATCATACTTTGGACTTATAAAGTATTTTTTTCAATCCCATTTTTAAAAAACCATTGTCCAAAACCATGGTCTAGTTTGTGGTTTAGTTTAGTTTAATGTTAGGTGTCCCAAACCTAAAAAATAAACAATTCCCTCTCCTTTCCTATATAATCCCACACAAGCTCCCACTTCCTCCTCAGTAAAAGCCTTTGGAGTTCATAAAAACTCTTCCCTCCTCTCTCTCTAGAATCCTCCCAAGGCGCCCCATGATCCCAAAAATCCTCTCTCAAGCCTCTCTCAAGCCTTTGGAAGCACACTTCTAAATACGGGTTTTTCATTCTTTTTCATTTATGTCCAATATTATTTAAGTTTTTATGCCCTTTTAATTTCAATTAAAAATATTTCAATATGGTTTTTCACCTCCCCCATACATCCCTCTTTATGTTTCAATGATGGGAGACCCCTTTCTCTCTCATTAAATTCCTCCCATGTACACCTATTACTGTGCCGAATGTCCAAATGGAATTTTTCTCTCCTCATTTACATTCAAGAAATTATTTTTTATCTTGAATCTAGATTCTATTAAATATGTTGGGAAACATATATATACAATCCCAATACTTCCCATGTCATGTAAATATGACGAGACACCCATTTATCTCTCATCATCCATTTTTATGAGTTCTTATGTCACGACGTTATGCTACCGAAATTGCACCGCATTTTTTGAATCCAAAGTCATTGTGGAGTAAATACCATGCCCACTTCTCTATCAAGGTTATTCTACTTTATGCACATTTAATTATTGTTTAGAGATTTTATTGTATGTATTAAAAATTTCATTATCATGGAATAAATGGTTATGTTGACTGGTTCAATGTTTTATGATCCATGTGGCACACTTATGCATGAAATGAAATGTTTAAGAAGGGTGCACCCTGATAGCACTCCAATGCATTGGGTAAAGTATAGTATCATGATACATCATGTTCAATGGGTGTTTACTCATGCTAATTCAATTTCAATGAGTGTTTACCTGTGCTTCATGTGCAATGAGGTTTTACTCATGCTCCATGTGCAATGAGCCTTGTCTCATGCTAATTCCATGTTAAGTGTTGTTGCCACATTTCTATGTTATTATTTTCATTCTTTATCATGCCTTTAGGTTTATGATTCCCTTGTTGTCCTTTGAAGCACATATTGTATAACATGTATTCTATTACTCATGTTATTCAATGTTTACTCCTTTATCGGGCTTTGTAGCTCTCACTTTTCTTATGCATGTCCTCAGGTTATCCCATGCAATGCTAAGTATGAGGGAATGTAGTGGTCATGTAAACGATGTTTTCAATAAAGATGTAGTATTTCATGTTTTTAGTTGTTATGTAATGATCCTAATCCCCAAAGACACTAGACCTATCAATCTTCTATGTTGTATCAAGTGAATTTTATAGAGTAAATCATGTTAATGTTTGTAATAAAAGACCAGGGTTGTCATAAAAATCACCAAGAGATATTTATGAGATGATATATTATGTTCTCTTAATTGATGATTTTTGAAAAATGGCATGGGTTTCAATCATCACCCACAAATATGAGGTTTTCAGTTTCATTACAATATATTGATAGGAATGTGAAAAGATTATTGGTTATAAAATATAGAAGATTTGAACTGATAATGGAATAGAGTTCACAAATAGAAAAGTGGAGGATTATCTCAAGATATGTGGGATAAGTAATATGGTTTCAAAGGTAAGAAATTTTCAGTGGAATGGTGTAGTTGAGAGAAGAAATCAGATTTTGAACAACATGGGTAAAACAAAGATCATCGAGAAAGATCTCCCAAAGAAGTTTTGTAAAGGTGTAGTGATGATATTAATACACACATAAAATAGAGACTTATTGTGTCCATAAGAGTAGATAACACTATATGAGTTATGGTATGGAAGGAATCCATCATTGAATTACTTTTGAATCATCATAAGTAAGTGTTTCATTCTCATTAAGGAGAAATAAAGTAATTTTGAATATTGTGGAGATGAAAGGATATTTTTTGGATACTAAATGAATAGAAAATAATATAAGTTCTTCAATAAATGGATAATAATTATTGTTGAAATCCATGATGTAACCATAGTGTAGAATGACAAGAATCTTCTTTAAATACAAGATCAATCTCGGGAGGCTAGTGATGAAGATATAATCAGATGAAGAGATGATCTATTTTCAGAGGTTGATTCAAAAGATGAATAAAATGATGAGAATTATGAGAATGATTCATTATCTACAGAAATATCAAAGAGAATAGATTAAATTGATAGGCAGTTCAAGGTATTCTAGATGGATGTGAAATTAGTATTTCTAAATGAGGTTCTGAAGAAGAAGACTACATTGAGCATCCAGAAGGATTTCTCATTCATGAAGATGAGAACAAAGTTTTTAGGATGAAGATGGAATTGTATGTGTTGAAGTAATAACCATGAGGTAGTACACAGACATAGAACAGTCTATGGATATAGGATAGTTTATTGAGAATATTTTCAGAAACATACGCAAAGGATAAAATGCTGTACGCAGACTGCATATTGAAATGGTACGCGAAAGGATTGCAGTTTGCAGTGGTAGAAGTGGTATGCGATGGAGGTGGTGATGTGTTTAAGATTGGTTAAATATTGGATTAGGGTATTCTGTGGATATATTTTCCTATATACGGAAAACTAATCCCATCTATTAGAAAGTGTAGATAACATCATTAGGGTACAATTATTTTCTCTGGGAATTCAGAAATGTCTTAAGGTATTTCACATAGAATCAATTCTAGCAGAGGTTCTTGTGAGGTTCTCAAGAACGCAATGAGAGTAGTTGTTAATGATGATGTTTCTCCAATGGGAAGTGGTTCGCGTAGAAGGAACCTTGCTGATGGTTTTTGAGGGGTGTTGTAGGCCCCAATGTAAGAACATCCCCGAAAGAATAACGCAATACACAGAGTGGGAGCTTCAGTATGCGGAAGTGAAGGTGGTCCGAGAATATAGAACAATTCATATGTAGGACCATGGGACACTATAAGCAGGGTGGGGTGAATCAGGGTCTCAAATTTATGTTTTAAAACAAGGATCTTTTTCTCACATTGGTTGGAAATTTTTAAACATGTATGATTTATGAGAACATATTGCAATCAGTCATATGAATATAGAGCACACAACACTTTTACATGGTTCACCACTATGGGATACGTCCAAGGATAATACACCGACATTGAGTCTGTAGTACGTAAATACACTAATCATCACTATTATATGGATTTCAAGGTTCAGTCATAGTCACTCTATACTAGGCACACTACCTTTAATATGGTTTAGGGAAATCTCACTGCATCCCTCAGATCACTTCCGTCAACATCCCATGGTTCAGTGCCTTTTGAGAAGTCTAACATAGTTTATCGACTTGAAGGTCACTTCAATATATTTTCATTGAAGTCTTTGTCTCTGTTCAGAATGAGACATTTCTTGCATTTATGTCCTGAAAATATTCAATTGAAATCACTGAACCAATTATCTAGATATTCAGAGGCCTGTCATAAGCATTACACAACAATTGCATGCAATAACACAACTTGCACACAAGATTTTGGAATTGTCTAAAAAGATGACTTTGTGCAACCCATACATTATTCTCAACACTTATATTTTGTGGACATACACAGAAGGGTTCATTATGTCTTTTGAGAATACTAAACACCTTTCATGAAATATTAACCCTCTTCCAATATTTCACGCACAAATCTTTCGTGAAGTTGAGTAACCATATTTTCATTGGAAAATTCTTAAGTCTTCCTTGTGGGTAGCCTCATATTTATAGGCCCTTGATGACCCTTCCCACAAGATCCTTACACGTATTTTTCACTACACACAATATTCCTCATGAGCATGAAAAACCCCTTATGATGTCACATTGTGCGTGCAAACCATTTTGTGCAACATCATCTTCCGTACACTTCATGACTTTTCCATTATTCGACGTTATAATCCTGAAACATGTCATGTGCACAAGTTCTAAAATCACCTTCAATATTTCATGAAAAAACCATTCATTCACATAAACATTAAATCTTTTGTGGACCTTCCTTTTACAAAAACATGTTTTTCCATTTTCAGATTTTCAGACCCTAAAAATTGGCAAACACTAGAGAACGGTGCCACCTTAAACACTACATTCGAATCAAACTCTATGAACCCTTTACATGTAATATCCCAAGTCTTCCATTAATGTTTTGACAATAAAAAACAAAAAGCAGGATAAATAAAAGTAAATTGACAATAAACACACACCAAAATCTTTTTCCATCAAAGAACAACCTTGGTTCCAACATCGCGGACATAGAGTTATTCACAGAAGATGGGTTGGTAAGAGGTTGCAGTATACAGATGTGGTACGCGGTGGTAATTCACAGAGGAAGAAAAAAAGGTAGTATGTAGATGAAAGTGGTTCTCAGAATAGTCAGAGATACATAGAGGAGGTAGTCTATGTAAAAAACCTGCTATATAGTACATTGGAGGAGCAAGTGGTTCACGGAACTCTCATGGAAGTTTGAGAAAGCATAAAATCAGATTTTAATGTATTTTCTAGTACCTAAAAGTACCTAGGAAGGTGTACATCATCTTCAGGTGAAAAGGAACTTCAAAAGTTCATCTATCTATAATTGAGGATGTGGGAATTTATGAAAATAAAGGACCTACATGTCCATAAACCATGTTTGACCTACATGTCTATAAACTGTGAGTAGACTCCATTCCAAGAGGAGTGACTGATGGAAGAGAAATAAAGTGACCTTTTCCAATAGTAGTGATCTAGAGAAAGAGGCATAGGGAGTGACACTTGATAATACATTGATCAGACCTTAAATCATTTAAAAGTAGCGCACTTGGGTATATAAGATCTATCCCAAACATTATAATCAATATTTGTAGTGAGCCATAGTGAATTTGTACAACAACACATCACTGATTGTATGCTCATTGGACATTGTCCAGTGAGGGTAAACCAAGTAAAATCGAGGTTTCCTTTGCATGATTTCTTTTCTATTCATATATTGATAAGGTAGAAAGAGAGAAGTGTGTTATTTTAAGAACGAAATAAGATCTAAAGGGGCAGAAGATTAAATATTTCATACCCTGATTCATCACCCCTCATGGTAATCGACATAGTGGACCTAACAGAAGATAAAAATGATCCGTTTAATGGTTTTTATAGATTCTTCCACTATTTAATTATTATAGGAGGAATGAACCAATGGGTAGTAAATAAGTGATTATAATCAATTTCATAAGACAGAGATATTAGATAGATGTATTTTCTTAATTTTTCTCTTTATTATTATTATTATTATTTAATTCCATATAAATTAACCAAGTGATGGAACATGGGAATTGTAGAAGTGTTAGGTATTGATAATTTTAAATACACACACATGCACACACACACACACATATATATATATATATTCCATAACACAAGATCCATCATTGCAATATCTAGATTCCCCCATTTATCTTCATATGAAAAAATGTAAGCGTGAGGAAATCAAGTGAAATAATAAAATGATTCCTTGGGGAATGAAATGATCCTGGTATGCTTTTATCATTGTCATATTATCATAGATTGAAGAGACTAAGAGAGGAGACCTGTAGATCATACACCCATATATTCATTCTCTAACATCATCATTCTACCGCATGTTAATTGTAGTGTTATAGAACCATGTTCATTATAATTCACATGAGATCACTGGAACAAGACAAGTTTATTCTAAGAAGGGGAAATGAAATCATTCATTTCCCTCTATCTAGTTTCACTTTCTAAATTTTGATAGAAGATATGGAATGATCCAAATTCATGAAATATATGTCCAAAAATATTCTATAATATAAAATATTGTTTTTATAATTAGTTTAAATTTCTTTTAATTTCACAATAGTGCTTATAATATTTAAACATAAAAATTAACCTGTTTAGACACTAATAATTTTACTAAAATTTTGTAAGTATCATGAATATTTTATCACTCACTTGTGACACTTTCGTATTTCGTGTAATGAATATGAGTCATTAACTCATCCCATTCCTCCCAAATATTCTTAAATAACCATAAATATTTAATATTACTTCGAAAAACTAATTTTATCAAATTCATGTTTTTATAGAAAAAACTTGAGAATGCTTTGAGAAATAAATCCAATTATGATTGTTATAACTAGCAACAACATGTAATTTAATTTTTTATAATTCAAATATTTTTTATCATTCACACTCAAATGTTCATCGGCCAACAAACACAGGGTCCACTTCAACCTATGCTCCAATTCATTTGAATTTTTTGAACTCATAGATACATTTCATGTGAACAGCTATGACCATATCCTGATAGTAGTATGTTCCACTCAGAAACAAAGTATGATATATAGAATCATATTATAGACACTAATGAGATAAGGATAAATCGTGTTTATGAAAGATATCATATGAATATTTAATATGTAATATAATCTATATATCTCAAGAAATTTTATAAAGTAGGATGCATGCTTTGCTTTATCATCCCTTTATGATTTATTTATTTTTATTTGAAAATATTGGATGGACTTTACGTTTTCTTCCATGGACATAGTTTTAGCTAAGAAACTACCACCCAGTAAAAGGTCCAAAGATAACTTCTTCCTCAATTTAGAAGTTATAAAACATGTCTTGATCATTCAATAAATTTCTTTCAACTAATGAAACGCCTACCACAAAATACCTCTAAAAAAAAAACTCTTATAGTTTTTATAATGTATCAAAATAAACGATTAAATGATGAACATTGATAATGATCTTAATTTGAGAGACCAAATATTCATGATCATTTTTTGGAATATCCAACAAACCCCAAAAACATGTGTTTTTCCTATTAACAGGCCATGCCACATCATCTATATTACTTGAGATCACTTATTGAATACATCATTAGAATAAGTATCATTGATTATGATCCCCTAACACCTAATATCCAAACATCATCTATGTACCCTAAGATTGATGTATTTAGACTATAGAATATATGATTATGATTACTCTCATATAATCATAAGGTTTTAATTATATACAAGAACCGTTATAAGATTTTAATATCCCATGTAACAAGGAATAATAAACTTGTAAATTGTGTGTTAAAAGGTAATGAGACTATCATGGTAAGAACAAATCATGCATAAAAAAATTGTATGCATGTTGTGGTAGATGTGAAAAAACATGCCTAATACCATTGGTGTCATGGTAAATCCTATGGAATTTATATAAGATAGGCTTAAAAATTGATACTTATTTATAAAATGGGAGTAATCCTGATTTTCATAAAGGGATTATATTCATACATATTTACCTGTATGGATACAGGTAGGATCATGAACGTATAATATTTATCTTATCAATTTAATTTTTTTCTTTTTAAACTATTACATTTTTAATCCTGATGTACCATCACTCACCATGTTTCCCATTTACATGCCTTAAACCAACCCACCACAAAGGATTGAAAATTCACAATATCTACTTCTAACTACCAATAAGAAATTTTAAAATGCATGAATTCAATTGTGGGAATGGATTTTTATAAGGTGAATTTTATTACCATCTAACTTACATATTTTTTAGGAATATAACCTATTAAATATATATATATATCATATATTTTCAATAAGGGGATAATAAGGAGGAAATCATCAATATATGTGACACGATCCTTCATATAAACACAATCATCTTAATAAAAAAGGTATCCAACAAACCATTTTTAAAATTATAATATTGATTTTTCTATCTAATGTATATTATATTTATCATTATATACAAAAATGGGATGAACCATGAGATTTCATAGACAATATAGAAAATTTATTGGTATTTTAAACATAGTTCATACATAAAAATGGTCCAAAATAATAAATGTATAAACAGGTCTCGATCCATATTATCCAGGATTGTTTTGTCCCAAAATTCCCCTTTTACATGCGTATGATATGTTATAATCAATTTGGTTCTGAGTAACCAACTATAACAACAATCCATCTTAAAATAAATCCAAGTTGTTGAAGATCCACTTGTTGGATCTCACATGATATTCAGGCTTCTATTAAGACATGATTGTACTCACTTGGAATTCCATTTACATCATTTTGACTA
Organism: Viscum album; assembly: GCA_963277665.1. Classification (NCBI taxonomy): domain Eukaryota; kingdom Viridiplantae; phylum Streptophyta; class Magnoliopsida; order Santalales; family Viscaceae; genus Viscum; species Viscum album. Next base: position 365,032,371 of record OY728167.1, on the reverse strand, counting down.
ATTTTCTTTTAAAAAAATTTACCACGTTGATTAAAATATCTCAGGAGATGATATTTGTGAAGTATATAATTTTTACACTTCCATATACCAGGCCTCCTAGTTCTAGTACCACCACAATAATATTACATAATATTAATGATTTTGACAATACAACACTTACTTGATATAACTACAAGATCTGAAACAATGTTCTGTTTTATATTACATCTTTAGTTCCATCACAACAAATTTGTTTCTTGTATAATTGGATACCAATATCTAAAATTAGTTTCACTTTCTCATTTTCCAAACTTAACTACGATACTAGATCATATTGATAAATTTTAATTCTAATTTTATTCCCCATATGATGACTAAATCTCCTTCCTCTCCAAGTACTGATAACTTATACCTTACACATTCTCAATTTTTATTGGATATTAAAAATTTCTACAAAAAAATGTTCTCCTGTATTTGTTTCATATTTTACAACCATGTGTCTTAAACAAAAAATCTCAATGAGATTTGAGATTTATTACCTATTAAATAGGCAATAGTTCTCTCTTGAAAATTTCAAAAATTTATATTCAAATATCTTTTCAATTAATATACAAGGACTTTTTCCAATCATACCATAGATAAATTTCAACTTATATTATTCCTTATAAATTGAGTCTATATGTTAAGTCATTCATAGAGAAATATTTTAAAATAAGTCATAAGTAATTATAATACTGATATCTATTTTCTATTTTTTGTCAACATATATCACTTTTAAAATCATGGGACCACCACTAAACTCTTATATACCCTTGTAAAAATAACTATCAAATGATTTAATATCTGGTTTTGATCAATAAATGAATCCTTGTAGACTTCACATAATATAGATAGTTTTGAGGTTAATTTTTTTTTGATTTATATCGAATAGATATTTTCATAAGTTAGAAATTTTGACATTATATCATTAAATATTATACTATTTTTATGCTACAATGACAATTTGAATTCAAATGGATTTCAACATCACTATCAGTGAACATCAATCATCATTGTCAATACCTTAACTTTCCATAAACTTTTAACATACATACTTCACTTTAGGTACTAAATTTACCGTGAACTCCCAGTTCATTATTCGATACCAAGTTAGGCCTGGTGGGTTTTAAAATACTTACATCATTTTGGTACAAGGAATCAATTTTTATGAATTCATGTTAACTTATAATTTTAGTCTATTTTCAATTTATTTCATATTTGTAGGATAATATTTTTTTCGTGATAAGTAATATATCACCTAACTAGGAGATTATAAAAACAATATTTATTTGGTTTTCAACATTCCTATGTTATATCGTTGTGTATAAATATTATTATCTCTTTTCAAATTTATTCCTATGGAAACTTATTGTGTATCATGAGCCTTTAAATTATTAGAGTCTATATTACTTCAAATATATTAAATAAATATGTGATACCTCTCATATAAATATTGTGTCTCACTTTAGTGTCACATTTCTATATTAGTATCATATCTTTAATATCCATTTTAACATTAGGATTACTTACATAGATACATTTTTTCTTCAAGATGTATGTAATTTTCAATAATTTTCTTTAACAAATATTTGTCACCCTTACACAAAATTTAGTGACATAATTTACTTATTTCATATTATAACTCATATGAAATACCAATTTTCATTTTATTTGTTATATAATTATGTGTTGGTGAAACTATTTTAAAATCATGTCCTAAAATGAATAATAAAAGACATTTTGGATTTTTCCTCAATCTCACTATGGAATGAAATGTTTAATTACTCATATTTATTAGCATCATTTCTTTGTTGTGTATAGTAAAAATATATTTTTTGAATTCTATCCACAATAAATTTAATTAATATATAGTGATTCGTTAATATATTTTTTACTGACCTCAACTGAGGAATTTTTTAACTTCTAACCAAGAAGATTCTTTACTTCAGTTTAATATTCGATAAAACTATTGATTGAATATTGGAATGATTAATAATTTATCTCTAGTTTCTACCTAATATAGTTTTTATATATCTTTTTTTAAACAATTCTATAATATTTTTGAAATTATCATCTTGAATATTGAACGTATTATTGGTCATTATACCTTATAAAAAACATGTGAAATACCAAAGTGTTTTAATAAAAATGTGTATAAACACCCTTCTTGGTATATCCTTGACATTTTATTCTTGTATTCTTTTATTGAGTATTATATTTCTACATTCGTGTATTATTTGAGTTAAATTTGTTATATTCATCTTTAATTTATAATATAGGGTACCTTTATTAAATTATAATTAAACTAATATTCAAGTATGGTATACCATGATAATTTTATTTTCAAGATTAAAATAAAATATCACCATACATAACCTCTATACCGAGATACTTTCTTTTGTAACACATAATTCATCATAATAGTATTCAAATACGATAATATTTCCACTAGGAAATTAAATTTTATGATATTCTCTAACTAACACAGCACTCATGATCCATTAGAAAAATAAATATCCACTTGAACACTTAGAAATTGTACATTACTTATTCATTATTATATTTAGATAATAATTTTGAATAAATAATTGTATGTAATAATCAAGAAGTGAATAAGAAATATTTCATGTGATGGTGAATATACAAGAAGTGTATGTTTTTTATTGATTCTTATTCAAACCATTCCAATTAATTATGAAGTAACCTTTCTTACCACATATGAATAAAAAACCTCTAGTTTAATTATGTACATATATATCTTTTTTTATTTAAAGGATGAAACAAAATTACCATTATCAATGTAATATTCATTAGAATATTCATCATGACTCTCTCCCTTTTAACCAAAATAACTAAATATTTATCACTGTTTTTGTTATTATCAACTTCGTGAACCATATCCAAAATATATTTAATTGATTTATCCATAATATTCATTTTAAAATTTATAAAAAAAACTTGAGAAACATGATTATTAAGATTCAAGTGTGAATGTTTGGATAGATCATTACTTGGCCTAAATATTAACTCTAGGAATCAATCATTTTACTCTATCATCTTGACTACATTAAGTCCATATTGGATTCTATTTTTTTCTAATATATCTATAGTTTATTAATAATCTCAAAATTTTCTTTATTCACTTTCTCTTTATAAATGTATTGGATATGAGGAAACAATTTTAAACCATCCATTCCCCCATGTTTATTTCACAACTCACTAGGAATTTATGAAAAAATTATGATTTAGGCATCAATTTCAACATATATTAGTCTTTTGTATGTTTCTTTCTCACTCTATCCTTCTTCATGATGTCAGTCATCAGATATTTGAAACTCCAACACAAAAAAATCACTTTATTGTCATAATACCACGCATAAGATCCTATACCACTCATGGATGTTTTTTTCAATGAGGACATGATAAATTTACATGATTGATTCCTAGGTTTTTTGTGGTATTACATACCATATTTAAATAAAATAAAACATTATAATATTAATAATTTTATCTTTATTACCCATAAACTGAAAAATATGGAATTATTAATCTGAATTTATCTCATTATTTTAATCAAATACCAACAAACATCATCCATTAAATTCAAAATAATCATCCATAAGAATATTCTAGTGGAAAGGGATTCTAAAAACCTCTCTTATTTATATAAGTTATGGGTACACTACTACTTAGAGAGTTTTAAAGGTAAATTTTGGCGGGTCAGCCACATTAACTCATGGATCCTTGATCTATTGAGTGGAGTGTCATATTCTATAAATTATTTACATGGATATAGTCAAAACATTACCTCTAAAATGTATCCATGATATGTAAGAATGATTAATTTATAAAAATTGTTATAATTTCAAACCAAAACTCTAATTAGAACTCCCTAATATAATGAGGCACACTCAACTGAGGCTAAAAATCAACCCAAACTTTTGTTTCATTGTAATTTTCTTGATGGGAGGTTTTTATGGATTAATATTAATTTAATGTATTTTATCATCCTTTAATTCAAAAATGAAATTAGATTTTATTTATCATTCTTATTAATTTAACTATGTGATCACATTAACAAAATTAAACCTATATAAAAAGAAATAATTCATTTTAAATTCCTTCATTTTTATCCAATCATGATTTTTTACTATACTATGTTATCATACACCATTCATGCATGTAAATAATAAATAATTAACAATAAATGATAAAAATAAATAAATAAACACTTGATCATTAGTTGTATGTTACTATTTGTGTTGCCTCAGAACTTTTATCTTCTAAACTGACAAACATAAGGTACTCAAGTGTGAAACTAGTAAACCAAATGTTTTTTAAGATATTATTTCCAAAAAAATATTTCTTCATAATCGATAATTTATGAAACAAATCCCCAAACCCTGACCTTTCACCTTCTGACTGAAATTTCTAATGAGACAATCATAGAAAAAACTCAATGTAGAAACATGAAATGAGTTAATGTGAGTAAAAAAAGGAACAAAAAATATTATGATGTTCAGAAAAATTCCTAATCCAATAGAAATTCATCTTTTACTATAAGAGTAAACAAAATATTACTGTAATTTCCCGGTTCTGGAAGACACCCAAAGGTGCCCCATGCCCGGTTGGTCACATGGCCTCAAGCGCATTTCCCCGAACGTCGGAGGCTTCCGACTAGAAGTGAGGGACTTGGGTGTGATAGTGGGGAAACGATGCCCTCATTAGGAGAATAACAATGTGGAAGTAAATCAAATAGCAATAGTGGAAGTATTAATAATACCATAAAATAGTAAACAGAGGAAGATTGAAGCAATAAACAACTTGAGAACATATATATAATGATTCATAATACATAGGTCTAAGAAAATAGCCAAACAAGACATAATACTGGAATTCTGTACTAAACCAAAGGGAAAAAGAAAAATAGATAACTCCTCAGCATCGAAAGCCATAGCATGGTCTCATGCTCCCCATCTCCACAGTAAATCACGTACCAGAAGTAGAAGGGTGCATGCCCTTATCTATAATTGATGCAATATAATTTGTTTGGGCCCAAAGTCATGACCCAAATTGGGTGTGAGACTAAAACCCAGTAGGAAACCATCCAAAGATATGTGCCTAACAGTCAGTGAATATATATGGAAGGTAATAGTAAACAACAATAATAAACAAGGAAGTACTCAGGAGTAACAATACACAGTTCATGAAATCAATATCACGTAGCATGTAAACAGCTAATCAAATCAGGTAACCCTTTGGGCAGTACTAACAACCTAACCCCTCTGGTTCAACCAAGAAATACAATTAATTATCTAAGGATGGCGGTAACCCTATGGGATGTACTCATAGCCTAACCCCTCATGTACAACCAATCAAGTACAAGCAACCCTATTGGAAGTATACACAGTCTAACCCCTCTGGTTATGCTTAAGCATAGACTCTCTGGGGAAGCACTTGTCGTCAATTACTCATATAGTCTCATATCAGAAATTAAAGGTGCTCTAAGGAAGCACTTACGTCACATTCCCCCGATGGCCCACGTCGAGGAACTAAAGACAATCTGAGGAAGAATTTATTCCAATTCCCCCTATGGTCTCACATTATTTCAGAAAAAACATACACTCTAGAGAAGCCCTCAATGTCCATTCCCTATATGGTCCACTACACCAGGTTCTCACATCCCTGTGTAAGTCAAAAAGTATAGAAAATCATATTGGCCAAAGTAAACCTCAAGAACTACTTGGCTAACAGTCTACAACATTACAACATGTCAGAAAAACAAGATATAACTCCATCCTACAACACTATTCATGGGGAACAGGAACTCTACTCAAGAATACAAGCATAACAGGAAAATATCTTGGCTAAAATAGAAAAAACGTAATTCATCATTCAAGGGTATTATGAACAATTGCACATAATACTCAATGAATTTCAACGGAAAGTCACAAACCACCTACCACAGTGTTGGGAGATCGATATAAGTGAACCTCAAAACTCGATTCACCCAAGAACACCATAGATCTAAAAAAACATATAAATTGTTCAACCGAAGATAAATCTTGAAAGAGGAAGAATCAAGAAACTGTGCTATAGAAGAAGGAAGAGCTTACTGAGGAGATCCTAGAACAATCAATGACGGTTGAATCAGAGATCAGATGCTCGATGGGGGGCTTGGAGAAGGATCACAACCGTATGAGTTCTCTCGGACGAACCAGACCTAGAGGAAGAGCATTATGTCTTTCAAATGTGACCCTGATACGTTTAATGAAAAAACAAAGTACATGGAGTGTACTTTAAAAGAACATGACGTGTAATTTCAATTTCTATGCCCCACTTTAGGCGGCCTCTAGATCAACCACCATGGCCGTGTGTAGGGCCGTTACACGGCCAGCACCTGACTACCCACAGTAACAGAGTACACGATGTGTACTCATAATGTACATGATGTGTACTTCAAGAGTTTCTAGAAAACACTATTTTTCTGAAAAACACTAGAAAAAGGAAGTCCTACCCGAAAATAAGATGCGCGTTCTTACAAACTTCCCCTCTTAAAGAAATTATTCCTCGAATTTCCCTTGCAAGGTGTGGAATATGAATCCTCAAACAGCTCCAACCCCTATGACCGTACATCGGCCTTCCTCCCCCAAGTCTCATCCTATACTCGCCCGTCCTACCATAGAACTCGTTCCAGAGGCACAGACCAACCACATAGAACCTTTGTACTTCGGTCAACACCACAGATATGATTCTCCTGGAATGATGTATCCACTTCCATCTCAACCTCATTGGGTTGGAAAACATGAGACAAGTCTGAGAAGTAGCGTCGAAGCTGAGAAACATGGAAGACATCGTGCATATCCCGTTACCTCGGAGGTAACTTCAACTGATAGGAAACCAGCCTTACTCTCTTAAATACCTCAAACGACCCAACTTACCATCGCGAAATCTTACCCTGCCTCCTAATCCTCTTGTGTCCCAAACTCAGTGATACCTGTAAAAAAACCTGATCTCCGACCTTGATCTCTAGTGGTCGTCTCCATCGATTAGCATAACACTTCTATCAAGACCTTTTAATATCCATCCTATTCCGAATCAACTTTATCTTCTCTTTGGTATCCGGGAAAAGATGAGGTCCCAACATAGTTTCCTCTCTTATCTCCATTAACATAAGGGTGATCGTCATGGCCTACCATACAAAGCCTCATAAGGTTCCATCTGAATAGTGTCATGAAAACTATTATTATAGAAAAACTCCACAAGAGGTATATATTTCTCCCAAGAAACATCAAAATCCAGAATGCATGATTGGAGTATGTCCTCAAGCACCTGAATTGTATGCTCGGACTGACCATCTATCTGGGGATGGTATGTTGTACTCAAAAGGACCAATTTACTCAAAGCCTTATGAAGCCCCTTCCAAACTCGAGAAGTAAAACATGTGTCCCTATCTGAAATAATGAAGTGTCTAACCCCATGAATATGTACGATCTTTTAGATATACAAATGTACCAGTGCATCAACACTGATGGTCTCCTTGATCGGAAAGAAGTGAGACACCTTTGTGAGTCTGTCAATGAAAACCCACACAACATAATTCCCTCGAGGTGACCTCAGATAAATGGTCATGAAATCCATCGCAAAATCATTCCACTTCCACTATGGAATGGGTAACTGTTGTAAAATACATGTTGGTCACTGATGCTACACCTTCACTTGACGACTGGTGGAACACCTCATGACAAAACCAGCAACATCTCTCTTCATACCTGGACAACAATACTGATGATTTATGTCACGATACATCTTGGTGATGCCAGGATTAACTTCCCAAACTTAGGAATTAAATTCCCACATCATCTCCTCACGCATGTCTATTAACACCCATACACACCCACGAAAACACAAGATCTCATCCTCACCTATGGTCTATCCAAGAATAGGGCCTTCTCATGACCTTCATTCCTGTAGGACTAGGATTTCAAAATATGATAGATACCTCATTCTCACTCGATCAAGAAGAGTAGAGGTAACAGCTACAGAAGATAGAAACATCTTCCCCTGTCTGTCGTGCACCTCCAAATGCATCATAGAGAACAGATCCATAAGTTCCCACTCACTACTGGACTCTTGAACTTCATGTATCTGAGTCCTCCTGCTCAACGCATCATCCACTACGTTGCCTTTCCAAGGTGTGTAGGCAAGCTCAAAGTCAAAAGACTGAAGGTACTCCACCCATCTTAACTGTCTCAAATTCAAGTCACGCTGAGTGAAAATATACCTGAGACTTTTGTGGATGGTGAAAACCACAAAATTCTCTCCCAACAGATAACTTCTCCAATAGCGTAAAGCATGAACAAAAGTTGAAAATTTTAGATCATGTGTTGGGTAGTTCCTCTCATGTGGCCTCAACTACTGAGACCCGTACGCAATGACTCCTTCTCCCTATATAAGTACAGATCCTAGCCCGATACCTGATGCATCATAGTAAACAATATAGATCAGGCCCTATTATGGAAATACTAGTGTCGGTGCTAACGCCAACCTCCCCTTCAGCTCTAGAAAGGATGACTCACAAGAATATGACCATAAGAACTTGGAACCCTTCTAAGTCAGGCCTATCAGTGGCGTTTATAAGCGTGAAAAGTCATGTATGAAATGTCTGTAGTAACCATCAAGCCCCAGAAAGCTCCATACATCAAAGAAGTTATTCCATTGTTCCCAGGAAACTACTGCACTCACATTCTCTAGGTCTATTGACACTCCTGTCTCTGAGATAAGCTGACCCAAGAAGTGAATTTGTCCATCCAAAAGTGGTATTGTGAGATCATAGCATATAACTAATTCTATCTATGTGTACTCAAGATGATCTCAAGATGTGTGGCATGGTCGTGTCGAGTGTGAGAGTACACTAGGATATCATCCACGAAGACAACCACGAAAGAATCCAAATATGGATGGAACACTGAGTTCATCAATGAAATGAAGACTAAAGGTTCGTTCGTGAGACCGAACGGCATAACCACATACTCGTACATACCATATCTACTTTGGAAGGATATAAGAGGTATTTAATATTCTCTAACACGCAATTGATGGTAACTGAATCTCAACTCAATCTTTGAGAACACCCGAGATCTACACAGCTATTTAAAGATATCATCAATACTTGGTAAAGGATGTTGGTTCTTGACCATAAACTGGATTAACATCCAATAATACACACAAGTCTGAAGGTAATGTCAGCCTTCTTCGAAAAAAGGAGAGGCAAACCCTATGTTGAAGTTCTGGGTCGGATGAAACCCTTTGCCTACAACTCCTCCAACTACTTCTTGAGGTCCTGTAACTCTGGTGTAGACATCCTATAAGGAGGAATGAATACTTGTGCCTCTCCTAGAACAATTTCAATTGAAAATTATACCTCTTAATCTAGAGGCAAACTTGAAAATTCCTCAAGAAAAACATCCCTGAAATGATTCACCACCGGAGGAATGTTTATATGTGAAGTCCCCAAGTCATCCAAAAATAGAATAGAAATCTGGGATGTAACTCCTCCCAATACATGATGCTCTGGTCCCGCTCTGCTTGCTCGGACATCCCATTCTCCCTTATGAAGAAGTGATCCACCCTCTAGTGATGTGAAAATCACCCTACAACGATAGAAATCGAAAACTTCATGGAAGGGAACTAACCAGCCCATTCTGAAATTGAAATCATAGAATGTTATCTCTATGAAATTGAGGTCCCACATGAAGTGACACCCATTAAAGTCGATAGGGAACTCATTGTACTTTCATACACAAGCCGATCTAGTCCCCAACAGAGTGTCTAACATAAAGATATCAGTATAAGAAAAGATATAGAGCCCAAGGATCTCTGTAACAGCAATAGATATAATGATATGGGAAGAGCATATATAGAAAATAGTAGAAGAAAAAACTGAGTCAACTAAGATCATACCTCGAACAGTAGAGGGTCCAAGATCCTTCTCCTGCTGGGTCTGCTCTACTGAAAAATTTTAGCCTGTACCACGACCCTGTGACCCTGCCTGACCACTCTTAGCTGATGCACCATGTTTTCACTGCATGCCTGGAGACTAAAAACCACGACAACAACCTCCACCTCGGCCTCAACGGCTAAAAGTACTTTAGTTCCCATACTGGTGAGAAACTGGTGGCGCTGCTCCTAAACAATGAGTCATAGAGGAACCCCTGTCATCAGCTGTTGGTGAGAAGATCTAACAGAAGTGCTGAAGACGCCCCTTCTTGCCACAAGATCGTCACTCCACTGGGTCTCTTGAGAAATGTGGCCTCATATTCCCTCTTCTTCCACACTGGTAGCACACCACCTGGGTACCAAAAGAAGTCTCTCGCCACCTAGGATCTCCACGCGTAGAATCCCTATAGCACTTACTGCTGTCAGTAGGAGGGATACTAACTCCATATGTTGAGCCTCTATGGCTCACAACTCCAGAATCCCTTAGATTATGCTCTGTGATCAGTGCCTGGTTGACTATAGAAGTTATCGAAGTCAACCTGAAGATGTTCACGTGAGATCAGATGTCGTGCCTGAGACCATCCTAAAAATTCCTTTCCATAAATAACTCAACACCTCCTGGAATAGGCGTGAAGCACTGTAGCTCAGTAAAGCGAGATGAGTACTCCCAAATAGAAAGAGTACACTACTCCAGACTCATGAAATCTCGAGCTCGATAAGTCCTCAAGGTCTCTGGATAGAAATAATCATAGAAGATACATTGGAACTGTTACCATGAAATAACCTACTGATGTCCCACCCTTGAGGACACATCCCAACATCTCTTGGCCGAATACCAAATCATATACGTAGAAAGATTCACCTGCCTCTCTGGAGGTGTCTCCAGATGATCAAAGATAGGGAGCCTAGCTTCTAACCATGACTCTATAGCCTGTGGTCCTCCATCCCCTACGAAAGTGGGAGGATGATGCTGCGGAAAGACCCGCGTAAAATATTCCATAGACGAAAAGGTTGTGGTACTCCGCAGATGCTCTGAATGAACCTTATGAAGCCCTCTAGGAAGTGTGTGTCAACACCTGTGTACGTAATGATGGACGGTGCCATGACTGGCACAACTGGAGGATCTTCTAGTAGTCCCTGATCAGCCATATCAGACATCTAATCACTATCCTATAACTGTAATACAACCAGAGGACGTTTCCGTGGCATGTCACTACAAGGTCAAGCACACTCATTAGATCATGATTAACAGGGAGTGAAAACATAGAATTAAAAGAAGGGAATAGGAGAAAGAAAACATTTACGTTTTACAAAACATGACTACACGACGTGTAAAATGCCTACTCTATGTGTCCCCTTAATCCTTCACTTGGGCGTGTACTTCTACCACAAATAGTCATGTAACACCTCCAAACACACGATGTGTTGTCCTAAAACATGGCATGTACTTGAATTCTCTTCCCTTTCCTGAGTTATTCTACATGGCTAAGCGACACGGTTCCCTTAGAGCAAGACTACATGACATGTTCTTTCCTAACATGGCGTGTAATACACAAGCTTCCCCGACCCGTGTTGTTAGTGACACTGCTGGGAACATGGATCACTCTACGTAGAGTGTTCTAGGTGGACACGACATGTACATGAAGGATTTATCTGACCTGTGTTTTTCATTTCATGGCAGGATACTCGGGTTACACTACACGACATGTTCCACATGGACACAACGTGTATTTGAAAAGGCTCAACTGACCCGTCATTGTTAGTTACACGTCTGGTGATATGGTCATACAACACAGCGTGTACATCCGGTACACGGTGTGTTCTATCAAGGATTTCCCAACCCTTTGTCTTTGTCGAAATAGTCTAAGACATGGTTAGAGACTACACGTCGTGTACAAATAGTACACGACATATACTAAATAAAAAATTTTCCTTCCCAAACAAAAGGACACACGACATTTTTTCATAACTACATGTCATGTATTCTGGGATTTCCAGACAGTAAGCCTTAAGAACTACTCTGAATCCCATAAAACACTGAAAACAAACATTAATGTGCCAAATTAGGATCCGCAAGGGCCCATATTCCCCGAAAATAAAAGAATGGAATCATATACATGTCATAAACAAGGAAAACAAGTCAATGATCCACCAAATTTCGATTCATGAGGGCCCATAACACATTAAGAACCTAAGTTTGACGTTCATTAAAAAAAGACCTTACACAAAGAAAATACCCATCCAAAATAGGTATTCTATCAAGTCATCTATCAAAAAAACATGCATATCTATCACAACATCTATCACAACAACATGCAATCACTAATGAACCCTAAACGACATGGAAAGAAAGCATGAAATGTGATTTCTAGCATTTTCCTATATGATGCATGAGATGGAATACCCTCATATCATCAGGTTTCAACTAAAATAGAACCTTGATATCATCAAAAATAACAACAAAAAACTTGTGAGTCACCCAACACTAAAATCAATTCATCTGTAAAATTGCAAAACAGAAAAATTTCAATAATCGAGGTAAATTAGTATTTCCCTGTACATGGGTTAGCTACTCTCTGGAACAATTTATTCCTAATTAACTATTCGGTCCTATACCTTGATATAGGATCCAAAAAGTATGTCATGACTAAACTAATACCCTCTATTACCAATTTGTAATGTCCCAGTTTTGGAAGATGCCTAGTAGAACCCCATACCCAGTTGGTCACATGGCCTTAAGTGCATTTCCCCAAACGCTAGAGGCTGCCGTCATGCAGCGAGGGCCTTGGGTGTGATAGTGGGGAAACTATGCCCTCACTGGAAGAGTAACACAACGGAAGTAAATCAAATAGAAATAGAGGCAACAGTAATAATACTATACAACAGAAAACCATGGCAGTCTAAATCAATAAACCACTAGAGAACATATATATAATTATACATATGTCTTGGAAAACATCCAAACAAGTCACAATTCTATAATACAATACTAAACCAATTTTCAAAAGAAAAACAGATAAATACTCAGCATCCCAAGCCATATATTGGTCCCATGCTTCCCATCTCTATAATAAATCAAGTACCTGAAGTAGAAGGGCACTTGACCTTATCTATATCTACAACAATGAAATCTGTTTGGGCACAAAAGGATGACCCAAACAGGGTGTGAGACTAAATCATAGAAGGAAAGCACCCAATGATCTGTTCCTAACAGTCCGTGAATATATATGGAAGGAAAGAGTAAATAACAGTAATAAACAAGGAAGTAATCAGAAGTAACAATCCATAGTTCAATAAATCAATATCACATGACATGTAAATAGATAATCAAAGCAGGAAACCCTCTAAGCAGTACTAATAACGTAACCCATCTGATTTAACCATATAATAAAGGAAAACAGCTAAGCAGCATAGTAACCCTCTGGGAATTACTCATAGCCTAACCCCTCTTTTCCAACAAAACAAGTACAAGAAACCCTCTGGGATGTACACACAGTCCAACCCCTCTGGTTCAGCTTAATCATAGAATCTCTGATTAAGCACTCACCGTAAATTCCTCCTATAGTCTCGTATCGGTAACTAAAGGCGCTCTGAGGAAGCACTTACATCACACTCCCCCTGTGGCCCGCCTCGAGGAACTTCAGACACTCTGATGAAGCACTTACATCAATTCCCCTTATGGTCTATCATCGTAACAGTAAAAACAGACACTCTGGAGAGTCCCTCAACGTCTATTCTCCCTATGGTCTACTACACCAGGTTCTCACGGCCCTGTTTAAATCAAAAAGTACAGAAAAGTGTATTGGCCAAAGTAAACCTCAAGAACTACTTAGCTAATAGTCTACAACATTACATCTTGTCAGAAAAACGTGATATCACTCCATCCTACAACACTAGGCATGGGGAATAGGTAGTATCCTAACAGACAATGCTAGACCAAACAGTCATGAACAGTACAATAATTGGAAAACAAATCCATAGCATTGCAATTAACCCTATTCATAGACAATTGACCTCTACTCAAGCATACAAGCATAACAGACAAATATCAGGGCTAAAACAGTAAATACACAATACCTCGTTCAACGGTATTGGGCACAATTGCACATAATACCCAAAGACATTAAACAGAAAGGCAAAAACCACCTACCTCACTGTTGGGAGATCATCATAATTGAACCTCAAGCCTCGATTCTCCCAATAACACTGTATATCTACAAAAACATCTAAAACATTCAACCTAAGATTAATCTTGAAAGATGAAGAATCATGAAACGAATATCTAGAAGAAGGAAGAGCTTACCGATTTGATCCCAACACAATTGACGACAATCGAATCGGAGATCAGATGCCCTATTGGGGGCTCAGAGAAGGATCGCGGCTGAATGAGTTCTCTTGGATGAACCTGACCTAGAAGAAGAGAATTATGTCTATCAGACGTGAACCCTATGCATTTAATGGAAAAAATAAAGTACATGGTTTGTACTTTATAAGTACACGATGCATGCTTTCCCTTACCGGGACCTGCTTTAGGCGGCTTCCAGATCACCCCACACGGTCGTTACACTACTAGCACTCGACTACCTGCAGTAACCGAGTACACGGTGTGTACTCATAAAGTACATGACATACACTTCAAAAATTTCCAGAAAAACCCATTTCTCTCAAAACACTTGGAAAAGTAAATCCTACATTAAAAGAAGATTCAGGTTCTTAAAATTAAAATGTATGATCAACACTAAATAAAAAGATGATAGAAAATTGTGCTCATGTAAATCACCCTATATCACATTACAGTACAAAGGACCCAAATAAAAACATATATAGTAGCCATAATCTGGTTTCTTCATATAAATTTATGTCACAAAATCTCTATGAAGGAACACTGTATTGACATCCTATTTTTTATGAAACAATCCTTCCATGGACACAAGGTTAAGAAACATTTGAATAATCATTTGTTTCGAAACATAAGATAAAATCTCACTTTAAATCCACCCATTATGATTGTTGATCCCCTTAAAATCCAGTCATTCCTTGTACCAAACTCTACCATTTACTCCCTCCTTTATACAATAAATTAATTAGTCTATAGTTCCCTCTTACCGTACAATATATGTGTTATATCCCATGTATTGATAACATTCAATGAATCTAATTATTTCATCATTTCTAACTCCTAATGAAATTATTAACTAAAACATCTCACCTTATTATTGATTTCATGTTCCCCATCCTTTGTGAGAGATAGAAAGAAAATTTGAGAATCAAACCTATGCACTGGCAAGCTGACATTGGTTGACATCTAAACTTTTGAGGTTCAACTCCTTTAAGAAATATTCCTTCTGAAACTCAACCTTGAGCTTGGTTATCCTTACACATTTTGGTACATTAGAACATTATAATTAAAAAACATGATTAGTTTCTGCAATTTCGAATTTTGAGTGTACCTATCAGACTCCGTATTTCATTATCCTTAAACAATCCGCCATCACATGACCTCTACTAATCTCATCCATGGCCTTCTCTACTAGTTCTTTATTTCCAAGAACATCTTCTTCTAGGTTTTTATCCTTCCATATAATCCCCACATTAAAGAGGATGTTTTGAACATTGATTTACTTCAAATAACTATTATCGTAGAGATTTAAATCAATGTTTTCATCACTATAACTTATCAGGAAACATGTTCAACACTTATCACCAAAATTATCTATATCCTTGGAATTGACATGGTTATATGTGATACCTTTGAAAACACCCAGGTAATAAAATGACACCTTTTGGTGAAACCAATGTTCCTCAAGAAGCAGTTATTCAAAAGTTTCAAATGGAATCTTATTCATGAGATGAGCGTCATGGTTAACCACTTAGGCCAAATGTTACTTTGGGAAACCAAAACATAAGCTCATGATATTGGATATATCATTGAGTTTCTATATCATCTCTTATATAACTCTATTCTAAAAAGGTTTTCTAGGAACCATCTTCTCTATCTAGATTCCATTTAACCAGCAGAAAATTATGAATTCTCTTCAATAATACTCACCTCCATCATCAAACTGAAGTCACCAAAACAACATTATAATGTCAACATCCATTATATCTCTCATCTGATGAGTGTATAGAAGACCTCATACTTGTGTTTGAGTAAAATACCAACACACTCTATGAGAAATCATCAGCGATGTTCAGATAAAAATGTGTTCCTTCATGAGAACGAATGAGTTATTTTTCCTGTACATCCATGTAAACCATATTTTTGAATATATTTCATAGGTGTCCTTTCTTTTTAATGAATTGAACAATACACTGATTTCTATGGATTAAAGTACCACATGTTTTTTTAACTCATATGGTTGTGTTTCTGAAATATTATATCAACAAAGTTCCTCAAAAAATTCTCATAGATGATACCAGATGGTCATGGCACAACTTTTCTATTCTCTTAGGCTTTAATATAACATAAATGATACCTTGTAGAACCCTAGTAAGGTATAAATTTTTGTCTTTCACACTATGGTCCACCACCATGGAACCTTGGGTTTTCATCGACGCATTATAAAAAACAGTGTAGAGAACCCTATATCATCAGGCTAACAAATGAAAATTAGGTTCGTTTTTAGTTATGCTATATTCCAGATTCCATTAAAATACAACATAAATTCAACAATTGTTTGAATTATCACATCTACTTTTCCAATAACATCATACACCTCTCTCTCCATAAGGTAATCATTTCCATGTCTTTTAGACGCATAATTTCACATGTATACAATTTCAAATGTAAAATTAAATTAAGCTAAAAATTCATGGAACCATAAACCCATTTTATTCATCACACATAGAACCAAAATACCACACTCACATTCAGATGAAATGTTTTTGGATGATAAAAAATAATATATTCTATAGTGTACATTCCAATATTGTTAATCTTTCTATATGTGTCCCTTTGGTCCACAGTTCCAACATACAGTGTAATCAGGACTAGATATATTTTAAAAGTTATTATCACTTCTATTTTATCCTATTTTCTTTAGAATCCTTCAGTTAGAGCATCCTCTATATTCTGAAAAATGAAAAACATCTAGAATTATATGTTAACATATTGTTATAGATAACTTCATTCATGATTTGATCATGTATCTATATAATGACCATGTAATTAATTATATTTGAATTAATCACAATTATCATCATTTTATCCCATGATTTCAGAAGTGATGAAAATAGTATCAAGGCATGAACACCTTCTGTAAACATCCCTCTAACTAACTCTACCTAACTCTGGATCATATTGAATCCATCAGTATGGTCAAGCACAATCATACTTTCTAAAAACCTCATGTAGAACTGTCAGTGCAACATTAACACTTTTTTCATAGTGGAAGGCTTCCCATATATTTTCATAGAATTATCCATCAATATTATAGTTTTATTCCTTTAATAGATGTTGTAGTCAATATTTTAGGCCACCAGCATCTAGAAGACTCCTAGTGCCTTCCTATCAGGAATTTCACATTCTATATTTTTCATTACATTCGAATTATTCCTAACCAATGGAGGATTTAGACACTTTTAAAACAAATACCCATTGATAGAGCACTGTCGTGGGCTCCCTAAAATGATTAATGTGATTTTGGGGTACTTAGGTGCAGCAGAGTGGCTGACCAAAGTCATCTCTCAAAGGAGGAAGTGAATTTAACAACTTATTGAAGGCATTCTAAAAATAAAATAAAAGAGAATAAAAGAACAACACTAATTTAAAGGATTGTGTTTTTTTATAGTTTATGAATCTGGAAGAAGTTTGCTGGATGAAGATTGAATATTTTTTTTGTTTTTAGTTTTGAAATGAATTTCGATTAAAATGACACAACAAGAAGATGTTTTTTTAGAAATCTATTTTAAAAGGCGTAATCGATCTAACTCTACCTCTTCATTCACTTATTAATCATTATAATTTAAATCAATATACACATAATTATGATCCCCAAATTTTTTATCCCTCGAACCCTACGAGAGTTAACTTAACCACAAAGATGAAATTACTAAAACCCTAGCCTAGCTTCGGAACTCGGAATCACAACACCCTACTTTGATTGTTGTTCTAAGGATAGATTATGGTCAGTGGTTAATTAGAGCACATATCCATTCTGGAAATGAGGATGAATTTTGTTTAGGTATTGTATTTGAACTCTACAAATTTACCCCTTGTGGTCTTGTATTACCGATTAAGATTACGCTCTCACAATTTACACAAAATCCCGACCTCATGTGTTTTTGTGTTAATTGTTCAATTTCTTGCTTAGTTTCATGTAATTTAAAAACACAATTCATGGATCATATTATGTGAATTACAATAGCTCATTTATTTAAAATAATTAAATGAAGAGGGTAGAAGATAGATCGATTACTAAAAGACTACTCTTCCATGGGTGGCATAATCATCGTAGAAGCGTTTTGCATGTGCAAAGGTTTATAATGGGTATAACCCAATAACGCTTCTACTCAAGAATTCCAGACCAAAGAGGAAAATTAAGAGAAGAAGAAATTTAAACAAAACAGAAGACAAGAGAATAAATAAAATAAGAACAAATAAGTTTATTACACAAACAAAATCATTACAACATGAAGGAGGAGAAGAAGGCTTCGTCAAAGGGATCCTTGTTTCAAGAGCTACCCTTATTGAAATGGTTGGAGAATTTGAGTGGATCCACTTCTGTTCTGCCCTAAAATTCCCAAAGCACGTCCCAACCCCCTCCAAATGAGAAAAAATCCAATTTATAGAGGGGAGGGGAGGAGAGGTTACAAGTGGTTTCAAGTGTGAATGTGGAAATTCGGCCAAATATTTTATTCCCACTTGCACCGCCCATTTGACCTCCAAAAATCTTGAATTGACCGGCCTTCCAGAAGGATTATTTGTATCAAATGATGTCCCCGAGCTTTCTTCAAAATGTGGGCTCAATCCAAGCCCTGATGAAGAATACATGGCCCAAATACAGAACCCATGTCTATTCTTCCGAGTCCAGCCCACTATTGGATTAATGGCACCTTTACTCCATCCAAATGCACTCTTTAGCTCTAGGGTCCTGAATGAAAGTTGTATAACATTAAGTTAGGAATACTTTACAAAATTTCAAATTCAAATAATAAATATAAAAATATTTATCTTCGAAATACTACAGTGCACTATTAAGGGTAAAACTTGATTTTTCACCAAATTTTCAAATGAATGATCAAATCCAAAATATTTTATAAATAAAAATATTTAACACAATGTGAGGAAATTATTTAATTTATTATCAATAAAATATTCAACAAAATAGTGTTTTATCAACTCCCCAACACTTACCCTTTTTCACTCCTGAGAAAAATCTCATATCAAGTAAACATCAATATCAAATCAAAACCAATTTTAAAACACATATCTTTGAGATCAAACAATTACAAACAAAGAAACAAAAGCTATCATGACTCATAAAAAACCATTATTTCAAGTTCTTAATTTATTTAATTCAATATATTTCCACTTTATTTATCCACCCTTGCACAAAACACTTACCTCGCTTGAATTTTATCTCATCACTCAAATATCAATTTTTTTTGCAATGTCTTTCTCATCCAAACTCATACAAGGGTCACCATAGGCTTTATAGATTCTTACATCACCACCCGATGTGAGTCAAGGAAATATGTTTATCATGAGGAATTTTCAGGGTTGTTCTGTGGCTTCCGGTTGGTAGGATTTATATGTGTAAAATTCTGAGGCTGAATGAGGAGGGGTTGACTCTTTTTGAAGCAAAATTGCATTAATCTAATTTTCACTTAAATATGGTCTTCTCCTCAATCCCCATAGTATCAATTCAGCTCCATCATCATGAAAAGTCATGAAAGGTTTACACCATTCATCATTTCTGTATAAAAAATTTCAATCTTCTCAAACATGATTTTCTTGAAAGCTCCAGATGGGCACAACTTTCCACCTCAATTAGAAGCTCCAGAAAAGGCACAGCTTCACTTGTCATGAAAGCTCCAAAAAAGGAACAACAGTCAATATAATTAATTTCTTCAGTAGAAAAAACATCTCTTAAGAATTTAATTTTCCACCCAAAGTATCACAGAATGTGGTGGCACAACACAAGACAGATTCCCCCCCACACTTTAGCTCAACTAGATTATGCAATTTCACTTCAAGAGTTGGTTGGATAGGGAAAATTGGCTTGTAATGTGGCTATCCTAACAGGCTGTGCAAGGCTTATAAGGGATAAAGGGATTAAATATTCTGGTAGTCCATTATAAAAAAGGATTCTTTGAAATAGGGGATTTAATACCAAACAAATGCCTCAATCATTTAAACATAAGTACCTCAAACCCTCATGTTTTGACAGGAATAGATCGAATTCTGGTTAAATCAAGAATGGTTTGGTTCTTTCATGAATTGAGGTGAATGTAAAGAATATGAAAATAATGGTTCATAAGCCTCATAAAAATGTGATTTCAAATATAAAGACAGTGAGATGTGGCATGGGATTCAAAATTCAGTGTACTTTTCATGAAATTACTAAATATTTGAACTTGAAACAAAGTCATTTTCAGCATTCATTTATGCTCAGTTAAAGGGATAAATTGTTTCACTCATTGATATGCATTTCAAAATTGTGATGAGAATCATTTCAGCTCAAGAATTTCAAAAACACAAAGAAAATTGAAAAAAATAAACACACAAAATTTGAAAAAAAGGCACAATTTTTTTTGTTTTTTTAAGGAAAACAATTTAAATTACTAATCTAAAAGGTTCCATCCCCCACACTTAAAATATTGCATTGTCCTAAATGTTAATTTCATGATATGATATATGAACATGAAATGCAGAATTTTTAAATAGGAAAAATAATATAAAAGTGAAAGGGTTAGGAATAGCCTGATGTGATCAAGTGATGATGGGGTCATGCAGTGTGATAAAATCCACTACATCAGTAGGAAGTCCCTCAATGTATCTCTTCAAACATTTCCCATTGAATGTAAAGCTCCTTCCAGTGTCCTCTTGTGTGATCTGCACTGCACCATAAGGAAAAACATTAGATACAATATAAGGACTTAACCATCTAGAACACAACTTACCAGGCATCAGCTTGAGTCGTGAACTATAGAGAAGAACTTTCTCTCCAACATGAAACTCCCTTTGTTGGATCATTTTGTCATGAGCTGATTTTGATCTTTCCTTGTAGAGCCTTGAGTTCTCATATGATGACAGTTGAATCTCCTCAAGCTCTTGAATTTTCTAATTCTTTTTAATTCCAGCTTGGGCCAAATCCATGTTGCAATTTTTTATAGCCCAATATGCCCGATGCTCGACTTCCACTAGGAGATGAAAGGATTTCCCAAAAACAATCATAAATGGGGACATACCAATGGGTGTCTTGTATGCTGTCATATAAGCCCACAATGCATCATCCAAGCTCTTTCTCCAATCCTTCCTATTTGGCTGCACGGTTTTCTCTAATATTTTTTTCAGCTCACGATTTGAAACCTCATCCTGGCCATTTGTTTGGGGGTGGTATGGTGTTGATGTTTTGTGTGTCACCCCATACTTTAGAAGGAGGGAAGAAAAATTCTTATTGAAAAAGTGTGTCCCTTGGTCATTGATGATGGCCTTTGGTACTCCAAACCTGCAAAAAAACTGTGCTTTGACAAAGTCCACAACAACATGAGAATCGTCAGTCCTAGTGGCCTTGGCCTCCGCCCATTTACTCACATAACTAACAGAAACCAAAATATACAAAAATCCAAATGAATTAAGAAAAGGAACCATAAAATCAATTCCCCATAAATCAGAAATCTCACAGAATAGTATGGGTTTTTGGGGAATCTCATGCCTCCTAGAAATATTCCCATTGTGTTGGAAATGAGAGCATGACTTACAAAACACATAGGCATCATGGAACATGCTAGGACAATATAATCCAGAGTCCAAAACCTTCCTAGCTGTCGGTTGGGGTCCAAAGTGTCCACCACAAGAAAGTTTATGACAGAAATGAAAAACAGACTCAAACTCATGATCAGGAACACACCTCCTAATGATTTGGTACTACACATGCGCAAGAGGTAAGGATCATCCCACACATAAAACCTAGACTCACTTTTTAATTTTTGGACTTGATGTTTCTTTAAATTTCCAGGTATTTTAGAGGAAACAATGTAGTTAACTAAATATGCATACAGAGGATGCGTACCTGAGATGGAATAAAGATGCTCATCAGGGAAAGTGTCCCGAAGTGGTACCTGGTACAAGGTGTCATCATCTAGTGTGTGAGTCAGTATACTCATGTGGTCTGCCACCAAATTCTCTGAACCCTTCTTATAATTTATCTCAATATCAAATTCTTGAAGAAGGAGCATCCATCGAATCAGCCAGGGCTTTGCATCTGGCTTCTTTAGGAGGTACCTCAAAGCTGCATGGTCAGAAAAAAAAACTACTTTAGAGCCCAATATATATGAACGAAATTTATCTAAAGAAAATATTACTGCAAGAAACTCCTTTTCTGTGGTAGTGTAGTTTTATTGGGCTGAATCCAGTGTCCTCGATGCATAGGTGATCACATGTGAATGTCCCTCCACCCTCTTAGATAAGACAACTCCAACCGTGATGTTGGAGGCGTCACACATAAGCTCAAAAGGAAGGTCCCACCGCGGGGGCTGTATGATTGGTGGAGTGGTAAGACACTTCTTCAGCTCATAAAATGATACCCTGCATGAATCATCAAAATTGAAGTCAATATCTTTTTGAAGCAATTGTGATATGGGTAGAGCGATCTTACTAAAATCTCTGATGAAGCGTCGATAAAATCCAGCATGTCCAAGGAATGATCGAACATCACACACACATGTAGGATATGGGAGGGATGAAATAATGTCTACCTTAGATTTATCAACTTCAATGCAATGTTGTGAGACTATATGACCTAAGATAATTTCCTTTTCGACCATGAAATGACATTTTTTAAAATTTAAGACTAGATTCTTATAAATACAACGATGCAACACATCACCCAAACTAGAGAGACATTCATCAAATGAGGACCCATAAACTGTAAAATCATCCATAAATACCTCCATGTAGGTCTCAATGAAATCTGAGAAAATAATCACCATGCATCTCTGGAAGGTACCTAGGGCATTGCAAAGTCCAAATGGCATCCTTCGGTAAGCAAAGGTACCGAATGGGAAAGTGAAGTCGTCTTCTCCTGGTCCTCTGCTGCAATGGGAACCTGAAAATAGCTAGAAAATCCATCCAAGAAACAATAGTGTGTCTTCCCAGCTAGTCTCTCAAGAATCTAATCAATAAATGGGAGGGGGAAACGGTCTTTGCGAGTGGAATGATTTAGTTTCATATAATCAATACACACACACAAACTGTTTTGTACCCTCATTGGAACTAATTCATCTTTCTCATTTTTAACAACAGTAACACCAGTTTTCTTAGGTACAACCTGGGCAGGGCTAACCCATTATGACACAGAAATAGGGTAAATTATATCTGCCTTGAGAAATTTTAAAATCTATTTTTTAACAACCTCTAGAAGGGTTGGATTGCGTCTCCTTTGTGGTTTCCTCACCGGTTTAGCCCCATCCTTCAAGAGAATCCTATGCATGAAAATGGATGGGCTAATACCTGATATGTCTTCCAATGTCCAACCAATTTCCCTAATGTTATCTCTCAAAAGATTCAAAAGTTTTTCTTCATGTTCAAAAGAGAGATTGTTTGCAGTGATAACAGGTAATCTATCACCACTTAGCAGGTATGCATATTTAAGATTTGGGGGCAATGGCTTGAGTTCCAGTGTACGGGGGTGATGTATAGATGGAGAAATTGATGCAACAGACATATCTGCACAATGAACATCAGTATCAGAATAAAAATCATCACAATTAGAAAATAATGCATCAAATCCATCAGCGTACTCAACATCCATGTCATAATTAGAGTTCACATGATCAATATCAGAATATGATTCCATTTGAAAATCAAATCTTAGAGAGTCTTGTTCCTTAGAAACGGGTTTGGAAGTACTCTTAGACATCAAACTAGAACCAATACTCATAATCTCCTTAAGGATAGGACAATCCAATTCCATGGTGTTTTTACTTGGTGGTTCAAAATGGAAGATAACAAAAGCAGAATGGTCCTCTGAGGGGTACTTCCTGGATTCCATGACATTAAATACCACAACTTCATCTCAAAACTCCATGAAAAGTGTACCCTCATTGACATTTATGATAGTTTTTGCAGTTTTGAGGAAGGGACTACCTAAGATAATGGGGTCATGAGAACTTACCTGATCATCCTCCATGTTAAGCACGTAGAAATCTGCTGGAAAGATCATGTCTTATACCAGGACAAGAACATCCTCATGAACTCCCGCTGGATATGTTGTTGCTCTATTTTCCAACTGCACCATTACTCTTGTTGGCTTCAACTCACCAACCTATAAAGAAGAGAATACAGAGTGAGTCATCACATTTATTGAATCTCCTCAATCACAAAGAGCATCAGAGAAGTGCAACTCTCCTATGGTACATGGGATGGTGAATGTCCCGGGATCCTTGCACTTTGTTGGAATTGCTAGAGTTGGTGTAATGAGTGATGAGACATTCCTTCCAAGGAAGATCCTCTCATTTACCTTGAGCCCTCTTCAATTGGTACAAAGTTATTTTATGAATTTGTCATACCTTGGAATTTTCTTAATGGATTCAAGTAGAGGAATGTTGATCTCCACACGCTTGAATGTATCCAAAACCTCCTTTTGCATTGCTTTTTCAGCCATCTTCTTGGTTTGAACAACCCTGTTGGGAAAAGGATGGGGTTTAGAAGGAACATCATCAATCTTTTTCTTACCATTATCTTTCTCCTTGGATTTCTCATCAGTTGGTTTGGAATGCGGCTTCTCTGGAGTTGAGGTGAATCCCAGTGGAATGGTAGGTACATATGTATTGTTCATTTTCTTCCCACTTCTCAATGTGATGGAACTGACATTCCCCTTTGGATTTGGAGTGGGTTGGGAAGGTAGATTTCTATAATTTTTACTCACAAGATCATGGAGGGTGGTGGCAATCTGGATCATTTCAGTCTTCAACTCCCTCAACTCCGAACTTTGACTCTTCAGCTCATTGTTTTTATTAAGAACAATTTGCTTCAAAAGATCATCAGTATTAGAATCTAACTTTGGTGGAGGATTCCATTGTTTCAGACTTGTTGATGTTTGAGCTTCAAATCTCTTTTGGGGTTGTTGGAAACCCTATTGGTAAGGTGGAGGCTGCTGGAAGTTTGGTAGAAAAGGGGGCCTTTGTTGTTCTCCAGAGCCAGACCTCATGTACGATTGATCTTTCCACCCTTGGTTGTATGTTGGAGCAAATGAATCAAACTTATTTTGGGGATATGGTCATTGTCGCTGCTGAAATGGTCTCCCTGGGAATACTGCTGCGCAATCCTCGGTCTCTTGTAGTTGTGGGAAACAGTCAGTTGGGTGGCTTGTCTCAGTGCAAATGCCACAAGGCCTTGAAGGAGGGGGTAGAGATGTCTTTTGTGCCAAAGCAATTTGCCTTACAATAGTTGTCAATTCTTCTAACTTGGTATCAATCAAATGACTCTCAAGAGAAGAATGACTTACCTGATGTACTCCCCTGATATGTGGTGTACCTCGATCAATAAATTGTTGGGAGTTTTGGGCCATCTTGTCAATCAATGCACATGTGGCTAGAGGTGTCTTGTCCACCAATGCTCCTCCAGCTGCAACATCCACCATGCTCTTCTCCATGGGTGTGAGTCCTTCATAGAAGTATTGGATGAGGAGTTTCTCACTGATTTGGTGATGTGGATAGCTTGCGCACAACTTCTTGAATCTCTCCCAATACTCATACATTGACTCCCGTTGTGCTTGCTTGATCCCCGAGATCTCCTTATGAATTGAAGTTGTCATTGATGCTGGAAAAAATCTCTACAGAAAAAGACGTTTCAAATCATTCCAACAAGTTACATCTTCGGGTTGTAAATAATACATCCAATCTTTCGCAGCTCCATCAAGTGAGAATGGTAATGCCCTTAATTTGATTTGGTCTTCAGATACATTTCATGGTTTCAAGTTTGAGAAAACCACATTAAATTATCTCAAATTTTTATTGGGATCCTCACTAGAGAGGCCATGAAACTTTGGATGTAAGTAAATTAACCCAGATTTTAGTTCAAAGTCCTATTCGAGATTTGGGTATGCAATACAATTTGGTTGATAGTTAATATCAGGTGCAGCCAATTCTCGAATGGTTCTGTTAAGTTAATTTCCATTATTTTCAGCCATTGGATCTTCTTTTATGTTTCAATTTTAATAACTTCAAATTCCAATGTTTCTAGAAGAGAGGAATTCACCAACTGGTTGAATATTGAAACTTCCTGTAGACTGAGAGTGTCTGATTGATGCCCTAAGGCTGCGTTCAATCTCAGGGTCAATATCTAAGAGATATTCAGGATTAGTTCATGTCATCAATAAAGGAAAGATGGAAAGAAATAAATTGGACCATAGTAAAATAAAAATTATATGTT
Source organism: Viscum album (assembly GCA_963277665.1). Lineage (NCBI taxonomy): Eukaryota > Viridiplantae > Streptophyta > Magnoliopsida > Santalales > Viscaceae > Viscum > Viscum album. The sequence continues at coordinate 365,005,757 of OY728167.1, read as the reverse complement.
TGAGTTGATGGTTCAAAAAGAAGTAGAAGGAAATAAAAGAAGAAGGAAAATAATCAGAATGGGTAAAGACGAAAGAAAGAAGAGAGGAAGAGAATAAAATGTAAAAAAAATAAACACCTCTAATTGGTTGAAATAATTACTTGCCTCCCTGTCAATGGTTCCAATTTGATAGAGCACTGTCGTGGGTGCCCTCAAATGATTAATCTGATTTTGGGGTACTTAGGTGCAGTAGAGTGGCTGACCAAGGTCGTCTCTCAAAGGAGAAAGTGAATTTAACAACTTATTAAAGGTATTCTAAAAATAAAATAAAAGAGAATAAAATAAAAAAACTAATTTAAAAGATTGCGGTTTTTTTATAGTTTATTAATCTAGAAGAAGTTTTCTGGAAGAAGATTGTATATTTTTTTTGTTTTTAGTTTTGAAATGAATTTCGATTAAAATGGCACAACAAGAAGATATTTTTTTTAGAAATCTATTTTAAAAGGCATAATCGATCTAACTATACATCTTTATTCACTTATTAATCATTATAATTTAAATAAATATACACTTAATTATGATCCCCTAATTTTTTATCCCTCGAACCCTACGAGATGTAACTTAACCACAAAGATGAAATTACTTAAACCCTAGGCTAGCTTCAGAACATGCAATCGCAACACCCTACTTTGATTGTTGTTATAAGGATAGCTTATGGTCAGTGGTTAATTAGAGAACATATCTATTCTGGAAATGAGGATGAATTGTGTTTAGGGATTATATTTTAACTCTACAAATTTATCCCATGTGGTCTTATATTACCGATTAAGATTACGCTCTCACAATTTACAAAAAATCTCGACCTCGCGTGTTTTTGTGTTAATTGTTCAATTTATTTCTTAGTTTTTTGTAATTTAAAAACACAATTCATGGATCATATTATGTGAATTATAGTATCTCATTTATTCAAAATAATTAAATGAATATGATAGAAGATAGATCGATTACTAAAAGACTACTCTTCCATGGGTGCCGTAATCATCGTAGAAGCGTTTTGCATGTGCAAAGGATTATAATGGGTATAACACAATAACACTTATACTCAAGAATTACAGACCAAATAGGAAGATTATGAGAAGAATAAATTTAAATAAAACATAAGAAAAGAGAAGAAATAAAATAGGAACAATGATGTTTATTACACAAACAAAATCATTACAACATGAAGGAGGAGAAGACGGCTTCGTCGAAGGGATCCTTACTTCAAGAGCTACCCTTATTGAAATGGTTGGATAATTGGAGTGGATCCACTTTTCCTCTGACCTAAACTTCCCAAAGCACGTCCCAAACCCCTCAAAATGAGAAAAAAACCAATTTATAGAGGGTAGGGGAGGAGAGGTTACAAGTGGTTTCAATTGTGAATGTGGAAATTCGGACAAATATTTTATTCCTACTTACACCGCCCATTTGACCTCCAAAACGCGTGAATTCACCGGCATTCCAGAAGGATGATTTGTGCCAAATCATGTCCCCGAGCTTTCTCCAAAAGTTGGGCGCAATCCAAGCCTTGATGAAGAATATATGGCCCACATACCAAACCCATGTCTATTCTGCTGAGTCCAGCCCACCATTGGATCAATGGCCCATTTACACCATCCAAATGCACTATTTATCTCTAGTGTCCCGAACGAAAGTTGTAGAAAAGTAAGTTAGGAACACTTTTACAAACTTTCAAATTCCAATAATAAATATAGAAATATTTATCTTCGAAATACTACAATGCAGTATTAAGGGTAATACTTGAATTTTCACCAAATTTTCATATGAATGATCAAATCCCAAATATTTTATAAATAAACATATTTAACACAATTTGAGGAAATTATTTTATTTATTATCAATAAAATATTGAACAAAATAGTGTTTTATCACCGATATTGAAGAATTTTCCAAAATTAAAATTCTTAACCATCAAACTTATATAGCCTCAACATGAAATCTTCTAATGACATGCATATAAGATAGAAAATAACCACTAAATTATGAATAGGGTAATGGAAAAGTATATCATGATTTCTTTAGATTTTTTTTCTATGAATCCCTTCAAAACTTCAAACCCAACTTCGATACCATTTTCTACATTGGAATCTGTATCTTTTGAATTTTCAAACCTCTATAACTCATGTTTGTAATTATTACATATGAATTTCTATAAGTTATTGGTTCTAGTAGAATATGCCTCTGTAATGAGGAATCCACACGTCACTACCACACAATGTGATATAGAACCTTAAAACTAAATTTTTAAAGAGAACCTCACAGTAGAAATTAAATGAAGAAACATAAAATGAATGAATGTATAGAAAATGTGAATGAACTAAAGGGATTATATGGTTTGAAGAAAGTCTTAATACAATGGAAACAAAAGCCTTTACTAGATTAGTAAATAAGATATTATAATAGAGGATAAAAAATAAAGAATAATCTAATAGAATCTTAAAGCTGAGTAAATCACATTATCACACATTATAATAAAATGACCCCCAATCTGGACATATATAGTAGTTATCTTATAGTTTTCCCAATTCCATAAACAATTATTCTTCCTAGAGAGAAAGGATCATGGATCTGATCTTATGGAACATAAACTCACTCAATTAATGTAATCATTTCCTCAACTAGATCACCTGGTGAATAGTGCATTCATGCCATATTTTGAATCATGTCCTTTAGATATGATGATTACAACTTTTTAGACATTCACAACTACCATTGTTTTTATGTTTTTTACTTCTAGTTCTGAGAACTACTATATCTTCCTTTGATTGATTGAAAAAACCTAAAAATTTACACACTACAGATGAAATCAATGCTACAATGAAAAATGGATTCTCAAAAAAATTCAAATAGTTGAGTGTGTAATGGAATAACCCCCTAAGGAAACTTCTTATATTAACAATATAAATTTATTTACAGTGTTCTTTTCATCCCATGTATTTTACACATTTGGATTTAGATGAGATATTATCTTGAATTATATAATCATGACCATCTCCATTCTTTATGATGTATACCCACATGAAGGTGAGGGGGAATTTTAGATATGAGAATAAATTTCATAACTTAAATATTGACACACAGACTTCTATACAATTAATGGATGGATGGATGATTCACCGATCATCATATAATAATATTTAATAATTATTTATTAAAAAATGTCAATTATTGTAGTTATTAAAATTAAATATTATTAAAACCCACATATACAGTTAAATAATATATCATTATCAATAGACATTCATCAAAATTTCATATAATAATTAAATAAGATAAAATATATGTGATATAATTTTAAATGCACTAAAGTATAATTAATATATTTTTAATTCTTTATCATGATGTCTCATGTATCCCAAAATAATTTATTAAATTCCCTATAAATTAAAATAAATTTAATAATTTTTTGAATTTTTTTTCAAGGACATGTGGACCTTATAGGTGGCCCTAAAAGATAAACAAGGAATTGGGGAGGAACTATTTGGTTAGTCAGGTAAGGGAGGACCTAGTTCCGCCCATCCTTGGTTCGGTCAACAAATGTAGATCTGCGAGGTGTACAAAATATTAAATAAAATAAAATAAAATAAAATCTCCAAAATCCAGTTGACCTCCCATGAGGAATTGTTAATTCTCATAGTGAATCAAGTTTATAAATTTATATTACTCTTCCATAAAACTAAAACTAATAAGGCTTATCATTGTTCAAGTATGAGATTAAATCCACAGGGAATAGTACGCTGCATGAAAAAACCTAATCCAGCAGTAAAGATGAACAAATTAATTAAAAAAGAAATCTACTACTAAAAATGATAATTATGAATGATAAGAACAATAAGTTTTTATAAATCCAGATACATGATATATTGAAGCACAAAAAGACGTAATGGGTAGTGATATCATTTTCGGGATTGGATGAAAATAATACAATGCTTATACATTTACTTCTTAATTACAAAACACATTTTTAATACGGTCATGTACATTGATATATTTATAAATTAGGCAAGAAAAAAACCGTATTGAAACATAACACTTAAACCCCACAAGCATTATGAATGAATATATGAACTAGATAATGTTGTAACACCCATACCCATAACACCCATATAAGATAAAGGGCTACAAGGGCTCAATCACACCTTCCCTATACCAAAGGACACCAACTAGTGATGATGACATGATCCATACAATTGGGAGACAATGCCCTTGAATCGGATTCAAATAATAGAAAAAAATAACCAAAATATCAATAACATAATAAATAAAAAAATTATAGTAAACTTCTCATGTAGAATTCATACAAACGTACCACCATAAAATCATGAAATTCATCACCAATTGGGCCAATAACATATAAATAATACAATTGATCCTACTTACATCTCTTGGAAACACTACACATATAGTTTCCTGATACCCTTGAACTACTCTAACCCAATCTATCACATGACTAGTACTCAAACCTATACGACAGATATAAGGTATACAGACACAATGGGTTTCCAATTTATGGTGTTATAAGTATAACTCATTAGTGTCCCACCATATACCCTTATTATACAACATTATATTCATGTAGGCATGAGTGAAAATAAATATTTAATCCATGATCATCAGACGCCATGTACAGACCGTACAACCACTCCTTGTCCATAAGGTAAACATGTACTAACCTGACCACCATGAGACTTGATTATAACTACTTCAATATCATTTTATAATCTCATCACCACCTTGCCTCATGCCATTAAACACATAACTCATCCCATACCCGAAGACTCATAGTAGGCATCATCCAAGACCTTAACCCACAAAATCAGTCGTCATGAAACCTAGTGATACCTATTTCAATTCCATGCAGTTATCTCATCATTACATGACCTCATGTGATTAAACTCATAACACACCCTATACATAAAGAAATAATTTAGGCATCATGCATGACCTAATCTATCCACTCAATTGAACTAGGTACGATCCTATGTCAAATACCAATACATTACCTTATCACTTATCATAGGTTCCTTTTTCAATGCATCACACTATGAAACAAACCATCCAACTCACTTGAGGATGTAAACTATAAAAAACCAATCCTACTCAATGTAAGGTCCATTACCCTGACACAATCCTACATAATGAAATATATTCTTCATGGACATGTGGATTTAATCTCACTCATGGTGGGTATGGACATCATGGTTTCTCTCCCCCATCTCATTTTTCACCAATCAACAGCATGCGAACATTTATAAAACAAAAAATAGGGCCCATAGACCATAAAAAATCACACCAACTCATCACTCAGGTTCTACTCATTTGGACCTAGAACCTCATTATGAATCACATTTCATATCTCATGCTAGGGAGTCTACTAGGTCAATAGAACTATTGTGGTCTCTTCCCATCGATATAATCATTCTCCCATCACACATTGGTGAAAATACTATCCAAATTATCCTTTGACCCTGACATCATGACCCGAACCAACATCACCAAAACTTATCGACATTCCTCGTCCTATTAACCATGGACCATCACCCAGTATTCATCTCTAAGACCTTTGAAAAACGAATTCAATGCCCTCTATAGTTTTCCCAACCCACACCTGGGTCCCATATAATATATCTTAATAGGGATTCCCCAACTCATTCATCGGAGGAAATCCCTCTCCATCACAGCCTGTCTTGTCTTGAAGGACTCATCCAACTCAGAACACTCACTATACCTCAATCCACACTCATAAGAATATCATTCACTATACATGCGATGTATGGATGTCCCACCTAACAGTAATAGGATTAATAATTCCAAAATAACCAAAAAGAGACCTTGGAAACATTAAAAAACACATAGGGATGACCAGACATGTAACCCAACATGATAGGTCACTTGGTCGGAAGGGCGTATACAATCCCCATGAGCTGAAAACTGGTGCCTGAGTATTAAGCACAAACACTCGGGAACAATTTCACTATTGGATTTCAATATAAATAAGAAGTAGAAACAAATAAATAAACCAAACAGAAAATAAATAATAAATAATAATCCATAAAAGATATACATCTAAAATATAATATATCATAACAATATAAGAATAAGAAACCTAAGAAAAATTGGCTGACCCAATATCCTAGAAGAAATGATAAAGAAAACTCAACTACTCAGACATCAGCAATGGTGACCCCTAGTCATCCACCATATCCACTTTTCCATTAACTATCTATCCCAAAACTCAACGGATTCAATTAGAACTATGAACACGAAAGAGAAACATGAGTTCTTTATAGGCACCTAGGTTACTAGTGAATATATAGGGTGGGATATAAACATTCCTAGAATGATATATGAAGTGATTCCATATAATTCCCTTAAATTATATACTATATATAAATATTGTTTGAACATATGGTAGAAAATATGAATTTCATATGCATTATAAAATAAATATAATAACATTCCACACTCACCTTTATAAAACAACTACCCTTTCACATAAACTAACGATTGACAACTATTTTAGTAGACCCCATTTTAAAATATGTAAAGCATATGTTTATAATCATAGAAAATAAAAAAGTTACTTCTTATTCTTATTTACAAACAATATATCAAAATCTCATTTTCAGAAATAACCCCATTTGAAACCAATTTCATAAAACTCATTACATAAACTATCAAAAAATTCCTTATAAACCTTATTTTACAAACTATTTTAGAAATAATTTCTAAAGTACCAAAACACACATAAGGTGAAATACAATAACAAATTTTCACCAAGGAAATCAACAACACATCACAAATATTAATGCAACTAATCAATTGGTGTCATAAAATTGTGAAATAGGTGATACAAAAAAATATATAATGGGATACCTTGAGTCATTGTTATAAGGACCTAATAATAATGGGAAAATCCTAGGATTCAAGAACCTGTTCCAAAATAGAGACATGATCCCTAGGATGGCACTCAAGAACCTATCTATGTCGATAGTACTATCAACTTGTCAACCCATATAACCATCTCATGAGAACTCAATCTACTATGGGAACATAATGCATCAAATGAGAACTAATTATCTGTAGGTAGTGACCACCTTACAAGAGCATAATCAATACTAGGGGTGTACTTATCCATAACACTATATAAATTCCTAGGAATACCATGACAAGAAAAATTTAGGTGAGAAAATAAGAAATTGCTTAGATCTAATAGTAATAATTTGCAATAAACCACATATAAACTTTTACAAAATTACATATAACTTACCCTTTCAAATTAATTATTAAGCATCACATATAGATACATCAATATAAACCACTCTTGTAAGGGGTCATAACTCACAATGTCTTTCCAGTCATAACGTGGATCCAATGAGGGCCTCACTCATTTTAGAAATCAATTATTTAAAAAAGAGTTAAAACAATGTCATTTAAAATAGTATTTTTATGCTAATATATTTCATTAAATTTGAAATCATATTTCAAAAAATTCCTAGAAATCCATTTTTCAACCATCATTTTAAAACAAACATTTTTTATAATTTCCTCTTTAATTCATTTCAAACACAATTGAAACCGAATGGTCTCAATAAAATTCAAATATGATCCAAATCAATTTTTTTTTATAAAATTCCCTTTTAAAAAATAAAACATATAATTTAAAAATTAATCCAGTGCCAATCACCCTTTCAAAAGAAAAACCATTAAATAATTTAAAAATAACTACTCAAGAATTTTTATTGACTCTGGGCATGTGGAAAATTTCTTAAAAGTGTTGAAACCATTTATAAACCCTTTGAAAATAATGTTCATACCCACTATAGATATATCAAATAATTTTAATTCATAAGGAAGTAATTAAAAACATACAGAAAATTTATAATAAGAATTTAATAGAAATTATAAGGAAACTCATACCTATTATAAGAGGAAATGAAACTGAGCCATATCTTATTCGGTGGAGAATGAATAACCAAGAAATGAAGATTCCTCATGAACCACTAAACTCCCAAATCCGATTCAATGGAATCTTATCATACCATAATCCCAATTCAAATAGAGGTTAGGGTTTGTTGAAGAGTGAAAAATCAAAGGAAAGGGAAAATAGAAAGGAGGGGAACAAGAAAAGAGGAGAAAGAACATATTACAATTTGAAATCACATGGAATCAATGGTAATGATAACTTGATATCGAAGAATGGTATATGGATGATTCTCCTTCATGTGAAAACCAACACTAGTTTAATGATAGTGGAGAGTAGGGAATACAATCATAAAAATCATATGGCTAAAAAAAACCTCACTTTTAAATGAAAAATGGGAAGGCCACATGGTTTGGCTGCACTATTTAACCAAATATTTTTTAAAACCATGAACCTATCATGAATAGGAAAATGTTTAAGTGAAACAACCTCACATTGATTGGATACATTTTTTAAAAACCATGTGTTAACAATATAAAACTAAAATACCAAAAACTATATACCTTCCTCAGGTTTATCGCAAAGTTCCTATAACCATGTATAAGACATACAATAGTACCCATAGGAACAAAATGTTGTTCATGATTTATGTTTGGATTCACATGTTTTGGAACAAACTTTCTACTACCCATATAGAACAACCATTAACTGAAAAAATGAATAAAAAAACTCCTTCCAAAAAGCTCAATAAAACTATTAATTTCCAAATCATCCAAATAAAATAGAGTCTAAACTAATTCCTAATATAATAAATGATGTGGTATTTATCATTGGGTTACAAAACTATGTGAAAGGGTTGAAAATTTACCACATGCCTGGGATAAAATCTCTTGGTTAAACCAACCAAATTTAAACCGACACCTGCCAGTGCATAATATAAACTAGTTCCATGTCCATCTTAGTCACCATATTGACATACTCAAGGACATACCAAAACCAATTACATAATTCAAAACCCATGTATGGATCTTACCTAAATGTCCACACCACTAAAGCGGGTACAAGAGGCACAATGAACTATAAGGGGAAAACAACCCAAAGAAACCAACACTAAAGAATGATAAAACTAAAAATAAAATCATGAAGTGAATGATAAATAAAATCCACTTCAATAAAAAAATCCATTAACTCATAAAATCTTGAATCAAAAAATAAGCTATCACCTCAACACCCAAGAAGATAGATTCCCAATCAATTCATCAAACCAACTAAATCATACCAAGATTATCTTCCAAAATAAAACCAATAACTTAATTTTTATCACACCATCTAAATAGAAACAAAGCATTCCACTCCACATGGATTATAGAAAAGAGCCAATAAAAAAGAAATAACCAACCCTAGGTAAACATGCTACCTTTACAAAAGAAAATTTTGGAAAGAATACTTCAAATAAAGTGAAATTTGAACATTATTCGGTCATGATTCTTAACTCACGCCATATATTACCAAAATAAATCAAGGGAATAATTATAATAAATTTATTTTGAAGCATGATCCCTTGATAATGAGTCCCCAAAACATATTTTAAATTAAAATTAACATTTTAAAATAAATAAAATTTCCAACTTTCTTAATTCAAAACATTTACTAAATTCAGCTTTAAATTTCAAAAAACATCACCCATTTTAAAAAAATTAAAAAATATCTCACCACTTAATTTCAATTAAATGAAAATAATCACTTTTAAAATACTCACCAAGAGTATAAAAAATACCCTACTCTTAGACTATCAATTGGACTTTTTAAAATCCAAAACACTTTTTGGATTCCACTATAAATAACATATTTTCAAAATCATTCCATTTAAATAGATTATATTTCACAACCATTCGAAAAGTCTTATTTAAAACCTAACTAATTTCCCATAAAATCCTCCTTTTCAGACAAGGATTAATTTTAAAAATAATGACACTAAAAGGAGGCACACCACAGGTCAAAAAAAAAATAAAGTTCAATGTCATCAACATATCACCAAAACCACCTTCATTATTTTTCCATTTCCATAAAACACTCAAAAGGGGATAACAACCAAGGTATATAAATTAATAAATAAAATAGGATGTGTATCCTTTCATTAATTTTCAATATGTTATGATATTCCATTGGATATTCATGTGAAAACCTAAAACATCTCTTAGGTCAAGTGTTTGGTTGCCACCCGGTTTATCATGTTGTGAAATCTAACCTCACACCACATGTCCTATTTTCGTTTTCATCACCAAATATAATGATACCCCTATGGAAACTAACATAATGATTAATTAGGATAAAAATCACCATTTCATATCTCTATCCAAAAAATTGATGAAATACAATCCAAATCCATCTACCCATGCTAACTCAAGTGTCATCAAAAAATGTGGTGATCAATCAACCAGTCATGAAATACCTCTGAAGTTGCAATGAAAATCCTAACTCAATTATACAACAAAATAGTGAAAAAAATATGATATATTTCTAAGAACCTTAACCCCTACTATGAATCCTAGTCTTTGAAACCGTTTGTAGAGAACTGGTTTGAGCTAACCCAAAACATCACTAAATCAATCTATCATTGGAAAAAAAGGGAATTATTTATCTCCATGGTTTGAAAAATATTGGATTGGTTTAATGAAAATACAATTGGGAACTATTTCCCCCCATATATAAATATGAATCAGAAATAAAAAACAAACCAACAAAACATGTAATAATAAGTTAATATCTATACAAAATATATGGCCGGAGCAAAATATAGTTGATGATGGTATAAATAAACATCAAAATATAAATTGGTCGATAAAACATCTTATAAGGAAATATAATGGAATAATATTGAATATAAAATCACCATTGGGGACCCCTAATCACCAAACATATCCACTCATCCATCAATAATACAACCCTAATATCGATGCATGGAAACAGAACTAGGAATCTAAAAGAGAAATATAAAAGTTTCATAATCACATAGGAATCTCTACATAAACATGGTGTGAGATAAAATGCCTATTAGGATCTCACTATAGAGTCAGTTAAATTCACGTTATAATATAATTTATAAAATATTAGTTTGAACATTAACTTTAAAATAGGATTTTGACTTTCTTTATTTAATAAATCCTATAATATGGCACTCTAACCTTTCTAAAATAACCACCCTTACATATAAAATACTAACAGAGTGTTGATTTAGTTAAATTGTTTTTTAAAATAGGGAAAGAGTAAATTTATAATCATTCAAATAAAAAATTAATTTTCGTTCCAATTTATGAATGTTATTTAGAAATTTTATTTCCCTAAGAAACACATTTAAAACCTTTTTCATAAAACCCATTTTAGAATAAATCAAACTTTTCCATTTGAACCAGATTTTACAAACTATTTTAGAAATCAGCTTGAGAGTACCAAAACAGACTCATGGTGAAATAAAATTACAAATCAATACCTAGAATATTAACACATAAAAAATTATTATCTCAATCCTGCATAGGTTCCATGAAATTGAGAAAAAGGGGATACAAATAAATTGGGATACATTGAGTCATCTTAAAAAGTATCTAATCATCATTAGAATCATCCAAAGACACAAGTAACATGATTTGAATGGGAAACACGCTACAATAGTTTTAATAACCTATCAATCCTCGTAGTCCCATAAAAATAGTTAGGTCCCTATAACCATCTTAATAGACTCTGTGATACTAAGGGAAAATAATACACCCCCAGATCACTCATCATCCATTGGAAATGACTCCATAGTTAGAGAAAAACTCACTCTAGGTTTTTCACATATCAAAAACTCTACATAAATTCCTAGGACTTCTAGGAAAAGACAAATGGTGGGGAGAAAACAATTATCACATAGAAAAAATAATCTGCATTTTAAATAATAATCTTCTCACCTCCTATACCCTTCCCCAAAAAATCACCTTCCACGTTCATATATATGTATAAAAATAGATACATCAATATAAGCCACCCCCTCAAGGGTTCACAATTCACAACAACATTGCAATCACAAGGGGGTTCTAATTATGGTCTCAAATATTTATAAAATTAAATCCTTTAAAAATAGTTATAACATTTCCTTTAAAAATAAGTTTGGTAATAAAATCAATTTCACAAAATATGAGATCTCATTTCAAAAAATTCCTCAGAATCAATTTATCAAAATATATTTTTAAATTCATTTGGAAACTAACATTTCCTAAAATTTAATTTTTATCAAATATCAAACACCATTGAGGAACAATAGTCTCAAAAAAATAAAAATAAGTTCTAATTATATTATTTTTATAAATAATATCTTTAAAATATAAAAATCTCCAATAAAATTAAAACTTGTGTCAAACACACTTTCAAAACATCTATATTATTTCTAAAAAACAACTCTAGCATTTTAATGAGCACTAGGAATGCACAATGTCCAGGCCATGTTGTAAAACCATTTGTAAACCCATTGAAAATCATGTACATTCCCAATATGGAAATATCACACACATTTAATTCCTAAGGTGGTAATTAAAAACATATAATAAATTTATGGCACGTATAGTAAGGGAATTAGAATTAAATACAAACCTCATCCTACTGAAAATGAAACTGAACCATACCATCTTTGGAGGTGAATACACAATTGAGTATGGGGAATACCTAACAAAATTTTCTGAACCCAAATACCCTTTATTATAACAATCCATAACCATAATCCCAACCATCATAGTGGATAGAGTTTAATGAAGAGAGAGAAGTCTAAGGAAATTAAAATGGTAAGAGATGGGAAGAGAAAATGATGAGGAGGAGGTTGGTCTTACCATTCAAAACCTATAGGAATTTGATGAAAGAGATATTGATATTGAAGAAAGGAAGATGAAAGAATCTCCCCATTTTTCATCCCACCTAAAAAAACAATAGAGGAGTGTAGGGATGGAAAAAATGAGCGGGGAATTAAAATTTGGTAGACTACATAGTTTTCCAATATGTATTCCACCTTTGCAGATAGAACTGCCAAAGAAAAATAGACATGCATGGTATCTCCACATAGTTTCCAAAACATATGCATCCCTAAAAAACCAAACTATTAAAATCTATATACTTGTTGAACATTTTTCAATTAGTTTCCACTAACCATTAATAATCTGTTCACTAGTACCCATACTCATAAAACATCTCAAAAGGTTTATACTAGGATTCACATAATTTGGACCGAAACATGGAAAACCGATGGAAAATAACAAATAACAAAATAATAAGACACAAAAAACTCCTTTTGTAAGTGTAAACACACGTTTTTCCTTAATATATTCATAGAAACTAGTCACGAAATGAAATTTTTTTATATTTTAAAGTATCAATAATAAACTAACTAGAAACATGAATTGTCCCCAATTATGATAAGATAAGATAATATAATATAATTAAAGTAGTAGGTAGGTGTCTTATAAACTCACCTAGGCTACCTATATCTCATATCACACCCCGAAACCCACTCTAGGTCTCTTGCTAACTCAAACAAAATCCTCTTCCCTTTGTGATATAGTAATCATGAAATACTGACCCAACTAAGTTCCAAAGAGAACTTATTATGAGAATAGAAGGATGAACACCATCCTATATCTTTATCTAATGTTTTATAAATCATTATCCATTCTAGATAGTCTATTTAAATATATATATATAGTATGTAATCATTCATAAACCTGAATATGGATTTGAGTTAAAGGGACCACCTACCCTTGAAATAGAGTACCATCCACGCCAAGATAAAGTTTCCCTAGGCCAACCATGTCCATGAAATATCCAATTTCACACCACTACCTAGGCTCCTATATCATTTTCATATAACATAATTAAACAATTAAAACAATTTATAATTAATTATTCAATTTTGGTTAAATCGGAATAATCACTTAAAACACATTGTGCATCCTCTCTACATAGAAAACACTTATAACATTGTGTGATAAACATTTTTGGACCTCTTATAGTGACCACACAAAAAATATCCATCAAATGTGCATGGTTTCACCATGATTTGGTGAAATAATCATCAAAAACCTAACCCTAAGATCATCATAATCAACAAGCTTCAATTGAAACCAAAATGGAGTGAATGGAATGTAAGAACACACATGGAGCACAGATAGACCATAACTGAAACATCCCACCCAAATAGGGAATCCATGTGGAAGAGAGGATGGGGAGGAACTAGATGAATAGTCCTCCCTATGTTTCCCTTATTCCCTAAATAAAAAGGGGAATAATAGTAAACTATCAGTCTTCTCACACCAAATAAAAACTCAGTGGGGGTATTTCTTCGGTGTGGCCCTATAAACCTTTGCATAATCCCTTCACTCATAACCCGAGTGTGTTGTGGCCTCCATGGATGTGATGTAGCTATACTCTATGAGTCATGTAATACCTATATAACCCACTCCAGAGAGGATTCCCTCAGGTTTGTACTTGATTTCCCTCAAAAGGGCCACACTATATCACATCCCTTGGGTTGAGGCGTAACTAATCTCTAGAGGCAAGGTTCCAAACCTCAAGATCCTCTCTATCCTACAACATGGTCCCTAATAGTTACATCATGCCCCCGTGGGATCCTCATCTCATGGTGTAGGCTCTAGGTTATAAACTGGGGTTCAACATCATGAAACCACAATAGTGCAACCCTCACTATTTCATACAGGGATCCTTGTCCATGAGCCACCTAGACCATGATCCTCTACTCATCTGGGATCATAAACACCCATATGGGCCTCATTCGAAAAATAAAAACACTCCCTAAAATTTAAAAATTCTCAGATTCTAGATCCAAATCTCAATTCATGAAATGAAACCTTCTCCATAAAAAATTAGTCTTCCTCTAAAATGTAACAACCAGAAATTTTATGATGAGTTAAAATATCCACAATATTACTTTTCGTTTAACAAATACACATCATTTTTAATTAAACCACATCTCTGGACCTATCAAAATCATTAAAACACCAAGGAATCACTGCATTTCATTTCTGAATTCCAAAATCACTTCCACTACACAATTTCATACACCATTTGCACTATTAACTAAAAACTGATCCACTCACTCACCAAAAATATTGATAATGAGACAGTGCTCAACTAATGTTGGAATCTGACCCCCACCACAAGACACCTCTCATAATATACAATTATTGTCCATGATTGTCCACATTATAGGAATCACCTAACTAATTATCGTTTAGCATTCAAATGACATGATAAAAGTCATTTCCACCTTATCGCACCCAATTCAATGCAAAAACACTGGTCAGAACTCAGTTTGTCAAATTTATCTAAAATGGTCAAGTATGACTATAGATTCTTCATTAAACAACCTCACTTATTCTTGAGGAAATTAACCATGGAGGTATCACAAGATCATCCAACACCCACACTAAGGCATGATCCTGACTCTCGATGTAATTCCATGGTTGGATCATCACTAAACTCCCCAATCATCATGCTCACATCAGAAGCAATGGTTAACCATCAATCCAACTAATCCTTGAGTAACAAAAAATATATTTGAAGACCGATTCCAATTCACTGACCCCATCCAACACTAAATTTCAACCCTAGATATTTTATTTACTAATGGAATAGATAAAATTGGATTTTCCCACACACTAGATTCCTTGTGTTTCCTAAACTATTTCTCCAACCAATATCACCCCAACAACGGCTCATCCAACATGAGTGTTTATTTTACACGAATACTATGATTCACCCCACCAATGAAATATCATTATCATAAATTCACCCAAACAGCACCTGATCTCCATATTCCACACTCCATCCACTACAATATGTAATAATTGGACAAAGTCATCCCACTCATACTTGATTTCCCACATAAAAAACTAACCACCACCCATCCCTAGCCTACCAGGAATGAAATCCTTGATGTTCAAAAACCCACTTAGCATGTGGACCACACATTTTGATAGCCATTGGTATCCTCTCACACCACATGTCATCCCTTACACTTCTCTATAAGCACAATTCTCGATACAACAAACAACACACCTCCCTAAAAATTATTCATATTTTTTTAAGGACTGACTCTAATAAACTATATGAGGTTACCCTAATCCATTTATAATTCCACCTATTCACATAGAGGGACATCCCTTGATTCCCTCAACACCTCTAACTTACATTCCTGTGAGTGACACCCCAACGCACTACTACCGAAACACTTATCATGTTCGCCCAAAACCTAAAACATTCTCAATGAACCCACATATGAAACATTCACCAAACCACAACACAATAGATCACCACACATAACCAATTCTAATATATCCTTTCACACTAATAACATTACCTAAAAATCCACACTATGGATCAATTTTCGCATTGAGGCAATGTGATCCACTGAGAACCCTCTCACATGTTTTTTACACTATCCTCCTCTGTCACCCAAACCCATGGATTGATGATCCCATACAACCCAATCTCACATACCAACTCATCCTTATCTAAGTCATGTATCCATTAACATGGAATGAAATTCCAAACCCACTAACCATGCTCCTCATGAATTTCATAATCTCCCAAAAACTCAACGCATCTCTGTCATTCTAAGGATAACAAGACGGTCACCCAACCACATAGTCATTATTCAAAATCCATGAATGTTCACACCACACTCTCATTGTGTCACAAATAGTGCATCCAAAATTAATATGTTTTGTAATCCAACAGATAATTCCCCTGAAAACAAACCATGATACAAGAATAACTTGGTGTGTTTTATATCCAAAATCCAAAATAATTTACATGCATTTCCTCAAATTCTTGGTTTTGGTAAGTAGAATTCCACCAAGAATTTATATGGGAAACCACTATATAAGTTATTTTGAAATATTATGTAACTGAACCTTACCCTTAAGGAAACCCATTCACATCCTATGATGATTCCATAAGCATAAAATTCCAACACTAAACCCACCAGGGTTCAATTACAGTGGCATAAAATATATGCACTAACCACTAAGGATCTCTATACATACTTTTCACAAGGGACCATATAGTTGTATCTGGATAATTCCTCATTGTGATATCCACGTGAACTATCATCACAAAATATCACATGAGTGTAAATCATGGTCCAACTAATTATAATTTCACAAAAATTATATATATTAAACGTTTAATATGTTATTTTTCAATCATTGAATATATGGACACTCGTTAGAAAAATTAATCACACACAACACACATATGTCATGTGAGACCTATATGCTACGAATGGTGCATGTACATAGGATACTTTCAAATTAGACAACATCCAAAAACATTGATCAAAATCTCTGGTAAGTAGATCATATTGAATAAAAATCTCAACCAAAACAGAAAAACCCAAGGATAGTAATCTCATTCCCCAAAAAATAAGGACTTACCACTATAAAGCAGTTCATAGTACACTAGTCCAAGTTCCATCACAATCTCTGAGACATTCCTAAATCAAATGTCTATTATCTCCTCAAATAGTGATATAAAAAATTTCTAATACCACTTATAATACCCCAAATTAAAACAACCATCTGAGATAAATAGATATGTGGAATCAAGCTTGCCTCCCTGTATGACAAAGGATAATTACTAGTGGTGAGGGAATATTCAATTTATTAGGTGATTGTGACTTGGAATCAGAGACATAAAATACTTGAAAGATAACAAAACCATCTATCACATAATTAGCATATTTAAAATCAATAAATATAATGTTAAAATACATGTATCATATTGAAGTCATAGAGATCCATGATCATTCAAGCATGAAACTGATCACCCACTGGGCCAATCATATATATATATATATATTAAAAAAGGCTAAAAATATTTTCATTCTTACTTCCATCTCCAAGACATAGTGGAAACCAATTCTTCCAATACCCTCGATTTGCTCCATCCTGATCCAACACATGACATATGATTAAACGTATAAAACATACATAAGTTTTTCATGCGCATTGGGGTGCCTGTAGAGGGTGTAAAAAGTATATCTTAATATAGTCTCACAAAGTTCCCCTATTATATATCATCATGCGGGAGGGAAAATAAACCTGCTATGCATGTACATTGGTCATTGTGAGTTAATAAGGCCACCATGATAACCTATGTATCATATCATCATATGATAACTAGGACATCACGATTCCAGATAATAATTTATTTATCACCATACCAAAATCCATTATTCATCTCATCTCATTCCATCTAAGTCATAACATACCTCATACTTGAAGACATAGTGTAAGATTCATAAAAAATAACTGAACCCACTACTTGAAGGGATAACATATGATCCGACATCCCAATCCAATCCCACTACCTCATCACTCATGGTAGGATATATCACACAAACCATGTGTCCTAAAACGACCAATCCTGCTCACTTGGGTGATTCATTATTGTGACCGAATCCTAATCAAGAAAACTTTTGTTATCTCAACCCAATCCAACTTAATTAAAACGTCCTACTTCATGCACATAATGACTATGTCTCACCCGTGGTAGTCCATAATGTGAAATATCACACATGTTAGGGCCAGGACTCAAGATAAATCTCCCACATAATGTCTATTTCCCATCACAAGCACACACATATACAAGAAAAGAGATCACACAACCCATTACATGTCTCATCACCTAGGTGCTAGTCACTCAGACTAACCCCTCATCATGAAGCAAATATCATAATTCTTGTTAGGGAATTTATGTTATTCCTAGGCATGGGATCCACAAAAATGGTTCTTTGAGCTAATACATCAAATGACCTCGGGTGCACCTCCCCATGTACTTGAGACGATTAACAACCAACAAGGTTCTAATGAGATATATGGGAACACAAAAACCTATTTAATAGATTAAAAATAGAATAAATCATAATAAATATTAAAAAACAATAATCATCTATCATATACCTCATTTCCAAAATTGGTAAATACCCATAATCCAATAAAGTAAACATGTCGTGTCATGATACTCTAATGTTTCAAAAAAAAACTAAAATATTGACAATAATATTATCCCAAAAATGAGACTTGAACCATGTATGTTTCTCTCATCCATCCTTTATCCCATTTCAACCATCTAACACATGGAAATTGTTTAGGTTCCTTGTAACACCCCAATCTTCCACTGTACGTTTCCCTTCGAATAATGCAATAGCGTGTGTTGTACGCAACCTCGAGCTCTAACACACACCACAACTAATTAAACTAGCCGTTGTGAATAGTATTACCTAATTTTTGAAATTTTATAAATTTTATTTATCAAAATGGACTTCATTTTTTGATTCGGAATATTTAAATTAGCCTATGTTGAATTTTTGGTATTTTTCTGAGAACTTCTAAATTTTTATGAATAGTGAAAAATACTTAAAAACAACTTTTTTAATCAAAATAATTTATAGTGATAAATTATAATATTTAGTGGTTTTAAAGTATAATTAGAAAATATTTTTACCATTTTATCCAATGGTGGTCATTAGAATTAATTTAACATTGAAATTGGACATAAACAATTGCCAAACTTTTGATATAAATTGTTTCTTAAAAACACGCTATTTGTTGTAACAGCGGGAATTAATTATAAAATTAATTAATACAACTTATATGTTTGGAATTTTGTAAAATAGACATCATTTTTTAATTCGGAATATCAATTATAGCTTAGGGTAAAATTTTGGCCTTATTCTGAAAAACTTCAATTTTTGATGAATAGTGAAACCACTAAGTGGTTGTTAAAAACTGATTTTTCGTTAAAATGAAATATTACCACTTCTGTGATTTGATTTTCAAAAATCCGAAATACATGGTTGTCATTAAGAAGTAAAATGTGGTTCAATGAGATTAAAATAATTTTTTGGTGAATAGTAACTTTTAAGTTCTTAATCGCGATTAGAGGTAATTAGTGTAGTTTAAGGTACAAATAATGTTTTAATAATATGAGATGAGCATGACACTTGTCCTACTCATATTGGATGAGTCATGGCCGACCAAGACAACCCATGGGTCAACTTGGGGACCCCATGGAGCCACTTTAGTTGGAAAATGACATTAATATATATTTATTTAATGTTAAAATTAAATTGACACAAACATGAGTTATTTTTCTAAAATAGTTTTTAAGTGGGGTTACACAAGTCCAAATTTTGACTATAAATATTAATTATAAAGCTAAAACGATTTCCTACATCATAGTATTTTTTTTATAATTTTTAGACATTAAATAAATTAAATTATTTATGACATCATTATGATGCAGCGATGACCTCATTATTTAACGATTTAAATAAAATGAGAAGATAATGAAAAATCCAAGGCTTACACTTGTCCAAAGCCTATTGGATGAGAAGATTTAGAAACCTTATCACCTTATCCTTTAATTATATAAGTGTGGGACCTTTAGAATCCGAAAAGCATTGTGAAATAATGTAACATTTCAATCTTTCCAAAAGTGCCCCTCCTCTCCTCTTATAAAAGGCCCCCACCTCTACCACCTTATTCACACTTCCAAGCCTTTTGGTTCGGCCAACCCCTGCCCAAATACTCTCACAACTTCTCTCCCTTCATCCTAGAAGCTTTACTTTAGTCAGAAATCCATCCTAAGGATTCCTTTTGATCAAATCAAAAGGAAGAACCCGAAGAAGAGGTAACATTTTCATCACCCTCTTTCAAGTTTCTTTCTTCTTCCACTCCCTCTTTGTTTATTATTTCAATTCTAAAATTATAACTCCAGTATCTTCTATAGACATTGATGTTATTATAAATATGTAACAACCATATTCAGTATTCTACCCATCATTTGAATGACATGTCACCATACGTGCGTACGTACGGCTTACCGTCTCCACGTCGTGGTGTAATTGTTATTCAATATATTATTATTATTTAGATGGGTATAATAATGATATGTAATTCATGTAAATAATAAATATAACATGATAATGTTTCTGTATATATGATATACTATCAAATTATATATTATTTAAATATCAAAATAATGATATTGTCGCTCGTGCGTACGTACGGACTACCGTCTCCACGAACGTGATGAGATTCATTATCCGTCGTATCCATTCAAGTATAATTATCATTTGATGATTTAAAAATAATGTTTAAGGACATGATATCATTCTGGATATGAATAAGATACAAACTATCCATGAAAAACACGACTTACATAACAAAACATATAAAAGAAAACGAGTAAGTTAACACCTGAAACAACGATAAATCTAAGATATTGTTAACAAAACAATGTTAAAAAATCATATATGATATCATATGAATGTATATGATTCTTGTATAATTTAATAACAATTATTTCACCATTATACAGGAGGTTAACCTACCCCAACCAAGGAAAAGTAAAAGGTAAGGGTTTACTTCACAACCTCTTCATTATCCAAGGTTGTTTATACATAATTATCTACTGGGACCTCGTTATCATCCACATCCATGTTTCTTAAAAATGTCTTTCAAAACATTTTTACTATTAAATGGAAAATGGGTTAAAGTCATTTATACCCTTATACGTTTTTGAAAGGAATCTTACCGTCGTTTTCCAAACAATGTACTTTTCGACCTTTTTGACAAATTTAAGGTAAGAATGTTTTTTTTCACTTATACGGTGGGTGCGGCTATTTTCCGCCATTATAACTTCGTCGAAGCTTCCCTAACAAGCATATAAGAATATTTTCAAAGTAAATGTATTATTTTATAATTTTGGGACTTTTAAATGATTTCAAAAAGGAGAGATATTTCTCTCAAACATCTTTGATTTCATCCATGTCAACATCCTTTGATGGGTTATAAGTTTAATTGAAATTGATTTATGATACAAAACATCCATTGAACATTTTGTGAATTATTTGACTGTGGATGTGTTATTTTATACCATCCATAGTTTATGGAGAAATTGTTGACATTTCGTATGCTAGTTTTAATACGAATATTTATGTTATGTTTAAACCTATTCATATGAGGAATGTATTGGACTTAATATGTGACGGGTGGAGCCCGCTATAGCTCCTCGGTGCATCGGTAGGTCTCATGAGACAACTAGACGTTGAATTGGCCAAGGCCCTTTCCCAATTTGATTTATGGTTTTGGCCGAGGCCTTAATTATTTTAGACGTCTTGGCCGAGGTCGTGACAAAATGTTTCAGAAGGTCTGGCATTATACATTTCCTCATTATGAAAGCGGTTATTGATATTTCATGTGATTATTCATCTAGTAGAATATCCATGTGAGTAAGTAATGGCATTATTTTATTTTACTTTTGCCATATTATGCTGAAGTTCAAGTTCAATAAGGCTTTTGTTTTAGTTATACATTGCCTTAAATGCTTATGTTTTCTTATAAAAGCTTCCGCAATATTGTTATCCTTACTGAGCATCTGAGCTCACCCCTTTCAATGTTTATATATTTTCCAGGATGTGAAGAAGTGTATTATGACTGACTTGCAAGAATAGTCAGTGAAGATATGAGTGTAGACTATGAAGACCATGTTATTGTAGTTTGTTTAATTTTGATGTAATGAAAGACTTATGAATGTATCTAGTGTTTCCAAGTCTACTAAACTAATCGGTCTTTTGAGACTTGATCCTTTGTGATCATGCCAATGTTACGAAGTAATGCACCGACTCTGGGTAGCTGGGGTCGGGGCGTTATAGTTGGTATCAGAGGCAGTTTAGTACTAACCTTGGAAGCTAGATTTAGATAAACTCTGATTAGAGCACATATCCCGAAGATAGACTTTGAGGATTAGTATAGAAGAACTTCCTAAAATTTTGGTATTGTAGAGATGTTGTGAGTTTTCCGAGCAATACATCCCTGTCTGGATACGAGGAGGTAGAGGCGGCTCTGGCACAGATGTACCTAGGGGTAAAACCTGAAAACACCGCTTTGAGCTAGACTCGAACGGGAACTGGTGCACGACAACGGGCCTTGCTGCACTCTTGGTTACGACACTCCCGGGGGATATGCTTTGGATAATTCCCATTTTCTTTACAAACCACTATGAAGGGTTACGAGTATATACTTCCTCAAAGAAAACATTTTTATAATTATGGATTATATCCATAATTAGTTCAATTTATGTTAAGTTTTTCACAAGTATGTAATTATGTATTTTGATTCATGAACTAATCTAGTTTATGACATTATTTAGAAATGACGCCTAGTGGAAGGAATGGAAACCGTATCAATGCACGCACTCCGTGTAGGGATTGCCCTCCTGCTCAGGATAATTATGGTGGAGCTAGTGATACAACTGGTGCTGATCAGCTTCTCACCGTACTGGGACAACTCACGCAGGTTATGAATAACAACCTTACTCGTATGGAGCAACCTGATCCGCAACGTGGAGGATCAATGCTAGACCGTTTCATGAGGCAACAACCTCCAACCTTCAATGGGAGTACAAATCCTATAGTAGCTGAGCAATGGATAAATTCCTTAGAGAAAATATTCCATGCCTTGGGGAGTAGTGAAAGGGAGAATGTTGTCATGACAGTTTACCGCCTCACTGGAGATGCCAATCAATGGTGGTCACTAATTCAAAACACAAAGGAAGATGATGAATTAACAAACATGGAATGGAAGGAGTTCAAAGAGCTGTTCTTAGAAAAATACTTTCCTCGAGACCATCGAGCGGATATGGAAAGGCAATTTCTGAGTCTGAGGCAGAAGGAGGATGAGAATGTCGCAAAGTATGAGGCTAACTTTACAAGGTTAGCAAGGTATGCTGAAGATTACATACGTAACCCAAGAAGTAATACTGATCGTTTCTTTGATAGGTTGAAACCATTTCTCCGTCGAGCTTTAGTATCACAAACCTTCTCTTCATACGAAGGTATTGTCTCTTGCGCTATCAAGACGGAAAAGGAATTCTCTAAGTCTTATGACTTTAAATCAAAGAAAGATAAGAAGAGATCCACTGAAAACTCTGGGAAAGGAAATAAGGAAACAGGGAAGAAGGGTAGAAATGAATTTCCACCCTGTGATAATTGTGGTAGGAAGCACCCTGGTTCCTGTCTAAAAGGAAAAGGAGTATGTTACAAGTGTGGTGAAAAAGGCCACCATGCTCATGAATGCAAGGGAAAGAAAGCGGCTATCAACGTGGAATGTTATAATTATATAGAGAAGGGACATTATGCAAATGAATGTCCTAAGCGTCAGGGGAACTTACCTCAGAAGAGGCCAAGGGATCAAGGCCAGACTTATGCTATCACTACTACTGAGGTGGAAGCTCCGAAAGACATGGTGGCAGGTAATTTAATGGTTTCCTCAAGTTTAGAAAATGCATTATTTGATTTTGGATCATCGCATTGTTTCATATCTTCCCAGTTTGCTAAGAAAATTAGATATTTCCAATTTGATTTAACAAGGGAGTTGTCAGTCAAAACCCCTAAGGGGAGTATTTTTGCAACAAAGTTTTGTCGATTAGTTCCCATTAGAGCACCTAAATGTTCTTTACCTGCTGATCTCATCGTCATACCCATGATTGAATTTGATATAATCCTCGGTATGGATTGGCTTTCGGACCATGATGCAAAAATTTATTGTAAGAGGAAAGAGGTTACGATTCTTGATGATGATGATAAGGAACACCTTATCTTTAGAGCAGAATCGTCGCCACATAATTCTTATCTAGATCCACCCCCAGTAGCTCATCTAAATTCAATTATTGGGGAGGAAGAGAAGGAAATTACTGAGGATGAGGAAAGGAATATTCAAATAGAGGATGTACCTATTGTGAGGGAATATGTTGATGTGTTTCCAGAAGATTTACCTGGACATCCTCCAGAACGAGAAGTTGAGTTTTCCATTGATTTAATTCCTGGATCAATGCCCATATCGAAGACCCCTTATAGAATGGCCACTGTGGAATTAGTTGAACTAAAGAAACAACTAGAGGAATTGAGTAATAAGGGATTTATTCGCCCTAGTTTTTCTCCTTGGGGAGCCCATGTTCTTTTTGTTAAGAAGAAAGATGGATCTATGAGGTTGTGCATTGATTATAGGGAGATCAATGCTATAACAATAAAGAATAAGTATCCCCTACATCGCATTGATGATTTGTTTGACCAACTGCATGGAGCTCAATACTTTTCAAAGATTGACCTTCAGTCTGGATACCATCAGTTGTGTGTGAAGAAGGAAGATGTTCCAAAGATAGCATTTCGAACAAGGTACGGGCATTACGAGTTTACATTAATGCCTTTTGGATTGAATATTGCACCTTCTGTTTTCATGGATCTAATGAATAGAGTTTTCAAGGAATATCTTGATGACTTTGTAGTGGTATTTATTGATGATATCTTGGTATACTCCAAAAGGCACGAAGATCATGAAAATCACTTACGCATTATCCTGAAGACTCTTAGAAGACATGAATTATATGGGAAATTTAGCAAGTGTGAATTATGGCTTCATGAGATTTCTTTTCTTGGCCATATTGTCTCTAAGGATGGAATTTTCGTTTATCCTTCTAAAACCATGGCAATCCAAGAATGGCCAGCACCGACAAGTATAACTGAGGTACGCAGTTTTATTGGTTTAGCAGGTTATTATCGACGTTTCGTCCAGAATTTTGCCAGATTGGCTAACCCATTGACAAAGCTCACACATAAAGGGATTAAATTTGTCTGGACAAAAGAGTGTGAAGAATGTTTTGAAGAACTAAAGAGGAGATTAGTCAATGCCCCTGTATTGACTCTACCATCGGGGAATGATGGGTTTGTTATTTATAGTGATGCATCGAAGAAACGACTCGGTTGTGTCCTTATGTAGAATGATAAGGTCATTGCCTATGCATCACGACAGCTAAAAATTCATGAGCAAAACTATCCTACTCATGATCTTGAGTTAGCAGCTATGATCTTTGCTTTAAAGATATGGAGACATTACCTCTATGGTGAAAAATGTGAGATTTATACTGATCAGAAGAGTTTGAAGTATATTTTCACACAAAAAGAACTCAACATGAGGCAAAGGAGATGGCTTGAACTACTCAAGGATTATGATTGCACGATACATTACCACCCGGGGAAGGCAAACAAGGTGGCAGATGCTTTGAGTAGAAAAGACCATGGAGTTTTGAATGTGATGAGACTTGAAAGGGATCCAATTTTCTTGGATCTATTGAAGATGGACATGGGAATAACTAGGGAAGGTGAAACATCAATGATTTTTCAAATGGTTGCCAAACCATCATTACTAGAAAGGATTAAGAGTTCTCAGACCAATGATGAAGAATTTCAAAAGAAGATTAAAGGTGTGAATGATGGAAGATTGAGGGACTTTGTGTATAAGGATGGAATTTTGAAATTCGGGAAGAGACTTTGTGTTCCCGATATACCTGATCTAAAAAGGGAATTGCTGG
The DNA here is from genome assembly GCA_963277665.1 of Viscum album. Classification (NCBI taxonomy): domain Eukaryota; kingdom Viridiplantae; phylum Streptophyta; class Magnoliopsida; order Santalales; family Viscaceae; genus Viscum; species Viscum album. The sequence goes on along the minus strand of OY728167.1, from coordinate 364,979,320 downwards.
ATGATGCTCATAGTTCCAACTTCTCTATACACCCTGGGAGAACCAAAATGTATAGAGATTTGAAGGAACATTTTTGGTGGGACAATATGAAGAGGGAGATTGCTGATTTTGTGTCGAGGTGTATGGTTTGTCAACAAGTGAAAGCTGGAAGGCAACATCCTGATGGAGTATTGCAACCTCTTCCCATACCTGAGTGGAAATGGGATAATATTACGATGGACTTTGTCATGGGACTACCAAAGACTCCTAGAAGGAATGATGCAATATGGGTCATTGTTGATCGACTTACTAAGTCAGCACATTTTCTGGCTATACGGGAGGATCTACCACTTGAACGTCTAGCAAGACTATATATTAATGAAGTTGTAAGACTTCATGGATTACCCCTATCGATTGTTTCTGATCGTGATCCTCGTTTTACTTCAAGATTCTGGAAAAGTCTTCAAAAGGCCTTGGATACTGAACTTCGTTTGAGCACTACCTATCACCCTCAAACAGATGGACAATCAGAACGGACTATTCAAACCTTAGAAGACATGTTGAGATCATGCTCTCTTGACTTTCAGGGTATGTGGGATCAATATTTACCACTGGTAGAATTTTCCTATAACAACAGCTTCCATTCGAGTATTCAGATGGCACCATATGAAGCGTTATACGGAAAGAGATGTCGTACACCAACCTGTTGGGATGACGTTGGTGAAAGAAAACTTGTAGGCCCAGAACTGGTGGAGGAAACGGTAGAAAAGGTGAAAGTAATCCAAAATCAAATCAAAGCAGCTCAAAGTAGGCAGAAGAGCTATGCCGATAATCGAAGGAAGGATTTGGAATTTCAAGTCGTTGATCATGTTTTGCTGAGGGTATCTCCATGGAAGGGAGTCATACGTTTTGGTAAGAAAGGTAAATTGAGTCCCAGGTACATCAGACCTTTCGAAATTCTAGAACGAATTGGGGCTGTAGCTTACCGTTTGGCAATGCCGCCAAGTCTCTCCAAAGTTCACGATGTGTTCCACGTATCTCTGTTGAGGAAATACATGCCTGACCCAACGCATGTACTCACCTATGAGGAATTAGAACTGGAACCCGATCTTTCCTATTGTGAAGAGCCCGTCAGGATTCTTGATGTGAGGGAGCAGGTGCTGAGAAACCGGACGACTCGTCTGGTGAAGGTTTTGTGGAGAAATCATAAAATGGAAGAGGCAACGTGGGAACCTGAGGAATTTATGATGAAAAACCACCTGAGTCTTTTTATGCAGTAATACCCTAGAAATTGCGAGGACGCAATTATTTGAAGGAGGGGAGAATGTAACACCCCAAGCTTCCACTATACGTTTCCCTTCGAATAATGCAATAGCGTGTGTTGTACGCAACCTCGAGCTCTAACACACACCACAACTAATTAAACTAGCCGTTGTGAATTTTAATACCTACTTTTTGAAATTTTATAAATTTTATTTATCAAAATGGACTTCATTTTTGGATTCGGAATATTGAAATTAGCCTATGTTGAATTTTTGGTATTTTTCTGAGAACTTCTAAATTTTTATGAATAGTGAAAAATACTTAAAAACCACTTTTTTAATCAAATTAATTTATAGTGATAAATTATAATATTTAGTGGTTTTAAAGTATAATTAGAAAATATTTTTACCATTTTATCCAATGGTGGTCATTAGAATTAATTTAACATTGAAATTGGACATAAACAATTGCCAAACTTTTGGTATAAATTGTTTCTTAAAAACATGCTATTTGTTGTAACAGCGGGAATTAATTATAAAATTAATTAATACAACTTATATGTTTGGAATTTTGTAAAATAGACATCATTTTTGAATTCGGAATATCAATTATAGCTTAGGATGAAATTTTGGCCTTATTCTAAAAAACATCAATTTTTGATGAATAGTGAAACCACTAAGTGGTTGTTAAAAACTGATTTTTCGTTAAAATAAAATATTACCACTTCTGTGATTTGATTTTCAAAAATCCGACATACATGGTTGCCATTAAGAAGTAAAATGTGGTTCAATGAGATTAAAATAATTTTTTGGTGAATAGTAACTTTTAAGTTCTTAATCGCGATTAGAGGTAATTAGTGTAGTTTAAGGTACAAATAATGTTTTAATAATATGAGATTAGCATGAAATTTGTCCTACTCCTATTGGATGAGTCATGGCCGACAAATAAAACCCATGGGTAAACTTGGGGACCCCATGGAGCCACTTTAGTTGGAAAATGACATTAATATATATTTATTTAATGTTAAAATTAAATTGACACAAACATGAGTTATTTTACTAACACAATTTTTAAGTGGGGTTACACAAGTCCAAATTTTGACTATAAATATTCATTAGAAAGATAACAAGATTTCCTACATAATAGTATTTTTTTTATAATTTTTAGACATTAAATAAATTAAATTATTTATGACATCATTATGATGCAGCGATGACCTCATTATTTAACGATTTAAATAAAATGAGAAGATAATGAAAAATCCAAGGCTTACACTTGTCCAAAGCCTATTGGATGAGGAGATTTAGAAACCTTATCACCTTATCCTCTAATTATATAAGTGTGGGACCTTTAGAATCCGAAAAGCATTGTGAAATAATGTAACATTTCAATCTTTCCAAAAGTGCCCCTCCTCTCCTCTTATAATAGGCCCCCACCTCTACCACCTTATTCACACCTCCAAGCCTTTTGGTTCGGCCAACCCCTGCCCAAATACTCTCCCAACTTCTCTCCCTTCATCCTAGAATCTTTAATTTAGTCAGAAAGCCATTTTACGGAGTCCTTTTGATCAAATCAAAAGGAAGAACCTGAAGAAGAGGTAACATTTTCATCACCCTCTTTCAAGTTTCTTTCTTCTTCCACTCCCTCTTTGTTTATTATTTCAATTATAAAATTATAACTCCAGTATCTTCTATATACTGTGATGTTATTATAAATATGGAACAACCATATTCAGTATTCTACCCATCATTTGAATGACATGTCACCATACGTGCGTACGTACGGCTTACCGTCTCCACGTCGTGGTGTAATTGTTATTCAATATATTATTATTATTTAGATGGGTATAATAATGATATGTAATTCGTGTAAATAATAAATATAACATGATAATGATTCTGTATATATGATATACTATCCAATTATATATTATTTAAATATCAAAATAATGATATTGTCGCTCGTGCGTACGTACGGACTACCGTCTCCACGAACGCGATGAGATTCATTCTCCGTCGTATCCATTCAAGTATAATTATCATTTGATGATTTAAAAATAATGTTTAAGGACATGATATCATTATGGATATGAATAAGATACAACCTATACATGAAAAACACGACTTACGTAACAAAACATATAAAAGAAAACGAGTAAGTTAACACCCGAAACAACGATAAATCTAAGATATTGTTAACAAAGCAATGTTAAAAAATCATATATGATATCATATGAATGTATATGATTCTTGTATAATTTAATAACAATTATTTCACCATTATACAGGAGGTTAACCTACCCCAACCATGGAAAAGTACAAGGTAAGGGTTTACTTCACAACCTCTTCATTATCCAAGGTTGTTTATACATAAATATCTACTGGGACCTCGTTATCATCCACATCCATTTTTCTTAAAAATGTATTTCAAAATTTTTTTACTATTAAATAGAAAATGGGTTAATGTCATTTATACCCTTATACGTTTTTGAAAGGAATCTTACCGTCGTTTTCCAAACAATGTACTTTTCGACCTTTTTGACAAATTTAAGGTAAGAATGTTTTTTTTCACTTATACGGCGGGTGCGGCTATTTTCTGCCATTATAACTACATCAAAGCTTCCCTAACAAGCTTATAAGAATATTTTCAAAGTAAATGTATTATTTTATAATTATGGGACTTTTAAATGATTTCAAAAAGGAGAGATATTTCTCTCAAACAGCTTTGATTTCATCCATGTCAACATCCTTTGATGGGTTATAAGTTTAATTGAAATTGATTTATGATACAAAACTTCCATTGAAAATTTTGTGAAATATTTGACTGTGGATGTGTTATTTTATACCATCCATAGTTTATGGAGAAATTGTTGACATTTCGTATGCTAGTTTTAATACGAATATTTATGTTATGTTTAAACCTATTCATATGAGGAATGTATTGGACTTAATATGTGACGGGTGGAGCCCGCTATAGCTCCTCGATGCATCGGTAGGTCTCATGAGACAACTAGATGTGGAATTGGCTGAGGCCATTTCCCAATTTGATTTATGGTTTTGGCCGAGGCCTTAATCATTTTAGACGTCTTGGCTGAGGCCTTGACAAAATGTTTCAGAAAGTCTGGCATTATACATTTCCTCATTATGAAAGTGGTTATTGATATTTCATGTGATTATTCGTCTAGTAGAATATCCATGTGAGTAAGTAATGGAATTATTTTATTTTACTTTTTCCATATTATGCTAAAGTTCAAGTTCAATAAGGATTTTTTTTAGTTATACATTGCCTTAAATGCTTATGTTTTCTTATAAAAGCTTCCTCAATATTGTTATCCTTACTGAGCATCTGAACTCACCCCTTTCAATGTTTAAATATTTTCTAGGATGTGAAGAAGTGTATTATGACTGACTTGCAAGAATAGTTAGTGAAGATATGAGTGTGGACTATGAAAACCATGTTATTGTAGTTTGTTTAATTTTGATGTAATGAAAGACTTATGAATGTATCTAGTGTTTCCAAGGCTACTAAACTAATCGGCCTTTCGAGACTTGATCTTTTGTGATCATGCCAATGTTACGAAGTAATGCACCGACTCTGGGTAGCTGGGGTCGGGGCGTTACATTCCTAGTGCAACAGAAGTGTGCGATGAGCAGTGCCCAACATTTCTTTTTCCATAATAAATGATCAATTTGAGATATATGTGACAATGAACAACATGATCAAAGAATTTTAATCAAAAAAATATATAAGGTATATAATGCACGAACTGATAGAGAGTAGATCAACATGTATTGTTTATAATTAATTTAATTAGATAAAGAATTACCTCAAATGAATTGTTTCTTGATTGATGAATTCCGGGAAAGATCTATGGTGCACCATTGTTGCATTGTAAAAACCAAGTGTATATTTCCTTTACTTGTGATCCATATATGTTTCATGAATCTCTAGATGTTTCTAACAGAGTCTTAGGGTGCAATCATAAAATATCCTTTCACTTGTGTCATCCTCCCTTGATAACCATGAAAAACACTTCCAAATAATTCTCCATGATTCCATGGAGGATGATTTTAATACATTATTTTGATCATTATTGTAGAAGGGAGCTCTATACACTTTAGAGGATTCTCCATGTTTTTTTCTTCACAACCAACAAAATGAATTGGCCCTCATGAGAAAATAACATAAATTGATATTTATATTTCAAGGGTTAAAATAAAATAATTTCACAACTTCCATTTTATTATTTTATTTAATCATAAAAAACCCCCATGTCAAATAATAATAATAAAAATATTATTATTTCTTGACATGAGAATAACATGTGAATTATAAATAAATATTATTTAATTAAATAATTTTCGATATTTATTATTTCTCATAGGACTATTAAACTATGTCCACTATTCCTCCACAATATTTATCAAGAATTGGATAATGTTTATCTATTTATTAAACAAATATCAATACACTATTCTACAATAAATAAATAAATATTATATTCACAAAATAGTAAATAAATATTTATTAAGTATTCTGATCACAATATATTCTCTTGAATAAATCATGATGAAATAAATACGATCTATCTTATATAAATAATTATTACACCACGTACAGGAATAATATTTATTCAACCTGTTAAATAGTAAATAATAATATATTATTTAATAGATATTCTAGATAAACATAGTGTTAGATCCTCTAGGCCTCTTTCATAGTGGCATTAGGAGAACAAGCATAAAGTCCATTGATAGTGTCTAGTAACAGACCAATTCACCCATAGAGAAAGAAGTTAATGTCGCAATTACATTTTAACTTTTACATAAACTTAGTATATAATATAATACCTTTATCACAATATCTCTAACCAAGAAGGTTGAATGCCAATCCCATAAACATATATGCTTGATATCACTTTTATTGACATTTCGGAAATAGAAGTTTCCTATAAAACACCATGGACATGGATTTATTTAGGACATATCATTTCCATCAAAGGTCCTAAAATATTATCCTCTATTGATGAATATAAGGGATAAATCTATTCCCCCATTATTCATTAATATAATATTACTCATGGCGCACACAACATATACTACCTCACCATAAACATTTGATATCATGGTTTTCATCAATACATGAATGTACATGACTCATAATACACATTAATAATAATATTAAAGTCTAAATACCAACAAAAAATGTCCGTAGATAGGAACATCCAATGATCCATATAAATGTGGATTTTATCTTACTGGGCCTGGTTCTAATAATATCCTATTTGATATTACCAAGGGCGTACATCATGGGAAGGTTCCTCAAAGTCCTATGAGTATCCACCCATGATAGAATGTATCACTTTTTTCCCTCAAATTATATCATCTAGCTATAGAACATATATTTAAGAATAGTGTCATAGCACTTTTGAGTTCTCATCATAGAGGGTAACTACAATGACATTTTAGTGAAACAACTAATCTTGGGACATTATCACATAAAATGTCACCAAAAGAACAATCATTATGTGATAAGTAGTTTATTAATATCTGAAACCATGAATCCACGTTATCATAACGTAAATAGATGTTGTTTCTAGGGAACCAACTCCAACATGCTCCCAAATAAACTAAATCCAATTTCTAACAACCTTTACTTTTCTAGCCCTCGCATGATACTAATTCTTATACTGAGATAGTCACTTTTTCAAGGGGTTCATCAGGTTATCTTCCATGGGTACTCTACTTACTGCAACATCACCCCTCTATTAGAAATCCATCAATAGGAGATATTTCCAGAGTATATTTTTTGTTTTTTGGTGTGACCATGGAGCTTTTTAAAGAGACACCACTATAGTATTATCATAATAGAATGTGACAGGGTCTATACTTCTAGGTAACACATCACACTCCTAAATTTTTTTCTGAATCCAAAGGGATTTTTGACTACATTAGAAGTTTCTATATACCTAGAATCTACTTTATAATTAGCGACAACAGGTTTATCTGAACTCTTCAAGCTCACTGCTCCTCCATTGGGATAAAAAACATTTCCTAATTACTAATTCAAATCATTCTGATCTATTTGAAAACTAGAATCAGTATTACCCCTGAGGACAAGCTCCTCATCCCCTCCATATACTAGGACCATATACTTAATTCTTCTCAGATACTTAATTATATCATTAATAACAGTCCAATGTTGTTCTCCTAGATCTTCTTTATATCCGCCTACCATGCTCAATGCATAAGCAACATCAATTCCAGTAAATAACATGGCATATATGATTGATCATATCCCTGATGAGTATGGGATCTTACTCATTCTCCATTTCTCCTATTATGTATGAGGAAACATTTTCTTAGAAAGATGTATACCATATGAAACTGGAATCAATCCCCTCTAATATTGATCAATAATAAATATTGTTAGTATCTATTCAATATATGTACATTGAATTAGTCCAAGAATCCTCTTTAATATCTTACAAAATATCTTCATCCCTATAATATATGCTACTTCACCTAAGTCCTTCATGGATAAAAACATATTTAACCAGTACTTAACTTACTATAAGACTGGTATTTCTTTTCTAATAATCAATATTTCATAAACATATACTAATTGGATAATGACCTCATTCCCACTAAACCTATTGTAACCACATAGATCACATTAATTATCAATGAATCCAAATTATTTTATGCGCACATCAAATTAAAAGTTCCAAAACATGGAATCTTCTTTTAATCCATAAATGGATCTATACAACTTGAAAATATTCTTAGCCTCACCTAGAGTCAAAAACACTTTTAGGTTTATCATATAGATATATTCATTAAGGTTCCCATTAAGAAATGCGTTTTTTACATCCTTCTTCCAAATATCATAGTCACAGTAAGATACAATAGCAAGTAGAATTCCGATGGATTTAAAAATGGATGTTTGTAAAAAGTTTTCATCATAGTAAATTCCTTCATACTGTATAAAACCTTTAGGCCTCCTTAAGAGTAATCAATTGCGACTCCATTACTTTAGGCCTCCTTGATGTGTTTTTGTTCTTCCCCACTATTTTGTGGGTTTCTCTTTTATAAAAATGCAGAGTTAGTAGTAGTATAAACCCTTTAGATAATATCCTTTGTTTATATGAATTTAATTTACCTTCCAAGTCTACTTTCCTCTCGAATACCCATTTTTATCCAATAGGCTTTACATCAACGGGTTCATTGACCAAAACCAAAATTTGGTTCTCATACATTGAATCAATTTTATAATTCATGGATTCATTCCATCTTGCAGTATTTGATGTCTCTATTGACTCCTTGTATGAGTTAGGTTCATTATTGTTGACCAAAAATGAGTCACCATCTTTGGTGTATATAAAACCATATCTCTCTAGTTATCTTACCTCTCATACACTTATACATCGTACTTGTGATTTAGTAACAACTTCTTCCATAGAGACCTATGGAATCTATTACTATACCAAAACTAGTGTATCTTGAGAATAAACTTCACTAAACTCAATATGACACCCACTGTACCTTTTAAGTATGTGCTCCCTCCCATGAAATATAACTTTTTTTGCTATAATTTCTTCCTTTTTCAAGGGGTTGTATAGTTAGTATCCCTTGTTTCCTTGGGATACCCGATAAAGATTCACTTCATGCCACAAGATTATAGTTTGTTTCTTGATAAATTCTAAAAAACACCTCAAAACACCAAACACGTGTGAGAGATAAGATGATATTAATTCAACTAACAAGATTAAAGGGAATTTCATTTTTTAGTTTAGTTATTACTCGGTTTAATTTGTATGTCCTAGTTTGTAGTGCATATCTCCAAAAGGGTAATGGAAGATATATATGAATCTTCATCACCCTTACCATATCTAACAAGGTATGGTTCCTCCTTTCACGAAAACCATTCCACTGTGGTGTGTAAGGTGGACTAATTTGATATAGAATCTGAAACTCCCATAGAAATTCGATGAACTCTTAGTTAAGATATTTCCTATCTCGATCTAATGAAATCTACATTATCATCATACCAAGTTCATTATCAATATCATTCTTGAATTCAATGTATTTATCAAAGAACTCAAACTCATACCTCATTGTGTAGACAAATCCAAACCTTCTAAATTCATCAGTAAAAGTTATGTTGTAAGAATATCCACCTCTATATTCTACTAGAAATGGTCAACACACATCAATGCGGACCAATCATAAAATCTCTATGGCCCTTTCCCTTTGTCCATCGAATGGTGGTTTGGTAATTTTCCTTTTCAAAAAATCAAGACATATTTCAAGTGGTTTTGGATCAAAAGTGTCTAAATAACCATCTTGACAGAGCATTGTGAAATGCTTCTCATATACACGACCAAGACGACGATGACACAACTGGGTGATATATGAGTCATGTGAACATGATTCATTATCGATGAACAATAATTTTTTTCCATAATTTAATACCTAAATTCCATTATTTAATTGTTTCATACATTAACATATGTTTTTTATTAAGGAAACATCTTTTATTTCCATATTTTAAAATAACCCCATTTATATATAGGAATTATATAGAAGTTATGTTTTTGGTAACTGTAGTTACATAATAAAAATCTTTTAAAACAGAAAATCATTCCCATTAGAAATGAGAGGTGGTAGTCACCAGTGGCCAGAACATCCATCCTCATACTTTTAATAGCTCTCAGATTAACCTATCCTCTAGAAATCATTTGGAATCTAGTTGGTTAATTTTTGATATAGATGTGATCACTATAAGTTGTATCTAATAAACTATGTGTAGATATTGAAATATTAGACTTGGTAATGAATTCAACTTTAGCTTAACCTTACTTTTAAGTGCAGTACCTCTTATAGTGGCGTAACCTGCCATATGAAAAACATACTACCTCATTTTCCTTTCCCTACCTATGGATCTTCTTCTTATTGGAAGGATGGTTCTTGGGATCTTTAAACTATTTACAAGTCTTGGGGCCGCTATTTCATGTTATTCCTTTTCTTATTCACTATAAGGACTGTGGGTTTGTCACATACCATGTCCTTATCCACTTGATAAATTAATGTAAGATGTTCTAAAAGACTCTTATCCTTATTGATCATATTTTAATTAACAATAAATATGGGTAAGGTCTTGGAATGTGATAAAAACATGAGATATATTTGAAATTTATCTGGAAATTTAATCCCTCACATGACCAGGTTTGCAATGTAGCCAATGAGCTTCACTACATAAGGTCCAACTGGTGCATACTCTCCAAGACTAGCTGTGAACAATGAATTGTAGATCTTGAACCTCTCTTGTATTTCCTTCTCTAAATAGAGATATCAAAGGTGAGACATCATGATATAGGCATCTATATACTCATGTTGCTTCAAAATATCAATGGAAATGGATGATGACAGGAGGTAATAAACATCTTTAATATAATTCATATTTTTCTCATAGAGAGATAGCTCTTCAGCACTTTCCTCATTTCCAGGAAAAATTGGTAAATGTTCCTCCAGCACATACAATTTCATTTCATGGTGAAGGATGACATGTTGCATTCTTTTCAAATCTTGGAAATTGGTGATGGTGAGAAGTTTTTCCTTCTCATGTATGGATTAAAATGGTATGATTTATTTAAATTTTATATTTTTCATACAAAATAGGATAAGTAGAATTGTATTACTTTATCTAATAAAATTTAGAATAATAAATTAATATTATAGTTACTATTCTCCTACAATTTTATCAAAACCCTCAAGCCATCTCCATTGGCATAATAATATCTAGTTTCTTGGACATTACAGTGGAAAAGATGAATATTCCCCTTCTCATTACCCCAACATAGGTGGGTCAAGTAACATGAATGGTTTTAGGTTAAAATTACTAATGTCAACTACATTAAATCATAGTTCCATGATCTATTGATTAGACTCCCCAATACTAAATTCATTAATATATATTTCATTAAATATTAATTCTCAGTTAAACCAAGTCCTACTTGGGCAGACAAACCTTGGTGTAAAATATATTAATTCAACCAAAAACATCAATTAATAATTCCATGATGATTGAAAACACCCCAAGTTGGGATGGTCGAGCACTTTGAACTATTTTTCAATTTTAACTATAGTAGTGAAAGGCTATACTAACTAAATATTTTATTAGGTGATTTTATCCTTTTATACGTATATTTACAGTTATTATCATTATCACATGGTTTTTAATATTAAGTGGGATTACATAATTGATTAACCATGTCTTAGAAAATATTTACGCATAATGTGGTTTATTTTAGGTCTATCTTACATTCTCATTAATTCATTAATTATGTTATCATGACAAGACATTCACAATGAAATAGCCATGAAACTGACAGAAATAAAACAATAAAGTGGTACGATCCTGAGCTTTTACTAGTGGTGAGTTTATATAGTGCTTAATAAACTAAACATTAACCTAGGGGAAATAACATTGAACCAATTAAGGTTTTTGTTTCAGCATTCCAATTATGCACCTATGTATCTCCTTGGACATGTTTCGCCTCTGCTCCAAACATGAGCCACCTCCACTATATTCGGAGCTCCATCCATTACATTTTCTTTTTTCTCACACACAGGAGAGGGGGAGAAGGGGTTTACATAAAAAAACATGGGAACTCAAGACCTATATAATAAAAGGATGGAAGGTATGCATGTAAATAATTTAATTTAATAATAAATCAAATGAGACAAAACATATAAAAAGGTCTGCTCTAGCTCAGGATCATCCTCATGCATGCAACACATTTGGCATTTTTTAAAACTAGCATTCAATTATTAGTCAATCTATTTTAAGATAAATCATGCTCGAATCAATTATTAATTATATTTAATTAAAAAATTATTTTATCTTAATTCTTATCCGAATTTCCTTGATATTCTTATCCATTATAATTTTTATAAAATTAAATAAATTGACATAAAATTAAATTATTAAATAAACATACCTTGGATAAAACATGTTGAATACCCACCACAATCAACCGAACATGTTTTATACTCATACATTGTTTTACTCATCATAAGTATGGCATACAAGATATATCACGTACGTTCACAACCTGTACATCATGGAAGGATACATGAATTAAATGATTTTTTTGATCATATATTATGTTTCAATGCAGATAGATTAAGAACTTCAAATATGACTCATACATGATATGTAGATCTAAACATTACAAATATATTAATTAAACATATAAATATTTAAGCATATTAAAACCTATTAGATGGCATGTCATGTCTTTACAACCACATGCAATTACATGTCTCAAGGTTTACATAGTAAAATAAATAATTTTATAATTTATGTAATTTGGTATAAGTACATGGTGTGTAGATCCGATCTACAATGAATGTAAATATCACACTATGTATCTAAGACATGCACCTAGGGACTCAACGTGTAGTCTGTGCCTAAGAAAATACAGAGTATACAGTGTGTCCAATGGGAAACATGACCTATTGACTCAATGTTTACATGGTCATTAGTTGGGTAGGACATGTATTGAATACACACAGTTTATGTGTCCCATGGGGAATACAAGATGTGTATGTGGGATACACAATGCATAGTCCGGATGACTGTGCACCATTAAATTCAGGTCAAGACATTGTGCAATTTAATGCATGCATTCAATTCTTAAAATCGAAATTACTTTTTGAACTAATTCATGATGAATTGAACATGTCTATATGGTGTGTAACTCCAATTAAACTTCTTTTACTTCTGTTTTTTCTAGTATGAAAACATGTTACATACGGATGAGTTAATTGATTTTATTTTAAATATAAAATTAAACGCCTCAATTATATCCAAATGAAAAGGATTAAAAAAATATTGAAATTCATATTAATAGAACAATGAAACATGAATTGAAAAAATAAATTACAAATATGTAAGTCACCGAAAAGTTATTAAATAATTATGAACAAAAATGTGACTGCTCTAATACCACTTGTAGATTTCAGGCATTGTAGAAACATGAGATTGGTAATGCCTAACTTTGTTTTTCCATAATCAAGGATCAATATGAGACTTATGTGATCGTGAAAACCATGATCAATGGAATTGAATCAAAGAAATAGAAAATAGATAGAACATTGTAACAATGAGAGAGGACATGAACACATGTTTTTATAATTAATTTAATTAGATAAAGAATTGCCTCTAAGGAATTCTTTCTTTGTTAATGAATCTGGTGATTGATCTATGGTGAACCATCTTTTCAATGTAAAATCCAATTGTATATTTACTCTAGAGGTGATCCACACGTGTCCCAAATATATCTGGAAATTGTCGAAGGAGTATCTGGGTGATACCACAGAAAATCCTTGCGCTTTCATCATCAACCTTTGATCGCATCGAGAATCTCTTCCAAAGTGTTCTCCTTGATCTATTGGGGGAGGATTTCTCTCCGTTCAAGGGATCATTATTGGAGAAGGGAGATCTCTAGGCATGATTGTGTTCTTCAAGATTGTTGTACACAACCAACAAAATGAATTTGATCTCTTGTAAAAATAACATTATTGGTTATTTGTATTGTGGGGGTTAAAATAAAATAATTTCACATGTTTCCATTGATTATTTTATTAAATACTAAAAAAAATCATCTCAAATAATAATAATAACAATATTATTATTTATTGGTATGTTATTAAATTTTGAAATTTACTTAAATATTATTTAATTAAATGATAGTACTTATTTATTATTTCTCACTAAACCATTACACTCGGTTCACAATTCCTCCACAGTATTTCTCATTCCTTGAATAATGTCTATTTTTTATTAAATTAATGTCACTACATTATTCAATAATAAATAAATAAATATTGGTTTTACAAAATTGGAAATAAATATTTATTCAATATTTATCACACAATATTTTCTCTCAAATAACATGTGACAGAATAAATGAGATCAAGAATACATGAATAATTATTAAACCACATTTGGGAATAATATTTATTCAACCTGCTAAATAATAAATAATAATATATTATTTAATTGGGATTCTGGATACACTTATTGTTTGACCCCCATGGCCTCTTTCTCAGTGGCATTAGCTGAACTAACCTAACATCCAAGGATAACATCTAGAAACATGACAAGGAACCCATAGGGAAAGAATTTAATGTCCCAAGGATATGTTAGCTCATACAGATGCTTACTATGTTATATAATCCCTTTAACACAATATCACTAATCAAGTAGGTTTCGTGCCAGTTCCATCAACCTATATGATCGATCTTGCTGTCTTTGACTTTTTGAAAATATATATTGAATATAGAATACCATGGACATATATTAATTTTGGCTATATAATTTCTATTAAAGGGAATGAGATATTAACATCCATTAACGAACAGAAGGGATAAATCCTTTCTCTCATTATTAATTATTGCAATATTACACATGAATCACCCAACATATCGTACCTCGGTGCGAACATCTATAATCACAGTTTCCATAAATAAATATAACTACATGACTCATAATAAGAATTAATAATAATATTAAATTCTATGTAACATTACATGTATCCATAGATAGGAACATGAATTTACACATATAAATCTACATTTCCTACTGTCAAGTCGCGTTCTCATAATATCATACTGGATATTACCAGGGGCCTACATCATGAGAAGGTACGTCAAAGTACAATGAGTCTCCACCCCTAATATCATCTATCATTGTTGTCCCTCAAATGATACCATCTGGATATAGAACATACATTAAATAATAGTATCATAGAACTTTCGGGTTCACATCATAACGGGAAACTTCTATGACTTTTAGTGAGAAAGGTACTCTTGGGACATTATCACATATAATGTCATGTAGAATAATAATAATAATGTGATAAGTAGATTATCTAGATACAAATCAATGAACAGATGTTATCATAAAGTACATAGAAGTAATGTCCAGGGAACCAACTCCAACACTCTTCCCTTATCTGAACAAGAAATCATGTAATATTCTTGAGTACCCAACAAAGGCCCATACTAGGAATGACTACAACTTAGTAGGCCACCACAAATGGTGACTAAAGAAATTTCCAGTCTAACAACAATGTATGAAGTTGTATATAGAAACTAATGAAAAATCCAATAAGTGTAGAGTGTATCGTAATAACCTATTATTAATTACTTATTAGGGTTCTAGAGTTCCATTGTAACACCCAACCAACTATACATTCTTCATCCATGCTAAAAATCAGAATCCAATACCCTAAGGTCACACAATATAACAAAAATTGTTTTAATTAATCAATTTAATTATTAATGCCAAAAGGGGTTCCCAATAAAATTCCAAATTAGCTCATGAAAATTTGTGTTTGAATCAACATGTTTCCACACAAACATTATTATGAGTCGTCATGCTCATCAATTTAACTAAATATGAAAATAATCATGTATGAAAATCATCATCCAATGATAAGGAATGTAATTTCAAACATCCTTAATAAATAATAAGGAACATCATGTACAACCTCCTTACACATGGGTATGGAACATCACATCCATCATCTCAATCATATATCAACAACTAAACTGAAGCCCCACTACATACCCTTTACAAAAAATTAAACACCAAGGTTAACCATATCACAATTATCAATATTAAAATAGAAAATTACTTTAATGATCTAAAGTTCATTTAATAACAAAGACATTCCCAATTTTAACCATTTCCCATTTCATATCCTTATCATTTCATACACCATTAAACCCCCATGTCAAACCTAATGAACCTGTTTTTCATTTTACCATTTTATCATCCTGTGAAACCAGTCTAATTGCATAAGCCTGATATTCCATATATTAAAATCTATTTCACCAATTTCATGGGAGTGGCACACCCAATGTGTGGCCTTAGGCCAAATATAATAATCATCCATAGACCCAAAGGGGTCCATGACGGGTTTATCACATCATTTAAATTTCATATTATTCAATTATAACAAGAAAAAAATTACACAACATAAATTAATAATTTGTGTAACATAAACATGAAAGAACATAAACAATATGGGAAATAGCATGTAATGAACCTACCTTAAGGCTGTTGGTGAAAACTAACCAAATAGTGGCCTTAATTTGGATTAAAAGAACCAAAATCACCAAGGTGAGGAATATGATGGAAATAGGGTTTATAATTTTGGGATGAAAAGATAACAACCAATAGTGGTTATTGTAGAAAAAGGAAGAGAACAAAGTCAAAGTCATAATTTGATATTTAATTTACACAAAATTTCACTCCAAACACATAAGAATCAAGGTAGATCAATCCTAGGAAGAAGGGGGTTTTAGTTCAAAAGGATTACATATAGATAAGAAATGAGGTGAAAAAGCAGGCGAACCCGTATATGGTTTGGGAGAGAAAATGGTCATTTTTTTACTTTCAATGAGGCACATGATTTGGAAACATTTTTTGGAAAATCATGTGCCAGCTATGTGTTCACCTCAATACAAGAAAAATATTTACTACATGATTTCCTGGGAACACATATAGTCATGAAAATCAAAATAAAGATGTATTATTTGTCTCTATCTAAGTTCATGTGGTTTCAACGTCAATTGTGCATAGTTTTTCAACCATATATCCGCCTCTTCTAGGACTCACGGTATTGGAAACCCATTAGTACTAAATGTGCACCAACCATGATCCTTGTATATTTTGTCACTTAACCCCCTTTTTTGAGTCTCAAAACCTTCATAAATCCTCAACACCTCTCATACTCTTAATAATCATTCCAATAAATATTTAAAAAGTAACATAATCAAAATTTAAACAAAATAGTCATAATGTTATAGCTGATATAATACAACCTCTATGCCTTATAAAAGCTCATCCTCAAGTTATCTTCTCCCTCAAAACTAAGATTACATGATAAAAATATTGGGCCACTAGAACCGCATATCAGATACAATCTGCCACATTTCATCCTAAAAATGTCTATGTGTCCACATTGTAAGGACCAAGAGAATAGTTACCCCGAAAAACATTCTCAATAAAATCCACAATACGAACTAATTGCTCCATAAATGACACATCAACCTCATTCTTAAAATCATCAACATACATCACATGACAAGGGTCAGGGTGATAAAACTTGTGTTGTGACAGATGAAAAAAGCCTTTCAAAATACAGTATCTCAATAGAAGATCCTATTAGTACACCAAAAATCAGATCTGATCCACAACCTCAAATAGTCCAACATAACTAGGCACCAACTTTCCTTATTTCTAAATTTGATGATGGCCCAACCATGTTGAAACACAAAAGAATACACAGTCACCCACCATAAAAACAAGTGTTTGACGACTTCAGTAATCATATGACTTCTATCTACTTTTTGTTATAGCCATATGCTTCCTGGTCAATTGAACATTCTCTAATGTCTCCTACATGAGACTCGAACCCAATAACTCAAACTCAACTACCTCCATCAAACACAATGGGGATCTATAAGAATAACCATAGATCATCTCACATGGTTCCATATGAATTGTCTCATGATTACTATTTTCATAGGTGATCTCAAAAAGAACTAAATGTTTCAAACAAGATCCACTAAAGTATACGATGCATTCTCTAAAAATTAATTCTAACACATGTTTAGTACCTTCTGATTTCCTGTCCATCTATGGGTAAGAGGTTGTACTAAAAAACAACTGAAAAACAAGAACCTTCTCCATCCCCACCTAGAATCTTGATGTAAAACATCACCCATGACCAGAAACTATACTTTGTGTTAGCCCATTAAAATATATTATCTCCTGAATGTACAAGTCCCCCAACTATTTAATGGTGATTGTATCATGTATTGGCAATAATTGGGGTAATTTTTTTAACTGAACCACATTAAACCATATCAGATTGCATTTCTGAAGTGTCTTTGGAAAACCCACCCAGAAATCCATAGTATCATTGTCCCACTTCAATTATGGAATGGTAAATGGATATAACAAACCAGCAATCCAATGATTCTTGACCATCATGTACTGAAAAGTTCAACATCACACCATAAAAAATACTCTCCCATTCATCATTCTAGGACACCAATACTATCTACAGAAGTCACAATACATTTTGGTCAAACTATGATTTACCACCCACTATGAGGCATGCGAATCACATATGAGTTACTCCTACATAAAAGTAATCATAATAGCGAATCCATGAATTTGGATAATCTCATCATCATCGATGGTCAAGTATGGGGGAACTCCCCACCATTGAAGTTATCCATCAATTACAAGAACAACGGATCCTACTATAGTCTCATATTTACCCAGATAAAGAGAGAGGTTTCAATGGATAAATACAAAAGGGTCATATATTCCCTCTCCTCCTAACACTGATATGTTCTCTATAGACCTCTCCATCACATTACACTCAAAACTAGACTCTTGAACTACAAGTGTCTACATCTTCCTTCTCAAATCATTCATAACACTATTACCTTTTACTATCATACAGTAAAACTAAAAATAAAAATATTTCATATACTCAACCCATATTTTAGGTCATAGATTTAAATAATTCGACAAGAATATGTATTGGAGAATTTTATGATCTGTAACGAAAAAAATTATCACCCATAAGGTAATGTTGTTAACACTTTAAGTCATATACCACTGTGGTCAACTCGAGGTAATGAATAGGATTTTCCTACTCATGTGGCCTCAACTATGATTATCCATGCACTATGACTTGATCTATCTATATCAGCACTTCCCCATGTACAATCCCAGATGAATCACAAAACAAAGTGTACTCTTAACCCATCTCAAGTAATATCAGAATTAGTGTGTTGTTCAAATGCCTCTTTATCTCTTTAATGGAATCATCACATTCCCTAGATCACTCAAACATCACACCCTTGTTGTTCATGCTTGAGAGTGGTTCTTATAAGTGTGAAAAAAATATTTTATGAACCTTAAGTAATATCCCACCAAACCTAAAAAGACTCATATGTCAAATTTTTTTTAGGATGTCCCCAGAAACAACTACATGAAATTATTAGGATCTACTGTCAATATTTCTTTTCTGATGATATGACATAATAAATGTACCTTATCGATCCATAATTGAAACTTAGATATCTTGGAATATATCTTATGCTCTCAGTATACTTAGAATTATGTTAAGTTGTCCGGATTGATCATCACAGGTGTGGGAGTACACCAATATTTCATTGATGAACATATCAACAAAATGGTTTATGTATGGGTGGAAGAATCAGATCATAAAATTCATAAACATAGCTTGATAATTATTTAGCCCAAATGGAATCATGATGAACTCATAAAAACTATAATTTCGCCTAAAATTAGTATGTGGTGTTTCAAAAGTTTTCACACTCAGCTGATGATACCCCAATCACAAATCAATCCTAGAAAACATATAGGAACCCTTTAGTTAGTATAAAAGGTAATTAATACACAAAAGAGGATATTAGTTCATAATCATCATATGTTTTAACATTCGATAATTGAAATATAATCTCAAAGGCCCAAAAGAACCATGAAAAATAAAATCAGAGTTCCCCAAGGTGAAATTCACAGAAATATAGACCCTTTATCCTCCAAATCATCCAACTGAGTCTTAAGATATTAAATCTCTATTATAACCATTCTATATGGTTGAATATAAATTGGATATGCTCTAAGAATCATCTCCTTTATGAAATCAATCACCCTCTTAGGCGGTATCCCAACATATTATTTTGGAAACACTTGCTTAGACTGATCCACTATTAGAGGAAAGACACCATTATCCACTCCCCCAACATCAATCATGAGGCTCACCACCTGGGCTATGATCTCACATAACTCTAGACAAGTGATCCCTAAATGATGATCCTAGATATCCCATTCCCTAGGATAAACATAACGGTCACCCTCAAGAGATTTGAAACTTACTATGCTATAGTATAAATCATTGTGATCTTGTTCTATATCCAACCATTACAATCCCATTATAAGGTTAACACTTGATAACTAAAGAATATATAGACCCCAAAGGAGATTATACCAACCAATATAAATGGAATAACCCTTAAATATTTGGGTAACCATTGATCATACCCCTAACGGAATGTTGATCGACATAACCTCAAACATGTACTCCACTGCCAGACCCAAAATATTCACAAATCAAGAGGAAATAAAATAATGAGAGGCTCATGGATCAAATAAGGCACTAGGAAGTGGAGATGTTAGAAGAATCATACCTCGAACTATTGATGAAACTATCCCTCTACTATCCAGTGTAAGATGGACTATATATAGCTAACACATACCTCTACTCTAAACTCCTATACAAGTCCCATGAGCTGCATTATTATTATAATATAGAAACTCCAATCCTGAGGCACCATATCCTCTAGGATAACTAGTATGGCCCAAAGAACTCTATCTTCACAACTGATACAACATAGATGACCCCTTGTTAGTACACTGCAGTTTCCTAGGTCCTCCATCACTTCCCATCTATCACGAGTTCATACAGAACCTATGTAGTTGTCTAATCTTGCTATATACTCAGTACTCCACTAGTGGAATGGGATGTTTTCCTCACAGTGACCATGATTTTCACATTACTATTATACCACATGACTTCATACATGTATGGTTTATCCACTCCCTAGGTTTCCATGTCTTCCAATTACTTGATGGGATTTATCATAACAGAACTTCCTACCTTGATAAGTTTTACCTCTTTGACACCCAAATGAAACTATACTTCTACCACTAGATGCCTCTTTAGGGTTCTCCTTGGAAATGATAGAACAATTAACCACCTTGGAAAGCATTTTAAAACAAAATATATTCACCTAGTACGTGATCTTAGAAAAAATTATATCCTATTTTTTTTGTTGTGGCCTCATCCCCTGTCAATGTCAGAAAAAAACACTAAAAGTCCATGAAGTGGTCAACAAAATCAATCACTAACATAGTCCCTAATTCGGTCACTTAAAATATATAGATCTCTATTACCTAAGAGTTTCGGGATAAAATAAATCTTGGAACTTCTCCTAGATGTCCTTCCACAACATAAAATAATTATTCTTATCTAGAACCAAAATATCCAACCAACACTTTGTTAGACTCATAACATAAAATCTACCGCTTTGATCCTCTTATTGGGAGGGGTATCTATATTTTATAGTGACAACATTAAAGACTCTATCAATAACTCCACTACCAAAGGTATACCATCCCTCGAAAAAATTTGAGGATGCCTCAGCAGAAACTATCG
This sequence comes from Viscum album, assembly GCA_963277665.1. Taxonomy (NCBI): domain Eukaryota; kingdom Viridiplantae; phylum Streptophyta; class Magnoliopsida; order Santalales; family Viscaceae; genus Viscum; species Viscum album. The sequence goes on along the minus strand of OY728167.1, from coordinate 364,957,740 downwards.
AGTCAAATCAAACATACCCAGTTCATCCTACCCACGGTATGTATCCATAAAATCACGAAATAGGTAATGTTCTCATGGAAATGCTATTTTTCAATATTTCCTAGAACCAAATCGGTTCTTAGTTCTACTATTGGAGGATTATTCTCAGTAATTTCCTCATGTGTCCCAACCAATAAATTTAATCATGTGGTCATTTCTCTACAAAGAAAAATAAACATCTTAGGGAACATGACATATCATTATATAAATTCACAAAATGGGTTTCAAAACTAGCCAAGACATGATTCTTTGTTTGCACTATCCCAACGGATTCAACCACGTTACTATCACTACCCTCAACCGTCCCAATCATGGGTTAAATCCTTAGTTAAACCATTTTAACAACACTATTTTGATAATTTTACACATCTCATTATGTAAGATTTTAACCATATTAATTTAAAATTTTGAAAATTTTAAAATCAATCACAACCTCTTTATTAGACACCTTTCTTTGAAACAATATAAAAAATAAAAAACACATTATCTATCATTAACCAATTTCTTTTCCATATTTATTCCTAACAAGATACATGTAACATAAATCCATAATTTCCTAAAATGATTCATCTATAAAAACTTTCATGTAATACCATCCAATAAGTAAAATTTCTAAAATAATAATAGTACAAAATAAGTGATTCACCCAAGTTTAAATTACATCCAACCTTAATAATAAAACATCAATAACATATATCCCACACTGGGAACATGTGTTTTCCCCCACACATGATTTAGAAACTCTCATTAATGAGCTCATTAGGATGGCCTGACACATCCTAGCCTCCTGTATAGCTTTATTTAATAGTAAGACAATAGAACATAAAATATTTATGATTACCCTTTGTAAAAACCTAGCCCAAAATCCACTAAAGTTTTTCATTCAGTTGCTATGTCACCAGACCTCAGGTGTCCCTCCCTCTATGTCAGAGGCTGCCAACTAGAAGTGAGGGTATAATGAGATATGTTTAGAGAATATTCCCTCTTTAACAGAGTAACCAATAGTGGAAATCATAATAAATTTCAACTTGAAATAAAAAAAATAACTACACATCACATACCATATTCCCAAATTGGAAAAATAGAAATAATCAAATATAGTAAACACATCATGTCCTAATAGTCCAATGTTACAAATGGAAACAAAAATAAAGACACAAAAATGATCCCCACAACAAGACAAAAACCATGTTTAGTCGTGTCATCCATGATCAATTCCATTTTCAACCATCTATCATAGGTCCTTTTCCCTTACCTGAACCTACATCAATGTAATTATTTAGGGTACCAAATGGTGGCCTGATCAAGGTGTGAATACAAATCATTAGGTCACAACCAATTGAAGTTCCCAGTTAGGATCCATGTATCACTGAGAGGGGGAGGGGGTGAATCAATGATAACATTTTCTTTTTATGTTTACTTTTTTGAAAAAACCATCGCCTCATGTTAAAGAGTGTCTTCCCTACAAAATACACACAACAGCATGGAGACAAGATTTACAAGGTTCACTACTCAACAAGAGTAGCAACATCCTTTTTATGGTACATAAACAATCTAGTACCACACAATCCACTAGAAAACTATCATTTGATGTGGAATACAATGAGTAGGATATATACTTACAATCATGTAACACATGGAAAAAAAATTTAAAATTGCGTGAACACCCTCTTAGAACAAATAGGTGATTATAGTATTTTAGTGGTTCTTTATAATTTAACATTTGTATTCTTTGAACTACAAATCTTCGCTTTCATACCCAGAAATTGGCAAGAACTATTTTATGCATATCCAAATACGTGCGAAGATCCCAAATATTTCGTGCACCCTTTTTGGTGTCTTACGCGCAACTTTTATGTCAAACATGAAAGATTTGACTTTTTTCGTGAAACTCCTCTTGCACGCAACTTCAATCTTGTGCGCAATATTCTTCTTGCGCACAACTTCTCCTTCTTGCACACAACTCTATTTCTTTCATGCACTCCCCTTTTCATAAATTTTTTTCTCACCTCAGAGCTCGGAATTTTCCTATGTGTTGAGCACTCAATGTGTGAGGGGTTCACCTCTTATTTATAGACCACATTGACCCCTTTGCGTAAAAACCCATATGTTTCATGCAAGATCCTAACGCATCGCACAAAACCCTATTTGACATCACCTTGAGCGCGTAATTTTCTTTCACGCCAACCTCATCATCTGTGAACTTCTTTGAATATTTCGTGCACTGCATTCCATTTAAATTTTTTGATGTTTGGACCTCGAATCATTCCTTGCATGCAAGATTCCAAACTCCATTCCATCTTGCGTGCAAAAAATAAATCATGCACTCAATACTCTCCTTTGACGTATATTGATGTTCGAATCATGGAACTCTACTTGCACATAATACACCATGCCATTTCCAAACTTGCGCACATCATCCTTTTACATAATCACATTTCACCATCTCCTGATTTTTAGGCCCTAAAATTTGGAAAACACTAGGAAACAACGCCACCTTAAAATCTTCTTCGGAAAGATTGCCAATGATGCTTCATTATCATCTTGTGTATTCAAAAAAAACTTCTTTCATCCAGAACCCCACTATCGTGATATATATCATTTGATAGATTAGCTATAGCTTCATCATAGTTTCAGTGGAAAGTACTAAAAATTCCCTATCTTCTAGTACCATCATACCTTCCAATCAAAACTGTATATAACTGGCATCATCATTTCTCCCCCTTTCTTTCATAAGGATTGCATCAAAAGTTCTCCTAAATTATGATATTTGTGAAATACATATCATCAAATGATCATCTAATTTTATATCCTTTACAGAGTGAATTGATTTATCTTTGTCGACAACAAAAGACAACACACTGTTACAACATACTCTTCTTTATTCCTTCTCCATCCAACATAGTCCCAACACCAATGGTGTATAAATCAATATCTATTCATACAATAGTGTATGAATCATAATATAGTAACTAATAAAAAATTAAATAAATGATTGATTTATCATAATAACTAGTCATAAATTTGTTATCAGGGTTCTTGAGCTCCCCCATGACACCCCGCAAACCATTATTGCTTCAGCCATACCAAAATTCAGAATCATATACCATAGGGTCCCAGAAAACAACCAAAATGTAGTTCATTTATCAATTAAATTATTAATGTCAAAATTGGTCCCTAACCAAATGTCAAACAATTTTATAACCTTCTATAGATTAATCACTAATATGGAATCCAATAAATATTATGAGGCATCATGCATGTCAATATTAACCTAGTATGTGGAGCTTCGTGTATGATAATCCTTATCCAAGTACAAATAACATCTTCTCCAATATACTTAGTCAAGGATAATGAACATCATGTTCAAAATCCTTACCCATGGTTGTGGAATTTTATATCCAAATTCTCAATCAAATATCTTATACCAGACCTTAAGGACCAACTACTTGGACTTATCAACACATTAAACAACATGGGGCACCAAATATCAATTCTCACTATTAAAAAAATATTATTTTAAATCTCTATAAGATATTTAATAAAAAGGATGTGCCTGTTTTTAACCATTTCCAATTTCCCATATTTATCATGTCTTAAACAATTCAACACCCAAATCAAACCAAAAGTCCATGTTTTTCATTTTTCCATTTGAACATCATGGGAAACTAAAATAATCTTATAAACCCTCTATTCCATCAATTATAATCAATTTCACCATTTTCAAGGGAGTGGAACACCCCATGGGTAGCATAAGTCATAGTATAATAATTATCCACATACCCAATGGGATATATGTAGGGGATATCACATAATTTAAGTGCCCCATTTATCTTTTATAATAAGAAAACTATTGCTTAATGGAACTGTGCAACAGAACATGTACCATAAATATGAACAAACATCAATACTACAGGAAATATCTTGAATACCACCTAGCATAAGGTTAGTTATGGCCAATTTCTTGATTGAGACTCAAACAACCAAAATAAATATTGGAAAGGATCCTCTAGAAATATGTCTTATAAAGATCAGAATAAAAGATAACAACTGAAAATAATTTTTCTATAAAAAATAAGGAAACTGAGTGAAAGACTTACTCTGAGCATAGATTCACATAAAAAAACACACAAAACACCTTAGAATAAAGGGAGGACAATCCATGCAATTTTAGTGGATTTTTTTTTGTTTTAAAGGGTTGTTGTTGGAGAATAAATGGGGTGAGATGTTGTGTGAAATCATCTAAGGGTTTAGAGGGAAAATGTTAGTTTTTAAATTTTTTACGAGGTGCACGATTTGTCTGTGTTTTAAAAATCAATCACCAATCTTTTTTCCTACTCTATCCAAGAGGAAACCATGATGCACACTCTCCTAGGGAACCTACATGGTTTGGAAAACCATGAGGAAGCTATGTGATATGACTCTTTTCAAGTTCCAACTGTTTCTTGGCCCCATGTGAACGGTTTTTCAATCATGCACCTACGTCCTGCACAACACCCAGTCTTGGTTCACTATTAGTAATAACCATGTTCCAATCACGATCCCTACACAATGTAGTCCTTTATACCCATTTTTCACTTCCCATACCCTTTGGGAATCCCTAAGACCTCTCATACTATCGAGAAGCATTCCATTAACCATTTAAAAAGGAAATTAATGAAAATTTATGCAAAGAGTACCATATATTAATGTTGGGATCTTACAATCCACTAGCTCCATAGACCCATCAAGGAATATACTTGTTGATACAAGCATTCACCCATAACCCGCCAATGATAGCACCGTCCAAAGTATCCTTTGACCCAAACATCAATTCTCAATTCAACCTCACAAAATCTTCTCACCACTCTCGGTCCAACTGACCAAGGGCCATCCCATGGTATTCTTCTAAATTATCTCAGGAAACTAGATTTCATATCATGAATAGTTTTCCCAAACCATAACTTGGTCCCATATAAAATCTCCTAAGGGATATCCAATAACATTTCACCCATAGGAAATCCCTCTTCATCACACCTTGTCTCATCCTAGAGGACCTGACTCTTTCACATCACTCACTGGGACTTAATTCATTCTAAAAAGGGTGTAACTCATCGTGAATGAGATTTATTGTTCACTCACCCATCTCCACTAAGTATATTCCTCTCACACCTACTCTAATAGCCATGGGAAACTCACCTTGGAAGCCCACATCTCATCTTGTACCTTGAGACCCACATGATATCTCTTATTAAATAAAAAAATATCCTCACCCCTTGGTGAAATAGCTATTTTGAAATACCAACCCATATAAGTGTTGAGAAGAACTCTTTCTGAGAATAGAAGGCCAAAATCCATCCTACCTATTTCTCTAGGTAATTATCTGTCTTTATTAGTTCTATATAGTCATGTTAAACATGCATATTGTGGGAAATCATGTATGACTATGCATATGAATTTTTTTAAAGGAACATCCTTACATAGAAATAGAGTTACCATCCAACTATGATCTGATCCCCCTTATCTTATATCACTCCCAATTTCACACCACCACCTGAGATACAATCTCATGTCATGCCACATTAATAATTAATTATAATAATTAATCATTAATTATTCAATTTTAAATTAAATATGAATAATCAACTAAAACTCATGTTGTGACCTCACCACACATAACTAGCTTCGAATTGCATGTGATTAACCTTTAACCACCTCCTAAAACTACCAAAAAAATAATCATTCAATCTGGATGGTTCAACCATGATATGGTGTAATCATCACTGAAACACCACCTCAAAAATCACCAAAATCTATAGACAATAAAAAATGTAAAATGGAAGGAAATGAATGAAATGTTGTAATCATAACACAAAAAACATCCCCAAACATGGATTATCCATGGGTAGAGGGAGAGGAACATTTCATATATCCCACCTTACATCATTCCTATACCCTAAATAAAATGGGGTGGGGGAATGATAAATTATAAATCTTCAACCACTTAATAAAATTTGGTGGTGGAATTTATATGGAAAGACCATAGATTCCATAGCACATTCCACTCTCTAAGAACCTAGTTGTGGGGTGGCGTCCTTAGTATTAGTGAAACCATCTCCCATGAGGTTGGGGTACCCCAGAAACCCACTCTATGGGGTAACCCCTCTAGGTTTCATCATAGTTTCCCATAACTAGGTCCATGCTATGGAATGTCCCATGGGATGTGATGTGACCCATTGATAGGGTAAATGAACCCAACCTTGAGGGCCTTCCCCTACTAAAACATAGCCTATGAGAGCTATGTCACAGTGTACCCCCTATTGGGAGGCTTCACCCACCATGAATACTCTGTGTTTTACCCTTATTCATTTGCCTAAAACACCACCACTCAATAATATGTTATGGTCTCCTTGACCATGTTTCACCATGTTTCATCCCCTTAATTACACTATATTGCCTGCCTACAGTTGAAATTTCAGTCACATGTCCACCCCATCCTTACTTTTTCACTTACATGGGCACCCAAACACCCATATGGGCCTCAATTCCCATTCAAAAACATCTCTCAAATATATCTAAATTCTATTATTCCCGATTTTAATCCTAATTCATGAAACAACTATTCCTCTACATCTAAAATTCAAACTTCCTCCAAAATGTAATGACGTAAAAATATAAAGGTCATTAAAAATTCATTATAAATCATATTATCCATCAATACACAATTGTTATACAAGAAGAATAGGGATATGATATTGAATAATGGAATAATTATAAAATCCAAAAAACTATTGCTTCACCCATAGAGTGAATGATGGATTTGTTTATAATAATTGTTGAAGTTAGTGGATTATTGACAATATCTTTTTAAATATAATTGGTTGAGAATCTTTTTTTGGTTGTTATTGCAGATTATTTTTGACGATTTAAGGAAGGTTATGGATTTAAGTAAACCATAACGGTTTTTAAGATTGAAGTGGTTTGGTTAATGTCCTTGTAGGAAAATATATGTATATATCTTTAAAGAGATTCATGGAATCAACAAATTCTACATACATAAAGGTAATATGTAGGATGTGTAAAAGAGATTTTTTGTATATCATATTGATGTGTAAAGATAGTATGGAAATCTAGTGATATGTGTAAAGGAAATTCATAGAAACAGAAGCTGCATTTGGGTAAATAGAGTTAAATGGGATTGCGTAAGGGCAGTGCCTTAACTTGTATATGGGTGGGGGAGCAGATCTACAAAATGGTAGTACCTTGACTTGGATAATGGAAGAGGATCATGCCACTGTAGGATCAAAATATGAATTTAGATGCTCAATTACAAGAGGGGGTGAATTGTAAGTTTAAAAATATTCATTTTTAACCTTAAAGAAAACTATGTTTATCAAAGTTAAAAAAGTAAATTCAAAAGGACAATTTTAGTTCTAAAAACATGCTATGTTCTGGAAATATGATTCTGGAAATGAAACATAATGAATGTTTACAAGGAAAATATTCTATCTTAATTCATATAGATTCTTATTTATTAGAGTATAAAAAAGTAGAAGAATTTTATACATTCTTCCTTTATCAAATAGAAGTGGAAATAAACTTGAAACAAAATAAGTAACAAGAATGAAATATTTTATCTCAAAGAGTAGGGTGTCCCACAACCTTGGAAAAAGGTCCCTTGATTTATACTTTCAAGAAAGTCTCTCTTACCCACACTAGGGTAATCCCTCGATAGGAATATCGGAATCTGTCTTGATATCCCCGCAAGCCCTCATACATGATGGCAGTCGGCATCTCTGCCTTTTTATTCTCAGAAGTCCTCAAACTATAAGATAGTTGGCACCTCTATCTTTCTATCCATGGAATCCCTCGACTGTACTCAGCAACAATCAGAGTCGCACGAATAAAGTTATACATGAGGATAATTAAACAAATAACATGAGTCTCTCTCTTAAGAAATCACATCAAAATAATAAAATTTCTAGAGTGATAGAACGTGTGTTTTGAGCTCATTCAAATGACCTCCTATTTATAGGAACTGATCCAATGGTTGGCTCCCTCCTCTAATGGTCATATTTTTTCTTGAATCTCATAAGGACCTATACACATGTCACTCAAACAATAGTTGGTTAGAAATATATTGTACGACATTGTTTCATAACAAGTATATAGAAAATTAATTAGATTAACCAAATATATTTTTTAGTGTCTAAGGAAAAATAGAATTCGGAATCTAAGTAAATAAAAATTCCAACTATTTAAGATATGGAAATTAAGATTCAGTTTTCCAAAGAGTATAGAATATGAATTCTAAAAAATTCAGAGTCTGAATTATGAGGAATTTGGAGTCTGAATTTTACGAAATTTTGAGTCTGAATTCTGAGGATTTCGGAGTCTGAATTCTATGGAATTCAGAGTCTAAATAATGAGGAATTCAGAGTGTGAATTCTGAGTAATCCAGAGTGTGAATTATAATGAATTCGTAACATGAATTTTATAGAAATCGGAACCTAAATTTCGTAGAATTTGGAACTTGAGTTTCAGAGAATTTAGAGTCCGTTTTTTAGAGAATTCAGATTCTATATTTCAGAGAATTTGGAGTCTGAATTCAAAAAATTCAGAACCTGAAAATAGAATAATCAATAAATACGTATTTATAAGATTCCAAGGTATTATATGTGAAACCTAATTTTAGACTTACGAATAAAATTGAGTTATATTTAGAGAGATTATAAAGAAATCAATGAAAACAAAATTAAGGATAAAATTTCATTAGAGAAGGGAAGTTTTCCTTATTAAGAGAACAGTTAGGGAAAATATAATTTACCCTCAGATGGATTTTTTGTTATTTTCAAAATATATAAGAATGGAAAAGTCATATAGAAACCTTATTGACTCAATATTCTCCCCCTTCTTGGAAAGTATAGAAATCCTTACAAAAATCAATATAAGTACTAAGAATTTTTATATATGATATTTAAAAGAAAAATGTATCTCCTTGTACTTATGAATCATGGTGATTATGACTAACTCCCCCTTAGGATTTGAAATCCCTAATGATCGTAATCATAATTTTCACGACCCGACCTAACGGGGAACGAGCCACGATTCTACAAGCCCACCTGCAATAGGCCAGGGGCTGGAGACCAGCGCCGAGTAGGCTATCACACACATGGGAATCATTAGCCTAAGGTACCTATACACACACACACACACACACACATACACCTCCATGAAACAATGTTGAGATATATAATACTGAATAGTAATTGAATGCATACAACTATCCCAAACCAGAGTACAACAGCAGTACAAAAAATGAAAAACATGGCCCACCAAAAGAAAACTACAAAGGCATCCAACTAGCTCAGAAGAAGGTGTATCTACCAAAAGAACCACCAGAAAGATCCTTGGCACAAATCCAGTAGGACTCCACAGTCAGTCAAGCTCACTCAGCTCTGCCTACTTTGGGTCCTCCTGGGGCTACGACGAAAGGAATGTGGTCTTCACAAGACACAAACATGTGCAGGAAAAGCCCATGCAGGGGTGAGTATAACAATACTCAGTAGGCACCCCAATACCCCGAAACAAAAGAGAGAAAATGAATGGAAACAATCTACTCATCCCAGCAATAGGGAAACTAGACGATAGAGAAACACCATCTCGTGACCATCCTTGGCTAAACACAACTCGTCAGCTCAATCCAAGTGAATGCCCATACATACATCTTGAACATTTTCTCAGGTACAAGCCCTAATATCTATCTCTAACATCTTCCCAGGTATACGCCCAAACATCTATCTCGAAAATCTTCCCAGGTATATGCCCATACATATACCATGAACATCCAGATATACTCATCTCACACACCAAGCCACATGAGGTACCGACCTCATCCCCAGCAATGGTTCACAACCAGGATAGCACACTCCACGATCACAATCATCATAGATGACACACATCCGATAGATACACTCCATCGGGTCCCAAAATAATATCTCAGATGCTCACCCGAGAGATCACGCTCATTGGATATTGTCACTGAGGAAACCTCACTAAAACAACGTAGACACCAAACTCCTTGGATAGGGGATCGCTCCTAGGGTCTACTAGGGGATACCAAAACCCACACCGGTATATAAAGATCTCACATATGGGGGATCAATCCTAGGGTTCCCTGGGGGATACCACAACCCGATCTGGAATTCGTAGATCTCACAGATAGGGGATCACTCCAAGGACCCACTAGAGGATACCAAAACCAGATCTGGTGCTCATCAGAGACACATCACTTAGATAGAGGATCATCAATAGTGTCATGATGGTCATGATGATACTGGAACCTTATCTAGTACATCTCGCACTGTAGGAGATCGAACTGACGATGCCACAACCCTACAAAAACCACCCGCTGAGTTGGGGATCGTATAACAAACGATACTACAACCATACTATAATCCTCATACTGAGTAGGGGATTATATACCTGACGATGCCACAACCCTACTGAGCATGGCCCACTGTGTATGGGATCATATTCCTGATAATTCCACAAAACCTATGGGGTTAACCTACAAGACAGGGGATCGTCACCCATGGATAAGCCGTCACTGTGATACCAAGAACCCGATATAGGGAAACGATGCTAGAGGTTCCTCCTTCGAGCCCAATAGAGGGATTCCATAACTATAATAGATTAAAAATCCCATCGAGATGATCAAAATCCTATACTAATTTTTGGATGCCACGTAAAACCTCGCATGAAAGAACCAAGGGAGTACCCTCAACCACTACTGGTCCAAACCTCCCTAACCCGAGAGACCCGCCATAATGCCACATCGCGCACCTCCAAGGCTGATACTGAGGCAGCCATCGTGATCCATGCGAAAAAACACACAGGAAGTAAAGACCCGTAAATTTCAAGGAAATTTTTTTTCTCTTAATTTTCTTTGGAATTTTACAAGAGCGCAGTTTCTGACGGCACCTGATTCCGAGGCCCGGTGTGCCCGGAATCATTTTCCGAAGTTTGGCTCGAGTACGTTCAGTGAACGGACGAGCGAGTTTTTATAACTTTTGAACTGGTGCCCGGAATCGAATTCTGAGGGCACCGATGAAATCGCAGCGCCGATATTCTCTTAGAAACTCCTCTTCCGGTGTTGTTTTTGCTCGGGTGTGGTTTTTAATTTTTGGGCTTCAAGTTTAGAAATAAAATAATTTGTTCGACAAACTTTATTTTATTTCACTTAAGCCACTTGAAGCCAATTTAAATCCACTTAAACTGAGTTAAAATGGATAGGATGTTATCCAGAAATATCCTACCCCCTTGGTAGGATATTTGTGAGGTGGGGCCCACACGAGCCCCGCCGTTTCTTTCCGCTAAGTAACGCACCCGCAAAAACTTGTCTTTATGAAAGTCAACTGACGCGTTTTCTTAATTCTTAACAGACCATTTAATTGGGAGGTTTTATTCGTAAATTAAATGGGCAGTTTCTTTCATTGAAATAATTCAATGAATTAATTAAATCGTTTCTTAACCAGTTTTCAATTCGTTGGCGTAATAATAGAATAAGGCCAACGCACGACCTCTGGTTATTTAATCGTTGAGAGGATTTGACAGAATCCTTGTATCTTCTTTCTCCTTCGCGAAGAACGTGAAGAACGCGAAGAACGTGAAGAACGCCATCATCTGCGGAAATAGACGACGCTCCAATCCGAGACGTTATTCCCCGCCCCGATCTCAGATCACCAACCGTTTGAGGTGAGTGATTTCGGGTTTCTTCTAAAAGTTCTTTGTGGTTTAAAACGAAATACGGATTTAATTGTTTATAATTAAAATCTGTTGTTTCTTGGTCCGTCGAGTTCGTCGACGCAACGCCAGATTCTGCGACGACGTGACGTCCTTCCGCGACGACGCGACGCCTTCCGCGACGATCAATTTCCACGAAGAACGCTAACGCGCGACGACTTCGAGGTAGGGATTTTATTTTTTGGAAATGCCCTTATTTTCCATGTTGTTCCCGTTCAAAATGAAGAACCCAATTTATAAACAATTTTTATTTCATTAAAATTGTTTTCGGATATGTATTCATAGGTTGAATTTTGTTTCTCCCGTTGTTTATAACTAACGCGGAGGGTGCGGGCCAAACGAACACGGCCCGACAACCCTCCGTCGTTCTTCGTTATTGTGCGGAATTGACGGGTGACAACAGAACGTGAAGCAAGAGCTGCTTGATGATCCCACAGTGAATAACAGATCCCGGGAGGGACAACGGTGTAGAAGGGAAGAAAAACGGGCCAACGGCGGCGGCGCCCGGCGCTCCGCCGGACGAGACCGCCGCGGCCCCAGCCGCGGCGGCGGCGCTCACGGGACGCGGCTAAAGCCGCGTCCGGCCGCCAGGGAGACACCCCGTGGGTGTCGCGGGGGTGTCACGCGGGGGTGGCGGCTCCCCCCCGTGTCACTCGGGACGCGGCTTCAGCCGCGTCCGTTGGTCTAGCCGACACCCCGCGGGTGCCGCGGGGTTGTCACGCGTGGCGGCGGCTCCCCCCGCGTCGGCCGCTCGGCTGCTTGGCCGAGCCAGGCCGGTCTGACCGGCCGGCCCGGACCGGGTCCGGCCGGGTCAGCCCAGTTCGGCCGACCCAGGGGGGTCGGGCCGAGTCGGCCCGGGCCCGGACCCCCCTTCTACGGTCCGTTTTTGGGAAAATGCCCCTAACTTGAGCTACAGGCTTCCAAACGACTAGCCGTCAGCGACAACACGATCCATGGATCGAGACGGTCGTTTCGGTATATTTCACTCAATGATTCGGAATACATTGGGTCCGGCCGGGTTGGTTCGTACACGAAACCAATCGGGCCCTTGGAGCGGAAATGCTCATATCATGAGCTACGGACGTCCGATTGACGTGTCGTCGGCTTTGTTGGATTCCTCTAAGTGAGACGGATCTTTTGGCTCACTCCGCCCGAGGTTTGGACGCAGGTGGAGTATGGTCGAGTTTGTTTTGCCTTAAAAACCAACCAGGCCCCTAAGACGAAAAAGCCAATAACTCTCAGACCGGGCGACCGATTGATGCGCCGTCTGCGACGTTGAGTTACTGTTGACGATACGGAACCTTTGGATACATCAACTTCGGACTTTGTGTCAGTTGATGTATCAGCCTCTCGGCTCGTGGAGCGGACCCTCCCGAACGAGCTTACTGTGTGCGGGAACCCTAGTGCTGGCTGCGACTGCTTCTTCGACAGCGACGACTGTGCAGAGATCCTCGGTGGACTCCGACGACGACCGTGCAGAGATCCTCAGTGGACTGCGGCGAGGACTGTGAAGAGATCATCCGTGGACTCCGACGACGACCGTGCAGAGATCCTCAGTGGACTGCGGTGACGACTGTGCAGAGATCCTCAGTGGACTGCGACGATTACTGCACTCAGCGATCCTGCGTGGATCAGTGCTACAGGTCCTGTGTGGGCCCGGTCTTGTGTGGGTCCAATCCGGTGTGGGTCCGATCCTGTGTGGGTCAGCGCTCAGCGGTTCTGTGTGAGCCAGCGCCTACAGGTCCTGTGTGGGCCCGATCCTGTGTGGGTCATTGCGGGGGTTAGTTACCTATCGATCCTTTGTGGGTCCGACGACTTAGATGGATCAGTGATCATCTTTATCGTCATCCGAAGAAGTATACCTGTGTGAGCTGAATCTTGTGTTACTCTCCTTTGTGGATTGTGTTGAGCTATCCTGTCTGGATTTACTATTTACTCTCATTTGTGGATTGTGTTGAGCTATCCTGTGTGGATTTACTAATTACTCTCCTTTGTCGATTGTGTTGTGCTATCCTGTGTGGGTATACGTTTGCTTCCCTGTGTGGGCTGGGTTGTGCATGGGCTCAGACGTTGGAGCCGAACGGGAATTGATGACTTAGGTATATGTATGGGCATATACCTAAGCCATGTCAGATGTTACATCATGTTTGTACCTTTCCTTTGTGGATTATCCATTGTGGATTTCGGGAGACCTTCGGGGTTCTCTGGGTCCCTACTGAGTAGCTTATACTCACCCCTGCCTGGGCTATGCCCGTACTTCGTTGTGTTGGTTGCAGATGACGGACAACGCTGATCATGGTGGAGGCGTGCGGAGCAGGACGGTACCTGGAGGTGGACCACTAGGCGGGACGTACTCGGAGCGGCCAGGTGGACCCAAGGAGTAGTGGAGGCTATCTGTACCCACCCTTCAGGTGGGACTTCTAGAGGACGGCTCGACGCTACGGCTTTTCTTTTCAGTTGCTGTTTTCCCTTTCAGTTGTACTTTACAGTTGGGCTTGTATTTCCAGCCCCTTTTACTTTCATCACAGCTTGTTACAGTTTTACTTAGTGTTTACTTTTCCGCTTGCTTACTCTGTGGTTCTTGTTTACTCTTCAAATTCAATGCCTTCCCTTTTGTTTGGGATTTACGCCTTGGTGCTGGTCGCCAGCCCCTGGCCTATGGAAGGCGGGCTTGGGGTAGTCACGGCACGGGCCCCGAGGACGGGTTGTGACAAATTGGTATCAGAGGTGGTCGGTTCTACCGCAGACTCTGATCTTTCTTCCATGAGAAGCAATAGTGTTTAGCGTATTGAGTGTGGTTATCAGTCTAGGGAGTCCAGTGTTGGTGCGGCGGCCGACGTATCCGTACACCAGGAGACTGACTTCTGATTTTCGACTCAATGCATGAAAACATTGATTGCATGTGTGTTTCAAGTTTTCTTTGTGATTACTTGTGTCAGCTCACCAGGTATACTGTTCTGACCGTGGAGAACTTGTTTCCTTTTTAGAATGGCCCAACGACAGCAGCCAGCTAGGGTTCCGAGAGTAGAGTGCGGTGACAGCCCGCCAAGCGACGAGGCCTCAGTATGGGGCCCGTTGACCGCAGAGGCACTAGCGGTACCTTTACCCGCCGAGCCCCCGATGCTTCCAGCACTGGCAGCTGACGATGCACGACGCCTCGGAGCTCTGCATGAGTTCCAGCGCCATCGACCACCCAGATTTCGTGGGGAGATGGACCCCCAGGAAGCCGAGGACTGGCAGGAGGCGGTCGTCCGAGTTTTCAGGCTACTGAGGACACCAGCAGACCTCATCATGATCCTCGCGGCGAGCCTACTGCACTCAGCAGCAGGGCGATGGTGGAGCTTGATGCTCCAGGTACAAGATGAGGCCTCCCTCATCTGGACAGACTTCGAGGGCCTCTTCCGCTCAGAGTTTGTCCCGGCCACCCTCCGTGCAGTGCGCATTCAGGAGCTTCTTCAGCTGCGGCATGGCAGCTTGACGGTCGCTCAGTACGCGGCGAGGTTCACCGATCTTTCTCGCTACTCGACCGACATGGTACGGGACCCCTTCTTCAGGGCCCAGACCTTCGAGGAGGGATTAAGACACGAGATCAGGGCATTGCTGATCTCCCTCAGCATCCCGACCCAGGCAGGAGTGCTGGAGCGAGCCCTTCTGATCGAAAGCTTTCTGGCTGAGTCTACAGCGAGACCTACCGCAGGACGGTAGGTGGAGGAGTCTTCGGTAGCAGGTAGCCGACGGATGACTCAGGGTTCCAGGAAGACCAGACCTTCCGGCAGATGACCTCGGGACACTGGCTCAACAGTGCAGGGCACACAGCGTGGAGCCAGTCTTCCGAGAGGCAGGCAGTGCTACGAGTGCGGCGGGCAGGCCACATGGCTCGTGACTGCCCGATCCGCCGTACCGAGGGGCAGCAGACGGTGGAGGGGCCACCCAGGCAGAGGCAGAGGGTCAACCGTGGCAGTCCGCAGGGAGGAGGCGGACGAGGCAGAGGAGCTGGCCGAGCACCAGGTGGTGGGCGACGCTTTGAGGCTCTGCCACCACCACCACCAGGAGGCCTGCCCGGACCACAGGGAGCTGGCGGGCAGAGATAGGCACAGCTCCAGGCAGTGGAGGCCTACGACCACGGCGTGACAGAGAAGATTCGAGGTACGATCTGTGTCTATTACACCATTGCTGCAGTTCTTATAGACACAGGAGCGAGTCACTCTTTCATAGCCGCTGCCCTTGTTCGGAGCTCGGAGATTCCGACAGAGCCGTTGGCTCGATCCGTACGGCTAGAGACTCCTATGGGAGCACACTCGATGATTACGCACTGGTGCCGGAAGTGTGATCTTACTCTAGGAGGCGAGATATTCGGCTGGGATCTTCTTGTAGCGGCGTCGAGGCCTTATGACGTCATCTTGGGCATGAATTGGTTATCTACAGTCCATGCTCAGATTGACTGCATTAGGCGCAAGGTGCGATGTGTGCGCACCGATGGGAGCAGGTTCACCTTCACCGGCAAGAAGGGAGCCTTAGCAGCACAGGATGGACTCACGGAGAGGAGAGGACAGCCCATCACTCATCAGTTGGCTAGCCTCATCCTTGGAGCAGTTGACGTGCGAAGTCCCAGTTTTCCTGCAGTGGTGGATCAGTACGCGGACGTCTTTCCCGATGACGTTCCAGGGCTACCACCTCGCAGAGAGGTAGACTTTTATATTGACCTGTACACCGGGACAGCCCCGATATCCACTCTAGCATATCGGATGGCCCCCGCAGAGCTTCGAGAGCTACAGGTACAGTTGGAGGACTTGCAGGGCAAGGGGTTCATCCAACCCAGTGTTTCACCCTGGGCTTCCCCGATATTGTTCGCCAAGAAGGCGTACGGGAGCTTGAGACTGTGTATCGATTATCGTCGCCTGAACCAGGTGACTATGAGGAACAAGTATCCACTACTGAGGATTGAGGACTTCTTTGATCAGCTAAAGGGGGCACGGTGGTTCTCGAAGATAGACCTCCGATCAGGCTATCATCAGCTCAGAGTTTGAGACGAGGACGTGTAGAAGACGACCTTCAGGTGTCGGTATGGCCACTAGGAGTTCTTGGTTATGCCTTTCAGTGTAACCAACGCTCCAGCAGTGTTCATGAGCCTCATGAACAGGATCTTCCAGCCATACCTCGATCGATTTGTCGTGGTCTTCATCGACGACATTTTGGTGTACTCGACCATGGAGGAGGAGCACGCCTACAACTTGCGAGTTGTACTAGACACACTCTGAGAGAACCATCTTTATGGAAAGCTCTCGAAGTGCCAGTTCTGGTTACGTGAGGTCCACTTCATTGGGCACGTCATTTTTGAGGTGGGAGTTGTTGTGGATCCCGTGAAGATAGAGGCAGTGCTAGCTTGGGAGCCACCCATGAGCGTGACGGAGGTGCGGAGTTTCTTGGGTCTAGCCGGATACTATCAGAGATTTGTTCCGGACATTTCTAGAGTTGAGGCGCCACTCTCAGCTTTGACGAAGAAGGGGAAACCCTTTGTCTGGTCAGAGAGTTGTCTGCAGAGCTTTCAAGAGCTGAGACAGAGATTGACCTGCGCACCAATCTTGAGGTTGCCTGAGGAGGGAGTTGGATACGTAGTCTACTGCGATGCATTAGAGACCGAACTTGGGTGTGTCCTGATGAAGGAGCGGTCCGTGATTGCCTATGGATCACATCAGTTGAGGCCGCATGAGCAGAACTACGCTACCCATGACCTGGAGTTAGCAGCAGTGGTCTTCCCTCTGAAGACATCGCGGCACTATCTGATGGGCGAGCGCTTTACAGTCTTTTCTGACCACCAGAGTCTCAGGTACATCTTCTCTCAGAAGGACCTGAACCTGAGATAGCGGCGATGGCTCGAGTTCCTCCAGGACTATGACTTTGAGATAGTCTATACTCCTGGGAAGGGGAATGTGGTAGCCGATTCCCTCCGCAGGAGGATGGGCATCCAACTACTTGAGGAGGTGACAGAGCAGCTAGCCACTTTACAGATATCCTTCATGGATAGGGATGGAGAGGCCTTCCTTCAGTCTCTCATAGTCACCCCTCCACTACTGCAGCAGGTCAGAGAGGCATAGCGTGAGGACGCTGACTGTGAGACGCGGTGTGCATAGATATCCTCGAGACATGCACCTGATGGTTTCTCCCTTGGAGCAGAGCACGACGTCCTTTTCAGAGGACGTACCTTGGTACCAGTCGCTTTACGAGAGGAGGTGTTGAGAGAGTTTCACACTTCTCCTTTGGTGGTACATCCAGGAGTGGTGAAGATGTACCAGGAACTCAGACGACAGCACTGGTGGCTGGGCATGAAGAAGGCTGTGGTGGATTTCGTTTCACGGTGCCTCACCTGCCAGCAGGTGAAGGAAGAGCATCATGTACCAGCATGCTTGGTACAACCCTTGGAGGTCCCGGAGTGGAAGTGGTACGGGATATCTATGGACTTCGTGACTGGACTTCCACGTACTTCCAGAGGTCACGAATCTATTTGGGTGATTGTTGACCGACTCACCAAGTCGGCACACTTCTTACCCATCCGAGAGCAGGGCTCAGTGGAGAGCTTGGGGTGTCTCTATGTTCAGGAGATTTTACGGCTTCATGGTGTGCCATCGACTATCGTCTCCGATCGGGATGCTCGTTTTACTTCCCGGCTTTGGAAGGGGTTGCAGGAGGCGTTCGGGACGCAGCTACGTCTGAGCACCGCCTTTCACCCTCAGAAGGATGGTCAGACGGAGAGGACCATTCAGACTCTCGAGGACATGCTCCGCCCATGTGTCCTCGACTTTGGTCGCAGCTGGGAGGACCACCTACCCTTGGTGGAGTTCGCGTAAAACAACAACTACCACTCCACCATCGGGATGGAACCATACGAGGCGTTGTATGGCAGAACTTACAGATCTCCTTTGTGCTGAACAGACCCTGGAGAGTCAGCACTTGTGGGACCAGAGATGGTCCGGGCCACGACAGAGAAGGTCCAGGTCATCCAGGAGCGGATGAGGACAACTCAGAGCCGGAAGAAGTCATATGCTGACAGGAGGCGGAGGCCACTAGAGTTCGAGGATGGCGACCACGTCTTCTTGCGTGTCTCACCTCGGCGTGGTTTGAGGAGATTTGGCCGGGGTGGCAAGTTGTCTCCACACATCATCGGGCCTTTCCAGGTCATCAGCAGGATTGGCGAGGTGGCTTATCGCCTGGCTCTACCACCTCAGTTGCACTGGGTGCACGACGTCTTCCACGTATCTCAGCTGAGGAGATACGTGCACGACCCGACACGCATCATTGACTATGGGGAGATAGACGTGGATGATGGGGCGACTTTTGTGGAGGTCCCAGTGGAGATAGAGGATCGACAGGAGCGGGTCCTACGTGGGCGATCGATTCCTCTTGTGTGCATCAGATGGCAGCACGGGAACCTCCAGGAGAGCACATGGGAGCGGGAGGCTCTGATGCGTGCTCAGTACCCACATTTGTTTCCCTAGTTTTTGATGTATCTTTACGGGGACGTAAAGCCCCGAGGTGGGAGTAATGTAAAGACCTGTAAATTTCAAGGGAATTTTTTTTCTTAATTTTATTTGTAATTTTACAAGAGCGCAATTTCTGACGGCACCTGATTCCGAGTCCCGGTGTGCCCGGAATCATTTTCCGAAGTTTGGCTCAGGTACGTTCAGTGAACGGACAAGCGGGTTTTTCTAACTTTTGAACTGGTTCCCAGAATCGAATTCTGAGGGCACCGATTAAATCGCAGTGCCGGTATTCGCTTAGAAATGCCTCTTCCGGAGTTGTATTTGCTCGAGTGGGGTTTTTAATTTTTGGGCTTAAAGTTTAGAAATAAAATAATTTGTTCGACAAACTTTATTTTATTTCACTTAAGCCACTTGAAATCCACTTAAACTGAGTTAAAACGGATAGGATGCTATCCAAAAATATCCTACCCCCTTGGTAGGATATTTGTGAGGTGGGGCCCGCATGAGCCCCGCCGTTTCTTTCCGCTAAGTAAAGCAGCCGTGAAAACCCATCTTTATGAAAGTCAACTGACACATTTTCTTAATTGTTAAGAGACCATTTAATTGGGCGGTTTTATTCGTGAATTAAATGGGCAGTTTCTTTCGTTTAATTAATTCAACAAATTAATTCAATCGTTTCTTAACCAGTTTTTAATTCATTGGCGTAATAATAGAATAAGGCCAACGCACGACCTCTGGTTATTTGCGCGTTGAGAGGATTTGACAGAATCCTTGTACCTTCTTTCTCCATCACGAAGAATGTAAAGAACGCGAAGAACGCCGTCATCCACAGAAATCGACGGCGCTCCAATCCGAGACGTTCTTCCCCGCCCCGATCTCTGATCACCAACCGTTTGAGGTGAGTGATTTCGGGTTTCTTCTAAAATTTATTTGTGGTTTAAAACGAAACAGGGATTTAATTGTTTATAATTAAAATCTGTTGTTTCTTGGTCCGTCAAGTTTGTCGACGCAACACCGGATTTTTCGATGACGCGACGTCCTTCCACGACGACGTGATGCCTTCCGCGATGATCAATTTCCGCGAAGAACGCTCACGCGCGACGACTTCGAGGTAGGGATTTTATTTTTTGGAAATGCCCTTATTTTCCGTGTTGTTCCCGTTCAAAATGAAGAACCCGATTTATAAACACTTTTAATTTCATTAAAATTGTTTTCGGATATGTATTCGTATGTTGAATTTTGTTTCTCCCATTGTTTATCACTAACGCGGAGGGTGCAGGCCAAACGAACACGGCCCGACAACCCTCCGCCGTTCTTCGTTATTGTGCGGAATTGACGGGTGATGACGGAAGGTGACGTAAGAGCAGCTTGATGATCCCGCAGTGAAGAACGGATCCCGGGAGGGACAACGGCGCAGACGGGAAGAAAAACGGGCCACCGGAGCGACTCCGGCGGCCCGCGGAAGCCAGCGGCGGCGCTCGCGGGACACGGCTGAAGCCGCGTCCGGCCGCCAGGGAGACACCCCGCGAGTGTCGCGGGGGTGTCACGCGGGGGCGGCGGCTCCCCCCCCCCCCCCCCCCGCGTCACTCGGGACGCGGCTTCAGCCGCGTCCGGCGGTCTGGCCAACACCCCGCAGGTGCCGCAGGGGTGTCACGCGGGGCGGCGGCTCCCCCCGCGTCGGCCGCGCCCTGGCCGGGCCGGACCGGGTCCGGCCAGGTCCGCCTGGTGCGGCCGACCCAGGGGGGGTCGGCCCGGGTCGGCCTGGGCCCGGACCCCCGTCTACGGACCGTTTTTGGTCAAATGCCCGTAACTTGAGCTACGGGCCTCCAAAAGACTCGCCGTCAGTGGCAACGCGATCCATGGATCGAGACGTTCGTTTCGGTATATCGCACTCAAGGTTTAGGAATACTTTGTGTTCGACCGAGTTGGTTCGTACACGAAACTAACTGGGCCCTCGGAGCAGAAACGCTCATATCTTGAGCTACGAACGTCTCATTGACGTGCCGTCGGCTTTCTTGGATTCTTCTAAGTGAGATGGATCTTTTGGCTTACTCTGCTCGAGGTTCAGACGTAGGTGGAGTACGGTCGGGTTTGTTTTGCCTTGAAAACCAACCGGGCCCCTGGGACGAAAAATCCAATAACTCTCAGACCGGGCGGCCGATTGACGCGCCGTCTGCGACGTTGAGTTCCTGTTGACGATACGGAACTTTTGGATACATCAACTTCAGACTTTGTGTCAGTTGATGTATCAGCCTCTCGGCTCCTGGAGCGGACCCTCCCGAACGAGCTTGCTGTGTGCGGGAACCCTAGTGCTAGCTGTGACTGCTTCTTCGACTGCGACGACTGTGCAGAGATCCTCCGTGGACTCCGACGACGACCGTGCGGAGGTCCTCAGTGGACTGCGGCGATGAATGTGCAGAGATCCTCCGTGGACTCCGACGACGACCGTGCAGAGATCCTCAGTGGACTGCGACAATGACTGTGCGGAGATCCTCAGTGGACTGCGACGACTACTGCACTCAGCGATCCTATGTGGATTAGTGCTACAGGTCCTGTGTGGGCCCGGTCCTGTGTGGGACCGATCCTGTGTGGGTCCGATCCTGTGTGGGTCAGCGCTCAGCGGTTCTGTGTGAGCCAGCACCTACAGGTCCTGTGTGGGCCCGATCCTGTGTGGGTCATTGCGGGGGTTAGTTACATATCGATCCTTTGTGGTCCGACGACTTAGATGGATCAGTGATCATCTTTATCGTCATCCGAAGAAGTATACCTGTGTGGATTTACTATTTACTCTCCTTTGTGGATTGTGTTGAGCTATCCTGTGTGGATTTACTATTTACTCTCCTTTGTGGATTGTGTTGTGCTATCCTGTGTGGGTATACGTTTGCTTCCCTGTGTGGATTGGGTTGTGCTTGGGCTCAGACGTTGGAGCCGAACGGGAATTGATGACTTAGGTATATGTATGGGCAGCTATCCTGTGTGGATTTACTATTTATTCTCCTTTGTGGATTGTGTTGTGCTATCCTGTGTGGGAATACGTTTGCTTCCCTGTGTGGATTGGGTTATGCTTGGGCTCGGACGTTGGAGCCGAATGGGAATTGATGACTTAGGTATATGTATGGGCATATACCTAAACCGTGTCAGATGGTACATCGTGTTTGTACCTTTCCTTTGTGGATTATCCTTTGTGGATTTCAGGAGACCTTCAGGGGTCTCGGGGTCCCTACTGAGTAGCTTATACTCACCCCTGCACGGGCTATGCCCGCACTTCGTTGTGTTGGTTGCAGACGAAGGACATCGCTGATCGTGGTGGAGGCGTGCGGAGCAGGACGATACCTGGAGGTGGACCACTGGGCGGGACGTACTCGGAGTGGCCAGGTGGACCCGAGGAGCAGTGGAGGCTATCTGTACCCACCCTTCAGGTGGGACTTCCAGAGGACGGCTCGACGCTACGGCTTTTCTTTTCAGTTGCTGTTTTTCCCTTTCAGTTGTACTTTACAGTTGGGCTTGTATTTCCGGCCCCTTTTACTTTCAGCACAACTTGTTATAGTTTTACATAGTGTTTAATTTTCCGCTTGCTTACTCTGTGGTGCTTGTTTACTTTTCAAAGGCAATGCCTTCCCTTTTGTTTGGGATTTACGCCTTGGTGCTAGTCGCCAGCCCCTGGCCTATGGAAGGCGGGCTTGGGGTAGTCACAGCACGGGCCCCGAGGACGGGTCGTGACACAGGATAGGCTATTTACTCACCCTAAATGGAAACCTGAAGAAAAAGTCACTATTCACCATAGCTAGCCCATATGGGGCCGACATTGCAATCCTGAAACTCATCAAGCAGATCATACCACTGCAAACCCCTTAGAAAAATACATGGGATCGACTAATCGATCATCCCAAACGAGCACCATGTGAAAAAGGTAATATTCACCGAATCCAACCTAGGTGGGGCCAATTCCTCGATCCCGAAACTCATCAAATAGACCACACCATTGCGATCCCCATGAAAAAACGCAAGAGATCGACTACTCGTTCGTCCAAAACGGACACTCAATGAAAAAGTCATGTTTCTCCGTAAACACCCAAAAGAAACCTCGTGCGGCCAACATCCTGATCTCCTTCCCAACACTCAGATTCTATCATAAAAAGTCTATTGTACCATTAGGGTCTCAATGCCACTAACTACACGTCATTTGGAAACTCCGTGCCGGAGTTATGGTGTGTCAAATTTGAATAATAATAAAATATTATTATAATTACAATGCTTCATAGCCCCAGGCCATGAAACTAACTCATAAAATTCCCAAAGTAAACTCAAAAGGTCCTTCTCGATGCAAAGAACGAGTCTCCTCAAACGGCTAGCGATTTGGACTCCCGATATGCATTTTACAGGGGTTTAAAGAGATCCCGAAATATTTTGGCCGGACCACCGCTGGATCACGATAAAACTGATCGGACCACCGCGCCGACCTTGCCGAACTTCCGCGCCTCCATACTGCCTACCAGATTCAGCTGCGCCACCACCGCCCACAACGGATTCCTCCTTCTCCATCGCCGGAATCGGGGTTTCTACCAAAAAACTTCTAGGAACCCTTGGTGCTCCAAAATAAAATCCAAAAAATGTTTCGGAAGCCTCAGGACCCAAACTGTACAACCTTTATGAAGATTTGAAGAAAAAACAACACATAAATGGGGTCCGATATTTGAAAACTCAAACCTCCCACCTGTTGGTGGTTTGCCGAATCTTTGGGTGTAGAACGATGCCTACAATGCGCTGGAGCTGGATCTGCAGACGATTGACACTGAAAACAGATGGTCGGTGCTCGATTCAGAGAAGATCGAACAAGAGAGGAGGGAGGGTCAACATGTACAAAGAGGAAGGGGGGGGGGGGGGGGTTGATTGATTTATTTTCTTTTTTTAGTTAAAAAAATCATTTCATCTCACCACCAACCCGCCTCCGACCCGACACCCGACTCCGACTAAAACTAGGGCGCGCCTAGGGTAACCATGGAGTTCTGAACGTAACTGAGAACTCATAATTGTGATCTAAGGCTCCTTTCAAAAGTTATTCGAGCCGATGCTCATAATTTAACTTTTACATTTATTTACGAAAATGCTCTTGGTGGCGTTTCTCACAGCAGGGCTGTGCCCGCAATGTTTAAACCTTACATATGGTAAACGTCACATTCTGGACGCAACTGTGCCCTCAGATTCCTGTTATGAGCTACCGTTTAGGAGATAAAACACCTCCACAACATGCATAGTTTATAAATACTTAATATTTTTGTAAAATTAATTCTGGGCACACCAGGCCTCATAATCGCACGACGTCTACGCGCCTATCTCTGGAATCATTCGTAGGAATATTCCAAAGAATGACAGGTCCAAAACCCGAGTCGCAAAATCCTCCCCACCTTAGAAATTTTCATCCCTGAAAAACCATAAGCATAAGGAAAGCGACTGGACTCCCAACTGGGTCTCCCACGCTAGCATGTTCACCCACAAGCACCCCTGCTCGATCACATAAGTTAGAGAGACTCATCCACCACACCTCAACACTATCCGCTTTTGGTGGCACTGAATTGCCCACATGGTTTTGATTGCGTCACAAAAACGCGTCTCAGTGGGGAAGGATCCCTCTTCCACATACATTCAAGTCACGCCAAACAACACCCAAACATGGTCTTACAAACGCCCTAAACAAAACTCAAACATGCAATGGAAACTAAAGGGTACCACAAAAAAGTGTCTAACAAGCTATTACAGAAAGTAGAAAGGACACAAGGGGTACCTCTATCCATCCATGGAACCTATGGTTCAACAACCTCTAGGGAATGCAACTTACCTCGCCCTCATCCCCCCGCTCCCTAAGCTTGGCATGGACCACCTGGGGGTGGGGTGGTGGAAACTGATACAACCTACCACCTCCTGTTGCTGCACCAACTCCGTCACCACGTTTGTTTCCCTACAGACCTGCTTGCTCGAGACGCTGCCTCTGCCAAGGAGGTCTATCGACCAGCTCCCTCTAAGTAGCACGACGGGTCAAAAAATCTCTAGCAAGATTTCCCCGACCATCACAAGCGTAACATCACCTCTCCTATGGCTGACCCAACCTGGCATGCGAGCCCTGTTAGCCTTGAACCTTAGATCCTCCATCCAGTGGTTTCCTTTAGAAACATCAGCCATTTCCATCACCTTGCACTTGCCGCCGACTACCATTTTCTGATGTCACACCTACCACACGCCCAAAGCTGACGGGCTGAATCTTCTTAGCTAGAAAGATCTCCATCGTCAAGGCTCGCTCCTGTACTCCAACATATGTGGGTAAGCACAAGAAAACCACAACTTCCTGGATTTCCCTGTGTAGCCCCAGCTCGAAGGTCTGAGCCCTAAAGAACGGGTCCCGAACCATATCCAGGGAGTAGCACGACAGGTCTGTAAACCTCGCTGAGTACTCCGACACAGTCATGCCTTCCTGCCGAAGCTGCAAAAGCTCTTGAATCTGTACTGACCTCAACATCACTAGATAGAACTCTTCTCAGAAGAGTCGCTCAATATCTCTCTATGTGAGTGTATCCTCATCGTGGGACTACATCATCAAACTCCACCGTCGCCTGGTCGAACCATGCAGATGACTCGCCACTAGGACAACCATCTGATCTGGGGGTGTTCTCACCAGGAGAAAAACGTGGGTGAATGCTTCGAGCCAGTAATTAGCTACCTGAGGGTTTGGATCACCTCATAACCTCAGAGGTCGTTGCCTCTAGAACTCATGCAATGCACTCAGCCTGCGCCCAACCTCATCCTGCGCTGCTGGCACAACCAGTTGCTCGACAGGTGGTGGCTCATCTGGAGGACCACATGGAGGACTAGCCTCAGAACCTGCACTCTAGTCCACACCCTATACAATGGGTGGATCATCAACAAAATCCTGATGCGGAACCCCTGCTAGCTGTCGTCGTGGAGTCATCATGAAATATAATCAAGACACACAGTGGTCAAAGAGTATATCTATAGAGAAAACTCAAGAAGGAAAAGGATAAACCCAAAACCCATTCCTATATGATGCCTGTACCATTATGTCCCTACAACTAGTGTCCAAACATCTCGAGTAGAAAGTAAGGTTATCAGAGTCATAGTGAATGGATACATCTGCCGCTGCACCAACACTGGAGTCCCTGGCCCAATAGACGAACTCGAAACATCATGAAACTGCCGCTATGAAACCAATACCAAACTCACAGCTAAACCAGCTATGCTCAGAGATCCCAAAGGTGGAACCTGCTCTGATACCACTGTGTCATGACCCGGCCCAATGGGGCTCGAGACGTGACTCCCCAAGCCCGCCTCCAATAGTCCAGGGGTTGCCGACCAACACCGAGTAGTCTATCACACACATGGGAGGCATTATCCTAAGGTACATGTACACACACACCCACATACACCTCCATGAAATAGTGCCGATATATATAAAACTGAATAGTAAATGCATGCATACAACTGTCTCAAACCAGAGTGCAACAACAGTACAAAAAGGAAAAAACAGGGCCCACTATAAGATAACTACAAATGCGTCCAACCTACTCAGATGAAGGGGTAGGCTGCCAAAACTTGCACTGGAATGCTCCTCGGCACAACTCCAGTAAGACTCCACGGTCAGTCCCGCTCACTCAGTTCCGCCTGCTCTGAGTCCTCCTAGGACTCTGTCGAAATGCCTGTGGTCTTCACAAGACACAAACATGTGTGGGAAAAGCCCGTGCATGGGTGAGTATAACAATACTCAGTAGGAACCTGAAGAACCCAAATCAAAATAGTGAAACTGAATGGAAATAGTCTACTCATCCCAGCCAGAGGGAACACAAACGAGAGAGAAACTCCATCTTGTGACAATCCTCGGCTAAACACAACTCTTCTGCCCAATCCAATTGTATGCCCATACATACAACTTGAACATCCGCTCTGGTATACGTCCATAAATCTATCTCGAACATCTACCTAGGTATATGCCCAAACATCTATATCGAACATCTGCCCAGTTATACTCCCATACATATACAATGAACATCCTGATATACTCATCTCACACACTGATCCACATGAGGTACCGACCTCATCATAAGAAACGTTTCACAATAAGGAGAGCACACTCCATGATCAATGTCATCCCAAATGACACTCATCGAAGAGATACACTCCATAGGGTCCCACACAAACATCTTAGATGCTCACCTGAGAGAACACGCTCGTCAGATATCGTCATTGAGGAAAGCTCACTGAAACAACATAAACACTAAACTCCTCGGATATGGGATCTCTCCTAGGTTCCTCTAGGGGATACCAGAACCCACACTGGTATACGAGGATCTCACAGATAGCGGATCACTCATAGGGTCTGCTGGGGGATACCACAACACAATCTGGAACTCGTAAATCTCCCAAATAGGGGATCACTCCCTGGATCCGCTGGGGGATACCACAACCTGATCCGGTGCTCGTTAGAAACATGTCACTCAGATAGAGGATCGTAACCCATGTCACAACGGTCATGATGATACCGAAACCCTATCTAGTAGATCTCGTGCTGTAGGGGATCGAACTGACGATGTAACAAACCTACAAAAACCACACACTGAGTATGGAATCGTATAACCAATGATACCGAAACCCAACTATAATCTTCATGCTGAGTAGGGGATCGTATACCCAATGATGCCACAAGCATACTGAGCACAGCCCACTGCGTAGGGGATCATATTCCCGATGATTCCACTAACCCTATAGGGTTATCCTTGTAGATAGGGGATCGTTGATCGTGGATAAGCGGTCATAATGATACCAAGAACCCGATATAGGGAAACAATTCTAGAGGATCCCTCTTCGGGCGCATCGGAGTGATGCCACAACACTAACAGATTAAAAATATCATCGAGAGGATCAAAAACCTATACTAAGGTTGTCATGCCATATGAAACCTCGTAGGAATGAATCAAGGGAGTACCCTCAACCACTGCTGGCCCAAACATCGCTAACCCGAGCAACCCACAACAATGCTACATTGCGCACCTCCAAAGATGATACTGAGGCCTCCATCGCAATCCACATGGAAAAACACACAGGAATGGCTGTTTACTCATGTGAAACGGACAACCAATGAAAAAAGTAGTATTCACCGTAGCTAGCCCATGTGGTGCCCACACTGTGATCCCGGAACTTATCAAGCGGATCATACCACTGCGAAGCCCTCAGAAAAAAACACACGGGATAGACTACTCGATCGTCCCAAACGGAAACCCAGTGAAAGTGGTACTATTCACCAAAGCCAGCCCTGGTGGGGCCCATGCCATGATCCCGAAACTCATCAAGAAGAACACTCAATTGAGATCCCCTTGGAAAAACACATGATATCGACTACTCATTCATCCAAAACGGACACCCGACAAAAAATTCGCGTTTCTTCGTAAACGCCAAAAAGAATCCTCGTGGGGCCCACATCCTGATCTCTATCCCAACACACAGAATATGACAACCCTGCTTTTTATTACAACTTAAACATGCTTTATTACATAAAACTTCACTTGATTCAACAAAAGGATTGAGAGGTTTAGTGTCTTTGGGGCTTAGGATCATTACATAAAGACTTTAAACTTGAAATACAACATCTTTATTGAAAACTTCCTTTACATGACCACTATATTCCTTCGTACTTAGCATTGCATGGGATAACCTGAGGACATGCATAAGAAAAGGGTGAGCTATAAAGCCCAGTAAGGGAGTAAACAATGAATAACATGAGGAGTGAAATACATGTTAGGCAATAGGCATATCAATAGAGCATAATAGAAACATGAACATAAAGGCATGATAAAGCATGATAATCATAGCATGGGAATGTGGCAACAACACTTAACATTGAATTAGCATGAGCCAAGGATCATTGCACATGGAGCATGAGTAAACCCTCATTGCACTTGAATCACGAGTAAACCCTCGTTGCACTTGAATTAACATGAGTCAACACTCATTGCACATGACGTATCATGATACTATACTTTACCCAATGCATTGGAGCGCTATAAAGGGCGCACCCTTCTTAAACATTTCATTTCATGCATAAGTGTGCCACATGGATCATAAAACATGGATTCATAAAACATAATCATTTATTCCACGATAAAGGAATGTGGAATTCATACATGAAACTTTACAATCAATAAGTAAATGTTCATAAAGGTGAATACCCTTGATGGTGAAATGGGCATGGTATTCACTACACAATGACATTGACTTAGAAAATCGGTGTGATTTCGGCAGCATAACAGCGTAACATAAGAACTCATAAAAAAGGTTGATGAGAGAGAAAGGGGTTCCTCATCATATTTACATGTAATGGACAGTAAGGAGGTCATATATATACATGTCCCAACAATTGAAATGGAATTTAAATTCATGATACAAAAGTATTGCTTGAATGTAAAAGAAGAGAGAGAAGTTCCTTTCGGAATTTCGGCATAGTAACGGGTGTACATGGGAGGCATTTAATGAGAGAGAAAGGGTTCTCCCATCATTCAAACAATAAGAGGGCGGTATGGGGGAGGTGTGAAACCATACCCCAACATTCATAATTGAAATTAAAAGGGCAATACAACTTAAAGAAAATTGACAAAAATGAGAAAGGAAGAAAAAACCCTTACTTGGAAGTGTGCTTCCAAAGGCTAGAGAGAGGCTTGTGAGAGGCTTCTTGGGAGCTTGGGGCACCTTGGGAGGATTCTAGAGAGGGTAGGGCAGAGGTTGGACGAACTCCAAGGGATTTTAGTGAGGAGGAAGTGGGAGCTTGGGTGGGTTTATATAGGAAAGGTGAGAGAATTCTTTATTATTTAGGTTTGGGACCCCTTATATTAAAATAATCCAAACCAAAAACCATCCCATGGTATTTTCCCATGGTTTCTGGAAAAGGAAAGAGGAAAAAAATATTTTACAAGTCCAAGGTCCGAACTTATTAAAAAATTAGGGTTGCTTATGTGGAGGTGAGTCACACTCCCATGGAAATTAATTTAAAAAGGCAAAGTGTTAAATAAGTCTTGAGGGCTCCATTAATGCTTTGAAAAGTAGATCAATCAAACCCAAAACCTCATTATTTTAATGATAAAACACATATTGGCCGAACATAAGGATTATGTTATTTTATTACATCACCATTGGGTCATTATGATGTCATAAAACACATTATATATTTAAATGGTATTTAATTTTTACCCAAAAATCTGACTGTCTCAGAAAATTATGAAAAATTCACCGTTGGATATTTTCGACGTCCTAATTCCAAAAATAATATTAAATAATTTTCTAAATATGTTAATTTTCACTTTTAAGATAAAAACCGACATTTATAAAAATTCACGGGTTTTGACAGAAATGGCTTTCAAACCTTAATAAAAATTTTAATTGCATTCATAAAATTATAAGATCATTTATATTTAATAAATATTAATTTAATATTAATAATAATATTTTATTAAAATATTATTTAATTCAAAAATCCTTTAATTTAATAAAATATAATTCATAATTAAATAATAACTAAAAACACCATTTGTACTTTAAAAACTAATTACAATGTATCAAAAAAAATACATTCATTATTATACACAAAAAAATAATGTACATGAACATGGTGCTACTTATTTTTTACATAACCCCTTAAAATAGCCGCATAAGACCTAAGGGTAAGGTGCGCGATGGTGACAGACTCTTGGGGCTGCTCGGATAACATCGCTCGAGTGGTAATCTCTATCAACTTCCATTTTTCCCGTAGACGATCACGTTCGAGCTTGACTTGATGAAGCTCAACTTGGGCTTGGTCAAGGGAAAAGCCCAAAGATGCCACCTCTTTTCCGAGCTCCGACAAATGTGCTTCGTAAGGGGCAATTCTACTGGATGAGGCCATCACTTCCTTTGTCTGAGTAGAAATGGTTTCGTTAAAGCCTTATATTTATACTACTCAGATGATCGCTGTTCAACGGCTATAAAAGTAACGGTCACAAATCTTAACATAAAACTAAAGAAGTTGACATCTTATAAAAACATTTTTCATAAAGAGACATTTAACTGGATCAAGAGGGATTTTCCATTAATGAAACTTTGGGTCGTTACAACATTCCCCCCTTAAGAAATTTCGCCCTCGAAATTTTCCTTTTCCCACACTAAAACAAATGTGGGTAACTCAGCTTCATAATATCCTCCGACTCCCAAGTTGATTCTTCAAACTTGTGGTTTCTCCACAACACCTTGACTAGGGGCATTGTCTTATTTCGTAGACCTTTTTCTCTACGATCTAAGATCTTCACTGGTTGCTCCTCATAAGAAAGATCGTCTTCTAATTGTACCACCTCAGAAGAGAGTACATGTGAAGGGTCTGGTATGTACTTCCTTAAGAGGGATACATGGGAGTCATCATGCACCTTGGCCATAGTAGGTGGAAGTGCTAGTCGATAGGCCACAGCCCCAACACGATCAAGAATCTCGAAGGGGCCGATGTACCTTGGACTTAACTTCCCTTTCTTTCCAAACCTCATGACCTTCTTCCACGGAGATATGCGTAAAAACACCATGTCTCCGACTTTAAACTCAAGGTCTCATCGATGATTATCTGCATAACTCTTCTGTCGACATTGGGCTGCCTTGATATGCTGCTGAATGGTTTTCACCTTCTCCACCATTTCGTCGACCATTTCTGGTCCAAGCAGCTTACGTTCACCGACCTCATCCCAACATGCCGGTGTTCTGCACCTTTTCCCATACAGGGCTTCATATGGTGCCATTTGGATGCTTGAGTGGAAACTATTATTATAAGAGAACTCAACTAGAGGAAGATGTTGATCCCATCCTCCTTTAAAGTCCATTGAGCACGCTCTCAACATATCCTCAAGTGTTTGGATAGTCAGCTCGGATTGGCCATCAGTTTGAGGATGATAGGCCGTACTGAAGTTCAGTTCAGCATTCAGAGCATGTTGAAGACTCTTCCAAAACATAGAGGTAAATCTTGGATCTCAGTCAGACACAATAGATAGTGGTACTCCATGCAACCGTACCACGTCCCTGATATATATCCGTGCCAGTTGATCCAAAGAGAAATCCTCTCAAATAGCAATGAAATGTGCAGTCTTTGTAAGACGATCCACAACAACCCAGATTTCATTGTTGCCTTTGGATGTCCTTGGAAGTCCAGTGACGAAGTCCATGGTGATGTTCTCCCATTTCCATTCTGGTATGGGCAATGGTTGCATCATCCCCTTAGACTTCTGGATCTCTGCCTTCACTTGCTGACACACCAGGCACTTTGATGTATATTCAGCGATCTCCTTCTTCATATTATCCCACCAAAAGTTTTCTCGAAGATCTCGATAAATCTTTGTGCTCCCTGGGTGAATAGAGAAATTTGAACTATGTGCATCATCCAAAAGTTCCTTCTTCAGCTCCGAACTTGATGGAACACATAGTCTTTTCCCAAACCGCACAATTCCTTCTTCATTAACATTAAACTCCGAGGATTTCCCCTTTTTGATAGCTTCCACTTTTCCTTGAATTCCCACATCATCCTTAGGAGCATCCTTTAACCTTTCCAAAAGAGATGGTTGAGCAATCATTTGTGAAAGGATTGATGATGTTCCCTTCTTTATGATTCCCACGTCCATCTTCATCAAGTCTAAGAATATTGGATCCTTCTCAATTCTCATCATTGATAGAATCTCTGGATCCTTTCTACTTAGGGCATCCGCCACCTTGTTCGCTTTCCCAGGGTGGTAATGTATTGAACAGTCATAATCCTTGATGAGCTCTATCCATCTTCTCTGGTGCATATTAAGCTCTTTCTGTGTGAATATATATTTAAGACTCTTGTGGTCAGTATATATCTCACATTTCACTCCATAGAGATAATGCCGCCAGATTTTCAAGGCAAAGATCACCGCCGCCAACTCCAGATCATGTGTTGGATAGTTTCGCTCATGGATTTTCAACTGCCTTGAGGCATAGGATATCACTTTATCATTCTGCATCAGCACACTTCCTAAGCCCTTCTTCGAAGCATCACTGAATACCACAAAAAGCTCCCCACTTGTGGGTAAAGTGAGCACGAGTGCAGTGATAAGCCTCCTTTTTAACTCTTTGAAGCTTTCTTCGCATTCATCACTCCAAGCAAACTTTACTCCCTTTCGAGTTAGCTTGGTAAGAGGGTTGGACAATCATGAGAAATTTCTCACAAATCGTCGATAATATCCACCTAACCCCAAGAAGCTACGGATATCAGTTACCGATGTTGGCCTCGACCATCCCTCAATTGCATCTGTTTTGGAGGGGTCAACAGATATCCCATTGCTTGTGATGATATGACCCAAGAATGAGACTTCCTTCAACCAAAACTCACAATTGCTGTACTTTGCATAGAGCTTCTCCTTGCACAATGTCTCTAGTATAGTTTTTAAATGCTCCTCATGGCCCTCCTTGGTTTTGGAGTATATTAGAATATCATCTATAAAGACTACCACAAATTTGTCAAGGTAATCTCTAAAGACTCTATTCATCAAGTCCATGAATATTTCTGGGGAATTGGTGAGTCCGAAAGGCATTACTATGAATTCATAGTGCCCGTACCTTGTACGAAAAGCAGTCTTGGGGATATCTTCCTTCTTCACCCTTACTTGATAATATCCCGACCGCAAGTCGACCTTGGAGAAGTATTGTTCTCCACGCAGCTGATCAAACAAGTAATCGATTCTTGGGAGAGGATACTTGTTCTTTATCGTGATTTTGTTAAGTTCACGATAATCGATGCAAAGCCGCATTGACCCATCCTTCTTCTTGACGAAGAGGACTGGTGCACCCCATGGTGATGCACTTGGGCGTATAAACCCTTTATCCAGATTCTCCTGTAGTTGTTTCTTCAGCTCTTCAAGCTCAACAACAGCCATTCTATATCGAGTTTTGGATATTGGTAGCGCCCCAGGTATAAGTTCAATTGAGAACTCAACATCTCTTCTTGGAGGAAGACCAGGATGTTCCTCAGGAAATACTTCAGCGAATTCCCTCACAATAGGCATTTCTTCAAGGGTGGTTTCTTCCTTGGACTTAATCATCTGAGCCAGATATGCGTGCTCATAAGGCAGTAATATCCATGCTTGATATGATGGAGCTAAAGGAGATTCATCTTCCTCCTGACACTTGTAAAGAATCGGGGGTCGATTCTCCATATGGAGGGTGATTTCCCTCTCCCGACAATTTATGTTGGCTCTATATAAGGAAAGCCAATCCATGCAAAGAATTGCATCAAATTCCACAAAAGGGAGTATGACGAGATTTTCCAGGAAATTCAATCCACAGATTATAACAGGGGAGGACTTATACTCATGGGATGCAATGATTGCCCCATTTTCCTTACTCACCGACATCTTTACTTCCATGATTTGTGTGGTGCAGGGATTGTTCTACTAAACTTTTGAGATATAAAAGAATGCATAGAACCTGAATCAAAAAGTACGTTCTCTATTCTTGAATGAATAACTAGCGTACCTGTCACCACTTCGTTGTCGGGGTTCACTTCTGCAGAAGTGATGGCAATGTTTCTTCCTTGCTGTCTTGGAGGTTGCTGGTTGCCTCCGATAACCCTTGGATTAGGGCACTGATTTGCAAAATGACCCGGTTCTTTGCATTTTAAGCATTGAACAACGCGTTGAGGTTCGAACGGAGCGTTCCTCCCCTCTGTCGCAGCCGCGGGTCCTTCTTGCTGATAGTTAACAGCTAGGTGCCCTTCTCTTCCACACTTGAAGCATTTTCTTGTCCCTCTAAGGCAATTTCCAGGGTGCTTCTTTCCACACTTTTGGAAAGTGGGGTGCTGGAACTTCTTAGCGCCGTTGGATTTATCCATCGGACCACCAGCATTGAAGTCCACCTTACGCATCTTGTCCCCATGATACCCCTGAGATTCTCCGATCTCCATTTCATCCTTGAGGGCACATCAGACAATTTCCTCATAGCTGTCGAAGTCACGGATCGCTAATACTTTCCGCAAGCTAGGCTTCAGCCCACCAAAGAAGCGGTCAACCTTGCATTCGGGGGTAACGACAAAGCCGGAAGCGTATCGTGCAAGCCTTGTGAAGTTTTCCTCGTACGCTCCCACAGATTATTCATCTTTCTGCATGAGGGAAAGGAAGTCCCTTTCCATCTTAAGACGGAGGGTTCGCGGAAAATATTTATCGAAAAACATCTTCCGAAATTCCTTCCATTCAAAAGCCTCAATCTCCTCCTCAGGCTTCGTATTTTTGATCAACTTCCACCATTGATCAGCTTCACCCTCAATACGATAAGCCGCCAGGAGAACCTTCTCTTTTTCAGAGCATTGGAGGATAGAGAATATATTTTCAATGGAGTTTATCCATTGTTCAGCGATCGTGGGATCGGATGATCCACTAAAAGTAGGAGGCCTTTGTCTCATGAAGCTTTCAATAGCGATTTGTTCTTTCTTAGGGGGGGTTGAACGTTCCTCTTGACCAGTGTTTCTATTCAAAACTTGAGTTAGCTGAGAGAGAAGCGTGACAAAGTTCGCGATTCCCGCTCCCATTGGATTGGGCATCTCATAAGTACAATCATCACACTGATCATCACAATGGTTGTTAGCCCGAGTTCTCCTATTACCGGCCATTGGCTGGAATAAAAGAAAGTTAGGGGTAACACATAAAGGGTAATCCAAAGACAAAAGTTGATGACTTATAAATAAAATTTAATCTCTTTAACTCATGAGTCTATAGGATTCAATCCAGGCTTTTCATGATCTTCCTTCTAACATATATTCTTAGGGGCATTTTTTTCTCTTAATAAGGGTTCATACTAAGATTGTGAATTTATCAAAACATATCCCCCGGGAGTGTCGAAACCAAGAGTGCAGCAAGGCCCGTTGTCGTGCACCAGTTCCTGTTCGAGTCTAGCTCAAAGTGGTGTTTTTGGGTTTTACCCCTAGGATACATCTGTGCTAGAGCCGTCTCTACCTGCTCGTATCCAGACAGGGATGTATTTGTTTGATAAACCAGTTACATAGTATTTACCAAAACTCAGGGATGTTTTTATTATGCTTAGTCTTGTATCTAAGGCTTTACTAGGGTTTCCTAATCCCAAAAATAACTAAACCTATCCTCTGATACCAACTATGACAACCCTGCTTTTTATTACAACTTAAACATGCTTTATTACATAAAACTTCACTTCATTCAACAAGAGGATCGAGAGGTTTAGTGTCATTGGGGATTAGGATCATTACATAAAGACTTTAAACTTGAAATACAACATCTTTATTGAAAACTTCCTTTACATGACCACTACATTCCTTCGTACTTAGCATTGCTTGGGATAACCTGAGGACATGCATAAGAAAAGGGTGAGCTATAAAGCCCAGTAAGGGAGTAAACAATGAATAACATGAGAAGTGAAATACATGTTAGGCAATAGGAATATCAATGTAGCATAATAGAAACATGAACATAAAGGCATGATAAAGCATGATAATCATAGCATGGGAATGTGGCAACAACAATTAACATTGAATTAGCATGAGCCAAGGCTCATTGCACATGGAGCATGAGTAAACCCTCATTGCACTTGAAGAACGAGTAAACCCTCGTTGCACTTGAATTAGAATGAGTCAACACTCATTGAACATGACGTATCATGATACTATACTTTACCCAATGCATTGGAGCGCTATAAAGGGCGCACGCTTCTTAAACATTTCATTTCATGCATAAGTGTGCCACATGGATCATAAAACATGGATTCATAAAACATAATCATTTATTCCACGATAAAGGAATGTGGAATTCATACATGAAACTTTACAATCAATAAGTAAATGTGCATAAAGGTGAATACCCTTGATGGAGAAATGGGCATGGTATTCACTACACAATGACATTGGCTTAGAAAATCTGTGTGATTTCGGCAGCGTAACGGCGTGACATAAGAACTCATAAAAAAGGTTGATGAGAGAGAAAGGGGTTCCTCATCATATTTACATGTAATGGACAGTAAGGAGGTCATATATATACATGTCCCAACAATTGAAATGGAATTTAAATTCATGATACAAACGTATTGCTTGAATGTAAAAGAAGAGAGAGAAGTTCCTTTCGGAATTTCGGCATAGTTACGGGTGTACATGGGAGGCATTTAATGAGAGAGAAAGGGTTCTCCCATCATTCAAACAATAAGAGGGCGGTATGGGGGAGGTGCGAAACCATACCCCAACATTCATAATTGAAATTAAAAGGGCAATACAACTTAAAGAAAATTGAAAAAAATGAGAAAGGAAGAAAAAACCCTTACTTGGAAGTGTGCTTCCAAAGGCTAGAGAGAGGCTTGTGAGAGGCTTCTTGTTAGCTTGGGGCACCTTGAGAGGATTCTAGAGAGGGTAGGGCAGAGGTTGGACGAACTCCAAGGGATTTTAGTGAGGAGGAAGTGGGAGCTTGGGTGGGTTTATATAGGAAAGGTGAGAGAATTCTTTATTATTTAGGTTTGGGACCCCTTATATTAAAATAATCCAAACCACAAACCATCCCATGGTATTTGCCCATGGTTTCTGGAAAAGGAAAGAGGAAAACAATATTTTACATGTCCAAGGTCCGAACTTATTAAAAAATTAGGGTTTCTTATGTGGAGGTGAGTCACACTCCCATGGAAATTAATTTAAAAAGGCAAAGTGTTGAATAAGTATTGAGGGCTCCATTAATGCTTTGAAAAGTAAGTCAATCAAACCCAAAACCTCATTATTTTAATGATAAAACACATATTGGCCGAACATAAGGATTATGGTATTTTATTACATCACCATTGGGTCATTATGATGTCATAAAACACATTATATATTTAAATGGTATTTAATTTTTACCCAAAAATTTGACTGTCTCAGAAAATTATGAAAAATTCACTGTTGGATAATTTCGACGTCCTGATTCCAAAAATAATATTAAATAATTTTCTAAATATGTTAATTTTC
The DNA here is from genome assembly GCA_963277665.1 of Viscum album. Taxonomy (NCBI): domain Eukaryota; kingdom Viridiplantae; phylum Streptophyta; class Magnoliopsida; order Santalales; family Viscaceae; genus Viscum; species Viscum album. The sequence goes on along the minus strand of OY728167.1, from coordinate 364,919,412 downwards.
ACTTTTAAGATAAAAACCGACATTTATAAAAATTCATGGGTTTTGACAGAAATGGCTTTCAAAGCTTAATAAAAATTTTAATTGCATTCATAAAATTATAAAATCATTTATATTAAATAAAGATTAATTTAATATTAATAATAATATTTTATTAAAATATTATTTAATTCAAAAATCCTTTAATTTAATAAAATATATTTCATAATTAAATAATAACTAAAAACACCATTTGTACTTTAAAAACTAATTACAATGTATCAAAAAAAATATATTCATTATTATACACAAAAAAATAATGTACATGAACATGGTGCTACTTATTTGTTACATAACCCCTTAAAATAGCCGCATAAGACCTAAGGGTAAGGTTCACGATGGTGACAGACTCTTGGGGCTGCTCGGATAACATCGCTCGAGTGGTAATCTCTATCAACTTCCATTTTTCCCGTAGACGATCACGTTCGAGCTTGACTTGATGAAGCTCAGCCTGGGCTTGGTCAAGGGCAAAGCCCAAAGACGCCACCTCTTTTCCGAGCTCCGACAAATGGGCTTCGTAAGGGGAAATTCTACTGGATGAGGCCATCGCTTCCTTTTTCTGAGTAGAAATGGTTTCGTTAAAGCCTTATATTCATACTACTCAGATGATCACTGTTCAACGGCTATAAAAGTAACGGTCACAAATCTTAACATAAAACTAAAGAAGTTGACATCTTATAAAAACATTTTTCAAAAAGATACATTTAACTGGATCAAGAGGGATTTTCCATTAATGAAACTTTGGGTCATTACACAGAAACTATCTTGAAATGTCCGTTGTACCGTCAGGGTCTCAACACCACTGATGACACGTCATTGGACACTCTGTGCTGGAGTTGTGGTGGGTCGAAGTTGAATAATAATAAAATATTATTATTATTTCAACGTTTAGTAGCCTCGGGCCAAGAACCTAACTCATAAAATTTACAAAGTAAACTCAAAAGATCTGTCTCGACAAAAAAAAACGTTGTTTCAAACGACTATAGATTTGGACTCTCGATATCCATTTTACGAGGGTTTATAGAGCTTCCGGAATATTCTGGCCGGACCACAGCTGGCTCGCCGGAAAACTGATCGTACCGCCACACTGACCTTGCGGGATTGCCATGCCGCCTATCAGATTCCGCGGTGTCACCGTCGGAATCAGGGTTTTCCACTGGAAAACATCCGGGACCTCCCCAGTGCTCCAAAATCTAATCCAAAACATGTTTCAGAAACCTCGGGAACCGAACTATACAACCCTTATGAAGATTTGAAGAAAAATAAACACATAAATGGGGTCTAGGATTTTAAAACTCAAACTGCCTACCTATTGGTGGATCGACGATGCTTCGGGTGCAGAACGACGCCTGCGATGTGATGGAGCTCGATCTGTTGACAATTGGAACTGAAAACGGATGACTGGGGCTCGATTCAGCGAAGATCGAATGAGGGAGGAGGGAGGGTCACTGTGCGCAGAGAGAAATGGGGGGGGGGGGAGGATGACTGATTGATTTTCTTTTTTTAATTAAAAACATCATTTCATCTCCCCACCGACCTGCCTCCAACTTGGCACCCAAAGCCAACAAAAACTATGTCACGCCTAAGGTAAACACGACATTCAAAATGAAATGGTGCACTCAGAATTGTGATCTGCGACTCCGTTTAGGTGTTATTAGATCCAATGCTAGTAATTAAACTTTTCCATTTATTTATGAAAATGCTCATGGTGACATTTCTCACAGCGGGCCCGTGCCCGCAATGTTTACACCCTGCCTAGGGTAAAAGACATGTTCCTGATGTAACTGCGCCCTTATATTCCCGTTCTGAGCTTCCGTTTAGGAGATAACACACCCCCTCCACGTGCATAGTATAAAAATACTTATTATTTTTTATAAAATTAATTCTGGGCACACCAGGCCTTGGAATCACACGCCGTCTTTGCAGCTAGCTCTGGAATCATTCATAGGAATATTCAAAAGTCTTACTGGTCCAAAACCCGAGTTACTACATTAATATCCTTAAATAGATTATTATTTTACTTGCACACAGAAATGATATTTAATAATAACTCCCACATTTTATAGAATCCCCCCTTATATAGGGAATTATTTTCTTTACATATTATTCTTTTTATCATTATTTTCTCCTCCTTTGTGATTTTTAGAAAAGAATAATTAGAATGGAAAAAAATATGGTAACTGAAATATTAGTACTATACATCAAAACATATAATGAACAACCAAAATTTAATTATGATAAGAGACATGTTTTCGAGAATGAAAATAAAACAACAGATCAGATTGGAAACAAAATTAGACTTCCTTATCCTTTGACATTAATTTCTTCAAAATGGTTTTCAGCTTCATAATCTCCTTGTGATACTCTTAAAAGAGCTTATGCAACTGATCCTGATCCTCATATTTCTTCTCAAGAGAGTTGATTTTTTATTTTTGAGCCTTATGAATTTTTTCTCGAGCTTTAAAAAGTTCTTTTACTTATTAATTTTTTCATTGAACACAATTCTATGATCTATTTTCATTTTAAAATTCAGAGCAACTAAATTGTGCTTCCCATTTAGATCATTGACTTCCTGCTTCCTGGTTGTTTGTTTGAGACTGATATTTTATTCAAATAATTTAGTATGATCTTTGAACATTCCATATTCGGTATCAAAACCGTCATTCACACTTTCTTGAAAATCATCATGGATTCTCATCTCTTCGATTATATTTCTGGACCACTTTTTAATTTCCATATATGACCACTTGTGAGCTTTATAGCCAATGAAGAGTGATTTGAAATTGGCCTCAAGCATGAAAAACTTATCCATATGCATTGAAACCGAATCTGTCTTCTGATTTATCGAGTGTTTAAGCTTCTGGCACCTTGAGTCTATACTCGGAAACAAGGGAAGTGTATCTACCAACTTCTTCAAAGATTGAACCAAAAAGTCATGTCCAAGAGAGGATGATTACAAATCATATTGTTTGGTTGGTGAGGATTATTTCTCTATCTATTCAAATTTTATCTTTGATGATCATCCAACATCATTCTTTTCCACCACATATTTCCAAGGTGTATCAACAAACACCTATTTTCCTTTAAAATATTTCAGAATAAACTCTACTACTTTTGGTGACTCATGTTCTCTATCTGAAATTTGAACTAGTTTATCTCCCTTAACATTTTCTTTCTCGACATATGCCACATGATACTCTAGTTAAAGAAAATCATGATTTCAGCTCTCTTCTTCACATGGTTTATTCACTAATCCATGGAACTCTTCTCCTTTTCTTGGGGTAGAAAGTTTTAAAGATATGTATTTAGATGATCTGATCGATAGTTTCTTTGAATTACCCACCTTCTCATGAAATTCTTCCTCTTGTCTAATCAAATAATCCTTATCATCACATCCTTCCTATTCATCTTCTTCCAATTCTTCAAATTTCACAATATGTTATTATTCTCTAGGTTTTAGAATCACAATATTCATTCATGGAGTCTTTATGGGTACTGGTTCATTTTTAAAAGATTCCGCTAACTAAATCTAATCAGAAGCATTCCCAGTAGCCTTCAAAAGAGACCGAACAATCTTGGCTTCAGACATCTTCTTCTTTTATTCTTCTCTTTCCCTTGCTTCCGAAGATCCTGAGCATCATTAATCTTCATGGTTTTAGCTTCAGCAAGGTCCATGAAAAAACTATTTTCCCATTCATTCTTATTCTTCTTGTCTTCTCTCCACTTGACAACCACTTCATCCAGATTATTCTTTTTCTTCTTTGGTTTTGGAGCTGCAGATTGAGTTTCCTGAACAACAAAAGTTTATTATTATTTCTTTTCTGGCTACTTCATCTTCCCTTTCTTACCACACTTCTTGGAAGTTTCATCCACTACCATATTCTTTAATAAGGCTTCTATTTCTACTTCAAATAACTCATAATATTCTCTAAATTCATTAGAGAATCTAGCCTTCATCCTTCAAAAAGTATCATCGCTAAGCAACATAACCTTGTAATTTCCTGGCATAGAACTACTTGGGATTTTGAACGATTCTAGAAAAATAACTAAGGTATTGTAAATATTATCTATATACATAATAATTTGAGTTTTGAGTGTTCAATTCTTGATAATCATTATTGTAATCAAGACATACATCACCAAATTTATCTTTCCCAGGTTCACCAGAAAATCCACAACATAGCTGTAACTTTTCTTTTGGGTATCCATAAACCCTTTTATCAGGATGATAAAACCTTGAACCCATAATACCATAATCCAGAAACTTGTAGAGAGATGGATAATCTTTGGAGTCCTCATATTTTTTATGCCAAGGAACTTTAAATCCTTTTCCTTATCAAACGAACATGATAAATTAGGTAATTTGTGGGTGCAAAACTCAGCTTCACCCTCATACAGAATTCTCATTAAGTATGAAACCTTACTGAAGGAAAGAAAATAGATCTTACCATAGATATTCAACAACAACATGCCTCTCACTACTTCATTGAAGAAACTAACAATTTCATTGAATTCTATTAGAAAATCTGGATAAAAATGACATTGTTCCTTCCGTTTCGATACACATAATATCTCACAACCATTCTACTTGATATTCATTGAGATGAGGGAATCATAGTTATCAATGAATTTAGGATCTACTAACCTCTCTCTATATATTTTCCATTCAGATATTTATTTTACTAATGACATTTTTTTTTCGTGTAGAAGATTCCAAATAATTTTGGATTTGAGGAAAAAAGGAAATTCGGAATGAACCTTATCTAGAGGAGCATAATTTCATCATGCTAAGGAATTGAAAACCGATGTTGGAAAAACATTGGGGGGTCTTAATATATGCGTTTTATGCAAGATTTAAACTTCCCAAAAATATACCAATGTAGAAACATGTTTGATTAGATATGATAGTTGAGATGATAGCCAAAGAATAATTTTGGTAGGTTCCGTTCTTTTGAGGTTTTTATGAAGTAATTCGGATTTAAAGAAAAGTGAATCCAAAAATTTTATAAAGAAGATAAAAAAAATATCATGTAAAAAATTGATTAGGAAAATTTACGAAAAGAAACATAGCTTTCAGAATGCAAGGAAAATTATTTGTAATAAGGAAAATTCATAATAAAGAACATTATATTTCAAATAAATTTTCTTAAGAAAAAATATCCAAATTCGGAAAATTTATCAAATAAAAAATATAGATTCTGAAAAAAAAATATTTTGATTACGAAAATATTTTGACTCTGAAAAATTTTGACTAAGAAAATTTTGATTAAGAAAAATATGATTACTAAAATTTAGAATATGAAAATTTTGATTACGTAAATTTTGTCTTTGAAACATTTATTAATAAAAAAATTTACTTCCCCAATGAAAAATAGTTTCTTATTAAAAGGATATAGGTTTCAATCAGAAAGATAATATGAAAAATTTCATTATGGTTATCATTTCTAACTTGTTTTTACTGTATTCAAATCTATCAGGGGGTAGTGATTTTGTGAAAATGTTATCATGTTGATCTTGTGTTCTGATAAATTGATGAATGATATCTAATTTTTGTGTGTGATACCTAAAAAGTGATGCCTAATATCTATGTTTTTTCCACAAGAGTTATGTTCAGGGTTTTTAATAAGAGAAATGCCACTAGTATTATCACAAAATATCTGTGTTTTGGTAAAACTCATGCCATATTCTGTTAGTGTGTGTTGCATCCACAACACTTGGGCACAACAACTTCTAGCTACTACACATTAAACTTGAGTAGTGGAATGTTCTAATGAATATTTCTTTTTTGCATGATCATGAAACTAATGAATCTCCTAAGAAATGAGATATTCTAGATGTACATTTCCTATCCATTTTACATCCACCAAAAGTAACATCCAATTTTTTTTTAAACAAAATCATTTCGAGAAGTATAAAATAGTCCTAAATCCATGGTTCCCTTTAAATAGAGAAAAACATTTTCAGTAACATTAAATGATATTCCTTAGGATTGGATTGATATCTTGTTTATAAGCATACTGAAAACATCAAGTCTAGAAGGATTGCTATCATGTATAGTAAAATTTATATCATACCACTAAATAATGTTTGATATACTGTTTTCCCAGCTTCCTCAAGATCAAGTTAATTTGAGGTACCAATATGATTACTTATACTGTTAGTGTTGTGATTTATATACATTTTAATATGATCTTTAATATACTTATGTTGCGATATATAACTTCTTTCTGGTTTTTGAGAAATTTGAAAACCAAGGAAAAATGTTAACTCACCCACCATAATCATTTCAAACATAGATTTCATTAGATTCGCAAACGAATCAGTTATAGAATTATAGGATGAAACAAATATAATTTCATCAAAATAAATTTGAACAATCAATTTTTTTCCTATATTTCATTATAAAAAGGGTTCTATCAATAGTTCCCATAAAATAATTTTTTTGTAGAAAAAATCTTATAAATATATCATACCAATATATACGGGCTTATTTATGTACATATAGCACTTTGGTATGTTTGAAAACATGTTCAGGATGTTTTATGTCTTCAAAAATAAGTGGTTGTTCAAAACAACATCCTCCAGAACATATCCATTAATAAAATCACATTTATCATCCATTTGAAAACGTTTTAAATTAAAGAATGTTTCAAAGGATAGTAAAATACTAATATATTCAAGTCTAGCTACTCGAGCATAAGTTCATTAATATTATATGCCTTCTAGTTGATTTATCCATTAACAACTAATCTAGCCTTATTTAATACAATGATTCCATTCTCATCACATTTATTTCTGAAGACCCATTTTACTCTAATAAGATATGTTTCCTTAGGTCTTTCAATAATGGTCTAGACATTATTTCTATCAAATTCATTTATCTCATCCTTAATGGATTTAATCCAATCATCATCACCTAAATTGTCATTATTGATTTTTGGTTCTAATTGGGAATGGAATTCTAGATGCTTTACTTCATTTCTTAAGTATATTTCAATCCTTATAGTCTGATTTACATCACCAATGATTCTATCGCTCATATTATGTTTATGAAACAACTAATATGAGTTTTGTAAAACCTGTTCGTGAACATATGGTAATAATTCTTCTGGGGTACATGATTCAAAAATATTTTCATGTACATTTTCCTTATCAGATGGATATTTAATCACAGGATGAAAATCAGTTTTTAAAAACACATCTGAAGATGTAGTTTGAGGTTGTTTAAAATCAATAAGATAAGTATCATAAAATTTAACATGTACTGTTTATTCAATAGTACAAGTGTTTTTATTAAAAATTCTATAAGCCATAGAAGTTGTGGAGTAGACCAAGAAAATTCCTTCATCAGATTTGGGTGAGAATTTATGTATATTATATTTAGTATTCAGAATGAATACTTTGAAACTAAATACATTGAAGTAGGAATGACTGGGTTTTCTACCATCCCAAAATTCGTAAGGGTTTTTTTTAAGATAAGGTCTTATTAAGACTCGATTTATTGTATAACATATAGTACTTATAGCTTCAACCCAAAAGTGATTAGCTATAGAATATTAACACCACATCGTTCTAGTTATCTTATGAAACATTTAATTTATTCTTCTAAACCACCATTTTTTTAGGAGTTCTTGGTGCTGATTTAACACCCCATGCTTCCATAGTATTCTTCTCTTTGGTAATACAATAGCATGTGTTGTACGCAACTTCAAGTTCTAACACACCACAACCAATCCAACTAGACGTTATGAATAGTAATACCCAATTTTTAAATTTTTATTATTTTTATTTTTCAAAATGGACTTCAATTTTGGATTTGGAATATCGAAATTAGCCTATGGTGAATTTTTGGTATTTTTCTGAAAACTTTCAATTTTTGATGAATAGTGAAAAAACACAGAGTTATAGTTTAAAACTGAATTTTTATAATTATTTATTTTATTTATAATTATTTTAGGTCAAAATAGATACATAACTGCTATATAAGTTCAATGTAATTCATTGGAGTCAATTTATATTAATTTTAGATTTATAATAATTTTGTTGATCTTTTTACTGTCCTTTACCAACCCCCTAGAAAGTTTTGAAAAATTGCATAAAACATAATTTTTCCGCATCTGTGAGTTGAATTTCAAAAATCAGTGAGACATGGTTGATATCTATAAGTAAAATGTGATTCAATGGGATAAAAATAATTTTTGGTGAATGAAAACTTTTTACTTTTATTTATCTCAGTTAAAAGTAAACAGGGTAATTAAAGGTAAAAATGATATTATTTTTACCCTAAAACATGTATTCATTCAATTGGATAAGTTTATATCGTCCAAATAAACCTTATGACTAATATATGATCATCTAGGTCAACTTGGATTAGATTAGGACATTTATTATTATTTAATTCAAAGAAGAGTTAAAAGAGTTAAAATCAAAGTTTAATAAGTAAAACATTTTTAAAATAGGGTTATACATAAGATAAATTCGATTATAAATATTAATTATAAAGATAAAAATATTTAATACATAACGGTATTTTATTTATGATTTTCAGACATTAAATAATTTAATTTATTTTTGACATAATGATGATACAATAATTACCTTATTAATGAAATATTAAAATAACTGATATTTTAAAGACCCAAATAAATGTAATTTCAGACTTCATATAAATTACACTAATTTTATAGGTTAATAGGAAATTTTAGGATTGATTTAATTAACTTTTTTCGAAGTAATCATGCTGTTATTATTTTCACAAAAATCAAATTCCAAATAGTGTCAAAATTGACATAAAAGAGTATTTAAAACAAATATTATATTAGTAATTGATATTATATTCCTAAAAATACAAAGTTCATCCAAATGACTCAGATAAGGGTATATATATTAATAATGAACCACTTTGGGTTCTCTTGGCTTGTTATTGTATGTTTATTAAAAATATAACATAAAATTACAAAGAGACATGGTAAATGTCAAACTAATTAGCTAACAGTTAAATCTAAAAGATAAGGTTAATATACTGACCCAAACCTATCTAAATCAAGTTGGTTGAAAATATTGCGACCCATCCCAGCCTTATCTTAAAAATAAGTCACTTTGGAGCCCTTAAAAACTGAATATTAATTTATTATAAAATAATATTTCTAACTTTTCCTAAGGTGCCCCTCACCCCTCTTATAAAAGGGAACTTCCCCTTCTCTCAAATTCACACCTTCAAAGCCATTTGGCTCGGCCAAACCCTGCCCAAATATCCTCTCAACTTCCTTCACTTCATCCAAGAGGTCCTCCTTTAGTCATAAATCCACCCTAAGAATCCCTTTTGATCAAATCCAAAGGAAGAACCCGAAGAAGATGTAAATATTTCATCACCTCCTTCATGTTCCTTTCTTCTTCCACTTATTCTTTCTTTGTTATTTCCATTCTAAAATAATAAATACAGTATCCTTTATATAATTTAATGTTATTATAAATATTTTACTTCCATATTCATTATTCTATCCATCCTTTGAATGACATATCACCATACGTGCGTACATACGACTTACCGTCTCCACGTTGTGGTGTAATTATTATTCAATACATTATTATTTGGATGAGTATAATATTTTTGTGTAATTGATATAAATAATAAATATAAAATTATAATTATTATGTATATAGGATATACCAACTAATTATATACGATTTTAATATCAAAAGAATGATATCGTCGCTCGTGCGTACGTACGGATTACCGTCTCCACGAACGCGATGAGATTTATTCCCCATCGTATCCATTCAAGAATAATTTTCATTTGATGATAAAAAATAATTTTTAAGGACTTGATATCATTCTTAATATGAATAATATACAACATATCCATAAAAAACACTGCTTATGTAACAAAACATATAAAAGAGAATGAGTAAGTTAACACCTAAAACAACTATAATACTAAAATATTATTAATAATGAATTATTAGAAGATAATATATGATATCATAATTTTGTATATGGTTCTTTTATAATTTAATAAATTTTTTTAACTATTATAAATGAGGTTAAAATACCATGGATTAAGGAAATGTACAAGGTAAGGGTTTATTTCACAATCTCTTCATTATCCGAGGTTGTTCATACGTAATTATCTACTGGGACCTCTTTATCATCCACATCAATGTTTCTTAAAAATTTCTTTCAAAACATTTTTAATATTTAATAGAAAATGGGATAAAGTAATTTATACCCTTATTTGACCTGATAAATTTTTTAATGGAATCTTTCCTTCGTTTTCTAAACAAGGTACTTTTTGACCTTTTCGACAAATTTAAAGTAAGAATGTTTCTTAACTTATACGGTGGGGGTGGTTATTCACCACTGTTATAACATTGTCGAAGCTTCCCATACAAGTTTATATGTATAATTTCAAAATAAATTTTTTCTTCTATAATTATGTGACTTTAAATTATTCTAATAAAAGAATGATATATCTCTCTCATGTAGTTTTGATTTCATCCATGTCAACATCCTTTGATGGATTTTATACTAGTTTGAAGACGATTAATTATTATACAAATCTTCCATATTGTATTGAAGGTTTTGTGATATGTTTGATAGTGGATGTGTTATTTTTATACCATTCCTGTTTTATGTTTTAACTATTGACATTTCATATGCTAGTTTTAATATGAATGTTTATGTTATATTTAAACCTTTTCATATGAGGAATATATTGGACTTAGTATGTGACGGGTGGAGCCCGCTACAGCTCCTCGATGCATCTGTAGGTATCATGAGACAATTAGACATGGAATTGGCCATGGCCTTTCCCAATTTTGATATGTTTTTTTGGCCGAGAACTAAATCATTCTTAAACGTCTTGGCCAAGGCCTTGAAAAAATATTTCAGAATTTATGGCATTATATATTCCCTCATTATGAGAATAATATTGTTGGTTCATGTGGTCATTCGACTAGTAGAATACCCATGATTATGTTTTATTATTAAATTATTTACTCATATCATATGCTTTCCATAAAAGTGATCATGTTTATTATTTATAAAGGCATGTGTTTTCAATTATTAACCATGATTAATACTTATGTTATCTTTCACTTTATTGTTTACCCTAACTGAGCGTTTGAGCTTACCCCTTTCTTATGTTTCATTTTCCCAGGATATGAATATGTTAGTTATGACTGACCTACAGGGATAATCTATGGGATATTAATATGGTCAATGGAGACAATGTTGTTGTTTTTTATCTTTTGATGTAATGTAAAACTGATGAATGTATCTAGTATTTCCATGGCTACTAACCTAATCGGTCAATCAGGACATGATTTCCTTATGATCATGCCAATGTTAGGTAATAATGCAAAAAATATGGGTAACTGGGGTCGGGGTATTACAGTTGGTATCAAAGGATGTTTAGTGACAAACCTTGGAAGCTAGATTTAGGTAAAAACTGATTAGAGAACATATCCATAACATAGAATTTGAGGATTATTGTAGAAGAACTTCCTAGAATTTTGGTATTGTAGAGATTTTTTGAGTTTCACAAGAAATATATCCATGTCTAGATATGAACATGTAGAGGTGGATCTCTCAAAGATGTACCTAGTGGTAATACCCGAAAACACATCTTTGAGCTAGAGTCGAACGAGAACCGGTGCAAGACAACGTGCCTTGCTGCACTCTTGGTTATGACACTCCCAGGGGATATGCTTAGGATAATTATAATTTTCATTACAAACCATTATGAAGGGTTTATGAGTATATATTTCCCCAAAGAAAAACTTATTGTGGATTATATCCATAAACTGTTCATGTTATGTTATGTGTTTTATAAGTAAGGAATTATGTATTTCGATTCATAAAATAATCTAGTTTATGATATTGATTAGAAATGGTGACTAGTGGGAGGAATGGAAACCATATCAATGCACACACTTCATGTAGGTATTTCACTCCTACACAAGATAATTATAGTGGATCCGGTGATACAACTCTTGCTGATCAGCTTATCAATATACTAGGAAAACTCACTCAAGTGATAAATAATAACCTTACATGTATGGAGCACAAGGATCCACAACATGGAGGGTCAATGTTAGATAACTTCATGAGGCAACAACCACCAACATTAAATGGGAGTACAAATCCATTGGTAGTTGAGCAATGGATAAGTTCCTCCGAGAAAATATTCCACCCCTTGGGGAGTAGTAAAAGGTAAAAAGTTCTCATGGAAGCTTTCTACCTCACCGGAGATGCTGATCAATGGTGGTCATTGATTCAAAACACAAAGAAAGATTATGAAGTATCAAATATGGAATGGAAGAAGTTTAAAGAAATTTTCTTAGAAAAATAATTCCCTCATGACCATCGAGCGGATATGGAAAGACAATTTCTTAGTCTGAGGAAAAATGATAATGAGAATGTTGCAAAGTATGAGGCTAACAAGGCATGTGGTAGATTATATATGTAACCCCAGAAGTAAGATTGATCATTTCTATGATGGGTTAAAAAAATTTCTACGTCGTGAATTGGTCTCAAAATCATTGTCATCATACAAAGACATTGTCTCATGTACTGTCAAGATAGAAAAAGAATTCTCTAAATGTTATGACTTTAAAGAAAATCAAGGGATTACAAGATCTACTGAACACTCTGGGAAAGGAAATAAAGAAACAGGGAAGAAGGGAAGAGTCGAATTTCCACCATTTGATAATTATGGAAGAAAACACCAAGGTGCCTGTCTAAAAGGAAAAGAGTATGCTACAAATGTGGACAGAAAGGCCATCTTGATAGTGATTGTAAGGGAAAGAATGATGCCACCAATGTTCAATGCTGAAATTGTAGGGAGATATGAAATTATGCAAATGATTTTCCAAAGCATCAGAGAAACTTACCTTGGAAAATGCCAAGGGATCAAGGCCAAGCTTATGCGAACATTAAAACCGAGGTTGAATCTCCAAAAGACATGGTGGGAGGTAAATTAATGGTTTCCTCATGTTTAGCCAATGATTTATTTGATTCTGGATAATCATATTGTTCTATATCTTCCATGTTTTTTAAGAAAATTAGATATTTCCAATTTGATTTAACAAGGGAGTTGTCAGTCAAAACTTCTAAGGGAAGTATCATTTCAACAATCTTTTTTGAATCAGTCCCCATTAAGGCATATAAATGTTATTTATCTATTGATCTCATCGTCCTACCCATGATGTAATTGGATATAATCCTTGTTATGGATTGGCTTTCGGACCATGATGCAAAAATATATTGTATGAAGAAGGAGGTTAAATTTTTCGATGATAATATGGAGTACCTTATCTTTAGAGAAAAAACGTCACAACCTAATTCTTATCGAGATCCACCCATAATAGCTCAACCAATTTCAATTATTGGGGAGGAAGATAATGATCTAATTTTGGCTGAGGAAAGGAATGTTCAAATAGAGGATGTACCTATTGTGCAAGAATATGTTGATGTGCTTCCAGAAGATTTACATGGACATCCTCAAGAATGAGAAATTGAGTTTTCCATTGACTTAATTCCTGGTTCAAGGCCCATATCGAAGGCCCCTTATAGAATGGACACTGTGGAATTAATGGAACTGAAGAAACCAATATAGGAATTGATTAATAAGATGTTTATTCACCATAGACTTTCTCCACGGGGGGGGGGGGGGGGGGGGCTTGTTCTTTTTATTAATCAGAAAGATGGATCTATGAGGTTGTTCATTGACTATAGGGAGATCAATGTTATAACAATAAAGAAAAAGTATCCCCCACCTCACATTGATGATTTAATCCACCAATTTCACAGAGCACAATAATTGTCAAAGATTGACCTTCGATCTGGATATCATCAGTTGTGTGTGATGAAGGAAGACATTCAGAAAACAACATTTCGAACCAGGTACGAGAATTATGAGTTTAGAGTAATGCCTTTTTGATTGGCTAATTCACCCTATGTCTTCATGGATCTAATGAATAGAGTTTTCAAGGAATAACTTTATGACATTGTAGTGGTATTTATTGATGATATGATGGTATAATAAAAAAGCTATGAAGATCATTTAAATCACTTGCGCATTATTCTAAAGACTCTTAGAAGACATGAATTATATGGGATGTTTAGAAAGTGTGAATTCTAGCTTAAATAGATACATTTTTATTTCCATATTGTATCTAAGGATGGAATCTATATTGATTCTTATATGACAAGAGAAAACCAAGAATATCCAGCACCAACGAATATAACTGCGATACACAGTTTTATTGGATTAGCAGGTTTTTATCGACGTTTCGTCTAGAATTTTGCCCGACTGGATAACCCATTAACGAAGCTCACATGTAAAGGGGTTAAATTTTTTTAGAAAAAAGAGTGTGAACAATGTTTTGAAGAACTGAAGAGAGGAATAGTCAATTCTCTTATTTAGACACTACCATTGGGGAATAATGAGTTTGTTATTTATAGTGATGTTTCAAAGAAAGGACAAGGTTGTGTCCTTATGATGAATGATAGGGTTATTGCCTATGCATCACGGTAGCTAAAAATTAATTAGAAAAACTATCCCACTCATGATCTTGAGTTAAAATCTGTAATATTTTATTTTAAGATATGCAGATAATATCTCTATGGTGGAAAATGTTAGATATATAGCGATCAAACAAGTTTAAAGTTTATTTTCTCACAGAAAGAACTCAACATGAGGCAAAGAAGATGGCTTGAATTACTCAAGGATTACAATTTCACTATACACTACCACTCGGGGTGTAACACCCTGAGCTTCCACGGTACGCTTCTCTTTGAATAATACAGTAGCGTGTGTTGTGCACAACTTCAAGTTCTAACACACACCACGACCAATCAAAGTAGCCTTTATGAATAGTAATACCAACTTTTTAAAAATTTAAAAATTTTATCTCTCAAAATTGACTTCATTTTTGGATTCGGAGTATCAAATTTATCCTAAGGTGAAATTTTGGTACTTTTTGGATAACTTTAATATTTTGATGAATAGTGAAATTTACTAAATTTTAATAAAAAACAAATTTTTTAATCCAAATAATTAATAGTGATAATTTATTAATTTGAGTGGTTTTAAAGTATATTTAGAATATATTTTTACCATTTAATACAATGTTGGTCATTGGGCATAATTTCACTATTAAACCAAACATAAATAAGTATCAATCTTTTGATAGTTATTATATCTTAAAAACACGCTTTTTGTTTTGACAGCGGGAATTAATTTTAATGTAATTTCTGCCACTTCTGTGTTTTAAATTTGGAAAAATGGATTCCATATTTTGAATCAGGATGTCCAAATTGTGTAAATAGATAACTATTATTTTTAGAAATTTTGAATAATTACTTCGGTAAATATTTTATTTACCATGGTTAAAGGGTAAATCCGGTAAATAAGGGTTAAGAAATAATATTATAATAATACTAAATTACCCTAAAACATGTCCTAACCTAATAGGTTGATACATTTCTGACCATGAGCATCTTTAGGTCGATTTTGGGACCCCATGGATCCACTTTTAGGTGATAGGGACACTTTATTTTAATTAAGTTAAAATAAATACAAAAATGATATAAGCATATATCCTTTAGAAATTTTTTTTACATAGGGTTATATATGTTGGATCTTAGACTATAAATATTCATTACAAAGTTAAAACTATTTCCTACATAATTATATTTTATTTATAATTTTTTGACATTATATAATTTAATTTATTTATGACATAATGGTGATTCAGTATTTACTTAATTAATCAAAAATTAGAATAATGGATATTATAAATACCCAACTAAATTAAATTTGAAAGTTTTTATAAATAAAAATAATTTTCTAGGATAATATGACATGTTAGGATTGATTTAATTAACTGTTTTTGAAGTAATCATTCTGTTATGAGTTTTAAAAAAAATCAATTATTGAATAATTTTTAAATTGACATAAAAGAGTTTTTAAAACAAATATTATATTATCAATTGATATTAAATTCATAAAAATCTATGGTTCGTCCAAGAGACTTATATCATGAGTGGTGTATCATTAATGGACCACTTGGGGGTCTCTATGATGTATATTTTATGTTTATTAACCATATAATATAAAAATACAAAGAGGCATTGTAAAAGTGAAACTAATTAACTAAGAGTTAATACTTAAAGATAAGGTTAATATAATAACCCAAACCTTTCTAAATTATATTTTCTGTGTGGTTTTCGACCCATCCCCACCTTAACATTTAAATAATCCACTTTTGAGCCATTAGAAAACGAATATCAATTTATTATAAATTAATACTTTAAGTGTTTCCTAAAGAGCCCCTCCTCCCCCTTATAAAAGGACCCAACTTCCAACCAATTATTCACACCTTTCAAGCCTTTTGGTTCAGCCAACCCCTGCCCAAATACTCTCTAAAATTCCCTACCTTCAACATAGAGGCCTTAGTTTAATCATAAAGCCAACCTATGGAGCCCTTTTGAACAAAGAAAAAGGAAGAACCCGAAGAAGAGGTAATGTTTTCACCACCCTCTTTCATGTTCCCTTCTTCTTCAAATTCTTCTTTCTTTGTTATTTATATTCTAAAATAATAACTCCATTATCTTCTGTATAATGGGATGTTCTTATAAATATGGTACAACCATATTCAGTATTCCATCCATCTTTTGAACAACATGTCACCATACGTGCATACGTATGGCTTACCGTCTCCACATCGTGGTGTAATTGTTATTCAATACATTATTATTTGGATGGGTATAACAATGATGTGCATTTGATGTAAATAATAAATATAAAATTATAAGGATTCTGTATATATGATATACCATCCAATTATATATTATTTTAATATCAAAAGAATTATATTTTCGCTCATGCGTACGTACGGATTACCGTCTCCACGACGCGATGAGATTCATTTCCAAGCTCACCATTCATCGACGATTATAAAAATATATATTTCGAATAAGTATGTAATATATGACATAATAATTCTACTGGAGATATATATATTTATATTTTTAAGGATTTATGTACTTACATATATCTTATTCACTTACATCCGTTCAATACTATATGAAAACAGAAACGGCGTTTATGCGTACGTATGGATTACCGTCTCCACTACGCGATGAGATTCATTTCCAAGTTCACCATTCATCGACGATTATAAAAATATTTATGACTAATAAGTATGTAATATATGACATAATAATGCTACTGGAGATATATATATTTATATATATAAGGATTTATGTACTTACATATATCTTATTCACTTACTTCCGTAAATAGTATATGAAAACAGAAACAATGTTTATGCGTACGTACGAACTATTGTCCTCATAAATGGTGTTTTCCATTTCATATATATGTCTATAATACATATTTATATTCTAAATATATATGATATATTTATCATGTTTTATATTCTGGAATTATTTAAATCATGATCTAAGTGATACAACCAAGAGTAACAAGTTAAAACACATACGATAAAGAAAGTGATTATTACACGAAATGTTAACTTAACATGGAAATTATCATTAAATGGGTAATATAAAGTCATAAAAAATAATGTATGATATCATATATATTAATATGGATCTTGTATAATTTAATAACATACTACGATCTTCATACAGGAGGTTAAACGTACCCTCGACTAAAGGAAAGTGCAAGGTAAGGGGTCTTCATCTCACTCCTGATTTTCGTGAAATTCATGCCATATTGCCACTATTACCTTTTTTGTGGTGTATGTACTTCCCACAATTATATTATTTGGGTAATACACTTTAATTTATGTGTAGTTACATATTCATTGTACGATACCTCTTTCATGGGTTGTACTTTTTGTAAGTTACCAAATTTGTAAGGGTTAAATTCACAATCTCTTTATTATCTGAGGTTGTTTTTACATAAGTATCTACTAGGACATATTTATTATCCATATCCATGTTTTATTAAAGAGTTTTCAAAGGGATTATTTTAAGGTAATCTTTTACTAAAACATCGTTTCAAATGTTTTAAATATCAATTCTTCTAAATCTTTCTCATTAATGTCCATGTCTCCAAAATGGTTTTTAAGGATTTATTTATATGGACATGAATGTTTTTAAAATGTTAATTCCTTTCAAAATTTTCAAAGTGGTATGGGACACTTTGATTAAAAAATGTCTTTAAATGAATTCTTTTCTAAATTGTTTTACTTTTAAATGTTTTCATGAAAAAGGGGTATTTCTCTCAACGATTTTTACAAATCAATCTCATCTATGTCAAAATTCATTAATGGATTTTAAACTTGTTTTGAAGTTGATTTATCATGATACAAATATTCCATATTGTGTTGAAGGTTTTGTGATATATTTGACTGTGGATGTGTTATTTTTATACCATTAATGGTTTATGGGTAAAGTATTGACATTTCTCATGCTAGTTTTAATACAAATTTTTATGTTATATTTCATCCTCTTCTTATGATGAATGTGTGGACTAGTATCTTCTGGGTTGGGTATCGGTAAAAGTAAGCCCTCCGGGTTGGTGTCTAGTAATTAGAGACACTCCAGGTTGGTGTCCGGTTATTAGAGGCACTCCGGGTTGGTGTCCGATTATTAGAAGCACTCCGGGTTGGTGTCTGGTTATTAGAGGCACTCCGGGTTGGTGTCCGGTTATTAGAGGCACTCCGGGTTGGTGTCCGGTTATTAGAGGCACTCCGGGTTGGAGTCCAGTTACAGAGGCTCTCCAGGTTGGGTTCTGGTTACAGTTATACCTTAGGTCTTGGCACGAGGCCTTGACACAGAAATTAATGTTCGATATTACGCATTCAATCATTATGAAAGTTATTAGTGATATTGGATGTGATTATTCGATTAGTAGAATATCAATGTGAATAAGTAAATGGAATTGTTTTATTTTATTTCTGCCATATTATTCTGAAGTTCAAGTTTAAAAGGCTTTTTTTTAGTTTAATACATTTCCTTAAATGTTTATGCTTATTTTTGAATGTTTCCGCTGTATTGCTTACCCTTACTGTGCATTTGAGCTCACCCCATTCTATGTTTTAATTTTCCCAGGATTCCAAGAAGTGTAATGTGATTGATATGCAGGGTTAATCCAAGGGAATAATGGTGTTCATAATGATTATTTATGTTTTTTTGTACGTCTTAAAGTGAAAACGTAACATTCATGTATGTGATCTATTTTTCCAAGACTGTTAAACTGATCGGTCCTTCGGGACTTGATTCCTTGTAATCATGCCAATGCATTAACATAATGCACCGACTCTGGGTAACTGGGGTCAGGGTGTTACAGTTGGTATCAGATGAAGTTTAGCAATAACTTTGGAAACTAGATTTTGATAAGCTCTGATTAGAGAACATAGCCCTAAGATAGACTTTGAGGATTAATATAGATGAACTTCCTAGAATTTTTGTATTGTAGAGATTTTGTGAGTTTTCTGAGCAATACATCCTTGTCTGGATACGAGCAGGTAGAGGCCGCTCTGGTACAGATGTACCTAGGGGTAAAACCCAAAAACATATCTTTGAGCTAGACTCGAACGGGAACTGGTGCACGACAACAGGCCTTGCTGCACTCTTGGTTACGACACTCCCGGTGGATATGCTTAGGATAATTCTCATTTTCATTACAAACCATTATGAAGGGCTCATGAGTATATACTTACTCAGAGAAAACATTTTTATGATTATTTATTATATCCATAATCTGTTCAATTTGAGTTATGTATTTTACAAGTTTGTAATTATTCATTACAATTCATTAACTGACCTAGTTTATGCTATTTTATAGAAATGGTGCCTAGTATAAGGAATGTGAACTCCATTAATACGTATGATCCAAAGAGTAATAAGGATCATATAATTCATGGTATTAAGCCATAATTTAGAAGGGAAATAGTCTCCCATGTTTTATCATCATATGAAGAAATAGTATCATGTGTGGATAAGATAATTAAAGAGTTTTCTGAGTCCTATGGCTTTGAAGGGAAGAAAAAGAAGAAAAATATGGAAGAGAGAAAGATGGATAAAGGGAAGAGGGAAAAGAATAATTTCCCCATATGTGATAACTATGGGAAGAAACACCCTGGAACTTGCCTGAAAGAAATGGGAGTTTGTTATAAGTGTGTAGGAAAAAGGGAACCAAATACGTGACTGCAAGGGTAAGAAAATGGTTTCAAATGTACAATGCTTCATTTGCAAGGAGTTTGGACACTACGCGAACCTATCATCAGAATATGCCACAAATGATGCAATTGGATAACAATAAAG
The DNA here is from genome assembly GCA_963277665.1 of Viscum album. NCBI lineage: Eukaryota > Viridiplantae > Streptophyta > Magnoliopsida > Santalales > Viscaceae > Viscum > Viscum album. Next base: position 364,899,071 of record OY728167.1, on the reverse strand, counting down.
TTATGATACTACCACAGATGAAGAGGAATGATTAGAGTTCTTATGTTGATTATGTCATTTGAGTGTTGTATCAGCAATGTACGTATTATAATACTTATGGAGTATATAAGGATTGTACTGCAGTACTATTTCGTTAAGCACTTGAGATTGTGTGGAACAATGAAAATTGACTCAATAGCAGGTTAAATTTTTGGAAAATATATGGTTGAGAGAAAGATAAACCATAATATGGTTCTGATACTGAGGTAGTGATTTTAGAATAATACATGATTGATTTGGATAAATAATATTGGATATTCATGACTACCTTGAAACTGATTAATGATTTGTATATTCCATCATTGTTGGGGTTTAAAACATTTTTTTGGATTGAAGGAATATATCTATTATTATTTAGGGAATAAGGGATCATGAATATAATCAATAAGGTTTTATGGTAATTCAGGATGTTGAAGTGTTTTAAAAGAATACCTGATGAAGGTGTTCACATGTTATTACATGGAAAAAAGGATCTTCATTATGTTTAACTTCCTTGTAAATTTTGGACTGTGAGTTTGGATAATAGTATTTTGGATATGATTAATGGTTGGAATAAATTTAGTTTGAAAGGTTATTTTTTGGATTTTTATAAAAGGACAACACGCAGACCGTGTGACGACCCGTCGTGTCGGAAAAAGCTGTGTGAATCAAACCCAGAACCATAGTGAAATTGGGATTTATCGCCTACCATTGTGCTACATGAAGTTCCTGGATGGTATAATGTAGTTTCTTTACATAAAGGGTCTGATTTGTGAATTATAAATTCATTATATTTGGAACCCTATAAGATTAGGATAAATAGAGTATTTTTGAGTTATATTATGTTTTGGGGTGAATGATGAGTTTGTGTTAGAAATTTATTAATGGATAAAACTCTAATTATAAAGTAAGTATGTCTCCTTATGATCTTATCCAATCTCATAAAAACATTCTTCAACATTAAAAAAAGGAACATAGAAAAAAAATGTTGTCCTAGATGGTACCTTAGATCATCACTAATTTATGGCTTTGGGATTGTTGGCCTTTTCATAGCCAAGTTTTCTACCACTCTCCATCAGATAATTGATGGTCAGATTTCTCTTCCATATCCATATTTTCCTACATGGCACCCTAGTATGTGTTATTTTCATAAATCTTCATAATTTATACTCTTTATTTTAAATAGAGGCCTCCTTAATTCATTTTTCGATGTGGGATTTCAACTAAGATATTTTTAAACATCAAAAATGTGTTATCCTAATACCTTATGTTTTGTTGAACCGATGGTATTTTAAATCATCATAGATTGATGAATTTAAGGACCTCAAATTTAAACTTTTTTGTGATTGATGACCTCAATCAATACCTATAAATATTTACGTTTTTCTCCAATTATATGTCTATAATTTCCACCAATGTCCTCCTAATGGAGATCATAATTTTGTGGTGACCCTTTCATTTCTCTTTTCATCTTTTTAAGACTAAATTTTATTAACCAAATTTCCGATGTGGGTTTTTCCACAAAGATATTTTCTATTTTCATCCATTATTTTCAAAGAATAATATCTTATTGCGAGGACTCAATTTATTGAAGGAGGGGATAATGTAACACCCCGAGCTTCCACGGTATGCTTCTCTTTGAATAATACAGTAGCGTGTGTTGTACACAACTTCAAGTTCTAACACACACCACGACCAATCAAACTAGCCATTATGAATAGTAAGACCTAATTTTTAAAATTTTAGAAATTTTAACTCTCAAAATGGACATCATTTTTGGATTTAGAGTATCGAATATAGCCTAAGGTGAAATTTTGGTACTTTTTGGATAACTTTAATATTTTGATGAATAGTGAAATTTACTAAATTCTAATTAAAAACAACTTTTTTAATAAAAATAATTAATAGTGATAATTTATGAATTTGAGTGGTTTTAAAGTATATTTTGAATATATTTTTACCATTTAATACAATGTTCGTCATTGGTCATAATTTCACTATTAAACCGAACATAAACAAGTATCAATCTTTTGATAGTTATTATATCTTAAAAACACGCTTTTTGTTTTGACAGCGGAAATTAATTTTAATGTAATTTCTGCCACTTTAGTGTTTTGAATTTGGAAAAATGGATTCCATATTTGGAATCAGGATTTCCAAATTGTGTAAATAGGTAACTTTTATTTTGGTTCATTTTGAATTATTACTTCGGTAAATATTATATTTACCATGGTTAAAGGGTAAATCCGGTAAATAAGGGTTAAAAAATAATATTCTAATAATACTAAATTACCCTAAAACGTGTAATAACCTTATTTTATGATACACGTCCAACCATGGGCATCTTTGGGTCGATTTTGGGACCCCATGGAGCCACTTGTAGGTGATAGAGACACTTTATTTTAATTAAGTTAAAATAAATATAAAAATGACATAAGCATATATCTTTTAGAAACACAATTTTTACATAGGGTTATATATGATGTATTTTAGACTATAAATATTCATTAGAAAGATAAAAATATTTCCTACATAAGGATATTTTATTTATAATTTTTAGACATTATATAATTTAATTTATTTATGACACAGTGGTGATTCAGTAATTACCTAATTAATTAAAAATTAGAATAATTGATATTATAAATACCCAAATAAATTTAATCTGAGACCTTTTATAAATAAAAATAATTTTATAGGATAATATGACATGTTAGGATTGATTTAATTAACTTATTTCTAAGTAATCATTCTGTTACAAGTTTTAAAAAAAATCAATTATTGAATTGTGTCAAAAGTGACATAAAAGAGTTTCTATAACAAATATTATATTATAAATAGATATTCAATTCCTAAAAATATATGGTTCGGCCAAGAGACTAATGTCATGATAGGTGTATCATTAATGGACCACTTGAGGGTCTCTTGGATGTATATTGTATGTTCATTGACCATATAATATAAAAATACAAAGAGGCATTGTAAAAGTGAAACTAATTAACTAAGAGTTAATACTTTAAGATAAGGTTAGTATAATAACCCAAACCTTTCTAAATTCAATTGGTTGAGTGGTTTTCGACCCAGACCCACCTTAACCTTTAAATAATTCACTTTTGAGCCATTAGAAACAGAATATTATTTTATTATAAATTAATACTTTAAGTTTTTCCTAAAGAGCCCCTCCTCCCCCTTATAAAAGTACCCAACTTCTAACCAATTATTCACACCTTAACAGCCTTTTGATTCGGCCAGCCCCTGCCCAAATACTCTTTAAACTTCCCTCACTTCAACATAGAGGCCTTAGTTTTATCATAAAGCCACCCTAAGGAGCCCTTTTGGTCAAATCAAAAGGAAGAACCTGAAGAAGAGGTAATGTTTTCACCACCCTCTTTCAAGTTCCTTTCTTCTTCAAATTATTCTTTCTTTTTTATTTCTATTATAAAATAATAACTCCAGTATCTCCTATATACTGTGATGTTATTATAAATATGGTACAACCATATTCAGTATTCTATCCATCCTTCGAACATCATGTCACCATACGTGCGTACCTACGGTTTACCGTCTCCACGTCGTGGTGTAATTGTTATTCAATACATTATTATTTGGATGGGTATAATAACGATATGTATTTGATTTAAATAATAAATATAACATTATAAGGGTTCTGTGTATATGATATACCATCCAATTATATATTATTTTAATATCAAAAGAATGATATTTTCGCTCGTGTGTGCATACGGATTACCGTCTCCACGACGCGATGAGATTCATTTCCAAGTTCACCATTCATCGACGATTATAAAAATATATATTACTAAAAAGTATGTAATATATGACATAATAATGCTAATAGAGATATATATATTTATATATATAAGGATTTATGTACTTACATATATCGTATTCAATTACTTCCGTTCAATAATATATAAAAATATAAACATGGTTTATGCGTACGTACAGATTACCGTCTCCACGACGTGATGAGATTCATTTCCAAGTTCACCATTCATCGACAATTATAAAAATATATATTACTAATAATTATGTAATATATGACATAATAATGCTACTGCAGATATATATATATATATTTACATATATAAGGATTTATATACTTACATATATCTTATTCACTTACTTCCGTTCAATACTATATGAAAACAGAAACAACGTTTATGCGTACGTACGGACTACCGTCTCCATAAATGGTGTTTTCCATTTAATATATATGTCTATTATACATAATTATATTCTAAATTTATATGATATATTTATCATGTTTTATATTATGGAAGTATTTAAATCATGATCTAAGTGATACAACCAAGAGTAACAAGTTAAACCACATATGATAAAGAAAGTGATTATTACCCGGAATGTTAACTTAACATGGAAATTATTATTAAATGGGTAATATAAAGTCATAAATTAATCATGTATGATATCATAAATATTAATATGGTTCTTGTATAATTTAATAACATACTACTATCTTTGTACATGAGGTTAAACGTACCCTCGACAAAAGGAAAGTGCAGGGTAAGGGGTCTTCATCTCACTCCTTATTCCTGTGAGATTCATGCCATATTGACACTATTACCTTTTGTGTGGTGTATGTACTACCCATAATTATATTCTTTGGGTAATACAATTTAATTAATGTGTATTTACATATTCATTGTATGATACCTCTTTCATGGGTTGTATTTTTCGTAAGTTACCAAATTGGTAAGGGTTAATTTCACAATCTCTTTATTATACGAGGCTGTTTTTACATAAGTATCTACTGGGAAATATTTATTATCCATATCCATGTCTTATGAATGCATTTTCAAAGGATTATTTTAAGGGACTCTTTTACTAAAACATCATTTCAAATGTTTTAAATATCAATTCTTCTAAATCTTTCTCATTAATGTCCATGTCTTCAAAATGGTTTTTAAGGATTTATTTATATGGAAATGAATGTTTTTAAAATGTTAATTCCATTCAAAAGTTTCAAAGTGGTATGGGAAACTTTGATTCAAAAATGTCTTTAAATTAATTCTTTTCTAAATTGCGTGACTTTTAAATGTTTTCATGAAAAAGGGGTATTTCTCTCAAAGAGTTTTACAAATAAATCTCATCTATGTCAAAATTATTTAATGGATTTTAAACTTGTTTTGAAGTTGATTTATCATGATACAAATCTTCCATATTGTGTTGATGGTTTTGTGATATATTTGACTGTGGATGTGATATTTTTATACCATTCATGGTTTATGGGTAAATTATTGACATTTCGCATGCTAGTTTTAATACAAATTTTTATGTTATATGCCATCCTCTTTTTAAGATGAATGTGTTGGACTAGTATTTTCGGGGTTGGGGACCGGTAAAAGTAAGTCCTTTGGGATGGTGTCTGGTTATTAGAGGCACTCCGGGTTGGTGTCCGGTTATTAGAGGCACTTCGGGTTGGTGTTAGGTTTTTAGAGGCACTACGGGTTGGTGTCCGGTTATTAGAGGCACTCCGGGTTGGTGTCCGGTTATTAGAGACACTCCGGGGTGGTGTCCGGTTTTTAGAGGCACTCCGGGTTGGTGTTCGGTTATTAGAGGCACTTCGTGTTAGTGTCCGGTTATTAGAGACACTCAGGGTTGGTGTCCGGTTATTAGAGGCACTCCGGGTTGGAGTCAGGTTACAGAGGCTCTCCGGGTTGGGTTCCGGTTAAAGTTATACCTTAGGTCTTGGCACGAGCCCTTGACACAGAAATTAATGTTCGGTATTATGCATTCCATCATTTTGAAAATTGTTAGTGATATTGAATGTGATTATTTGATTAGTAGAATATCAATGTGAATAAGTAAATGGAATTATTTCATTTTATTTCTGCCATATTATGATGAAGTTCAAGTTTAAAAGGCTTTTGTTTTAGTTTAATACATTGCCTTAAATGTTTATGCTTATTTTTGATAGTTTCGGCTGTATTGCTTACCCTTACTGAGCATTTGAGCTCACCCCTTTCTATGTTTTATTTTTCCCAGGATTCTAAGAAGTGTAATGTGATTGATATGCATGGTTAAGCCAAGTAAATAATGGAATTCATATAGATTATTTATGTTGTTTTGTACGTCTTAAAGTGAAAATGTAACATTCATGTATGTGATCTATTTTTCCATGACTGCTAAACTGATCACTCCTTCGGGACTTGATTCTTTGTAATCATGCCAATGTATTAACATAATGCACCGACTATGGGTAACTGGGGTCGGGGCATTACATGGGGAAGGAAAAAAAGGTGGCAGATGATTTGAGCAGAAAAGATCATTGAGTTTTGAACCAGATGAGACTTTAAAGGGATCCAATTTTCATCGATCTAGTGAATATGGATATGAGAATAACAATGGAAGGTGAAAAATTGTTAATTTTTTCAAATGGTTGCCAAACCATCTTTACTAGAAATATTAAAGAGTTCTCAGACTGATGATGAAGAATTTCAAAAGAAGATTAAAGCTGTGAATGATGGGAGATTGAGTGACTTCGTGTATAAAGATAGAATTTTGAAATTTGGGGAGAGATTTTTTATTCCTGATATACCTAATCTAAAAAGGGAATTGTTGGATGATGCACAAATATCTAATTTATCCACACACCATGGTAGAACCATGATGTATAGAGATTTGAAGGAAAAATTCTTGTGGGACAACATGAAGAGGGAGATTGCTGATTTTGTGTCAAGATGTATGGTTTTCCAACAAGTGAATGTAGGAAGTCAACAACCTAGAGGAGTCATAAAACCTCTTCCCATACCGGAGTGGAAATGGGATAATATTATGATGGACTTTGTCATGTAACTACCGAAGACTCCTAGAAGTAATGATGCAATATGGGTCATTGTTGATCATCTTACCAGGTCATCACAATTTTTTGCTATAAGAGAAGATCTACCACTTGAACTTCTAGCAAGACTATATATTAATGAAGTTGTGAGACTTCGTAGAGTACCTCTATCAATTGTTTCTGATCGTGATCCACGTTTTACATCATGATTCCGGAAAATTCATCAGAAGGCCTTGGATACTGAACTTTTTTTGAGCACTGCCTACCACCCTCAAACAGATGGACAATCAGAATGAACTATTCAAACCATAGAAGACATGTGGAGATACTACTCACTTGACTTTCAAGGTATGTGGGATCAATATTTACCTATTCTATAATATTCCTATAACAATAGCATCCATTCAAGTATTCAGATGGCACCATATAAAGCGTTATACCGAAAGATATTTCGCACACCAACCTGTTGGGATGATGTTGGTGAAAGAAAACTCATAGGCCCATAACTTGTGGAGGAAACGATGGAAAAGTTTAAGGTTATCCAAACCCACATCAAAGCAGCTCAAATTAGGGAGAAGAGTTATGCCGATAATCGAAGGAAGGATTTGGAATTTCAAGTTGTTGATCATGTTTTCTTGAAGTTATCTCCATGGAAGGGAGTTATAAATTTCAGTAAGAAAGGTAAATCGAGTCCAAGGTACATCGGACCTTTCGAAATTCTAGAACAAAATGGGACTGTTTCTTACTGTTTGGCAATACCGCCAAGTCTATCCAAAGTTCACGATGTCTTCCACGTATCAATGTTGAGAAAATACATGCATGACCCAACACATGTAATCACCTATGAGGAATTATAACTGGAACCCGATATGTTTTATTGCGAAGAGCCCTTCAGGATTCTTGATACAAGATAACAAGTGTTACGAAACTGGATGAATCTTCTGGTAAAAGTTCTATGTAGAAACCGTAAGATGGAAGAGTCAACATGTGAACCCGAGGAACATTTGATGAAGAACTACCGAGTCTTTTTATGCAGTAATATTCTAGAAATTTTATGGAAGAAATTATTCGAAGGAGGGTAGAATGTAACACCCCAAGTTTCCACGGTACGCTTCTCTTTGAATAATATAATAGCATGTGTTGTATGAAACTTCGAGTTATAACACACCACAACCAATCAAACTAGCCGTTATTAATAGTAATACCCACTTTCTGAAGTTTTATAAATTTTATTTTCCAAAATGAACTTAACTTTTGGATTCGGAATATCGAAATTATCCTAGGGTGAATTTTTGGTATTTTTCTGAAAAATTTCAATTTTTGATGAATAGTGAAAAAAACTAAGTTATAGTTTAAAACCAAAATTTTATAATTATTTAATTTTTTTAAATTCATTTAAGGTCAAAATAGATACATAATAGCTATATAAGTTCAATTCAATTCATTGGATCCAATTTATATTAATTTTAGATTTATAAAAATTCTATTGAACTTTTTACCTTCTTTTACTCACCTCCTAGGAGCTTTTGCAAAATTGAAAAAACATAATTTTACCACTTCTGTGAGTTGAATTTCAAAAATCTAAGAGAAACGGTTGATATCAGTAAGTAAAATGTTATTCAATGAGATAAAAATAATTTTTTGTGAATAGCAACTTTTTACTTTTATTTATCGCTGTTAAAAGTAAATATGGTAATTAAAGGTAAAAATGATATTATTTTTACAATAAAACATCTCCTAATTCTATTGGATAAGTGTATCTTGACTAGAATCAACCATAGGAATCAAATATGATCATTTAGGTCCACTTGGATTAGATTAGGACATTTATTATTATTTAATTCAAAGAAGAGTTAAAAGAGTTAAAATCAAATTTTAATAGCTAAAACATTTTCAAAATAGGGTTATACAAAATATAAATTCAATTATAAAATTTCATTAGAAGGATAACAATATTTCCTACATAATGGTATTTTATTTATTATTTTTAGAAATTAAATAATTTAATTTATTTATGACAAAATGATGATGTCGTAATTACCTTATTAATGAAATATTAAAATAATTTATATTTTATATATCCAAATAAATGTAATTTCAGAATTTTTATGAACTAAACTAATTCTATGGGTTAATATGACATGTTATTATTGATTTTATTAACTTATTTTGAATTAATCATGCTGTTATGATTTTTACAAAAATCAAATACCAAATAGTGTCAAAATTGACATAAAAGAGTTTTTAAAATAAATATTATATTATTAATTGATATTATATTTCTAAAAATCTAAGGTTCAGAAAAATGACATAGATAAGGTTATATATATTATAAATGAACCACTTGGGGTTCACATGGCTTGTTATAGTATGTTCATTAACCATATAATATAAAATTATAAAGAGACTTGGTAAATGTCAAACTAATTAACTAAGAGTTAAATCTAAAAGATAAGGTTAATATAGTGACACAAACCTGTCTAAAACCTAGTGGTTGAAAGGAATTCGACCCATCCCCACCGTAGCCTCTAAATATGTCTCATTAAAGTCACTAGAAACCAAATATGAATTTATTATAAAATAATATTTCTAGCTTTTCCTAAGGTTCCCCTCACCCCTCTAATAAAAGGGGACTTTCCCTTCTCTCAAATTCACAACATCTAAGCCTTTTGGATCGGCCAAAACCTTCCCAAATTTCATCTAAACTTCCCTCAAATCATCATAGAGGCCTTACTTTAGTCATAAATCCACCCTAAGGATCCATTTTGATCAAATCAAAAAGAAGAACCCGAAGAAGAGGTAAATATTTCATCGCCTCATTCATGTTCCTTTCTTCTTCCACATCTTCTTTATTTTTTATTTCCATTATAAAATAATAAATCAAATATCTTTTATATATTGTGATGTTATTATAAAAATTTTACATCCATATTCATTATTCTCTCCGTCCTTTGAAGGACATGTCACCATACGTGCGTACGTACGGTTTGCCGTCTCCACATCGTGGTGTAATTTTTATTCAATACATTATTATTTGGATGGGTATAATAAGGATGTGTAATTGATTTAAATAATAAATATAAAATTATAATTATTCTATATATATGATATACCATCCATGTAGCATCCCTCCTTTTATCACATAAACTTTCATTACATTTTACAAAACCGAGGAACTTTAAGGTTTAGTGTCCAGGAAACCAGGAACTTAAAACATGAAAACATAAAACATTCTTCTTAAACACTTGAAAGGATTATCCTTATGTTCATCCTAGGTTCATTAATACATCTCATAACCTGGGAACATACATCAAAATAAAGGGTGAGCAGAAGGCCCAGTAAGGGAAACAAGGGGAAATATTTAACATGTGAACTTGAGATACATCAACAATGTCATGAAAAAGAACTTTAAGGCATGAGAATGAAATCATGAGGAATATCATAATAAAAATAACGTTTTTCATAACTTTATGATGTGGATAAAACATTTAATATTTAAAATCATTTCTGTTTCACCAAGGTCCATCCCCAAGGTGTCATTAAAAATTACCATGGTTATTCACCAAGGCGTCGTTAAAAAAAGACATCTTTAGAGGTTAAGTCTTTACCCAATGCATTGGAGCGCTTTTAGGGCGAACCCATGATGTGTCTTTATTATCATGTGAGACACATATATCATCATCAATAATTTCATAAACAACTCATATATCATAAAAGGAATGGGTTTCATTTCATAATCATAACATTTTAAAAACTGCTTTAAAGACATTATCTTTGTGTCACTTTAAAACCCACAGAAAATGAAGGTGGGTCTCATGTATGTAAATAAAAGAATATAAAATAGAACATTTTGGTATATATGGGAATACCCATATAGAAGATAGAGATTTTAGTATTCACTTAATAAAATAAAATAACTTTAGAATGAGAGAGAGAGACATTTTGAGACGGAAATTCTCCAGCATAACGACTATGTTTCAGGGTTTTAGAAAACATTGAAAAGAGAGGGGACATGGGTCAAACATTCATAAATGACCCATAAAACAGTATAGGGACAGAACATGAAGGATATATGAACATGGTAATGAAATTTGAAAGATATACCATATGAAATGAAGAACATGAAAGGAAGACAAAAATAATATTTCTCTTATGAAAATTCGACTGCCTAACAACATCACTTAACCTCAAAAAATGAATTGACGAGATCAAATAGGGCCTCTCATCAAATGAAAATAAAATATCAGTATGATATATATAGTGATAATACCCCAACATAATAAAATGGCACTTGAAGGACTTGACATTAAATTAGAACTTTGAAAAATGAGAAAGGTGAATGAATCCCTTAAAAATTCGGCAGCCTAACGGCGCCACTTCAAACTTCAAAATACTGAAGAGAAGAGATAAAATAGGTTCTCTCATCATATGAAAATAAAAGATCAGTATGATATATATAGAGATCATACCCCAAAAAATTAAAAAGGAACTTGAAACACTTGACATGAAAGTAGAATTTTGAAAAATGAGAAAGATGAACGAATCCCTTAAAAATTTGGCAGCCTAACGGCACCACTTAAAACATCAAAATACTGAATTGAAGAAATCAAATAGTGTCTCGCATCATATTAACATAAAATATCAGTATAATAGATTTAGATATCATTACCCCAAAAAAATGAACTTGAAATACTTGACAAGAATGTAGAACTTGAGAAGGGTGAAAGAATCCCTTAAAAATTCGGCAGCCTGACAGCGCCACTTTAACATTATTAAAATGAAATGATGAGAGAAATAGGGGGTATCTCATCCTATGAACATGAAAAATACAGTAGTATGAATATAAAATAACATCCTACAACATAAGAGCATGAAGCAAAAAAGAAATGACATAAAAGAGATTACTTGAAAAGAAAGAGGGAGGTAGGATCCCTTACCTTAAAACGTAACTCTTAAAACTCAATGGTTGGGACCTTGAGGGATTGGGGGCACCTTGAAAGGACTACATGGGAGTTAATGAGACCATATCATCGTTGGGGGAGAGTTGGGAGTCGAATGGATGAGAGTATGGCTTTGTATCTATAGGGAAAGTGAGGGGACAAGGCATTAATGGCCAAGGGACACATCATTAGTGGTTTTGGAAAAACCATGGGCTTTCCCATGGTATTTTCCCATGGTATTGGCCACTTGAGAGACATCATACCTTATCGTAGTATTCATAAGTCTACCATATTGATTACATACTTAATACATCATTTAATGATTTCATTAAACACCCTTAACATAAAAACTGTATTTTCACTATTCATCAAAAATTCAACTTTCTCAGAAAAATCCCAAAATTTCATCTTAACCAAATATCGATGCTCTAATATAAAAAATAAACTCCATTTTATAAAATTAATTTTCTAAATATTTTTAATTTAATTTTTAAATAAATACACTATTCACCGAAAATTTATTTTTTTCAGAAAAATCCCCAAAAATTACCTTAACATAATATTGATGCTCTAAGTTCAAAAATGTAATCTATTTTATAAAAATAATTTTATAAATAATTTTAATTAAATTTTTAATTAAAAAACAATATTCACCCAAAAAAACTAATATTGACTAATAATTTATGAAACCGTTATTTATACATTTTATTGAATCACTTTACTTAATCAAGGTGCCTCAATTATATTAATTCTTTACTTAAGTGAGATTACTAATCCATTTGGCCACATTACTAATCCTAAGCATAAAATTACTATTCAAAATATACTATTCATCAAAAATTAATTCGATGTTATTAGACTCTAAATTTCGTACTGAACATAATTGTAGAAGACCATTTTTCGAAAATCATTACACATTTTAAATTATTTAAGTTTTCGATAAACATTTTTTTTAAAATATCCTTTCTCTAAAATTCACTAAAAATATGCATACTATATTTATACAGACATTTGAAACTTCATAAACTTAATCATAAGAAGAAATCAGAATTTTTATTAAAAAAAAGGTTTACACAAGGAAGTTACGGTCTCCTAACATAGCCCCTTATCACACCAGTATAGGACCTAAGTGTTTGGTGTGATAAGGTGAGAGAATCCGAGGGAGGCTCAACCAACATCGAACGAGTAGTAATTTCTATCAGTTTGAACTTCTCGTGAAGGTGATTCCGTTCTAGCTTTATACGATGTAGTTCGTCTTGGGTTTGGTCCAGAGTAAAGCCCATTTGTGCTACCTCCTTCCCAAGTTATGTTAGATGGGCTTTGATCGGTCCAAGACTACTGGGTGAGGCCATTAAAATCTTTTTTCTATATTAATTAACCAAGATCACTTGTATTTAGAGAAATATATTGAAATGTTTAGTTTCCAGCAGTCATATTGACCAATGGTCATATAATAGTCAAAACCCAATAGTCTCATTTTAATTATACTCATGTTATCCAATGAAACAGTTTTGTTGAGTATAAACAAAATAACACACAAAATTAGAAAACAATATTTATTAAAAATTTCAGGTCATTACAATCTTCCCCCCTTAATAAATTGCATCCTTGCAATTTTTAAATTTCGGTTTTGAAATTTCATTGAAAGTTCCACACCAGAAATGGAGTCAGAAAAACTACTACATTAAAAGAAAGAAAGGGAAGTAAAAGGGTCACCCGAGTGACCCCATACTAGGATTCCATGTAGGAAAACATGTACATGGAAGAAAAAACAAAGGGTCGCGTTCTAAGGGAGAGTGATAGAAAACATGATTAAGAGAAAGTTAACAACAAGAAAATCACAAACTTATGATGGGTCAAATGGTATTTGATTTCCTAGTAGGAAACGTTAACAAAGAACATTTTTTGTTTTATGTTCCTTTTCATAGTTTTGAAGAATTCATTTACTACATAGAATAAAAACATAAGGAAATATACCTACCTTCAAGTAGAGTTAAATACTTTAATAAATTTCTACCAAAACTAATATTTTCTCCAAACGATGAGAATTCAAAAACACTTGGTCTCATCAAAAGCACAAGAATAATCTTCTAGATAATCACGTATTCCAAAAAAGAAGAACAATCTATCATTAAACATTTATCCCAAAAACAAAAAGGGTAACATAAAACAACTCTTCAAAATGAAAGAATCCCATAGGAAGGGAAAATACTTTTAAATCTTAAATGTTCCATGCTATACCTAGTGTTCATCATAGACCATTCCATTAATAACTGCCCTTAAAATTCCTCAAAATAACCCAAACTAAGATTGAAACCCAAATACAAGAAGGACTTGATAATATAGTCTTCCAAGATAAACGTTATTATTCATCTCCGAACAACATCACCCACTCCTAATATTGTATAAAAATGTAACTAACCTAAACATATTTTCCCCAAGATAGGTCAATCATTTCCATAAGTAACCTATAATACCATAAGTTCACCTTAAATTCATCGATTCGTCAAAATGTAAGTCAACCTTTACTCCTCAAAGAAAATACTGTAGTAATCTATTTACCTCGATCAAATAGGGTTCCCAAAATAGTGAACGTCTTCCAAAATAATAATCATCTTTTAATCCCCTAATCGTATCTGTCATATTAATACGGAAATCATCACATTTCCTATCACATTGGTTGAGGGGAAATTTTCTTCCATTTCCCTCCATTAACTAAGGAAAGAAAGTACAATTAGGGGCTTAAATACTTAGCCAGTTATCATTTAAAGGAATATTAAAGAATAGAAGGATAAACTTGTAGAAGAAAAGTATACCCTAACTTGTGATCCCCTTGGTCCCAATCTAGGTTATCCATGATAATATATTCTTATGTGAATCTTTATTTTATTTTATCTTTGTTCCTTTAATAATGGTTTATAATAAGTTTATGAATTTACCAATGAATATCCACCGGGAGTGTCGTAACCAATAGTGCTGCACGACCCATTGTCGTGTACCAGTTCCCGTTCGAGTCTAGCTCAAAGCGGTGTTTTCTGGTTTTACACCTATGTACTTCTGTTCCAGAGCCACCTCTACCTGCTCGTATCCAGAAAAGGATGTATTTGCTTGGCAACCCCTTACTCAATACTCACCAAAATACCATGAAGGTTTCCTATATTTAAACATTTCTATAAGGTTCTTCCTAAAGTTTTCATATCCTAATTTCCACAAATAACTAAACCATACTTTGATACCAACTATAGAATCCCGCCTTTTATCACATAAACATTCACTTCATTTTACAAAACCGAGGATCTTTAAGGTTTAGTGTCATGGAAACCAAGAACTAAAAACATGAAAACATAAAACATTATTCTTAAACACTTGAAATGCTTCTCATTATGTTCATCCTAGGTTCATTACTGCATCTCATAACTTGGGGACATACATCAAAAGAAAGGGTGAGCAGAAGGCTCAGTAAGGGAAACAAGGGGAAACATTTAACATGTGAACTTGAGGTACATTAACAATGTCATGAAAAAGAACATTAAGGCATGAGAAAAAAATCATGAGACATATCATAATAAAAATATCATTTTTCATAACTTGAAGATGTGGTTACAAAATTTAATATTTAAAATCATTTCTGTTTCACCAAGGTCCATTCCCATGGTGTCATTAAAAATTACCAAGGTTATTCACCATGGCGTCGTTAAAAATAGTCATCTCTAGTGATTAAGTCTTTACCCAATGAATTGGAGCTCTATCAGGGCGCACCCTTGACATGTCTTTATTATCATGTGAGCCACATATATCATCATCAATAATTTCATAAACTACCCATATAGAATAAAAGGAATGGGTTTCATTTCATAATCATAACGTTTTAAAAACTGCTTTAAAGACATGATCTTTGTGTCACTTTAAAACCCACAGAAAAGGAAGGTGGGTCTCATGTATGTAAATAATAGAATTTAAAATAGAAAATTTTGGTATATATGTGAATAACCCTATAGAAGAGAGATATTTGAGTATTCACTTAATAAAATAAAATAACTTTAGAACAAGAGAGAGAGACATTTTGAGACGGAAATTCTGCAGCATAATGACTATGTTTCGGGGTCTTACAAAATATTGAAAAGAGAGGGGACATGGGTCAAACAATCATAAATTAACCATAAAACAGTATAGGGACAGAATATGAAAGATATATGAACATGGTAAAGAAATTTGAAAGATATACCATATGAAATGAAGAACATGAAAGGAAGACAAAAATAAGATTTCTCTTATGAAAATTTGGCAGCTTAACGACATCACTTAAAATTCAAAAAATAAATTAACGAGATCAAATAGGGTCTCTCGTCATATGAATATAAAAAATAAGTATAATAGATATAGAGATAATACCCCAACATAATAAAAAGGAACTTGAAAAACATGACATGAAAGTAGAACTTTGAAAAATGAGAAATGTGAACGAATCCCTTAAATATTCGGCAGCCTAACGACGCCACTTAAAACTTAAAAATACAGAATTGAAGAGATAAAATAGGGTCTCTCATCATATGATCATAAAATATCAGTATGATAGATATAGAGATCATACCCCATCAAAATAAAAAGTATCTTGAAATACTTGACATGAAAGTAGAACTTTGAAAAATGTGAAAGGTGAACGAATCCCTTAAAAATTCGGCAGCCCAACGGCGCCACATAAAACATCAAAATACTGAATTGAAGAGATAAAAAAAGGTCTCTCATAATATGAACATAAAATATCAGTATGATATATTTATAGATCATACTCCAACAAAATAAAAAGAAACTTGATATACTTGACATGAAAATAGAACTTGAGAAGGGTGAAAGAATCCCTTAAAAATTCGGCAACCTAACGACACCACTTTAACATTCTTAAAATGAAATGATGAGAGAAAGAGGGGGTATCTCAACATATGAACATGAAAAAGATAGTTGTATTAATATAAAAGAACATCCTCCAACATATGTTCCCGGAGAAAACAAGAAATGACCTAAAAGAGATTACTTGAAAAGAAAGAGGGAGGTAGGATCCCTTACCTTAATACGTAACTCTTAAAACTCAATGGTTGGGACCTTGAGGGATTGGGGGCAGCTTGAAAGGACTCCTTGGGAGGTAATGAGACCAGAGCTTCGTTGGGGGAGAGTTGGGAGTCGAATGGATGAGAGGATGGCTTGTTATTTATAGGGAAAGTGAGGGGACAAGGCATTAATGGCCAAGGGACACCTCATTAGTGGGTTTGGAAAAACCATGGGCTCTCCCATGGTATTTTCCCATGGTATTGGCCACATGTGACACGTCATAACGTATCTTACTATTCATAAGTAGACCATATTTATTACATACTTAATACATCATTTAATGATTTCATTAAACACCAGTAACATAAAAACTGTATTTTGACTATTCATCGAAAATTCATCTTTCTCAGAAAAATCCCAAAATTTAGTCTTAACCAAATATAAATGCTCTGATTTCAAAAATGAACTCCATTTTATAAAAATAATTTTCTAAATATTTTTAATATAAATTTTCAATAAATACACTATTCATCGAAAATTTATTTTTTTCAGAAAAATCCGCAAAAATTACCTTAACGTAATATCGATGATTTGAGTTCAAAAATGAAATCTATTTTATAAAAATAATTTTATAAATATTTTTAGTTAAATTTTTAATTAAAAAACACTATTCTCCCAAAAAAACTAATACATGACTAATAATTTATGAAACTGTTATTTAACCATTTTATTGAATCACATTACTTAATCAAGGTGCCTAGATTATATTAATGCTTTATTTAAGTGAGATTACTAAGAAATTTGGTCACATTACTAATCCTAACCATAAAATCACCATTCATAATTTACTATTAATCAAAAAATATGTTGATCTTATTAGACTCTAAATTTCGTACTGAACATAATTGTAGAAGACCATTTTTTGAAAATCATTACAAATTTTTAATTATTTAAGGCTTACATAAACATTTTTTTTAAAACATCCTTTCTCTAAAATTCACCAAAAATATGCCTACTATATTTATCCAAACATTTGGAAATTCATAAACTTCATCATAATAAGAAATCAAAATTTTTATTTAAAACAAAGGGTTACACAAGGCAGTTACAGTCTCCTTACATAGCCCCTTATCACACCAGCATAGGACCTAAGTGAAAGGTGTGCTAAGGTGAAATAATCGAAGGGAGGATCAGCCAAAATCACATGAGTTGTAATTTTTATCAGTTTTAACTTCTCACAAAGGCGATTCCATTCTAGCTTTATACGATGAAGTTTGGCTTGGTTTTGGTCTAGAGAAAAGCTCATTGGTGCTACCTCCTTCCCAAGTTCTGTTAGATGGGCTTCGATCGGTCCGAGACTGCTGGGTAAGGCCATCAAATCTTCTTTCTATATTAATTAACCATGATCACTTGTATTTAAGGACAAATATCGAAATGTTTATTTTCCAGCGGTCATATTGACCAATGGTCATATAATAGTCAAAACCCAACAGTCTCATTTTAATTATACTCAAGTTATCCAATGAAACAATTTTGTTGTGTATCAAAAAAATAACACAAAAAATTAGGAAACAAGATTTATTAAAAATTTCGGGTCGTTACAATCCAATTATATACAACATTAATATCAAAAGAATGATATTGTCGCTCGTGCGTACGTACGGATTACCGTATCCACGAATGCTACGAGATTCATTCCCCCATTGTATCCATTCAAGAATAATTTTCATTTTAGGATTAAAAATAATGTTTAAGGTCTTGATATCATTCTGGATATGAATAAGATACAACCTCTCCATAACAAGCATGGCTTATGTAACAAAACATATAAAATAGAATGAGTAAGTTAACACCGGAAACGATGATAATAATATAATATTATTAACAAAGAATTATTAGAAGATAATATATGACATCATAATTATTTATATTTTTATTTTATAATTTAATAACAGGGTTTTAACTATTATAAAGGAGGATGAAATACCATCGATTAAGGAAGAGTACAACGTAAAGGTTTATTTCACAATATCTTCATTATCTGATATTGTTCATATGAAATTATCGACTGGGACCTCTTTATAATCCACATTCTTCTTTCATAAAATGTCTTTCAAAACATTATTACTATTTAATAGGCAATGTGTTAAAGTCATTTATACCCTTATTTAACTTTATACATTTTTAAAGGAATCTCTCCTTCGTCTTCCAAACAAGGTAATTTTTGACATTTTTGAAAAATTTAAGGTAAGAATGTTTTTTTAACTTATACGGTGGGTGCAGTTATTCTCTGCCATTATGACATCCTCAAAGCTTTCCTTACAAGAATATAAGTATATTTTCAAAATGGGATTTTCTTTTATAATTATGTGACTTTAATTGATTTAAAAAAAGAAAGAGATATATCACTCAAGTAGTTTTTATTTCATCCATGTCAACATCCTTTGATAGATTTTATACTTGTTTGAAGATGATTCATTATGATACAAATCTTCTATATTGTATAGATGTTTTTGAAATATGTTTGAAAGTGGATGTTTTTTTATACCATTCATGGTTTATGGATAAATTATTGACAATACATATGCTAGTTTTAATATGAATTCTTATGTTATATTTCAACCTTTTCATATGAGGAATGTATTGGACTTTGTATGTGATGGGTGGGGCCCACTATAGCTTCTCGATTCATTGGTAGGTCTCATGAGACAATTAGACGTGGAATTGGACTCATCCTTTCCAAATTTTGATTTGTGGTTTTGGATGAGGCCTAAACCATTTTTAGAATTCTTGGTTGATGGCTTGAAAAAATAATTCAGAATTTCTGACATTATACATTCCCTCGTTATGGGAATAATATTGATGGTTCATATAGTCATTTGACTAGTTGAATACCCATGATTATGTATTATTATGAAATTATTTATTCAGCTCATATTCCTGCCATAAAAGTGTTCATGTTTATTATTTGTAAAGGCATGTGTTTTCAATTTCTCACCTTACTTAATATTTATGTTATCTTCCACTATATTTTTTACCCTTATTGAGTGTTTGAGCCCACCCCTTTCTTATGTTTCTTTTTCCCAAGATATTTAGAAGTTAGTTATGACTGTCCTACATGGATAGTCTTTGGGATATGAATATGGTCAATGGAGACAATGTTGTTGTTGTTGTATTTCATTTTATGATGTAATGTAAAACTAATGAATGTATCTATTACTTCCCAGGCTACTAAAACGATCGGTCATTTGGGAAATGATTTCCTTGTGATCATGCCAATGTTATGTAATAATGCACTGACTCTGGGTAATAGGGGTCAGGGCATTATAGATGAGAAGTTATAAGTAATGCCTTTTTACTACAGAAAGTTTTAAAATATGAATTTTGAAATTCTTCTCCATGATCTCTATGAATAGTTATCAATGGAAGATTTTTCTCATTTTTAACATGGGCTCTAAATGTTTTGATATAAGAAAAGTATTCAAATTTATTTGTTTGAAAATAAACCCATTAAATATAGTGTAAACATCAGCCAAGAAAAATACAAAATATTTTCCACTAATGCTTACAGTTTTTGTTGGACCGAAAAGATCCATATGAACTAACTATAATGCATCAAAAGTTGAGACTTCACCTATTGATTTAATACAAATTTACGTTGATTTCCAAATATACAAGGATCAAAAACATTTTATGAATCAAATATATGCTCTTGTATATCCTTAACAAGTATTTTTTGAGAGTTTTCAATGGTTTTTAAAGTTACAATGTCCTAAACTTCTATTCCCTAACAAAGATTCACCATCCATTTCACTACGAAAAGGTATATTTTGGCTCCTTAATTCTTATAATGTTAGTGTGTAATCATTTTCTTGCCTATGGGAAGAAAGAATAAACTCTTACTTTGAATTTTTTTACTAAGAATGTGTCATTACTAAAATTTACAAGGTAACCCTCATCACATAATTTACATATGATAATGAGGTTGTGTTTAAGAACCTTAAAAAATAAAACATTTGAAATCAATGGTTCTCCAGGAATATCAATGTTACCTATACCAACAATTTCTCCCTGGTCATTATCTCCAAAAGTTACATTTCCTCCTTTTGTCTTGATAATCTTTTCAAAGATATTTTTGTTACTAGTCATTTACCTGGAGCATCCACTATACATGTAACAAGTATTGCTGTTTTTACTTTCATTATTTTCCTGAAAATGGAAAATTAAAATTTTGGAACCCAAAAATTTAGGGATCTGGAAATTTCAAAAATAATGATTTTAGGTTTCCACATTTTCTTAGAAAAATAAGATATATGAAAACCTAAAGACCGCGTTTTGTGTAAAGAAAAATATTTCAACCAATGCCCACCACACTTACATTTATTGCAGAATAGAGAAATTTGAGGAAAAGGTAATTATTACTGAAAACCAGTTTAGAATAGGTTAAACCAAAACAAGAACAATTCCTCATAGGTTGAATTTGGGAATACATATTTCCAAATTTCCCCTTCCATAGATAAATCTTGACAGACCCTTCCTCAAGGAAAATATTTTTTACTATAGTTTAATAGAAATGTTTTTATCGGTAAAAATATATTTTTTAGAAATAAATACTGTTTCTATAATATTTTTCAATGAAATTAAATTTTCAAGATCCTTAGAAAATTGATCCTCTTCAGAACTATCTTTCACATGGTTTTTAGAAATACATTGAAAGTCAAATTTTTTCTTATCAAGATATTTATAGTCTTTTGATATTTATTTAGTTAAAATAGAAATTTTAGAATTGTCCATATCATGCTTTTTCTTGAGTTTATAATTTTCATTCACAAGATGTTTAGAAAATCTAGACACTTTATCATAAGAAGGTAAAGTATAATTTTCATTAGAAGAAGGTTCTTCATATGATGACTTATAGTATTTATTATCATTATAATTTTCATTCAAAGACACATTGGTGATAGATTCAACATTATATACCTTGGCCATTAGGCAATAATTATCAATGGGTAATCTGGATAATACACCGTTATTCTTCTTGACCAGAAGATTTGTACTCTGAGGATTCCTCTGAAGAGTCACCACCACTGGAACACCAGGTGTCATTGGTTTTCACAACATTATTAACTTTAGACTTTCAGAACATCATTCTATTCCTCTCATAATTCGTTTACTTTCTATCCTTTTTCCTAAGAATATGGCAATCTGACCCCATATGGCCTCCTCTATTTCATTCATAGAAAATGACTTCTGATTCTTTCATGTCTTTTAATTCATTCATCATATATCTATAATGAAATTCTTTCTTTCATACTATCTTGTTCATCCTTCAAGAAAGGTTAGATATCTCATTATCATAATGTTATCTTTCACTAAATTCACAGAAAAAAGTGACATTCTTAGACATGGAACTTATAACCATATCAGGAGTCTTAAATTTAGAAGTAGCAAAGGATACGCTTTCATTTCACTTATTCTTATTATTTCTATCATAATCTCATTTAACTCTAGTCTCATGTTAAATAAGTGTTCCAAAAAACTCTTAAAGTGTAATTTGTGATACATTCCTATTCTCATTATTAGCCATTCTCTTAGATTCCCACTCATTAGGAACAATATCTATAGTTTTGTCCATAAAAGATTCATGATCAAGACCTTTTTTAGACATAGATTGTAAGATGTTGACAATAGTCATAAAACATTATTTCACCTTTCATACAGGTTCTCTATAAAGAAATATAAATCCATGATATTATTCTCTAAGTATATCTCTCCATGTCTCTATCACTTTGGATGTACCAAATTGTGTATCTTCTCATTTCTTCTGGATACAATTTTCAGCTTCCCAAGAAGAAATTTGACTATATATATTCCTATTCATGGAACACAACAAAGTGTTGTGTACCTTGTAGTTTAGTTCATATTCTGACTTTTCTTGATTGTTAATGTTTTTTACTCCCTTTTCAGAAATCTTGAAATCTTCAGTAACCATTATAATGTTTTCCACTATAGTATTAATGAAATAAGTATTCATACAATATCTCTAATATTCATAGTCATTCCCATCAAATATAGGTGGTCTGGTAGGACTTAGATTTTCAATCAAACCGACATTCATTCTTACAATTATAAATGAAAATATCTTTCCACAAATACATGTTAATAGAAAATGTTTGTAAACAAGGATAAAAGTTCCAATGTAAGGAAAATAATGAACAAAATGAAAATTTGATAAATAAAAACTTATATGTGAATATAATTATATTATAAACCTTACTCTTAAACCAATTGTAGGATAAAAATATGAATGTTGATGATGAATTACCGGAGGGGGTGATTTATAATTTTATAAACATTCATTTCTAACCTTAAAGATAACTATGTTTAACAAAGATACACGAGATAATTTAAGAAGACCCCTTTTAATTTTACAAACATGCTAGGTTCTACAAATATGATTCTAGAAATGAAACTTAAAGAATGTTTACAAGGAAAATATTCTAACTTAAAGTGTATTTTTATCATAGTATACAAAAGTACATGAAAGTATAAGAATGTTATAACTTCTTCCTTTATCAAAATGCAGCAGACATAAACTTGAAAAAATAACAAGTAACAAGTATGAAATCTTTTAATCCAATGAGTTGGGTATCCAACATCCTTGTATAAAGCTCCATTGATTTATACTTTCAAGAATTTCTTTCATACCCACACTAGGGTGGGCTCTCAAATGGAATATCACAATATGTCTTGCTATCCCAGCAAGCCCTCAAACTTCATGGTAGTCAGTACCTTTGTCTTCCTATCCCCATAAGTCCTCGAACATTAAAAGATCAGCACCTCTATCTTTCTATCCACATAATCCCATGAGGGTAATTGGCAATAATGAGAGTCTCACGAAGCAAGATGAAAATGGTATTCAGTACGAAGAAATAATTAGAGTGTCTATTTATAGAAATCACTTCAATAGCATGCAATATCTAGAGTGATAGAATGGGTGTTTTGATCTTGTTCATATGAGCTCTTATTTAGAGGAACATCTCCGATGGTCAGCTCCATCCTCCAATGGTCATATTTTTCCTTCATTCTCAGAGGGACCTATACAGGTTTCACTCAAACAATGGTTGGCTAGAAACAGATTGTACACCATCATTTCTTAATAAGTATAAGGAACATGATTAAGCATATCCAAATCTATTTTTTGGAGGATAAGGAAAAATAGAATTCATAATATAACTAAATAATCATTAGAAATCTATAATATATTGATATTCAGATTATGTATTCCAATGAGTTCAGAATCAGAATTATGAAGAATTCAGAGTCCAAATCCTATGGAATTTGGATTCTAAATTCTAAAGAATTCAGAGTCTGAATTTTGATTAATTTGGAGTATGAATTTGGAGGAATTCAAATTCTGGATTCTAAGTAATTCAGAATATGAACTTTGAGGAATCCGGAGTAGTAATTATAAGGAATTTGGAGTCTGAATTCCAAGAAATTTGTAGTATGAATTATGAAGAATTTGGAACAAGAATTTCCTAGAAATCATAACATGAATTTCAGAGAACTCCAAAAATGAATTCCATCGAATTTAGAGTATTTTTTCAGAGAATTCAGAGTCTGAATTTAAGACAATCCAGATTATGAATTTTAGAGAATTTAGATCTTGAAAATAGAATACACTAGAACCACATATTTTTTTTATTTCGAGGATTTAGATGTGAAACGAAATTTTAGAAATATGAATAAAAATGAGTTTTATTTAGACAGATTATAATGTGAACAATGAAAAGAAAGGTAAGGATTAAATTTCCTTATATAAGGGAAGTTTCCCTCATTAAGATAATACTTAGGGAAAAGATAATTTTCCTTAAGATAGAGTGTTTGGGAATTTCAAAACACAGAATAATGGATAATTCATTAGGAACCCTTATTGACTATACAACCACACTATATTACATTCATACCACCTACCTATAGGTAATCATGAGTCATATATGGGTAATTCAAATTTTACACTTTCTATATAAAGGTATCTCAAGAAACATTCTTCTTGCATAAAAGTCACCAGTTTCAAAAATGTTTATGCACCATGAGTTATGTATTGGTTGTACTTTTCTATATAAATGTATTTACAAGGGGTTTTACTTGAGTTTCTTAATATAAGGTTCTATCTAACGTAATGGTAAATCTAGGTCCACATAAGGGTAATTTTATATTTGTGTAAGGGTTACACAACTTCACCCAACTCACATAAGGGTAATCTTGTTTACCCGTCATTAGAATTTTGAGGATTCTTATTCCATATATAATTATATTTACAACAATTATGATTTGAGAAGTGTGAATGATTTATATATTACTATAACTATTAGAGACTAGGTTAAATGGAAGAAGTACGTGACACATGTTTTGATTGAGATCTCATTCTACATTTTTGTTATATATGATATTTCATAATGTCACGGAAGAAGATGATTGTTCCATTGGAGTATATTCCACATGACAGTGATGACACACATTTTTGTGGATCATGGAGATATTTTTTCAATGATTTCAGGAAGCATAAATGATGGAAGTAAATCTCTCATGATATTTATAGAATTTCATATAATGTATATGAGACATTACCAAAACAAGGCACAAAAAACACTTGAGATATGACTACACCATATTAGTAGAGACAACAACATAGTGATGATTCAGAATTTTGTGGATCTTGGAGAAATTTTAGGCATGATTTTGGGAAGATTAAATTATTTAATTAACACTTTAATGATATTGAAGGCTTTTAATATTCAAAATATGATACTTTATGAAATTATGCATGAATATCACATGAGAGATTAAAATATCATGATAATAAGTATTTTATGATTATATCTAAATATTAATGTGGAGTTGTAGAAAGATTTTATGGGTTTAAATGAACGATTTAAATACACTATAAAATGATCACCAACGATGCACAACTATTATATGCATGGAGTTAGGGTGATCATGAAAATTTAAATTATAAGTAATTATCAGTGGTTTATCTATTAAAATATAGAATTATTTCTCATATAAAAATATTTCAAACAAATTGTATCATTAATGAATAGAAAATTAATATCGGAGAATTATTAATCCATGAATTATGGGGTTTATATATTTTTGAAATATGGTAGTCTATCAAAAATAAAGAATTATATTTTCAATAAATAATAGTTGAAGGAAAAAATATGGATATATAACCTTTAGATACATCATAATATCTACTTAAATAAGAAACATAGAAGATCGACGATATTTCATTCATTGCAGAAATATGTACGTCAAAGAAAAGAAGCCCATACTGAACTAAATATATGAATTCTAAGAATATAAAAAACTATTTTTTCATTTAAAAATGGTGAATAATAAGAATTTACAAATTTATTCTAGAAGTGAGTGACTATGAATAACTGTTAAATGAGTTATTATTGTTTCATGGTGTAATTAATAATCAATCTATGAACAAGAATCATGGATTTCAAATTAAGCATCCATATCTAGTGAAACAAAAACAAGTGATGTTCATGAAGGGACCATCATGTTCATAAACTACGGAATTGATCTACCTAGAGATGTGTATAAACAAGAAGAAGGGCAGTGTTCCTTGGGTGACAATGATTCAATCCAAAATAGTTTTGAGGAAGTGAGAATAAGTATAGAGTGACTAAGAAAAATTTTATTCACCGAAAAAATAGTCAACCTAGTGGGTTATGGTGCTTCAACACATCATTGATAGTATACTAGTTGGATTATCCCCATTCGTATAAACTAAGTAAAATTCATTGTTTCTTTGTATTTGTTACATTATTTCACATGCTCATACATTTCAATGATGTGATGTTCCAATGAAGGCGAGAGATCGATTGAACACAGTTCCTACCAACATTAGAACCAAATCTAACTAAAAAATTAGTTTTAATGGTCAATATTAAACAAATATTCCACACCCTAATTCATCCCCACCCTTTTGGTGAGCCTTGGGGGCCTATCAATTGGAATGATATCCTAAATGTACAAACTATGTGTTCAACCACAATAGTGGTTTGGAGTTCTTCCACTAATGGATTCAATGATCAAATCATTATTCGTTAATGGTACTAATTTTTTTCAACTATAGGAATGAGTTCCTTGAATACATGAAATATTCACATAGATTACCTTGGGATGTTGTGAAATAAAGAATTTTTCTATTGATTTAGCATAGAGTGATATTTGAACTTGATTAGAAGAATTTGTATAATGATAATTGTTTAAATACAACATTAAAAATTTTCCTAAAATATTATATTTCAATAAGTTATCTCACTATAATATATCTAAGTATATGTATATAATCCAACAAGTGTGATATCTAAAACAATCCTTAATGAAGGAAGACCATAAGGAAACCCAATATAGGAATACAGATGACGAATTCCTTATATTTGAAGGAAATAAGAAGAAAAAAATTTAACAAAGTGGATGAACTCCCCATTTGAGGTAAACAATTATAAATTTATTTTTGTTTCTAATTCTAATCCTATTTTAAAGAGAAAATGTGAACTAGAAAATATACACTATTTCATGGAGTTGAAATGGAGATGAGACTGTGGTGAAGAAGAGGAAACAATATCAGGTTTCCATCTTGGGAGCGTTCATAAAACCACCATGATTTGTTTTATCAGATAATATTCATACATTAAGTGTATGATTCACATGTAATGGATTTAGCCTTGGAAACAAGAGGATAAAAAAGTGTAAGGGGCCATAAATTTTACACAAAGAAAATGAGATATTAAATACAGGAGAAAAGTGATTTTCTTAATGAAATGTTCCAATAAATCATATAGGAAATTGGAAATAAAAAGGAGTTGAAGGAAATAATCATTCCTCTCTAAACCCAACATGATTATAAATTAAAATTCAGAATAGATACGAACTAATGTATAAAATATACGGTTTATAAACATAAAATGAAAGATAAGAATATCATTGAACTTGATTCAAAACATTGTTCTTTAAAGGGAAAAAAGTAAGTGATACCTATAAAGCATCTCCAAAATGTGATATGGTGACTAAATAAAATCTATAATCTGAACGAAAGAAAGGTACTTGAAAAATATGGATGAAATGACCCACTGAAGAAGGTAGCTCAAATATTTTATTTTTTCAGAAGAATTAATCATATTATGAGTATATTTTTGAAAGACCAAATCCCAAAATGTGGAAGGAACCCCGTTATTATGAAATCTCAATCAAGAGAATACCATATAATATATTATTACTATTAGAAAAATTCTTTATTCTACCTTGGTCACATGGAATGGTGTTGTATTTGGATGCATAGAAGGAAAAAGATGTCCTAATGAGGTTCTATATTTTTATGGAATATACAAAAAGAGTTTATTTAAGAAAAAAGCTTCTCCATCTTGAAAATATGTTTAATAATTCATAGGGAAATTTTGTAGTTTAGTAAATGGTTCATTAGTCACCAAAAATATGTTTACTCATAGAAACACTTCTGGAATTAAATATAATAGATTTTGGAGAAAATGAAATGGACTACACTAGTTTTGAGAAAGAATAAGGAGAATAATTCACCAAGTAATGAGAAGGATATAGTGGATCTCATGAACATCAAAGAGGAGTCATTCCTATGTGGTCTCACAAAAACCACATTTAGGAAAGAGATGAAGACTGGAGTAAGTTCCCTCAAATGTAGAATGAAATATGAAGAATGGTCCACTAAAGTTACAAATCAAGTGGCTACATGCACAAGTGTAATATATTCCAAAATTTTGGGAAAAATACCATTTTAATGAATTACCATAGTAATATTATCTATGAATAAAAGTGTGTAAGTTGATTCATATTAAGAATATCAATTGGTAAATGGTTGGATAGGCTAGAAGCAAAATATATTCAATATGGAGACGTTATTGAAGAAGTTATGTAATTCCATTCCATAAATTTCAGAAATGGAAAAGGAAATATAGAATATGATGGTTTGGTCTAATATAATGATCCCTATGCCTCATCTTGAAAAAAACTGAGGTACGCCTCTCCCCATTTGCATTAAATTTTTCTAACATGTTTGAATAGGTTCTGAACCCAAGGGGAGACATAATCCATTGGTTAAGTGTGCTTAAAATCACGTGAAATCAAGATAGAATACATATTTAATTTTAAGGTTTGAAATTACATGTAACATGGATTATTTTAGGTATTTTTGGACTATTTTATAATTAATCTTGAATCTCCATGTAAGATTGAAGTTATTTTCTAAAATTGAGGAAAAAAGTACTAATATGAACACTAAAGAATAGGGAAAATTGGAATTATCTACATGAATGGATTTTAGTTTTATTTGTTTATGATCTAACATTTTGGTATTGGTGGTTTATTTCTATAGGATACTAAATTCTACTTCCCTTGACGTGTTTTTCTCAAAAAAATAAATTCTTATGATATAAAATATCTCAACAATTGGTTTCAAGAGATAATGCTTCAATTTAGGGAGAGTTCATGATGGATTTTCGAAGGTTAATTAGATTCATCGTTGAATGACTGAAATTTTGAGAGTTTATATTACTTGGAAGTTATGTGTAATTACACATTTTTTATTTATAAATGGTTTAAATTGATGCATAAAGTTGTATCTATATCACACTTCGTGACTTCTTTCTTATCTACTACTGGATTATATGAAGATGTGAGGAAATCACAAGTCATGATTTTTTCTGGGAAAGTGAAAAGTCCATGATTTTGTAGATTTTTTTTGTATCAATGAATGACATGGATAGATTTTTGGAGGTTAAATTATACTATTTTTTGCTACACAAATCCTTGACTCAGTGGTTTTTAAGGAGTTATTAACAACCCAAACTCTAAGTTCTAATTTCATTCAATAGATTTTTATTAGTTTATTAATTTGTTATAAATAATGTTATTTTTTATATTTTATTAGAGAGACTTTTGTAATTTGGTAGTCCAACTAGTTAGTTCAAAATTTTGTATCAAGCAGTTGAAAAAAGATGTTTTGTTTTTTCCATAAAAATCCTAAATCACGGGTTGAAAATGTTATAGAGAATTCTATCTCACATTCCATTTCCAAAAAGGAATTAAAATGTATGTTCCTTTGAAGTTGAACATTTATTATTAATTCTAAAAATGGGAAATATTTTTTTACAGAGTTATAACATGAAAATAATTGTATGTATGTCATTTAAAATAAGGGGTATAAGAAATAGAATGTTGTATTATTGTTAAAAAAATAAAAAGGGGATATGGTTTCTCCCAAATAGTGTGTGTTGGATTTTTTTAAAACAATTATCTAATTTAGACAATTTTTACTATATCTTTTAAGGATAATTGAATGATAATATTTTTGTGGTAGCTATCACAAATTTTTGGTGATACTTAGAGGACTATTATAGATTTATTAAATCCACAATGGTTGTTATGGTTGAAGTTCTTTTTATTTACTTCCATGAAAGGATATATATATATATATATATAAAGAGTTCCATGGTATCAACTATGTCAACATACATAAAATTAAATATTAAATCCTTGTAATAGAGCTTCGAGGAAGCTCCTACTATTATGTAAACTTATTCAACAACACCAATGATCTAAATAAATTTATGACCTAGAAACAGTAAAATAATTTGGGTAAATATAGTTAAATGGATCTATTTAAGGGTTGTATATTGACTTGATTAAGGGTATAAGATAATATCTATATAAGGGTTGTACCATCACTTGCATAATGGAAGATGATAATACTACGATATGTTGTATTCAGACAACATGTATAAAGGTAATCATGATCCACGTAAGTGTAAATAAAATTTTACACTTTCTACACCAAGGTAACTCAATAACAATGCTTCATGCATAAAAGTCACCAGTTACATAAGGGTGTCTGCACAGGGAGTTGTGTATTGGTCATACACTACGATGTATAGGTATCTACAATGGTTTTTACACTGGGGTATTCATGTAAGGGTAGTAGTCAGGTAAATGTTAATAAATCGTCATATAAAGATGATTTAGTCATTTCATATGGGATACTCGACTTCAATATGCACACAAAATAGTGATCCAGTTTACCTATCATGGGAATTTTAAATATTCTTACACTTTTAAAAATTATCTACCCTATAGGTATGTTGAATAGGGTGTGATTTAGACAGTAAAAATGATTTATATTTTATTATACCCATAAGAGGTTATGCCACTTGAAAGAATTCCACACTATATGTTTTGGTTGATATCTCATTCTATATATTAATAAAAAGTGTTATGTTATAAAAAGTTAATGCAATAATATGACTACATCTTATGAGAAAAACCCATTCCATAGTGATGATGAACAATATTGTGGATCATAGAGATATTATTTCCACGATTCTAGTAAGATTAAATGATATAAGTAAATCATCCTTAATATTTAGAGCTTTTAATATTATGAATTTGATGATTTAGTAGATGATTCATAAATTTATATTAAGATGTTCAAATATCATGATAATAAATATTATTGTGATTCTAGTATAAAATTGCAAATGGGTTCCATTGGAATTATAGTTTTTCAAAAAAAAAGTTTAAATAGGTTAAAAAATAAGGATCCAAATGCCCATTAGTTTCATCCATGGATTCAAGGAGACTGTGAGAAGTTATAGTGGGAGGAATTATTGATGGTTTTCATATTGAAATATGGAAATATATTTCATCCAAAAATATTTTAATAAATATGGACCAAAAAATAAGGGAATATTTATGTTGGTGAAATCTTTATTCCGGGATTTATGGCGTATATATATTTTTGAAAAACCATAGTTTGTCTCATATAAGTTTTTTATTCTATAAAGAAGATGATAATTAAGAAAAAATAGAGAGAAAATCTACAAAAAACATTATAATACCAATGTGGATAAGAAAAATAGAAGATCAATGATACATCATTCCTTGAAGAAATACATAAATAAAAGAAAATGTACATGTAACAACCTGAATATCTAAATTTAAAAAATATGGGAAGGAGTTTTTTAATTATAGTAAGGTGAAACAACATGAGTTAAACCTTTATACTGAAAGTGAGATATTTGTCACAACTACCAAATGATTTTTTTTCTTCGAAAGTGGAATCCATGGATAATATTTGATGGAGCAACCCATAGTTTAAATGAACCATCCATATCAAGTGTTACAAAAATAAGTGCTATTTATTAAGGGACCTACATGTCCATAAACAATGGAAGCAATCTTCCCAAATTATTGTCTGAAGGTAATTAAAGTAAGTTAGACTTCGATTATAGTGATTTCATCCAAAAATAGTTGCAAGGTAGTGAGCCAAGGTGTGGAGTGATCATGAACTTTTGTTCCCACAAAAATAGTAGTAAAACTCATGGATTCATGCGCATAAGAACATAATTATTATCATTCCCCTTGATGTATCCCAATTTGGGTGAACCAAGTAGAAATCATTATGTCCCTTCATGAATTACATTCCTATATATATGCATACAAACTTCTAAAGTGATGTTCTTGTAAAGGCTAGAGATTGGTTAAACAGTTTTTTATCCATTTGGTAACAATTTCCAAATATAATATTAATTATAAAGTGATAAATGGTTTAAAACTATCTCACCATAATTCAACACCCCTCTTAGTGTACCTTGGGGTCCTATCAATTACTATTAAAAATAAAATAGTACAATATCCAATATCTCTACATTAAAAAACTCAGTATAAAAGAAATTACCCCCTAATTTTATCTATGATGAGTGCAAAGGAAAAAATTATCTAAATTTACTAGGAACAGTAGTATTCTGACATCCAACCAAGTACTCCAGCAATGAGCCTCCCAAAAAGATTTAATTCAATAGGATGTGATAACTTTTATTAATATATAAAGAAACCTCCCTTGATATCTCCATGTATCATCATATATCTTTATCTCAAAATACCCAAAAATATACCAAACATATAGCCAAAATATCACCAATTATATCCCAATAATATATCATTAAATTTACTTAAATATATAATATAATCATGAATCTATATCTACTATAAATATACTATCATGACACAACAGAATAGGTAATGGGGAACCCAGATATATTTCACTACTACTATTTTCTAACTTTCACATGATCAAGATCAACAACAATATCTCAATGTAGTATCCATAATACCTTCATCTCATTACACTATTATTCATCATCAAAACCATGGTGGAAACACTATAACTCACTATAGTAACCATCCTTGTGACGCAACACCTTCCCTTGTGTATATTTCATTGTATTATTTCTATCATATTCTTCTCCATTCATTATACAATTTCCTTGAACTATGGATCAAAGGTCTTCATGGATTTCAAAATATTCCATGCATATAGTTCCTCATGGTGCAAGGGGTTTCCACTTCTTTATTAATCATCTGTAGTGACTCACAACAAAATTATCTATTGGCTTCATATTATGAATCTTCATTTTAATATTACACAAAACTAGGAAAAAACCATTAAGATCATGTAATGATTATTTACTATAACATAGATAGGATGGGCCCGTAAGGGGACCTCTTCAGCTAGGGTTTCCCCCATCGCCGCCTTCCACCCTTTCGCCTCGGGACGACTCGGTCCTCCCCGACGCTTGATCGGTTTTCTCGCGGTGGCTTCTTTCTTTCTACAGCGGCGTCGTGGGACTTTGCAAGCTCGGCTGTGTTGGTGTTTTTCTCCATTTCAAGTATCCTTTCATCTCACTCTATCTTCTCCAGATAGGGCTTCAAGGCGGCACAGTGATGGTCCAGTGGTCGAGAACTAGTCACTACTTCTAGGGGTTGCTGGCGCGTATCATGTGAGAGCGTTGAGTTGTCCGTTGCAGTCGCTGAGTGCATCTTGGAGGGCGACGATGGGATTTGGGTGCAGGATTTTGATGAGGTCTGGCAATCCATGGATCGACTAGTCATGGTTACAGTGATGGCTTCTTTTTTCTATGTATCTTGACTTCACTTTTAGTTTTCTGCTATGGATCTACAATCGGTTGTTCTCGACTTCTTCATTTGGTTTTCTTCACCTTGGTTTCGTTGAATCTATGATTTTCTATGGATTTCACGGATTATTGTGATGTTTCTTGATGGTAGAGGAACTGATTTGTGGTTTCTCTAGAATTGAGGATGTGCAACCTTCAATTTTGTTGATGTTGCTTTGGATTTTTCTGTTCGTGATGAGGTCGGGCATCGGCATGGTTCTTTCTAGTGGTAGTGTTTATTCTATTTGTGGATTTCTTGGATTATCTATCTACTTTGGATTTTTTTGATGGTAGTTTGGATTTTTTTATCTGGACAAATTTGGATCTGAATTTTGATAAATTGGATGGAAACGGCCGTTGCTGGATTTCTTTTTGGATTTTGGATGTGGATTTCCTGCTGGCTATGGATGTATTTCAACCAGCACACTACATGGGTCTTCTCCAGATGAGTTCTGGAGAAGACATATTTCACCTTGCATGCCATTCAGATTCGGAAGTTCGAGAGGGTATGGCTCTGGCATCGGTACTGGGCCCGTGCACTCAGACACGGGACAGCTTGTCGGGTGGTCATGTGATGGAGAATTCTTGTCGACACAATGTAATAGCTGGGAAGGGGCAGATCAAGTAGTCTTGACCTGGGTTTTTGTCTTTAAAGGTTTTATGTTCTTGTAATGTTTGGACTTTGAGGCTTCTCACTTTTTCCTCAAAAGTGTTTATAAGAAACTATTTAATTCTCAGTCAGTATACCATAGATAGTAGAATTTTTTGATTTCTTCACATGAAATGACATCATTTAATCTCACATAGGCAGTCATTGGCCTAAATCAATTTGATACATTATCCATTTTATTTCAATGTAGTATGATATAACATGGGTTCCAACATGAGTTAATCGTATATGATGATTTCTCCTACCATAATTTTTCTTACATGAACCTCTAAAAGCCAGGGTTATTCATGCATATGGTCTAGTGACATTTGTTATTCTAACACAAAATGTTACTTCATGTTTTATTTTAACGTGTTCCATCCAATCTCTTTTATGCTTTACATTACTTACATGCGCAAGTTCCCATGTGAAATTCTTTATGAAACATTAAAAGCCATGCGACTCTCCTAACACTAATTTCAACCTCTGATTTAATCAAACATGTGCAGGTCTATGTTCTAGTTAATCTTATACATATATTATTTCACATGAATTTCCTCCATTTTATTTCACATTTTCATCAAAATTCTGAAACATTTAAATATTTGATATTCCTAATGTGAAAAATTAAAAAAATAGAATAAATAACTAAAATAAAAATTTATATTCCCCAAAAAATATGTATAAATTGAGTTATCTTATTCCTCATACTTAAATTTTTTCATTTCCCCAAGAATTATATCAAAATCATGTCAAAAAGAATCCATACATTAGCTATAAGAGTATTCAATATTTAATTATCATAAACATAAATTCATAAATAATAATTTCAAAATCACAAAAATCATTCAATTAAAAATGTTTCAATCCTGATTCGTTTTTCACTCTAAATTAATGACACCTCTCCTCATCGATTTACATTATTCATCCTTTCATTAATATGCATGCCACATAAGTTTTAACTCACCTAATAATAAAGACAATCAATAATTAAGATCATATTAATGTATTTATTCTCTATCTCAAATATATACACTATAGAAATAGGATTTAATGTTATATAAATCTAAACTTATAGATCAAACCATAAAAATCAATATATTTTTTAATTAAGGTTGTAATGTCTTTGAAGATTATGGTTGGTTGGTATTGATGGTAAAATTGAATCTAAGGATTAATGTGTATGTTTATTTCTAAAGTAAAACTTATATTTTTCAATTAATTTAAATAAATGATGTTATATCCTTCTTCTTATTTAAAATAAAATATATACCTCCTTAATTTAAACTTTTTTCTCAACAGATCTCAATTTAAACTTTCAATACCATGATAAATTTTTCCACATTTTAATTTTTCTATCCCGTTTTTTTCAATGTAATTTTTTCATGAACAAGTCTATCACCATTAGAAAAAAACCAAAATATCACCTTCATACTCACCATCAATCTCTTATTGAAACTATTTTTATTGTTAATATAAGAAGGGGGAAGGTTTATAGACCAAGGTCATTCCAAGGTGTATCATCTCTCATTTTTTGTTCTTTTTTTCTTTTCATTTCATCTTTTACAAAATATAAAGTAATAAATGTAATATAATAGACTAATATAATGTTACATTTCTTTCAAACTATCCAGATTTCATACCCACATTTTCCAATTTAGCATTTAATTTCCATGTTCTCTATTAAATCAACCAAACTCCCTTTTGAAGCTGAATTTAAATCATGCATTTATATGAAATAATTAATATGGGAATAGAAAATAATCTTTTAATTTTTATTCTTCCAAGGAAATTAATGGCCTATACTAATTGTCAAAAACTGAAATAATGGGTAGATATCAAGATTGAATGGTCATAAAATAATTAAATTATATCCTCAATCAATGTAATGTGATTTAAAATCATCATGAATTGATTATATTAACATGAATGTTCTAATAGTCAGGTATATCCCAATAATCTATAAAGAATGATTGTATAAGATAAAATATATAAAAAGGACTTGGATTACCTCTTGGGAATGGGAATCAAAATGTATTGGTAAATCAAGTAATGGAATGGACAAAAATGATCATTCTGAAAAATTCAAATTTATAAAGATTAAAATAAAAATCAGAATAATATCAGCAATCATTTTAAACTAACTCAAACTTGGAATAAGTATGAAACTTCTGAAAATTTTCACCTGCGTCTATTAAATATGATATTAAATAGTCAAATATTTCCAACATGTCAAAATATTTATTCTAATTAATGATGTTTCCTAGATAAATCAAGGGGGAAAATTAAAAAGATTTGTCCAAGGTTCTCTCCCCCACAGTTAAATTAAAAATTTTAATCAATGATTGTCTATGGTAATAGATTTATGCATTTCTTATTTCATGTGAAACAAAGGGATGAGCCAAAATAATAAATGAAATAGAAATTATTCCATGTTTTTTATAGCCTATTTTCATTTATCCTTGTATTAAATGTATTTCCTTCAATGTTCCATGCATGTGTTGGAGTTTCTGGTTATATTATTTTTTTCATGGATATTCCTTCTTTTATACATAAAAAATAATATTATAAAAGTAACTGAAAGTTTCATTAAAATAAAAATCAAGAATATAGGGTCAGTGAATTTACATATTAAAAAACTATTAAATTAAATCCCTAAAAACGAAATCCTATGAAATCATAAAAAATTTGTGTTTCCTCCCACATGAACATTGCTTAATGTATTTTAGATATATGTTACCACTTTGTCAATCATGTAATATGAGAATATAAATAAGTTACCCAATCTGTATTTGACCATTACATGAATTTTTACAAATCTAGAGATATAATTTTCTTCTTCTTAGTTGAATCTATATTGAAACTTACTTGAGGTGAAAACAAAAAATTCGATAGTTTTTTAGAATGGTTAAATAATTCTTGGGCCACCAAACCATGTAATATTACTCCTTTATAACTTTCCCATGCTACAGCTCTTCAAAATATTCAATATTTCATTCTATTTAAGTAATATAAACATCATATTCCATCTATTATTTAACTAGTAAGTCTTCTCCTTCATATTACTCCTTTGTTTCGACACATTCGAGGGAGGCCACCCTGGGTATATTTCAGATTTGGATTCATCATTAAAAATTTCCTAATATTCAACCTTAATCACGTCATAACTTTTCAATTTCTCATTATGTTCTCTCTCAAATACATCTTCAACCTTAGGTAAATAATTTGATCCATAATCCTCCTTTGTATTATTTCCAATTATTTACATGCCTATTTAAACACTCAATCAAATTAGTAGATGATTATTCAGTCATAACATGGGTATGTTTATGGGCCACATCCTATTTTTTTCAAGATTTTCAACTTGTATGGAAAAATGAATTTATTCACTCATGGTTCATTCAAAACCATTAATCACAACCAAAAATACCTATGATTATAAAAAATAATATAACCTAAACTAAAACCAGAAAATAAATAGGGATGAGAAATATCTTTATCCTAATATATCAAACTAAATCTTCTACTATGTCCCTTGTCCTTAGTAATGATACCAAAAAACATGGATTCCTTTATTTCATTATTAATTCTCATAGTGAATTAAGTTCAAAAATTTCTATTATACTTCTTTAATACAAAAACAACTAAGGTATAGTACCGCTCAAGTCCATGGTCGAACCCATAGAGTCATGTACTTAGCATAAAATATACTAATACAATAATTAAGGTGAACAATTTAATTAAAAAATATCTACTACTAAAAATTAAAACTATGAATGATGATTTCATTGAGTTTTCATAAATATAGGTTCATAAGATATTGAAACGTAAAACTTTTAAACAGTCTGTCAGGTCAGTTATGGAATCAGATCTTGGAAAACTCATTGTCAGGCATTCACTCTCTAATTACTAAAATCTCATTTTCAGATGGTCATGAAATTCAATTGCTTTTAAATGAGGTTACACAGAAATATATTTAAAAAATATCACTTAAACATACCAATATTTGTGAAAGAATATAAGAAAAAATTAATTCATTTTAAATTATATCAACCATTAACACATAATATTCACACATGGAGAAATCAGATGAGATACTAAAGAAAGGGTGAAAAAAAACTAATAAAACTACCATTAAAAATAAAATACTTAAATAACCTATTCTTGTTCATTAGAAAAATCATCTCAAAAGAAATTACACCCCCATTCTATTCATGAGAAGATTAAAATAATTCCCTATCTCAAATAACAAAAAATTAAAGCCTTATAACTTATAGCCAAGTTCTCCTACAATGTACTTCTTAAAAATATTGTATTCTAAGTGAATTGGTAACCTTTATTTATAGGAAAAGATACCTTCCTTTATATCACCTTGTATCTTCATTTACATCCATAAAATCATCCAAAAACATCCTTCAAATTATAGTTAAATATTACTAATTATCTATTAAAAATATATATTCAATGTTCCTCAAAATAGGATATAATCAGGATCCTATATTTTTTGTAGATATACTATCATGGTGCAACAAAATAGTCCCTGAAGCAACTAATTTTTTTTATCTAATTTAATTCTCTAACTTTCACATGATCATGAAACTACTGAATATATCCACATTGTGTCTATCATATATTAATAATAGAACCATATTCATCATCATCAAAAACATGATTTGAACATTGATACTAGCTATAATAAACATCTTCTTGGCATAATACCTTCCATATAAATATTCAATTTTCCTCTACGAAACTTCATATTATACCATCATAGTGAATCCTCCGTTAACCAGGGTTTAAATGAATTCATGTATTTCAAAATATCTCATTTATATTGTTGTTTATATTTAAAGGGTTGTTGGATGAGGCATGAGTTGTTTCCTCTTACTTATTAATCTACTATAGTGACTCACAATGATATCATCTTTCATTTTAATCTTATACATCCTAATTTTAATCATATGTGGCCTTGTGACTTAATGTTTAATATCATGTGATGATGAATTAATATCATGAAAATATTGATGTGGATTTATTTAATCACACATAATTCCATCATTTAATTAATTATAGGTATTCTATTTCCTAAATTAACATGACATGATATCCAATTTATTCCTACATAGAGAGATTTTTCATGGGTTCCCATGTTAATTATTATTACATGGTAAGTTCTCCCACAATTGGTATTCTAACATAATCTTCTAAAACCCTGATTTATTCAATCTTGAGGTCTATCACCTTTATTTTTTTATAATGTGATGAAGTCACCATGAATTTTATTAATATGCAAATCAACCTGCCTCTTTGGTGCATCTCGTCCCTTTTACGAGATAGGTTATATGTGATATTCCATATGTAGCCTTCAAATTCACATGAATCTCCTTACACAACTACTATCCCATTATTTAATCTGAAATAGTTAGTTCTCCATGTGAGCTAATCATATGCTTGTAGAATTTCACATTAATTTCTCTCCATTTCATTTCAATTTTTCTTCAAAATTCTCCAAATTTGAAATATATGGTATTACTACAATAAATTATTTAAACTAATAAAAATTAGTCAAATTAACTAATAAAAAAATTAAATTCATAACAAAAATCATGCATAAAATTTTTCTATCATAATTAGAGGTGCATGTCTTGTAATGTACAGCCTTGTGGGTCCATGTGGGTAGTTATAAAGGGTAGCGCATTGCACCCTCCACCTGTGTTTCTCTAATTTTTTATAATAATTGAAGTCCCATATAATTCCCGTACCCTCAACATGTGCCTGCCGCATGCCATACCTATTCCCTCTCTCTTGAAACTCTACTCCACTTCTAGGTGGCAATTCATAGCCATATAAGATCCTATTAATAATTTGTTTTGTGTCACTGGGACCATATCTAATCACTCGACTTTAATTATAGAAAAATTAATAAAAAATATTAAACTTAAATTATGTACAATGACTCATATACCACTTGATGTGATTTGGATGCATCATAAGTGTTTGGTATTGGTATTATCAATAGAATTCAACCAAAACTAGGCCATAACACAAGATTAAAAATGTAAATTTTTGGATTCTCTTTTGGATATTTTAAAGTTAGAATTTAATAATGAATAAATTAAGAGAAAAAATAAAATGACACCTAGGTGGAATGATGTGATCCGAACATTCTCCACTCATCCCTGGAGTATTATAGCATGGTGGAAGCATGTGAGGAAACCTATAGATCATAAAAACATGAAAACAATATCCTGGTTCATCATTCGATAACCGTTGTGTGATAAAATATGATAATTGAAAGATTTAAGAGGCCCATGAGTTCATTATAAAAAAATGAGTTTTGTAACGTCCCTCATTCCGACACACTCAAATGTGGCCAAAAGGGTCGGTCATGAGACCTCAAGAATAACCTCTTATGCTAGAGGGTGTCTACTTGTATTTTAGGTATGAAATTTATAGAAGGGAGACTATACCCACAGGTATAAAGTTTCAAAGAAGTAGAAAAAAAATATAAAAAATGAAATCAAAGTATAGAGATAGTGGAAGAAAATAATAGGATCGAACAGAATAATACAATAAATAAAAAAGTATTATGTAATGATATGATGGAATGTAACTAAATATCATACTAGAATAATAAATGTAAAAAACTGTAAAACTAATATATAGCCTCAAAAGTCCATGATCACAAACCCCACATCATTCCCCTCTCCAAAATCCAACCCATCCAGCAAGAAAACAAGCAACAGTAAGGTCCATTTCCCTTGTCCAAACCTGCATCCACACAATCAGCTTGGGTACCAAATAGATACAAGAATATGGAGTGAGTATAACTCAGTTATTCAACACCTCCATGTCTAAACTAACCATTATGATAATAAGTGTCTGATAAAAATTGAGAAACTAAAGTATTAATTAATTCAATAATTAATAAAATTCGACAACATCCTACTTTGTCTCCATGATAGAATATTTAGGATCATTTCTTACGAACATTTCAACCAAAACCATATAAACAAGTTAAAAAAACATTAATATATTCCATGGTGGATTATATTTGACCATGTCTTATGACCATGCCGACCACAACCATATAACCATGGTATTGTCGCAACAATCCAGGTCAAAGTCCTATAAGAAATATAGCATCTAGGTCAAACCCTATAATCATTACAACAAGGGATTAAGAATAGCCTACTCTCTACAAGCATTAAAACATAGTACTGGGATGACCCCACTCAATATCATCATTAGATCATATAATTGTGATTGTGTTTTGGTTGAGCCTGGTATATAACACTTTTAGCATGAGACACATGTCCTATTAGACAACATGGATATCATAATATCTCATCATATATATAAATAGATAATTATATGAATTACCATTTATCTTTCAAATACCACTTATATTTGAATCACAATGGATTAAAAGTTATATCAAGAAGAAATATTCAACAAATTAGGGATTTT
The DNA here is from genome assembly GCA_963277665.1 of Viscum album. Classification (NCBI taxonomy): domain Eukaryota; kingdom Viridiplantae; phylum Streptophyta; class Magnoliopsida; order Santalales; family Viscaceae; genus Viscum; species Viscum album. The sequence continues at coordinate 364,857,059 of OY728167.1, read as the reverse complement.
ATAACAAGAAATCACCTAAGGCCTCATTTCATACTAACACATTTTATGGCATTATCCAATTCAATTATTTTCAAGGATTTCTCACCCAATGGGGAACAATAATATATAAAAAAACTAGTTAGAACCAAATTACTTCAAATAACAGTCTCATTCATTATTTAATTGATTTTGTGGAATGCTACATTGGCACAATTAACAATATTTCATTAACATAGAAATTATCAAACAATGGTGTTAAGATTTAGACCACATACCTTTAACTGATGACCCATCAATGGTTCCAATGGAAATATACCATGATGAAGAAGTTATGTATGATCAAAAATAGGTTTTTAGATAAAAAATTATCATGATAAAAACAAAAAATGCACACGATCAATGTATTTTACCATAACGGTTGTAGAACCAAAGGATAGAAGGAAAACATGAACAAATACACTTACCATGGATCAAAGGAATAAAAAAGACATTCAGAAAGGATTTTGTTACTATAAATTCACCTAGAGGATACCCTATGGTCGAGAAGAGAGCTTTATTGTATAAATAGAACGAAATTCATCCATATATAAGAGAAAAAACAATAGGTTGTGGAATTACACTATGTGTAATGGAGTTACACATCATGTAAATATTTTTAATGGAATACACAAAAAAACATAGTTCCTTGGATTTTTTTTAATTTAAACACCCAAAAAATTATATTATATGTAATCTATTTAAACATTGTATAAATGTTTTGCATATGGGTTTTCATCCCATTGTCCTATAAATAACCCTACCCTCCTTTAATGCTTCTCATCTTACCAAGAACCCATGAAACACTTAACCCATTTATTCCCAGAATCTATTTATTCAATAAAGAAAAAATACTTTAACATTAGGTGCCTTTACCTAAAACAATATCTCCATATATGAATAATACACAACTAAAATGACTCAAATAAGAACTAAAAGTGGGATAGACCTAGAAAAAGAAGATAACTTACAACCTACCAACCATATAACATTTCATCCCCAAACTATTGTATGTGTCACTGTGAGGTCTCTACAAATAAGTTTGATCACAATGATTGCATATTAGACTCTCTCTCCTAGGCCTCCTATTGAACACACCCTTCCTTCCCCATCACTTAAATTGAAGTTATAGTCCTACAATACATATATTTCTCACTACGGTCCACAACCCATTTCGGACACTCCTCAAAGGATGCATCAACACAAAGCTAGATGTCTACTACCTCTATCACACAAGAAGGGTCTAGATGATATATGTATAAATGTGACATGTGGAACACATCATGCATGACACTATATAATTTTTGAATGGTTAAATGGTATTCCACTAGACCCACCCTTCCAACTATCTCAAATAACCTGCCAATACTATTGTGCTAGCTTTCCTTGTTTTCTAATATAGGGTTCCCAAACCTAGGAGACACCAAAATTAAAACATGATGACCAACATAGAATTACAGAGGTTATCTTTGATAATAAAAATATGATTTCTCCATACTCTTCATGATAACCAACCGTTGCCTAGTCAACTAAACCAACACTGATGTCTCATGTAAGAGCCAAGGCCCAACGAATGCTGACTTACATTCCTCTGGCCAACAAAGTGGACAAATACACATCCTACCATACAAATCCTAAAAGGTTCCATTTGAATCGATGCTAAGAAGCTGTTATTATATGTAAACACCTTTATTTCCTTATGTTTTTCCAATGAACAACAAAAATCCAAAACACAGGCTCATAAAATATCCTCTAGAACCGGAATGGTTCATTCAGATTGACCATTGATCTGTGGATGATATGTGATGCTCAAATGACCCCCCGATCCTAGAGCCCTCGGAATACCCTACATGAAACATGATGTGAAATTATTATATTTATCTGAAACGATAATCCTCAGAATACCATACAATCAAACTACCTCAAACACGTAAATACTTTCCATATCATCAACTCTGAAGGTTTCCTTGATCATTACAAAGTGGTAAAAATTAGTCAATCAATCCCTAGTCACCCATACAACATCATACTTATGAGTTGTTCTAGGTACTCCTATCACAAAATCCATTATGACATAATACCATTCCTACTCAAGAATGGGAAAATGAAGCAAAATCCAAACAGTCCTATTGTTATCATTTTCACCTACTGAAAAGTGAAACATCTAGACACAATGATTTCTACCTTCTTATTCATTCCATAACAATAGTATTATTTACTGAGATAATTATACATATTTGTTAAATCAATATGCATAGCCTATCTAAAAGTATGAAACTCCCTCATCAGGTCCTCCTGTAAGTCCATAAAAACCCATACTCGGCCACAAAAAAGATAATTTTCATAGATGAGAGTCTATCGTGATAGTGTATCCCCACCATATAATTTTTCTCTTAGAACTTAGTTCTCTAGATTAGATAATTACTCCATCCTAATCTATTTAAAAAGCATGGGTATAACAGATGTCGATGACAGAGCTACCCAACCCAAAGATTCATGAACATCAAGATACATGTATGTGAAATGGTCCACTATCCTCCACTTGTCAAATGAATATTGTACCTACTCTATATATTTCTTTTCTGTCAATTAATCTACAATAAAGTTTCTCTTACCTGGTCTATAAGCTAACTCTATGTTAAGACACTATAGATACTTGACCCACCTCCTCTATCGAAGTTTCAGGTCTTGTTGAGAAAATATGTACCTGAGGCTCTTTTGGTCCGTGTATACCAAAAACCATTCAACCATGTGTAGTTAATCTGACATCTCAAGACATGTACCAATGATACTAAATCTATGTCATGATTAGATTAATTCCTCTCATGCAGTCTGAGCTTCATAGATCCATAAAAAAACACTCATTCCTCATACATTAGAAATTCTCTGAGTCCAACTTTTAATTTGTCACAGTACACGACATATCATTTTCCCGTCATAGGTAATGTGAGGATATGTACTGAGGTTAGTCTACCTTTTATCTCTTAAAAATATAATTTTTAATCATCATTCCAAAAAAACTTCACCCATTTCTTGGTCTTCCGAGACATTTGTGCTTCCAATGAAGAGAAATCCTATATAATTCACCAATAATAACATGTTAAACCTAGAAATATACTAATCTAAAATACTTTCTTAGGTTATTAACAAGATGTAATGTCCTTTATTTTCCATAGGTCCACTAAAAGTCAAGCATCTCAGATGAAATGGCCCAAGAAGTGTACTTTATTAATCTGAAAACTAAATTTGCTTAGCTTGTAATAAAATTGATTCCATGTCAATGTACTCAGGATGATGTCAAGTTGTTTAGAATGAGCATATTCTAAATTGGAGTACAGTAGGATATCATTGAAAAAAACCACTACAAACAAGTCCAGTAAAGGTTTTAATATCCTATTCATTATGGCCATGAATCATGTCAGTGCATTAGTTAACCCAAATGGCATCACTACAAATTCATACAAGGAATACCTACTCTTAAAAGAAGTTTGCAGTATATCTAATAGTTTCAAACTCAACTGATGTTACCCCAATCTCAAAATAATCTTGGAGAAGATCTTAGAACCTCTCAATTGTTTGAAATGATCATCAATGTGTAGAAGTAGATATCAGTTAATTACCTTCATCTGGTTCAACCTCCAATAATCCACATATAATCATAGTGATCCATTATCCTTATTATAAAATAGAACTAGAGAAACCCAAGGAGATGTACTAGGATATATGAAGACTTTAGATTCTAGATCTTATAATTAAACATTCAACACCTGAAGCTCCACTGGTTCTATTCATTAAGGTTGGGTAGAAACTAGTTCCTCTCCAGGTACTAACTCAATCGTGAACTCGGTCTATATCTAAGTTTTTAAGTCATATAAGATTTGAAGGAAAACATAAATAAAATTTTATACCATTAGATGAATAGAATCATGCTATATTCCACCATCATCTTGTGAAATACTAGCTATCTGATATATGATACAACACAATCTAAATTGAATTGGTCTGGAAAGACTAGTGTGAAGATCCAACTCACATTAGTGAAAAAAGATATACCCTTCTTGAGATAGAAATATAAGTCTCATATTTTAACAATAAATATGATCACAGTATAGAACTAACCAATCCATACCACGAATGAAGTTGAATACTGTCATTTTTAGGATGAATAATTCCCAAATGAAATGTTAACCACCATTTTCTAGAGAACACACCTTGCAACGTTAGGTATTCTCTAATCAAACACCAAGTAGCATGTTAATGGTAAGAGAACCAAACAATATTTCCACATAAAAGTCCCCACTATTTTCAAAAATAGAAAATAAAAACGAATGTGATGATTTTTTATGAAACAAATCAGAGTCTAAGGATGATGATACAATAATAGTTCTTTTAATGGAAGATGGTATTGCATCCATGATAGTCAAAGTAGAATATATAACATACAAATGATTTATCCCTATTACCAAGGCTCTAGTTTGACTACCCAAATATATTTCCCCTTCATGGTAAAGCTTCTCAAGCACTAGGGTATCATGTTCCATTCCTCATTCTGAACGGTCAAATGAACTCTTGTTACCAACCTCCTTAGGGACAGTTGAGCCCCTTCTCAACTCCAGTTTCTATATTGATCCCCTTTAAATGATCTTATATAGAATGTACACATAGGTCCTCTAAATATTTCCCATGATTCATTAGATATGACACTCTAATATGGGGTAAGGACACGATGGGTGCTTTTGGATAAACATTCCTCACTCATAGCACTATAACGGAACACAGTATTGATATGGTATTCCACTTAACTAAAAACTCTTACCACTACTTCCTTGTAGGAAACTATCATAATATAGCTTCCTTATAATTTAAGAATAGGTTTTAAGTTCCCTTAATGAAATAGGATGGATTATACTCAGATCATCTCTTGGATTTATTTCTATCATGAGTAATGGGTTCATCGCGCCCTTAAAGCAACTTTTACAGAAGATGTTTACATATGACCTGATCTCATAGTGAAGACCATCCTAAAAATATCTAACCCTAGAGATCTCATCATCTTCCTAGTATAGAACAATGTTTTCTTGGTCGGTGAAATGTCCAGCATAGTCTAGAACATACATGACCACCTATATTAGATGCATGAAGTCATGATATTTTCAATCCATAAATGATCGAGGATAGAAATGGATCAGGAACTTTGTATCTGGGTCCTTCCATGATATCTCATTAGAATTCCAATATTCCTCCATAATATCCCACTAATTCTTGGTTGGTCCATAAAGAATTTATGAAGAAATATTCATGCTTCTATCTACAGGTGTCTCATGATGCTTGAATACCATATGGAATGACTCTATCTAGATTTGGCTACATGGGGTCCTCCTTCCCTTATAAATATTTGAGGATTTTGTAAATGAAACTCTCTTGTTATCTCAGACATTGAAGGAATGGTATTACAAATCTCCCTTTCCATGGATCACATGATGATAAAGAGTCTATTGTGAAGGTTAACATCCATATACTGCATAAAAAGTATAGAAATATATGGTTCATATATGTTAGGGAAGTTTTTATTTCCACTCCCCTGATTCTCAATGAATATATTACAAGGGAAATTATCTATAGAAGACAAACACACATCTTAAAGATCTAGATAATAATAAATTCTACCACAAAATTTGACAATAAAAGAGAAGAAATGACTCCTGGTCTCCCTAAACATGTCTTACATGTATTTTAGTAAGACACACCAATTCATTTCATTTAACTAGTGAAATTGATATCCCATATCCATGTTCATAATGAAATTATATATCACATGATAAAAAATATTCCCATATCATGAACAAATCATGTCAATATGTCTTCATGTCCCAATTATAATGCATTTATTCACATCCCACAACATACAAGGACATAATTATATATATCAAGAAAAACTATAATCATAAAACCATAACCTCACACAAAAAGTGAATCACCAAAGGTGAAATAACATCAACTGTAATAAGCACATAGCACATTAGTAATCCCATCCCTGGGCACTCAGATTTTCCTCTGTATATGGGTTAACTACTCCCATGAATATTATTATTACCAAGCCCAGAAACACCCAAATATCCTTTTTACCATTTAAAATAAGTAATTACGAAGAAATGAAAACCAAATCATTTGATACCACTTTGTAATGTCTTGCAATCTGAAACTCTCTCACGTTGCCAAAGGGGTTTGGTTACTAGACCTCATGCACACCTCCCTATATGCCATAGGCTACCGACGAGCAGTGTGGGTGTGAAATGTATTGTGGGGATTATATACCCCCTATTGTGAAGTGTCATATATGTATAAAATAAACCATATAAAAAGAATAAAATCAATATATAAACATAGTGGAAGGAAAAAATAATAGAAAACTGAATAATCCAATAAATAAAAAAGGAAAAATGCAATGAAATGTTAGAATGTAACTAAATATACTTCTATAAATAATACAATTAAAATACTAGACGCCTAAAATATAGACTCAAAATTCCTCTGTCTTGAACCCCATTTCGGTCCCCTATCCAAACACCATCCCATCATGTATGAAAACAATCAACAACACTGTCATTTTCCCATGTCCAAACATGAATCCATGTAATCATCCTGTGTTCCAACAAAAAACTCGAATAGAATGTGAGTATAATATTGATGTTTGACACCACCATGTCTAAACTAACCAATATGATAAGAATTGTTTGAATTAAGATGATAAAGATGTGTATTGATTCATTCAATAATAAATAAATAAAAAACAACATAATTCATCTTTGTTCGTGTAACGACCCATCCCGTAGGGGCCCAGGTCGTTACTACCCCAAACACACCTTCAACAGGCCAAGGGATTCTGACAAGCACCAAGTAGAAATATCCCAAAAATGGGAGGCATCAATGTAATGTACCTATACACACAAACACACAAACATCTCCAAGACACAAATGATAAAATGTAAAAACACTATTTAAAAAATTATTCGGAACCACTATATCCCACAACTGGAGTAAACAGTGAAACTGTTGTAAGGTAAATAAGTCCAGAATACATGCCCACCAAAAAGAGTCTGTAACTATAATTCCATCCTGTACGAAAAGAGGTATTATGACTACTGTCTAATCCACGTGAACACACCTCATCTATCTGGCCTCGATACGCACTGTATAGTCCTAGTCCACCTAGGATACCATCAAAGGGTCGAGAATCTTACCAATACATAACACGTGTGGGAAAATAATTTTCATGGGTTAGTATAACAATACCCATTAAGACACCCTGAACCCAAAAAGTAAAATATCATAGAGGAAATGCCATGAAGGAAATACCACAAAGAAATGTATGGTAATCTCTCCACAGGTATAGGTCTAGAGTACATATGAAAAAATATCCTCTTATACTCAATCCAATATGAAAATCCTAGAGTTAATCCTCCACTAATATCTATCCACAGTATACTACTCGAAGAATGCTCATTCCATGATAATTCACTCCTCGAGTTGTAATATTATCATATACTCTCACAAAGCAGTCTAGCTCATTTGGGCCCTTCCCAAATGAGAATTTATTTGTCAAAGAAGATTATGATACATAGATAGGGGATCCTTACCAACACCATGGTAAATTAGAATAACCTAATATGAATCAATTCACAACCTAGGGGATCCAGCCCATCCCCCTGGGGAATACCACTAATCCCACTGATGTGGCCTGCTAGATAGAGGACTAGTGCCCAACATTCAGTGGTTACAATGATTCCATAAAAACATTACTAGGTCTGATAGAGGATTACCCTCTAATCCTAGATAGGGGTACCTGACTCTATATGGGACTTAGCTTCTAGATGGTATTATAGTCCAGTGATTTGGACGTAATTCCATATTGAGAACTCAAGGAGAGGACCGAAGTTAATGAACTCCAAATATATTAGTATAAGATAAAAACTAACCAAATTATAGAAAAAAGGACCACTACAATGTTAGGGTACTAATTATTTTGACGACTCATTAAACGAATGAACCATTTGAAAGCTATCACAACTTGATGATTCAAAAGGGGGTCACTGGGCCTGTGGACCAACCACATAGCCGGTCCACTAACCGTGGAAGAAGACCACCATGTTCAATACACCCCATGGTCAAATGTCAATGGTCAATCCAGCCCACAATCAACTCTCCATGGTTGATCCTCCCCCATTCGATCATCTATGGTTGATCCACGTCACAGAATCTCGGGATTCCATGACGGTCGACCACCACGGTCGACTGTGTGACCACCCCCGATCGACCAAAGGTCCGACCCGGGTCCGACCTAGATCCATTGGATTCGACCCGACCAACTGGTTCAAACCTATTAGGTATGACCTGACCCACTGGTTCAGACCCACTCATCTTGTCCCGTTGTTCAGCCTATCCTGTTGCTTGTCTTGGCCCATTCCAATTGGGCCAAGACTGTTAAGCATGTATACGAACTGTTTCCCCTATCCCGATCTGCTCACATGTGGACCGTCTGGGCCACTGCATTCATAGTTTTTATCCCCTGTATACTGCCTCCTTATACCTCGATACCCATTCAATCCCCACAACCCCTCCACGTAATGTGCCTTCTCACTACATCACCATCACCACCTCCAGTTATATCCCCATCGTCGTTGTGACTCATCGTGATGCCTCGTGGTCTCCTTAGATCAACACACCAGAACCAGACCGGTGGTCCCTTCCGTGAACCACAAAATATCCTATAATGCTTGAAATTTTAAATTATGGAATTTATCGGCTACAAGGGTCCCAGTCTATGAAGATATGGGATATGTTATCTATTTTTTTTTTTCAAATTCGGGTTTCCAATCACATTTGGAGCCACCCTGAAGTCAAATAGTGGCCACGAGGGTCCAACGGTGAATTACGGAGGAGAGAAAAGAACAACAAACTCTCATAGGAACAAACCTTAGAATTTGTTCATAACATACTCAATTTGTTCTTATTATAATGATGAATTAATAAGAAATAAAAGAAACTCCAAAAAATATCCCCACAATTATATCCCAACCTGTAAAAATCAATCCATTGATCAATCTGTTCGTTGATTGACCCTCGTTCATCATGGAAATGAAGAATGGGGAAAAAAGAACAACTACCATACCTCAATTCATATAATTAATTGACGAAGGTTTTTTGTGTTGTCATCTTTGATGAAGTTACTTCAAATCGGTTGTGTGTCGATCGTCGATCCATGATCCATCATCAATTGTTTGAGAGAGATATTTCTCTATGTATCAGAGGAATTACAAGGTTATGGTGATAACCCTGAATTCCAAAAAAAGGATTAATAAAAAATAATGTCATTGTGTTAAAAAATGTTTTTGTTATTAAAATTTTTTATTTTCAATTTATCCCTCTAGGGATTCTTCCACAGATGTCCCACACCGACAAATTTATTTAGCAACTATGGTAAAGAAACTACTCTGACCTCAATAATGCACTTGTATTTCTGATCCGATCACCTATTTAAGAGTTGTTCTAATATTTTATGAAATCTTCACACACATGCTATTAAAAGTATAATATTCTTCAAACAATCATTCCAATAAAATTGGAGCTCAGAACAACACCTCATCTCAGTGAATAGTCTCAAAATTAATCCATATAATTTATAAAAAAATATATAGGAAAATATGAGATTTTACATTCTCCCCACATTGGGGATTTAAATCCCCAAAATCCAAAATGAGACCTGTCAAAACGATGATGGTACTGAGCATTAATATCATCCTCCCTCTCCCATGTGATCTCCTAGAGATTCTTGTGATTCCACCAGACACGCACCAAAGGAATCGAATTCATGAAATGGATCCTCTCCTATCGATCCTCAATCTCTATGGGTTACTCAAGAAAATTCACCCCATCCTTGATGTCCAGCTTTCCCTAGTCGATGGCCTATGATGGCTCAGGAATGTACCACCTCAGATGAAACATGTAGAAGACATCATCTACCCAATTCAACTATGGTGGTAGATCCATGTGGTACAAAACCTCTCCAAATATACATAGTATCTATAAAGGACGGATGAAACTCGAAGATAGGTTGCCTCCCCATTCAAATATATACAATCCCTATTGAGGTGAAACTCGAGGTAATACATGGTATCCTTCCTGAAAATCCAAAGGACTTTGACGCAAGTTAGCATAAGACTTATGATGGCTATGTGGAGACTTCATCCACTCCTCTATGATCTGAAACATCTCCATAATAGCTCTCACTAACTCTAGCCCGATGAGTGCTGACTCTCTTGAGTCAGTCTAGCAAATTGGTGACCTTAAGGGTCTCCCGTACAAGGCTGCGAATGGTTCCATACCAATGTTGGAGTGATATCTATTATTCTATTAAAAAACCACATATGGATGGTTATACTACCAAATATGTGTGAAGTCTAACATGCATGATCATAGCATGGTCTCTAGAACCTGAATGATCTATTCAATCTGGTAGTCTGTCTGTAGGTGAAACGCTATTATCAAGCATAAGTAATTCCCAAATTCGTCCTGCAATCCCTTCCATAACTGGGATGTAAAGTGAGAATCATGATCTGAAAATATCATCAATGGAAATCCATGGAGTCTAATTAACACCTTTATAGATATGAATCCCAATATCTCTATAGAACTTTGCCTCCAGATAGCTATGAAGTGGGCCGATATGGTGAGTCAGCCAATGATCACCCAGACTACATCATTTCCCCAGGACATACATAGTAAACCTATCAAAAAGTCCATCAATATCCCATCCTAATTCATTTATAGAAATAAAAGGGGTTGATATAAACCTGCTAGAACCCGGTGCTCAGCTTTCACATACTAACAATTTAGGCATTAAGAAATGAACTCAATATCTCTATTCTTCATCCTGATAAACAAAAACTAATGTCAGATGTCATGGTACATCTTCACCCTACATAGATATACCACCAAAGGGGATGAATGAAACTCCCCAAAAACATCCTCACACAACACCAATGATACAATTGTGATCCCTATGTAAATAACAACATTCTCCCTAACATTTGAATATCCATCAGAAGCATTCCCTATGGAAAACTGAGCACGTAGTGTCCTGCAACCGGTATCCCCAAGATCTGCCTAACTAACTTTTAATTTTTCTAGGGTTGCAACCATTGATTTGAGGTAATCTTCTCCATATCCATCCACAATGAATATCTACAATAAGGCCAACTACACTGACTCCTCTTTCAACAACTACATGCTAGATATCCTAAGGAGAGAATCTTCCACTATATTCCCCATCCTAGGATTATAGAAAAACTCAAATTCAATGTCCTATATGAACTCTAAAAATTTCCTCTATCACAAGATTATATCCTTATGAGAGAATATATATTTTAGAATCTTATGATCAAATTATATGATAAACCACTCTCCCATCAGGAAGTGTCTCCACATATTTAAAGTGAAGACTACCACTTCTAGATTAAGATCATTGGTTGCATAATTCTTCTCATGCGGTCTCAATTGGCATGAACAATAGGAAATAATTTCTTTCCTATGCATCAGGAAAAAACCAATACATATCCCTAATGACTTGTATAACACAATGTACTCAATGCCTTCCTTTGGTAACATTAGGATGGGAGTTCTCTTCAACCTCAGTCTTTGATATTGAAATCAATTTTGGCACTTTTTTTCCAAAAAAATATCTTCCCCATTTGTGTCAAGTCTACCAATGGTTCTGGTATCCTAGAGAAGTTTGGTACAAACTTCTAATAGTACCCATCCAATCCTTGGAAACATCGTACCTCAGTAACACTCTTGGGTGTCTCCCAAGAAAGAACTGCCTCAACTATAGCTTCATCCACTGTAACTCCAGCATTTGAGATGAATTTTCCAAGAATGTAGTCTTATTGAATACAAAACAGATAGTTTGAGTTCTTATTGTTGATTTGGTGCTCTTAGCGTGTGTCCACGACTATCCTCAAGTGTCTCATGTGCTCCTCCTCAGACATCGAGTACACTATGATGTCATTGATGGTGACAAAAATGAATCGGTCTATGTAAGTTTTAAATATCTGGTTCATGTGTCCCACGAACACTTATGGGAATTCATTTGAACAACAAGCATCACTAATTAGTCATAGTTACTGTAACGACATATGAAGACCATCTTTGGTATATCAACATCTCATACTCGCAACTGGTGAGAGCCTTAAATGCGGTCGATCTTTGATAACCTTCACACCCCTTCCAACTGATCAAATAGTTCATCAATCATTGGTAGTATATTATTCTTCTTCACATAAAATTTTTTCAGGTGTGGAAAATACACACTTATCTTCATGCTCTCGTCTGCTTTTTTGGAAAACAAAATTGGGGATGCCCATAGTGAAACACCGGGTCTCATGAATCTGTTACTCTGAATGTCCTCTAACATCACCCTTAGCTCATGAAGCTCCATGATAGCCATCTGATATGAAGGTTTAGATATTAGTGTCATTTATTGCTTTATATCAATACATAAGTCCATATCCCCAGGGGTTGGTAAACTTGGAACATCTTTAAGAAACACTTCCTCAAACATTGCCACCACTGCACGAAACTACGGACTCATATCATCCATTACAAAAAGGGTGATTCTATTCAACTAATGGGTGATTAACTGAACCTTCATATGTGTGTTTCATTCTTGTGCTGCATGTGATTCATTTTCATCAACAAAGGAAAAAGTGTTTCTATCACAGTGGACAGACCAAACTCTATGCCTAAAATAGTCAATATAAGCATTAATTTGGGATAACCAATCCATACCAATAATGGAATTTTAAGGCCTCGATGCTACTATTAAGATATCCCAACCGAATATCTCACTTCCATTAGTCAGATCATGTTATCAACACTAGTGTGTGATCATCAAATCTCCTCACGTATGAGTCTCTAAGCATAAGTGTTGAGTCAATGGTTCAACGAGAATATCTGAGCCCCAAAAAAGGCATTTGTAAAGAAATTAATGACTAGAACCTATGTCTGTAAAAATTGTAGGCAAGGTAGAAAATACATAGATCATACCTCGTATCATCTTGGGAGTATCTACGTTATAAGACACCATCACCCACATCTAGCCTTGTAACAATCCACCAGCTCTATTTGACTATCTAGGATTACATGGGGGTGGTGGTGGTAATGCGTCAAATATTTGACCTCCTCATCCCACCCTTTTTTATCCTCTACCACATCTACAAGAATTCATACCACCCTTATCCTTTCTCTACCTCTGCCTCAATGGTCCCTCAAACATTCCTCGATTAGTTGTAAGTTGGGTTGGCCAATCTCGTGCCCGATGTCCTTGACCGCCACATGTGAAACATCATCTATCCCAAGTCTTACTCGAGCCACCCTAGGAGCCCTACACAACAGACCTTGTATATTGGGATCATCCCCTAAAGTGATTGAACCACTTGGATCCTTGTGAAATTCATCATCTGCCTGCTGTTGAGGGCTCATTTACTCAGTGCCCACTACTAGATCCAACTACATGTTTTTTCACTACAAGAAAACTATCCACTATCAGGGTTCTGTCAAGTACCCAAGAATAAGTAGAAATTATATGGGATACCATTGATCCCATGATGTCCCATTATAAGAAATTCTCAAAGGCCTATGACTATAATAATGGGTCATGCAACATATCCCTTAAGTATCGTGAATGATCTGTAAACCTGAATGAGTACTCCGCCACAGTTATACATCCTTGCTACAAATGTATAATCTAATTTATGCATAATGATCACAACGTGTCTAGTTAGAATTCATCCATAATGAGAAACTTGAATTCTATTTAGGAGAGAGTTGTCTTGTACTGAGACTATGTCTGCAATCTCCACCATCACCCCATAGGGCCCTGAAGAAGACTCATAGTGAATAATTCAATCTGATGGGTAGGAATCCCCAAAGCTGGAAACATGGGTGACTACCTATATAAAATATTTATCCAACCGGGGGTCTTGATCACCCAAAAACTTTGGAGTTCTCTTCCACTGAAACTCATGAAATGCACTCAAACTTTATGCATCCTCATTTAGTTGTTTTGGTAGAAGATGATGCTCGATGAGTGGTGGTATAGTTGGTAAACCCCTGAGAGGTTCCATCTCTGGTAGATGCCCTTGTAAAGATGCCTAGTAACTAGGAAGATCATCCTAATGATCATGCAGTGGAATTTTGGATGGCTGTTTACATGGAGGTATCCAAAAATAAAACCAGATGTACCACAATCAATAGAGTATATCTGGAGAGATGTCTCAATAAGGACATGGAAAACAATAGTATTCCAATATGATGCATGTATATTGTTTTTCCCATAAAAAATATTTTCATGTAACAGTTCTAAAAGAAGTAAATTGTATTCCTTGTGTATGGATACATCAACTTCCACACCAACACTAGAGTCCCTATCCTGAAAGTAAAACTCGAAGCACTCAACACCCTTTCCCCAAACCAATCTCATAGACTGTGAACCCTAATATATAACCTACTTAAATCTTATACCACTCTTTCACAAACCATCCAGGAGGGGCCCATGTTGTGACTACCCTAAGCCCACCTCCAATAGGTTAGGGGATCATGACTATCATTGAGTAGGAATATCCCACAAATGGGAGTCATTATCATTATGTACCTATATGTATGAACACATCTCCAAGTCATAAATGCTGAAATGTTAAAATGATAATTCAATAGTGCATTTCATCTGCTATATCCCAAAACTAGATTAAAACAATCAATGTTCTATAATTTAAATATGGCCAGAATACAAGTCCAACAAAAAGAGTATGTAACTTCAAGTCTAACCTGTAAGAAAAGAGGTATTGTGATGGCTTTCTAAACCATAGGAACACACCCCGTTTGTTGGGAATCTCTATGCACCACCTAGTCCTGGTCTACCCAAGAATCTGTCAAAGGGTTTATCCTCTTCACAAGACATGACATGTCTGGGAAAAGCTTGTGTAGGTGTGAGTATAAAAATATCCATTATGACACCCTAAAATGAAAAAGGAAAATATAACAATGGAAATGCCACAATGGAAATACCACAAAGGAATGTACATGGAGCTCCACATATTTATATTTATACATTACATAAACCATTAATATCCATATATATTCAATCCAAGAAACAAATTATAGAGGTAATCCACCACCAATTTCCATCCATAAGATTATTCTCAAAGCACACTCGTTCTGGGAGAAATCACTCCTAGAGGAAACGACCAAAGGGAATTCAATCCGCCTATATAGTTATAAGATAAAAAATAACCAAATTTTCTAAATGGTACCATCTCAACCTGAGGGTCACAATGATGTAGACATCTCATCAAATAGACACACCGTTTGAATGTTATTTTATTTTGAAGATTCAAAAGGGGGTCACTAGGGATGGGGACCGACCACACGGCTGGTCCACTAACCATGATGGTCAACAATCCATGGTCAATTGTGAGACTACCATGGTTAAAATTGAGGTCCAACCTATGTTACACTTAGATCTTCTAGGTATGACCCGAACTACTAGTTTTCACACACTCGGTCTGACACACTCAACTCAGATTGTTGCTCGACCCGGCACGCTCCACCTAGGCCCGACCCCGAAAGATTTTGCATGTGCCTCTAGTTGGCCCCGACCCACCCCATATAAGTTTCATGTCCCATAGAGACACCCCCACATCCCCCCATAACCCTACCACATCCCACGACCCCCACACAGGTCTACCCTCCATGACACAGTCACTACCTCTGGTTTCCGCATCGCCACTACAACACATCATCAAACCGACACACCACCTCTCTAAACTGTTGCACCACCTCATCATCCCTTGATTAAATTGGGCACCTCAACAGAACACCAATACACCTCTGATACACTGAATTCAGAATGGTTACAAATCTAGGCTCCTCGGGTCTCGATCTGTATAGATCCAGCCTCTTTTGTTGGTTTTCCTTCAATCCAGGGGTCAGATCGCATTTGGAGCCACACTACAAGTCAAATCATAGCCATGAGGGTCCAAAGGTGACGAAAAAAAGAACAGGGGAGAGAAAATCACAAATAAAACCCATAGGAACAAACCACATCCATTGTTCATGTTGCCCTCAATTCATTCTCATCAAAACAAAGAATGAAGGATAAATAAAATAAAGTATGAAAAAATACCCATAATTATATCCCATCCAGAAACGATTGACTATGGTTCATTTTTTTCCTGGATTGACCCAAATTCATTGTGGAAATCGATAAAGGGGAAAATGAAAAAGAACAAGCACCATACCTCAACTTGAATCAGTCGTTTCTGAATGATTATTTCATCATCCTCGTTGGAGATGTTCCTTCAAATCGGTTTCACATCAATCACTGATCCATGGTCTGTCACCCTTTGTTAGAGAGGGTTATTTCTCCATGTATTTGAGGAATTACCTGATTATGGTGATAAACCTAAATTCCTAAAAAAGGGAGAATAAAAAATGACATTGTGTTAGAAAATATTTTTTTATAAAAATATTTTATTTATAGTTTTTCCCTCCATGGTTTTTTCTACATACCACCCATACTGAAAATATTTATGTCGGTCCAAGGGCAAAGACACTACTCTGAGATCAATGGTGCCCTCATATTTTTGATCAATACACCTTTTAAGAGATATTACACTTTTTTTAGGAATAATTCATGTGTGTGCTATTGAATGCTTAATGTTCTTCAAACAATTGTTCTGGGAAAATTGAGGCTCTAAATGACATTCCACATCAGTGCTTTGTCTCGAAATTAATCCATATAATTCCTAAAAATAATACATGAAAATATATATGATGTTATATTGTTGTAATATCTCTAAGAATGTCTTATGACCATGTCAAACACAACCATAAAACCGAGGTAAATAGCACACGTTATAACCATATCAAATTATCTCAAATCATGTGTTATGACCATGTCAACCATAACCATAAAACCATTGTATAATCAAAAAAATATGGGTCAAATCCCTATATGCACTTCAACATCTGTTTCAAATCCATATAAGCATTATAATATGGGGCTGGGAATATCCCACTCTCTATAATAATTATAGCAGTGAATTAGGAAGATCCCACTCAATATTATCCTTACATCATATAAGTGTGCAAGTTCTATGGCCAAAAAAAATATATAATAATTTCAGAATGGGTCACATGTTCTGTCACACAACAAGAATATCACAATATCACATCATATATCACAACGATTAATTATGTGAATTAATATTTCCATTCAAATAAAACATTAAATTTTAATCATAATATAATAATAGTTATATAAATATGTAATATGCCACCACATATGGATTCAATACAAAGTAATCACCTAAGGTCTCAGGTCATGCTAACACCCTTTAATCCATTATCCAAATCAATTATTCTTATGGTTTTATCACGCAATGTGTATCCACAAGACATGTTTGAATCCAATTGTAACCAAATGACATAAAATATTAATCTCATTAATTAAATAATTGATTTGGGCACATAATTTGTTGGTGAAATCATAATATTTAATAAACATAGAAATTATCAAACCATATGGTTTTGATTTAGAATCCTACCATTAACTGATGATACAATAACATATCTAATGGAAAACACACACAATAAAGAAAGTACAGATGATCACAATGAGGTTCTTAGGTCAATGCTGATCAAGATCAAAACAGCCAATGCACAAAACTAATAGATTTCACTACAATGGTTAGAGAACTAGAGGAGATAAGGGAAAGAGGACCAAATATACTTCCCAGTGATCAAAGGTGTTAACGGGATGTATAAAAGGGAGTTTGGCACTCCAGATTCTCTTGGAGGATGCCCTAGGGTTGAGAGAAGAAGTATATAGATGAAATATAATGAAATTCATCCTCACAACAATCATAAAATAGTAGTAAGAGGAATTACATGTCATGTAATCTAGTTACACAACATGTAAATATTTTTAATGGAATACGTCAAAAAGCACATCACCTTGGATTTATTTAATATAAACTCCCAAACAAAAAACATGAAATGTAATCCATATACATGGTCTGTAAATTTTTTTCAGATGGTTTTTCAACCCATTTTCCTTTTAAACAAAGCAAACCATATTTAAAGATTCTAAAAAAAACACCCATGAAACACTTAACACATATATACCAAGACTCCATTAATTAAAAAAATTAATACATCATTTATATTTATGCCATTTTCCCCAAAACGTATCTATATATCTGAATAGGACTCGGCCCCCAAGACACAAATGAACACTCAAAGAGGTACACACATGACAAAAGACAGGATCTTAAATGTTTGATCTAGGAAGGATAAATTGAAGTATTCTTGTTCCTCTATCTTATTTCTCTTTATAAATATTGATAGAATATAATATAGGACAAAAATTAATATACTATATGGTAACCACTATTCTATGGTGTAAAAACTGGTTTGTATACTCAGGATAAATTTATTTTAATTTCACTTTTGTCTTTAACGTAGTTTAACCTAAAAAACTTGCATGTTTATCAATTAGGAGTTTAATTAAATTATTTTTAGTGTCATAGATGTTTTATCACACACTTGTGAAACTCACATATCTCATGAAATGAAATATTACCCTTATTATAATGTTGTTCCTCCGGAATATGATTAAAAAACCTTAAATAAATAATATTCTATCCCAAAACTAATTTAATCATATTTATTTTTTATACTTAAATAACATATGAAGACATTGATAAATAAATTCAATTGTAATAATTAAAATATTAAATAAAAATAAAATTTAATTTTTTAAATCATATCATTGTGATTTTGGAAACTCGATCATTCACCGGCCCATTAACATGTGTCCCACTTCATCTTAAACTCCAATTTGTCAGAATTTGTGGAACTTCTTAATACACTTTTTATTTGTGTAACCCAGATTTATATTAATATAATTGAGTCATAGTGATATACCAAGAGTAGTATCTAGAAATACATCATACACCTTACAAAGATAAGGATAATTCATATCTATGACAACCTCCTATGATCATTTACTGAATAATATATTCTATTTCCATCATTATATCTTACAATAAAATATATATACATTATGTAATAATTATTTAATGCTTTATTTATCTTTATTTTGTCCTCTTAGCTATAATTTCCATAGTTTACCATGAGAATAGACTTAGATAGGGAACTAAATCCTAGAAAAAGGGTTATAGATTTATTTTTACTCTATTTGACGTTAATAAATCATGTATTGATCATTCAATCTATTTTAGGACGACAATCACACGGCTGAAGCATTTTTCCTTTAAAAAAGAATTATCTACCATAGTTTTCATTATGAATTAATTTATTTTATTTAATGATACACATTGATAGTGATATCATGTTAAGAGACCAATGAACATGACCATAGATAGGAACATCCAATGGTACCCAAAACAATTGGTGTTTATATTGGTGGAATTTTTCCATATGATCTCCATTAATTGAAATCAAAAATTGAAAAACTCATGATAAAAAGTCACAATGCTTATGATTACAAACAATATAATAGTAATAAATCATATGTGTCCCATAATATTGATGTATATAAACAATAAGAAATATATTTAAGATTATTTCAATAATATCACGAGGATATCACTATTGTTGGGAACATCTCTAAATTTTTGATGAATAATGTAGTTTAAATATAATACCACATAAATAGTGTAAGTAAAAGAGATAACAATATAATAATAAGAACAAATGGTATATAACTAAAAATATATACATTATATGTTAATTGAAATGTACTACTCAAGTTCATTTTATGGTACCCACTCCCACAACCCCTGGAAAAATCGGTTTTAACTTCAATATAAATTTTATATAATTGATATTTTTAAAACCCATAAATGTTATTATAGTCATACATAGAGTGATTTCGAAGTAACCTTTAATTATAAAAGTTATATAAAATGAAGAATAATCAATATGATAGGCTACGATGAAATGATATCATAATTTAATATATAGTCATAGGCAGTGACATATTGATATCATTTTCAATCATATGGAATAGATCAATCATTTTCCTTCATCTTGATAGAACAAGAAATGATATAAAATATCATTGACTGTGTTATGCCTAAATCGTACACTATAAAAAATTGAATCATAACATATTCAAAATATAGAGATATTATTATAAATGATATTGTTTGAATAGTCAATTTTTGGGTTGGAGTTATATATATAAATATATCATTATTTAGGAAACATATCCCAGATAGAGAAAAATTCTAGGTAATTTAGTTATAATAAGAATTATATATATCACAAGAAGAGATATAGTGATAATTTTATCCATGATAAAGAGTTCTATGTTACGAGCTATTTTTTGGGTATAGTAACACCAATATTGTGTCAAAAAATATGTCGATATCATTTCCCATGATATATCAATTTAAAAATAAAAAAAATATTTATATTTTAAAAGGATATTTTATGAAGATTTTATAAATTAAAAAAAAGTCTAATAAAAATTTATATATTAGATTATATAAAATGTTTATATTAAATTAGGACTTACTTTAAATTATGTAAACTTTTTTCATTAATAATAAATATTTTAACTAATTAATTATTTATTTACTTATTTAAATTTTTTATTTCATATACATGTATATAAATTGTCTATTTAATCAATATTATTAATCATTAATTTAGAATGTTTAAAATGATTATTATAAACATTATCTCATTCATTTAATGATTTTAATTCTTAGGATAATATAATTTTTAATTTAGATCAACCAAAAATTATTGTTTACCTCTTTTAATTCTAAAATGGTGTTTTTTATATTTATTTGTATATATTTGTTTTAAAATTGTGTTGGGATTATGTTACCTCTTGGGAATTGAAATATGAATAATGGAACTTTGGTTCATACTTCCACTAAAATGAGGACTATAGTTTTTTCTCAAAAGGTGGGGTGGAATACTTTTCATTTCATACATACTCTTAAGTAAGGTTTTGGTTTCATATATTTTCTATTCATTTCATATACCTAATTCATGAGATGTATATGGATAAATATATATATATATATTATATTATACATACATTTTTTTTGGAATTATAATAATATCATTAATTGTATATGTGTTATACATTTCTATGACTGAAACATATTTATTTGGTTAAAGTTATAACATATTTAATTTAAGTTGTTAGAATAATGTATACAAATATGAAATGTAGGAGATTAATTTAATGTGAAAGTGGTAATAGAAAAATCCCTTTAAATATGAATTATATTTCCTTCTAAACTAAAATTTCATCATGACCTCAATCATTCAATATAAGTTACCCTAAAAGATAAGTTCTCATGAATTATTTAATGTAAGGCATTATGAGTAAGACTAATCTTAATATTTTGGTAACTTCATCCCATTGAAAGCATTGAGTGGAACCTAACTACTTAACCCTAAAATTTATGTTTTTGGAGGAATCAACTTAGGATGACTTTAAATATAAATAATTGTCAGTTATTGGATTCCTAAATATATAAGAGTTATAGAGGATATAATTGGAATTATTATTTATCTAAATAGTTATAAAATATGGTAAATAATAAATATTAGAAAATTATATTGAAATACAGATCATAGCCCACTAATACGCGTGGTCTATGGGGATATATTTTTTTATTTGGCATAATCAATAAAATTTCTACTGTATTCTTTGTAAAACATGATACTCACTTGATAAATGTCTATTTTATAGATAATAATGGCATTAAACTCATAGTTCATTTTGATATTAAATATAGATTGGTATCATAAATTAAGAATCATTACTGGATATTAGGAAAAAAAATGAACATAATGAATTGGATGCTCTAGAAAAGAATTTTTATAATTCAAACTCAATGGTATTGGATATATCTTATGCATCACACATTTGTGTTGATTTATAGATACATGGAAATTAAACAAAAATGATTAAGGGTTAAATTGACCTACATGTAAAAAATGGAAAAATATTTGATAAATTAGATGTAATCACATATGATCTACATATTCTTGATGGATTAGTTCTGGAAATAGATAAATTTTTATTTCATTAGAGGTAAACACATATGATCTACATATTCCTTGTGGATTAGTTTTGGAATTATAAAATTGTTACCATGTTTCCTTGATAAATAAAAATTCTATTTATGTTTTTTATTGGACGTCCTACTCATCAAAAATGATATCCCTAGTTTTATTTTTTTTAAAGAACATGTTGGGTAAATGATCCTCAATATAAAATATGGGAGACATAACCTTCATACTTGGTATGAATATCTATGAAGAGAGATATAAGAGGATTCTTGTTAAGATTCAATGAACACATATTGGTAAATAGTTAAAGAGGTTTAATATGGATAAATCCAAGAAGGGGTTTTTGGCAGTGTCATATAGTGTAATCCAAATGAATGATCGGTAACCTTTTAAAGAGATAAATAAGAAACACTTGAATGATATTCCTGATTATTTACGAATGTGATCAATCATGCATGATATGTTGTATACTCATATAAAATTTATTTGGTACTTGAGAATTATATCATACTGATAGTCACTAAGTTATGTTAAAAAAATACCCTTATGTACTCTAAAATAACTATTGATGTATTTAGGGTCTTTTTATGTGAGGGGGTTATCATTGTAAAGGGTTTGAATGATACTAGCTTCCAAAATGACAAATATGAGTCAAATTATTGATCTATGTTTGTGTTTTCCCTCAATGGTGGTTATATTACTTTGAAGATTAATAAGTTGTAATAGGTGGTTGATTCAATAATATATGTGGAGTGAATTTTTCCAATATATCAGTTGTTATAGAGTTGTTTTATGAAAACAATAGAGCTAATGTTAAGATCATGAAGTGATTTTTCCAACACTAAGGGTGGGTGAATCAGTGTTGGTACTTTTAAACAAATGTAAACCTTTATATCCCTTTTCACCTCTTCATGTATTCAATTAAGGGATATATCTTATTATATTATCATACTTATCCATTGGTTGGCATGTATAAGTGATAACATAGAAGGAAAAAAACATGAAACCAATGTTTTTAATGTGGTTTTACCCAATGGTGCTTGACTATCTCCCATTAAATAGTTGTTATTATCCCATGCACAAAAATACGTATATATTTTCATAAAAAGATCAATCATGGGTATGGACTTGGACCCATACAAGTGTTTAAAATAGCCAAAATTATCCACATATATGATTTGGATTGTGTCACCTTAAAGTATATCATGTAGTGTATGCTTCATGTATCCCCTGGAAAGAATCGTTTTGATCTCTTCCATAATGTGTAGTAATCTTCATACAACCTCAATCACAAAAATAAGAAGGTTTTCTCACAAACACACAAAACATGGTTACATCATCTAGATTAGAATTGTACAATATATATTTATATTTAGGCCAGATCACTCATCATTCATAGCCAGGATATCATAAAATAGTAGTGAATACCGATAACACTAAACATTATCATATTTCTCATCATCACATAGTATATGATCTCATACTACTACACTAGAACCATCTCTAATGAAAATTAATACGAACTAGAGTATAAAAATTAGGCAATCTATACTCCTTCAAAACACAGTATCTCCAAAATTCTTCAATACTAAATTTATGATTTTAATTTCATTAAACATGAAAAATATGTAGTAGTTACTGTAACATCCAAATATTTTAGGAAGGAAGCACAATGTTAGATAATTTATGTGATATTCCACATTGAGCCTAAACTAACAACTAAATAATATTATTTAATACAGTAGTTATCCCCTATCCATAATATTAGTGGGTATAAATATGACTAACTAATTTATGTATACACATTTTTAAAAAAAATTACAATCAATTTATATTTTTATAAGCATAAGATAATAAAAAATCCAATTTCACGCGCAATATATATATTTTTTCTAAAAAGGATGTTTTGACACATTTTAACAGAAGACATGTTTTAAAAATAAATTTTGAAACATTTATAATTTTTATTTAAAAAAAAATTAATAGGAATATCAGAGTTTACTTTCGATTATTGTGTTGATATTTTTATGATAAATATTTTTATGAATAATAAGATATACCAAATTTTAATTCAAAACTGAATCATCATTTAAGTAATTTATAATGTAAAATTATATTTTAAATTAGTTTTATAGTAAAATTAGATCAATTTTATATATATTAATCCAATTTAGATAATTTTAATCATTTTCAAATTGAATTTTGATTCAATAACATTTCAAACTTTTGAACATTTTCACTTCAAGAAACCGCTTTCTCACCCGTCTATAGATTAATTTTAAATTAATTTTAGCAACTTCTATGTTTTGAATTTTGAAAAATTGAATCAACATTTTTAATAATAATTTCATATTTATTAATTATTTTCTATTTATCTTTGGATAATATGAATAGTAAATTTAGTAATTTTATTACCACAATTAAGGGTAAATCAGGTAATAAAGTGTATAAAGAATATTTTTAATATTAAATAATTACCCTAAAACTTATCCTAATCTAATTGGATGAGTGAGTGTCAAAAAATATCATCCATGTTCTGAATTTATGAGCTCTTTGAGACACTTGGATGACTTTAATACCCTTATAGTATTTTATTTAAAATAAAAGTCAATGATGTCAAACTTTTGCTTTTATTAAGTATAATTTTTTTAAATAATAGGTAATTCAAAAGATATATTTTACTATAAAAATTAAATTTAAATCTAAAATAATTATATTCATCATGAAAATTTATTTTTCTTTTTTGGGAATAAATAATTACCTTGAAGGTTTGAACAATGACGATGCAGTAATTATTAAATTCATTGAAATATCAAATAAATGTTATTAACAATATTTTGAGATATTTAATGTCCTAAACTAATTTTATAGATAAACATGAAATGTTTTTAATGTAATAAAATATTTTTTTAATTATAATAGTTAATTTTTTTGTTAATGATAAAGTAATGATAATGTCAAAATTAACATTAATGATAATTTAGAATATATAATATATTATTAAATGATATAAAATTAATAAAAATAAAAAGTTTATCCAAATTATTTGGATATTATTTACAATTTCATATTTGATCTATTTATGGTTCGTTTTTTATTTTATTGTATCTGTATTAACCCTCAAAGATTAAAAATCCATGATGTCGCGGTAAGAATTAAAGGGATTAAATAAGGGTTAAAACAAAAATATAAGGATTAAAAAACAGTACAAATATGTATAATTTTTATTTCATGAATTTATTTTGACCCATAATTATCCTATATTTAAAACAAATCATTTTGGATCCATTTTTAAAATAAAATTAATTTAAATTAATTTAATATTTTGAGAAATTTGAAGACTGTCTCTCCCCTCTCTAATCAAAGGGCACATATTCTTATCTTTTCATCACACTTAAAAACATATTTTGTTCATAAAAAATAAATCCATATGCCATAATATAATCCCTACACCACATTATAAAATCCTTATTTTTGGAAAAACACCACCCTTTGTGGTGTTAAGGTGTTAAGAAAATGAGATTGTCAGAAGAAACGGTATCGTTTCAATTAAGTGTTTCTGTATTGTTTCTTCTTCCACATCCTTAAAAATATTATTAAACTATTATGAAATAATAAATCAAGTATCCTATGTATAGTTTTATGTTATTATGTTCATATCATCAACTAAATCCATCTCCAATTCCATCAACTGGGAAAATAAGTTAACACTCATGTGTACGGTGAATAACAGCCTTGCAACCAGATATAATTTATTTTCCATCACCATCTATCAAAAATATTTATAAAGATATAATTAATGTTTATAAATTAAATTAATGACATATTTATTATTATTAAAACATAATATATCATTTTCATTCTTACCATTCCATGCACACAAAAATGATAATGTTGTTCGTGTGTACGTGTGAATTATCACCTCCATGAAGTGATGTGACTTGTTTTTCATCACCACCTCACATGGATGATATATATAAATATATTTAAATTATCAATATGATATTAATATTATTATTATCCTTCTTTAAATATAAAATTATGATTACCTTCTTTCCATAATGATCATTGAAAAATAGAAACATTACTCATGTGTACGTACAACTTACCATCTCCACGATTGTAACATAATTCATTTTCCATATCCATATTAAATGGATGGATTAAAAATTTTAATTCATGTATAAAAATTAAAATTATTTCATTAATATTATTATGTATCTGATTTACTAATGAAAACCTTGACTATATAAATCATACAAAATTCATTCTGGACTCATGTACCGAATATCGACAAAACATCTTACATGAACTTGAATAATTAATATATTGTTATAACATGATAATAAGTGATAAAAAGGAATATTAAAAATTAAAAAGGATATAAATTAAATTAATAATTAACTGATGTTTATTATTTAGGATGATAACAATGTGTGTGATGTGTCAGACTCAAGTTATGTGAATTCTGAACATATTTTCCATTCACTCAGTTAAACTACTACATTATTAGTTTTTTCATTATAAGATTATATATGAAATGAAATTTTATTATATTATGTAGTATTTACACTTTCATGCAAGGATTTAAAATTAATATACATAATCTACTCATTTGATTAATGATCACTTCAATGATAGGATGTCTGTAATGGTCTTCGTCTAAATTTCCTTTCATTAACTAACATTTCTGATGTCATGAACCTATATTTTTTATAAGGTGTTTATAATTACCCACTGACATGTCTTACCATGAATTTATTTATACTAATTATATTTAATGGTTTATTAAATTTTATTATTTCATGCGGCATATGATTCGACTAATGACAATGTCATGAGGAACACTTTATGTAAACACTGTTTTAAATTTTTTGGGGGTTTATTTTATTAATATTTATATTTCATGTACATGTTTTTAATATTATTTTTAATAAATAATTTATATGTACATGAAATTTTAAAAAATGTAATTTTCAAATTTATCTAAAATATTTTCAAAAGTTATCTTTTTTATGGTTATATATAATGGAATTTATTATTAAAAACCGATTTTAGAATTTTTCTCTCATCTCTTTTTTACAAAGGTCAAACAAAATGTTAGTTTTTATATAAACCATGAATGGAATTTACTACTTGCATGACTCTTTAATGCTTCAATGTTTCCATTATAAGTTTTTATTGTTTTTTTCAAATAAAATGGGTTCATTATTTTGTGTGTGGTTTCTAGATTTAAATTTTTTTTCATTAAATGATTATTTTGATATTTGAATGTGTTTTACACATGGGTTTAAAATATTTTTCATGGATTTTAATCATGATTTGTCACTTGAGAATTATATGAAATGGTTGAGCCTGATATAACTTATACGAAGGCTTGAGGCCCATTATTGTTCATAAGGGAGCCTGATATAGCTTAAACGAACGGTTAAACCCTATTATATCTCATCGGTGTGCCATATATAGTTAATGTGAAGGGTTGAGACCCATTATAGCTCATACGTGATCCCGATATTTTTAAAAGAAGGGCTATTTCCATTATAGATCTCCAATTCCATGGTTAGTGATTATATTAGAAGTCGATGGTTTGGTCATTCCAATTAAAAATTGTTTTTAAAGGGTTATAATATTATTATGCTATAAGTTATCGAAAAAGTGTTTTTAATTATTTTTAGGGGTTTTGAAAAATTAATTGAAAAATATGTTTGTTTATTTTTTAGGTGAAAATGTTTTATTTCATACACTCAAATAACATTTAATGTAACGGTAAACATTATATGATTTTGGATATTTATCATTAGGATAATGTTTTACATTATTATTATATCCCTTGTAATGATTTTAATTCTCATCCCATGTTTTAATATTTTTTTAATAGGATTTTATGGGTACAAGTTACGAGTATGAGATCAATAGGAAAATTGTGAAGATTTTTCAGGAAGATAAAATATGATTTATTTTAAAGGCTTATGTTTTATAAAAAATGGATACTGTATAGAAGTGTCCACTTGTAATGTACGAGAGTTTTTTATCTCTCTAAAACTACTAACCTAAAGCATATTTAGGATTGATATAAAATTAATTCTAGTCATGATTCACTATAATTTGTAACATTTAAGTTCAGTTCCTTACATTTACATTCCATAATTATTTTATTATTATTCTTCTATCTCACATAATATAAATTCTTAAATTATGTTATTTTTTTGGGAAAAATTATGTCTTCAAGCTATCATAAGACTAGGTATCTATAACTCATATACTTTCATACTTTCTAAAATCCAATATTCAAGTATTTCTTAAAATTTATCCCTTTTAAGATTTGACATTCTATATTTTTCTCATTGAAACTCTCTATAAATTAGGATGAAGACTCAAAATTTTAATTAAATATAATTAAATATCATGTCTATCTTTCCATTATTTTTTATCATTATAACCCAAAAAAATGTTCAAATAATGATATCTTTATAATTGAAATAATGCATTCATCATCCTTTTTAGTCATGTAACATTTATTTGTAGTACAATCCTTTCAAAAAATATTTTTTCATCTTTAAAATACTATGACAATCATGGTGAATGCTTCATGATGTTTATGATATTAATAAAACATCACTAAGCCTCAACAAATTTTACCAGATTCCATAGAATATATATATTTTTCATTCTCAACATCCAATTTATGATTACAAAGATCCACTTCACATTCACATGGCCCATAAATAGCCTTTACATATTATGATGTAAGGATGAGTTACCTTTTTATAGAACATGGTTAGCCTTATATAACCTTCATGTATACCTCATTACTCTTATGTAAATTCCAATAATCAGATTACCTTTATGTCATTACCGACCTTACCATTTTTAAGGTAGTTCAACTAATAGATTACACTTATGTAGGTATAAAATAACCTTTACAATGGATATAAAATTCATTGTACCCTTATGCGGAAGAATATCTCTAGAGTTATATTTACGTATCACAGTCTCAGGAATAGATACCCTTAAAAATATCTTCATTACCCTTACATAGGTCATTTATTTCTTTTGTATCATCTCTCTACCTTCTATATTTTCAACTTTTCATCATCTTGAAACATGGTGGAATTATCATCACATTTATGTTTCTTAAATTATATAATAAAAATATCCCCACCACTTTCTTTCAACATTTATCATCTAGATATTCCCTATCACGACCTAACCCAAGACAGAGCTCAAGACGCAACTACCCCAATCCATACTCCACAGTCCATGGGGTGATGAAAAGCTACAAATTCACACCTAACTCAAGGAGGCCTTTTCATATTTACATATACACACATACATATCCAACTCAAAAAAATTTCATAGGGAAAAAATAAAATATTCAACACTACTGTAAATTATCCAAATATGTATGGACCTCTAAACATTATGATTTATTGTAGTATAAAATGAAAAGTAAATGAAAAAAATACCTGACCAATAAAAAATTTATCCCAAACTAACTAAAACTACAAACGTAAAATAGTCGAGAGATCCCATCTCCTGGATCCTAATCTATGACCACTATTTGTAGTCTAATCACCTTACATCCCTATGCTCCTCTGAAGTAACGATCGACCTATCCACTAACAGTATAAGACACAACACGTTTTAGGAAGAGTCCATGCATGTTTGAGTATATAGATACCCATTATAATGCCCTAAAAATGTAAATTTGGAGCAGTAAGAGATATAACTAAATAGTAATGAAGAATAGATAACAAAGTACTCTAAGTTAGTACAACTGAACCCAACAAGATAGTGAAACTAAACTCATCTAAACACAAGGATCTCGTCAGGGGTGAGAAGATGAACTTCTCATCGAGTATACACTATCTATATAATGAGATTAGACTGATACAACCATGATAATATAGACACAAAAATCACATGGCATACCCTGTGCATATTCGCCTATTGTGGAAAGAGATTAACCTAAACACAAGGAGTGGGTACTTAAATAGGATATATATATATATATATATATATATATATTCTCAGTTAATGAAATCCTAAAAAAGAGAGTAAAGTGACATCCATATCACAGCTTATCCCTAGAAGAAGAGTAGCCAAAAATTCCAATGGAAAACTATCTACAATGCCTCGCATCTCATGCGTCTTCCTAGAACACAAAAGTATAAGTGACATAATCATTACACTTTGATAATATAAATACCCATAATTTACATAAATTGTTATTACATCAGAATTGAAGCATACGTATTACAACATTTAACATAACTACGAAAGGACCGTATAGTTATAGTGTCTTTAGAAACTGGGAAACATAAACAACTGGTTCATAAAGCGTCTACACTATCTCCCATTTATTTTATCATATCTATAGTCCCTTTTGGCATATCTTACTTAATAACCTTCTTCCTGACCTAGGGAAAGTAAACATACAAAAGGGTGAGCTCAAATGCTCAGTAAGGGTAAACAAAAGAAATATCAATCACATCATATTCATAAGAACATAACTTTTGGAAATCTTAACCTGCAAAAGAGAGCATAATTTGATAACATGGGATAAATCATAGTAGTGAAATGGAATCAAAATAATCATACCATAAAACATGAAACTTTTTGGAATACACACATAATCATATAGACTCATTTCTTATTAGTCAAGACTCAATGCCAAGACTATCTTAGTGGACAAAGTCCATTTCGGAACCGAGTTCACTCATCGTTTCAGTCCTGTTTCACTGAACCGGTATAACCTACCATTCCAGCCATGTCTATCACATGAGATATAAAATCATTACCCAATTCATTGGAGGGAGATATAGGTCCCACCCATCTTATAATGATACCGTTCTTATGTGTGCCACAAAATCATAAACCATACATCATAGCATAATCCATATAATAAAAATGGGAATCTTAAACATCGTGACATCATAAAACAATTCATATAAGATAAAGGAATTCATAAAAATATAATTCCATCACAACAAAATGAAATCAATGTAATAATAGGGATAGAAACAGAACCTTTTATTATCTTAGATGGAAAATTATTTCGATAAAACACTTGAACTCTATTCTTGAGGAAAATATCCTTTCTGCTTCAAAAACACTTTTCCTTTCTTAACATGTAGTACAATTCTAAACTAAAAAAGGTTGTTTAAAAATAAACTTGAAAACTTGTAATGGAATATTCTTGGAAATAATGTTTTAAAAATCCATTAATTCCATATAAGTTAAAAAACATTCTTCTCGTACTTTTGTCGGAAAAGTCAAAAAGTACCTCGTACGAAAAACGACAAAAGATTCCTTTCATATATTTTACTAAAAACTCAACGAAGGGTAAAATTGTATTTAAACAATTGTAGGTGGATGGAAATAATATTAAATATTGAGGAAACATTGATGTGGATGATAAAATACACCCCAGTAAAATCCGAAGTATAAACAATCTCAGATAAAAATGAGATTGTGATATTTCCCTTACCTTAGGTCTGATTTGCTTCGTAAGTGTCCGAACCTCCTGTATAATGATTTAAATAATGTTATTTACTTATTCCAGAATAATAATTATTGTTATGATATCATATATGGTCATATTCTTAGCTTATTATTAGTATTATTTCATTGCTACTTGTTATTATGGTGTTTATTAATTTTTGTTCTTATGCGTGTTTTGTCAAATAAATTCTTATTTTTCTCTTTAGGTTATAGATACCTCATTTACAGAATGTTATTAGTGTAATATATATCATATTAATTCATTCAATTCATTTATATAATCATTATGAAATGAAGATCATGTAGAACGAGTGGCATCACATCATGGAGACGGTATTCCGTACGTACACACGAGAGATGATATCGTTCCTATGATCGTGGAGTTGTATTGGAGTGTATGTATACTATTTCAGAATCAATATCACTTTATAATAGTCATATATAGTCATTATTTACACCATTATACCCATCCAAGTAAGGTGGTGGTGGAAAATATATTACACCACGGCGTGGAGACGGTATTCCGTACGTACGCACGTGTTGTGATTTCTTTTTCCGTTGGATGGATAGATGGTGAAATAGGGTTGTTTCATACTTATAATAACATATCAGTATATGAGTGATACTGATGTTATTACTTCATAATGAAACAAATAAAGAAGAAGAATTGGAAGAAGAAATAAAGATGAAAGAATTGGTAATGGACATTACCTCTTCTTTGAAGTGCTTCTTTGAGACCTCCTTTTAGGGCACTAAAATAGGTCTTTGAAGAAGACCAGAACCTCTAGGATGTTTCTAGGGAAGTGGAGAGGAGAAATTGGCAGGGGTTGGCCGAGCTTGAAGGCTAAAATTGGTGTGAGGAAGAGGGGGAGGAGGTGCCCTTTTATAAGGGACGAGAGGGGCACCTTTGGAATATCTAAAAATATTATTTTATTATAAAGTCAAATTCGGTTTTTAATAGCTCCAAATTGATATATTTAAAAAATAAGGTGGGTAGGGGTCGATATCCTCTCATCCAATATAATTTAGACAAGTTTAGGTATCAATTTTAACCTTATCATTTAGATTTAACTTTAAGGTAGATAATTTAACTTTTACCGTGTCTTCTTGTTTTCTTACACTATAAGGTTAATTAACTTACCATATCAAGACAAACGAACCCCAAGTTGTTTATTATTAATATATATAACATTATCTAAGTTATTTGGTCGATCCTTAGATTTTTTGGAATAAAATAACAATTAATAATATATTATTTGTTTTAGAAAGTATTTTATGTCAATTTTGACACTATTTAGTAATTGATTTTTGTGAAAATCATAACAAAATGATTAGTTCTAACCAAGTTACTTAAATCAATACTAACATGTCATATTAGCCTATAAAATTAGTGTAATTCATAAAAAGTCTCAAATTACATTTATTTGGGTATTTATAACATCAATTATGTCAATATTTCATTACAAAGATAATTACTGTATCATCGCTGTGTCATAAATAAATTAATTTATTTAATGTCTAAAAATTATAAATAAAATACCATTATGTATAAAATATTTTTATCTTTCTAATGAATATTTATATATATTTTATCTTATGCATAACCCTATATTAAAACTGATTTTTTTATTAAACATTGATTTTAACTATTTTAACCCTTCTTTAAATAAATTAATAATAAATGTCCTAATCTAATCCAAGTTGGTCTAAATGGTCATATTTTATTCCTAAGGTTGTTTTTGGTCGAATTACAATTGTCCAATAGAATTAGGACATGTGTTAGTGTAATAATAATATCATTTTTACCCTCAATTACCCTATTTACTTTTAACCGTGGTAAAAAAAAGTAAAAAGTTACTATTCACCAAAAAAATATTTTCATCTCATTGAACCACATTTTACTTACTGACATCAACCATGTCTCTCGGATTTTCGAAATTCCACTCACAGAAGCGGTAAAATTAAGTTTTATGAAAAACTCAGTTTTTTAACTACCACTTAGTGGTTTCACTATTCATCAAAAATTGAAAGTTTTCTGAAAAATACCAAAATTTCACCCTAGGCTAATTTCGATATTCCGAATCCAAAAATGAAGTCCATTTTGAGAAATAAAATTTACAAAATTTCAAAATGTGGTCATTACTATTCATAACAGCAAGTTTTAATAGTATTTTACTAGCATATCATTGTTTAGTGAAACTCGGTATTGTGTACGACGCAAGCTATCGATGAAGGCCGCGGTTGCGTGTAAAGAAAGCCAAGCTAGTGTTGTGTGTAGTGAAAGATTCCTTTGATGATTTATATAAAACAAAATATTTCTCATAAAAGTCTCAGGTGTTACATTCTACCCCCCTTAAAATGAATTTCGCCCTCAAAATTCGTCACTTTGTAACAAGCAGATGAGGATACCTCTCCCTCATCATATCCTCAAGCTCCCATGTAGCTTCTTTTAATTGGTGGTTCTCCATAAAACATTCACCAATCGAGTGGTCTTGCTTCGTAGGACTTTTTCGCTACGATCCAGAATCTCTATCGGCTGTTCTTCATAAGAAAGATCTTGCTCCAGCGGTACAACTTTTGGGCTAAGTACATGTGAAGGATCAGTTATGTACATTCTCAAGAGAGATACATGGAACACATCGTGAACTTGAGAGAGATTTGGTGGAAGTGCCAATCGGTATGCTACCTTCCCAACACGATCCAGTATTTCGAAAGGACCGATATATCTAGGGCTCAACTTCCCCTTCTTTCCAAATCTCATGACCCTCTTCCAGGGAGATATTCGTTTGAACACTT
This sequence comes from Viscum album, assembly GCA_963277665.1. Taxonomy (NCBI): domain Eukaryota; kingdom Viridiplantae; phylum Streptophyta; class Magnoliopsida; order Santalales; family Viscaceae; genus Viscum; species Viscum album. Next base: position 364,822,565 of record OY728167.1, on the reverse strand, counting down.
TATCACCCACTTCAGACTCTAGGTCTTTTTTTCGGTTGTCGGCATAAATTTTCTGTCGACTCTGAGCTTCTCTTATGTGTTGTTGAATAGATCTGACCTTTTCTGCCATTTCATCAACTAGATCAGGTCCTAATAGCTTTCTTTCCCCAACTTCATCCCAGCAAGTTGGAGTCCTGCATTTATTTTCATAGAGAGCTTCATAAGGAGCCATCTGAATACTGGAGTGAAAGCTATTATTATAAGAAAATTCCACCAAAGGTAGGTGTTGATCCCAACCACCTTTTAAATCCATAGAGCAAGCTCTCAACATATCTTCTAGATTTTGAATTATTCTCTCAGACTGACCGTCTGTCTGAGTATGATAAGCAGTGATGAAACTCAACTCTGTATCCAGAGTATGTAGAAGACTTAGCCAAAACATTGAGGTAAACCTCGGATCCCGATCAGATATAATAGAAAGTGGTACTCCATGCAATCTTACCACTTCCTTCACATATATCCTGGCATGCTGATCTATAGAGAAATCCTCTCTAATAGCAATGAATTGTGAAGACTTGGTAAGACGATCAACTATGACCCAGATAACATTATTGCATTTGGATGTTTTTGGAAGTCCTGTGACAAAGTCCATATTGATGTTTTCCCATTTCTATTCGGGTATGGGTAATGGTTGTAACATCCCCTTAGACTTCTGTCTCTCAGCATTAACTTGCTGACGAACCAAGCATCGAGAGACATATTCAGCAACATCTATTTTTATGCCATCACACCAGAGGTACTCTTTCAGGTCCCTATACATCTTCGTGCTTCCAGGATGAATAGAGAATGAAGAACTATGAGCCTCATCCAGCAGCTCCTTCTTTAATTCCGAGATGGGAGGAACACAAACCCGATTCCTGAACTTTATTATCCCATCACAATCAAGGTTGAATTCAGGAACATTTCTCACCTTATTTTGTAACTCAACATCTTCTTTCTGTGCCTCTTTAAACTTCACATGTATATATGGTTGAACATTCATTTGAGAAAGATAATATTTTTCCCCTTCCATTATAATTCCAAGATCCATCCTTTGTAAATCCATAAATATTGGATCTTTTGTGATCCTCATCATGGATAAACTGGCATGGTCTTGTCGACTTAATGCATCTTCCACCTTGTTTGCTTTCCCAGGGTGGTAATGAATTGAGCAGTCATAATCCTTAATCAGTTCTAACCATCTTCTTTGGCGCATATTCAGCTCCTTTTGTGTGAAAATCTACTTTAAACTTTTATGATAAGTATAAATATCACACCTTTCAACATAAAGATAATGACTCCAAATATTTAATGCAAAGATTACCGCAGCTAACTCCAAATCATGAGTTGGGTAATTTTGCTCATGTATTTTCAACTGTCATGAGGCAAAAGCTATCACCATATCATTTTGCATAAGAACACACCCCAAACCCTTCTTGGATGCATCACTCTATATCATAAACCTTTCTCCACTACAAGGTAGTGTGAGCACAGGTGCACTGGATAACCTTCTTTTCAACTCCTTGAAATTCTCTTCACATTCCTCCATCCAGACAAAATTAACTCCTTTCGGAGTCAACATGGTGAGTGGATTAGATAATCGTGAAAAATCTTTCACAATACATCGATAATATCCAGCTAAACCAAGAAAACTTCAGATCTCAGTTACTGTTTTTGTTCCCGACCATCTTTCGATAACCTCTATTTTTGCTGGATCCACAGATATCCCCTCTTTTGAGATTATGTGACACAAAAATGAATCTTTTTGAATCCAAAATTCACACTTGGTAAATTTTGCATAAAGCTTCTCCTTTCTCAGGGTCTTCAATATAATTCTCAAGTGATCTTCATGTTCTTCCTTTCTCTTTGAATAGACAAGAATATCGTCTACAAAGACTACCACAAATTGATCAAGATAGTCTCTAAAGACTCTATTCATCAGATCCATGAAGATAGCAGGGGCATTAGTAAGACCAAATGGCATCACTATAAATTCATAGTGTCCATACCTTGTACGGAAAGCCGTCTTTGGTATATCCTCCCTTTTGACCATTAATTGATGATACCCTGAATGAAGATCAATCTTGGAAAAGTATTGAGCTCCGCGTAGTTGGTCAAATAAGTCATCAATGCATGGGAAAGGATATTTGTTCTTGATAGTGAGCTTGTTATGTTCTCCATAATCAATGTAGAGTCTCATTGATCCATATTTCTTCTTATCAAACAGAACAGGTGCTCCCCAAGGTGATGCACTAGGGTGTATGAACCCTTTATCAAGATTCTCTTGGAGTTGCTTCTTCAATTCCTGCATCTCAATTGGGGCCATTCTATAAGGTGTCTTTGAAATAGGAAAATCATCCTGTACTAGTTCTATTGAAAACTCAACTTCAAGATTTGGTGAAGACCCGGTAATTCCTCCGGAAAGACATCATCAAACTCTCGTACAATGGGAATATTCTTAATTGTGAGTTTCTCACCAACTATTTGAGATAAATAACCTTCATTTAGAGTAATCAAGACCCATAAGGTATAAGGAATTTCCACTGGAAGGTTATGTTCATCCTTGCATTGATAGATGATCATAGATTGATCTGGAATATGAAATGTGACTTCCCATATTTGGAAATTGATATGAGCTCCATATAAAGAATGCCAATCCATGCCAAGAATCACATCAAATTCCACTATAGGAAGGATCACAAGATTTTCAGGAAGCACTTTCCCACAAACTTCAATCGGGGAAGAATTATAAACTTTTGATGTGACGGTTGTGCCATTAGGGGTTGTCATAGATAAATCAACATCTAATTGTTGAGGTAATACGGTGATATCCTTATAAAATTCTTCAGAAATAAAAGAGTGGGTGGATCCGGAATCAAATAAAACATTTGCTACTTTAGAGTGGATGATATGTGTACCTTTCACCACATCGTTATCGTACTCCACATCGCTGATAGAAATTGCACGTGACATTCCTTTGTCTTTATCCTTAAGAGTTTGTTGACGTCGACCATCATCATCAACCCTTGTATTAGGGAATTTATTGGCATAATGATCCATCTCCTTGCACTTGAAACATTGAAGTGTACTAGGTTCATTCTGTGTATCCCTTCCTTTGTTTGCATCATTAGACATCTTTTCCCATCATCGCGGAATTCAAATGCCCGATGACCTTACTTTCCACATTTGAATCATTTACTTGTCCCTTTAAGACAACTCACTTAATGTTTCTTTCCACACTTTGAGCATAAGGGAAAGCTCATCTTCTTTTCAGTGTGCCCTTTATATTTTCCTTTGAATTCCATTTTCCTCTTCTTATCAAACACATATGACTGATGGGTTACTCTAATCTCCTTCTCAACTTTGAGAGCACATCGAATGATTTCCTTGTAGCTATTAAAGTCCCTTATGGCTAACACCGTTCGAAGACTTGATTTTAAGCCACTAAATAATAGATCGATCTTACCCTCAGGTTGGATAATAATACCAGAAGAGTACCTTGCAAGTCTTGTAAAATTTGCTTCATAGGTACCAACAGATTCATCATCCTTTTACTTCAATTCAAGAAACTCTTTCTCCATCTTTGATCAGAGAATACGAGGGAAGTACTTATTGAAAATTATGTTCTTGAACTCTTCCCATTCCATGGACTCAATTTCATCCCTTTTCCTTGTATTCTTAATAAGATTCCACCATTGATCAGCATCACCTTCCAAACGATACACTGCTAAGATGACTTTATCATGCTCAGAACATTGAAGAACAGAAAATATCTTTTCAGTAGTACTAATCCATTGTTCAACGACTAATGGATCATTTGACCCGCTTAATGAAGGTGGACGCTGTCTCATGAAGGATTCAAAAGAATGTTGCTCATTCCTTTGCTCGTTTGGAAGTCCTGCATGATTCATAGCTTGAGAAAGTTGTGTGAGCATGGCTACAAGATTTTTCATTCCAGCTCCCATAATGTTTGGTTGCTCAGGGGGACAATCATTGCATTTCCCGTCGCATTCCGCATTAACACGGTTCCTTCGGGTTCCAGTCATTGACTAAAACCAAGAAGAATAGTGTGAGCAACACTAATTATAATAGGAAAACCACATAATAAAGAATAAACTTTCACACTTAAGGTCTTATCCTAGGTTATTCATGGACATTTTTAAAACACTATGATTGTGTTCGATGCTTAGAATTATCCTTAGTGTTCTTACTAAGGCTTTCACATCCAAGTTTCCAAAGGTTGACTATAACCTCCATCTGATACCAACTATAACGACCCATACTTTACATAAATTGTTATTACATTAGAATTGAAGCATACTTCTTTCAAAATTTAACATATCCACGAAAGGACCGTATATGTATAGTGTCTTTAGAAACTGGGAAACATAAACAACTGGTTCATAAAGTGTCTACACTGTCTCCCATTTATTTCATCATATCTATAGTCTCTTTTGGCATATCATACTTAATAACCCTCTTCCTGACCTGGGGAAATAAAACATACAAAAGGGTGAGCTCAAATGCTCAGTAAGGGTAAACAAAAGAAATATCAATCACATCATATTCATACAAACATAACTTTTGGAAATCTTAACCTGCAAAAGAGAGCATAATTTCATAACATGGGATAAATCATAGTAGTGAAATGGAATCCCAATAATCATAACATAAAACATGAAACTTTGTGGCATACATACATAATCATAGAGAATCATTTCTTATTAGTCAAGACTCATTTCCAAGACTATCTTAGTGGACAAAGTCCATTTCTGAACCGAGTTCACTCCTCATTTCAGTCATGTTTCACTGAACCGGTATAACCTATCGTTCCAGCCATGTCTATCTCATGAGATATAAAATCATTACCCAAATCATTGGAGGGGGATATAGGTCCCACCCATCTCATCATGATACCATTCTTATGTGTGCCACAAAATCATAAACCATACATCATAGCATAACCCATATAATAAAAATGGGAATCTTAAACATCGTGAAATCATAAAACAATTCATATAAGATAAATGAATTAATAAAAATATAATTACATCACAACATAATCAAATAAATTTAAAAATAGGGATATAAACAGAACCCTTTATTATCTTAGATGGAAAATGATTTTGATAAAACACTTGAACTCCATTCTTTAGGAAAATATCCTTTCTGCTTCAAAAACACTTTTCCTTTCATAACATGTCGTACAATTCTAAACTAAAAGAATTTGATTAAAAATAAACTTTAAAACTTGTAATGGAAGATTCTTTGAAATAATGTTTTAAAAATCCATTCATGACGTATAAGTTAAAAAACATTCTTCTCGTACTTTTGTCGGAAAGGTCAAAAAGTACCTCGTACGAAAAACGGCAAAAGATTCCTTTCATATCTTTTACTAAAAACTCACCGAAGGGTAAAATTGGATTTAAACAATTGTAGGTGGATGGAAATAACATTACATATTGAGGAAAAGTGGATGTGGATGATAAAATACACCCCAGTAAAATCCTAAGTATAAACAATCTCGGATAAAAATGAGATTATGATATTTCCCTTACCTTAGGTCCGATTTGCATCGTAACTGTCTGAACCTCATGTGTAATGATTTAAATAATGTTATTGAATTATTACAGAATAATATTTATTTTTATGATATCAGATATGGTCATATTCTTAGCTTATTATTAGTAATATTTCATTGCTACTTGTTATTCGGGTGTTTATTACTTTTTGTTCTTATGCGTGTTTTGTCGAATAAATTCTTATTTTTCCCTTTAGGTTATAGATACATCATTTACATAATGGTATTAGTGTAATATATATCATATTCATTCATTCAATGCATTTATATAATCATTATGAAAAGAATATCATTTAGAACGAGTTGCATCACATCGTGGAGACGGTATTCCGTACGTACGCACGAGTGATGATATCATTCCTATGATCGTGGAGTTGTATTGGAGTGTATGTATACTATTTCAGAATAAATATCACTTTATAATAGTCATATATAGTCATTATTTACACCATTATACCCATCCATGTAAGGTGGTGGTGGAAAATAGATTACACCACAGTGTGGAGACGGTATTCCGTACGTACGCACGCGCGGTGATTTCTTTTTCCGTAGGATGAATAGATGGTGAAATAGGGTTGTTTCATACATATATTAACATATCGGTATATGAGTGATACTGATGTTATTACTTCACAATGAAACAACTAAAGAAGAAGAAGTGGAAGAAGAAATAATGATGAATGAATTGGTAATGGACATTACCTCTTCTTTGAAGTGCTTGTTTGAGACCTACTTTTAGGGCACTAAAATAGGTCTTTGAAGAATACCAGAACCTCTAGGATGTTTCTAGGGAAGTGGAGAGGAGAAATTGGTAGGGGTTGGTAGAGCTTGAGGGCTCAAAGTGGTGTGAGGAAGAGGGGGAGGAGGTGCCCTTTTATAAGGGAGGAGAGGGGCACCTTTAGAATAACTAAAAATATTATTTTATTATAAATTCAAATTCGGTTTTTAATAGCTCCAAATTGATATATGTCGAAACTAATGTGGGTCGGGGTCGAAATCCTCTCATCCAATATAATTTAGACAGGTTTAGGTATCAATTTTAACCTTATAATTTAGATTTAACTTTAAGTTAGATAATTTAACTTTTACCGTGTCTTCTTGTTTTCTTTCACTATAAGGTTAATTAACATACCATATCAAGCCAAACGAACCCCAAGTTGTTTAGTATTAATATATATAACCTTATATAAGTCATTTGGCCGAACCTTATATTTTTAGGAAAAACATAACAATTAATAATATAATATTTGTTTTAAAAACTATTTTATGTCAATTTTGACACTATTTAGTAATTGATTTTTGTGAAAATCGTAACAGAATGATTAATTCGAACCAAGTTACATAAATCAATAATAAAATCTCATATTAACCTAGAAAATTAGTTTAATTTATAAAAAGTCTCAAATTACATTTATTTGGGTATTTATAACATCAATTATGTCAATATTTCATTAAAAAGACAATTATTTCATCATCGTTGTGTCATATATAAATTAATTTATTTAATGTATAAAAATTATAAATAAAATACTATTATGTATGAAATCTTTTTAGCTTTCTAATGAATATTTATAGTAGATTTTATCTTATGTATAACATATATTAAAAATGATTTTCTTATTAAACTTTGATTTTAACTATTTTAACCCTTCTTTAAATAAATTAATAATAAATGTCCTAATCTAATCCAAGTGGGCCTAAATGGTCATATTTTATTCCTAAGGTTGTTTTTGGTCGAATTAAACTTGTCCAATAGAATTAGGACATGTGTTAGGGTAATAATAATATCATTTTTACCATTAATTACCCTATTTACTTTTAACCGTGGTAAAAAAATGCAAAAAGTTACTATTCACCAAAAAATTATTTTCATCTCATTGAACCTAATTTTACTTACTGACATCAACTGCGTCTCTCGGATTTTTCAAATTACAATCACAGAAGTGGTAAAATTAAGTTTTATGAAAAATTCAGTTTTTTAACTACCACTTAGTGGTTTCACTATTCATTAAAAATTGAATGTTTTTAGAAAAATACCAAAATTTCTCCCTTGACTAATTTAAATATTCCGAATCCAAAAATGAATTCCATTTTGAAAAATAAAATTTACAAAATTTCAAAAATTGGTTATTACTATTCATAACGGCTAGTTTTAATAATATTTTACTAGCATATCATTGTTTAGTGAAACTCGGTATTGCGTACGACGCAAGCTATCGAGGAAGGCCGCAGTTGCGTGTAAAGCAAGCCAAGCTAGTGTTGTGTGTAGTGAAAGATTACTTTGATGATTTATATAGAGAAAAATATTTATCATAAAAGTCTCACGTGTTACAGATAATATCCACATTGGGTAGCACTTCCTAGCCTACATTGTTTTAGGTCACGTCATAAGAATGTGTCTGGGTGGGGAAATCATCCCTCTATATCATGACCTCAAAGCTATGTATCGTCACTATTCCACATATGTTAGGGGTCACAAATTTTATGAATGGATCTCATGCCATGTTATGACAAGAGGGTCATACTCTGGTAGTCACTGAGGAACTCCACTACCTAGTTCCACTATAGGGGACCACTCTGGAAGGTCATCAAGGAACACCATTATCCATTCCTACTAGAGGGTATTCTCGGTGAGTCAATAGGGAAACCCCACTACCCAGCCCCGATGGAGGGTTATTCCTGGATGATGTCACTGGGAAATTCCACTTCCTAGATGTACTTTAGGTTAAGCCTAGAACTGTCATCTGGGGACACAATTGCCCAGCCCTACCGGATGGTAAGCCTAGAACATTGAGAAACTCTACTTCCCAGTACTACTGGAGGGTAACTCAAAAAGATAATATGAGAATGCTACTGCCTAACCCTTCAAGAGGGTAATCCCAGTACTAATCTGGTGATTCCCTATGATATCTTCCATCAGTGGGTGTCACCTTAACACATTCCAAACCCAGAGTACTTCATATCATATCTCTAAATCTAATTTGGAGGTCACCATCATGTTCTACAAGGAAAAACTATATGGGTATGAAAATCACGATCCAAAATTTGAGTTATATCATAAGAGATATGGGTGTTCATATTTATCTTGGAAGAGCTAATGTAGTACACAATGTGTGAGGGGACCCACACAACATGTGGTCCTTCTTCACTATGTAGTCATGTCTTAGGTCAGTACACAGGTCCCAGCTGTGTAGGTTTACACACCATGTAGGTGTACTACGTAGCATGTCACACCTATCTAGGGACCTGGCCATGTCTTCTAACTGTGTCTATGTACTTGGATGTTATGTCTGTGTACTCAGGAACATGACGTGGTGGTCCACACAGGATGTCACTCGTGTGAACAACCTGTATCTATGTTCTCTTACATGGATTCCCCACCCATGCGACCCTTCACATGGGTGGTCCAACTAGGAGGTTGTATGCAACATGTAATGAATGACTACACATCGCGTTGTCTATATCATTTCCTAAACCCTAGAACCGCTATTTTGGGAGGACACACATCATGTTTTTTTTCATCCTATATTTCATGTATTTGTGATTTTTATATAACATTCTTATTTTTTATATCTGTATCTTTGATTCGAATCATATTCGACCACCTTGTATTATACCTATATTCTACTCAAAAACATCAGATAAAGATAAAAATTGCAGTACCAAACAATTGTTCATCGAAAATCAATAATTTTCACTTATAGGGGTTTCATTATTCATTTTTAAAGAACCTATGGATTTAAATTTAGATAATTCTACCCTAAATTTTCATATTTAATATCCTTTCATTGTGAATATTCCATATCTATGATTTTCTCATGATATCATCATGGTTTCATTGATCTGCCTCAAATTTGGGAAAGTGATCGAGCTCGGATTTCCCAACAACTGTCGAACTGGGAACCGTATGGTTCCATCGACGAAGAATGAGAAGAACTGGAGGGAGAAAAAACATAATATCAATTGTTCTCAAACACTGTTGGCCAAGAATTATTGTGAAATTACATAGAACATGGATTCTAGGTTTGAAACAATTGATAAAAAGTTTTGGTTCAGTACGTTGGTGCATGAAGTGGTCAAAAACAAGGCGTAGATCGAAGGAAGAAAGTTGATCTAATAAATAATTTAATTATAAGTTCAAAACCAACATATAATAATCCCTACAATAGTTTTAATTGATCATTGATGACTAATTCACTCTTGTAATGATCAGAAGATGGTGGTGCATCTGTTATGATTTGGCCTACCTTGATCAAGAAGACTTTTATTCATCAGAGAGATTCAACAAAGGGAGTTGGATGAGGGATTCTCCAGTGGTGGGATAATAGTGATCCAAACCTTTTGAATTATCACTATCCATATATTGTAGGCTCTTATTATGTTAAAATATAATTTAATTAATAATCTTAAATGCACCGCCAATGAGCGAGGGGTCTGAATGCCCCATTACAACACTTTCTATGTTCCACCCAGGGTAAAAACCATTTTTTGACCCATCCATCATATCAAATTTCCGATCCAATCAACTGTTTAATATTTCTACATTTTTTTATTATTATCTGTGTGTGCAAAATAATATATATTTACTATTTTTTTTAAAATTATTCTCAGGCACATCAGGACATAAAATTTCTTTTTGTCTCAGTTTCTAGATCTGGATATATATTTATAAATATTTCAACTTCTTATAAGAAAAAACAAAGTCTCTACATCATTCCCCCCTTTAATATTTTTTTCCCCAAAAAGAAAAACTAGGAAAACAATTTTGGATACCGAGCCTAAATCATTCTCTCATACTCCCATGAACTCTCATGCATGATTCCGCGCAGCCACAACTTTCAAATTAAAAGGAGGTCCTCCCTCATAGGGTCTAATCCTGTTAGTCCTTGATCGCCCCTAAGTTCTCTATATATTTGGATTTATCCTTTATGTCCAACACACCCCATCCAATGATGTTTGTATGTTCATGTACATATTTCCTCAGCTATGACACATAAAAAGTGTCTTGCACTCGCTCCAACATTGGGCATAGATAAAGGTGGAATGAAACCTCTCCAACCTTCTTCATGATCTCGAATGGTCCGATGAAACTCACAGGTAGCTTTCCCCCTAACTGATCCTCTGCATTCCTCATCATGCAGAGACTCTCAAGAAGATGTGGTCTCCCTACTCAAGAACCAAGGGCCTACGATGGAAATCTACATAGAATTTCATTCTGAACTGGGTTGTCTTCATCTGTTGATGGATGACATGCACATTCTCCATTGTCTTCTACAGAAACTCTATACCCACGAGAGATGACTCTACAATCTTTATCTAATATAAGGGTGACCTGAAACATCTCCCATATAGGGTCTCAAAAGGTTTCATACAAATTGTATATGGATATAAGTTTTTTTAAGAAAAATTTTCCTATGCCCGGTGATCCTCCCATATCTAACTGAAGTCAAACATGAAATCCCTCTGTATATCTATTTGCACCTGGATAGTGTACTTAGTCTTCCCATCAGTCTAGTAGTGAATGGTTATACTCCTCTAAAACTGAGCCCCAAATGTCTCATGCAGGTCTCTCCATAATCATATTGTAGGCCGAACATCATGATTAGAGTCAATCATCAAGGTACCGAATGAATATGGATGATCTCACATATGTATAATTGCCCAAAACACTCCACTAAACTCTGTACCCTAATAGCATGGAAGTGAGCTGACTTCATTAGTTGGTCAACTGTAACCTAGATGGTGTCATGGTGCTTTGATGTTCTTAGATCCCTATGAAAAATTTCATAGATATGTCATCCCATTTCCACTCTGGGATCTCAAGAGGCTATTAAAAACCCATTGGAACATGGTTCTCAGCTTTCACCTACTGATAGGATTTTCACCGGGAGAAAACCCAACTAATATTCATCTCATGGCGAAACACCAAAACATCCATTGAAGGTCGTTGTACATCTTCCCCATATTATGGTTTACAAGTAATTGAGATCTACGGAACTCCTGAATGGAAACTGGAACCATTGTTCACCCCTAGATAATGATCGCTTGATTTCTCCTTCATAAAATCCATCTAGTGCATCACCCATGGATATCAGATCACACAAAACCTTGAAGTTGATGTCTTCTAGATGGTACTCCTTCACCGACTTGAGGAGTGAAGGATACCAGACCATCTGATGTAGAAAATTTTTACCTTCCTATTCCACTAGGGGTAGCTGTAGGGAAGCTAACTTCTTTGATTCTTACCACACTAGATGATCCTAGGACTTCCTGTTAAGGTAATCTACTATAAATTTTCCATTTCATTGAGTATATACTATATCGAAGTCTTAGTCTTATAAGAACACCAACCAGAATCACTACCTCATGTTCAAGTCCCTCTAAGTGAAGACATACCTGATACTCTAGTGGTCTGAGTAATCTAAAAATTGTCATCTTGGGAGGTTGTGTCTCCACATCCTCATGGATAAGACCAACAATACTAACTCTAAGTGAGGACTCATGTAGTTCTTCTATTGGGGTCTCAAATGACTTGGTCCATATGCAATGTCTTCCTAGCGTTGCATCAACATGCAACTGATCCCACCACCTAATGCATTTCAATACACTATGAACTCCAAGCCCTCCTCTGGTAGTCTCAGTACTGGATCACTCATCATCCATTTCAAAAACTGCTCAAAGTCCTTCCAACACTACTAAGATAAGGTAAACCACTATCCCATCTACATCAGGGTGGTCAAAGGGGATTTGATTCTGGATAATTCTACCAAAAACCTTCTATAGTACCCTGTGAATCCAAAAAAAACTCTACACCTCTGGCACATTCTAAGTTGGATCCCAAGAAAAAACTTATTTGTTCTTTTTTTGAATCTATTTAAAAAACATGTTCAGAAACTCTATGCCTTTGAAAGTTAACTTCATGTATCTAGAACTATAATTTCGATATGTTTCCATAAATATGGTGTTCTTGAATCAAATCAAGAACCATCCTCAAATACTCAACATGCTGCCCCTCTATTGCACAATAGACGAGTATATAGTTAATGGATTCAACAAAAAACTGATCTATGAAAAGATAGAATACATAGTTTATCAAAGCCATAAAATTTCCAAGTTCATTTTTCATGAAAAATGGAATCACTAGAAGCACATAGTGTCTATAATGAAATAGAAATTCCAACTTTGGAATATCAGCCTCAGAAACCCGCAACTAGTGTTAGCCAGATCTATGTCCAATCAAGGAGAAACATCTTGCACCTCACAATTGGTAAAAGAAGTCTTCAAACCATGGTAAGGGGTACTTTTTATTTGACATGTAATGGTTCATGCGATGATAGTATTCAAAAACCTACAAGCTCATGTCTGCCTTTTTCAAATAACGAACTGTAGTTATCGACGGGGAAACACTAGTTTAGATGAAACCTTTCCGATAAAGGTCCCCCAACTCCAAACATATCTACCGAAGCATTGTATGTTCCATCAGATATGCCTCAGAATATATCAGGGAAATCCAAGAATTAAAGTCTATACAAAACTCTATCAATCACCTCAGAGTTAGTCCTAAAATTTTGTTAGGGAAGGCATCTATATAAACCCCCACAACTGAAGAAACCCAAATTATTGATGATTCTATTGCACCAAGGGATATACTTATTAATTAATGGTTTATAGGCTGTAACTTCCTACTTATAGTATCTACTTGTCCTGCTACGAGGTCTATCTCACTAAAAAAGTAGAACTGCATCTCACTAGAATGTAGGCATCTGACTAGTCTGCGGTGAAAGTCAATTTGGGCATGAACCATAAAAATATATTCCATACACAAGATGATGTCATAGGGTTTCATTATGATGAACATAAGGTCCCATGTGTACCGATCTCTTCCATTTGATAGCTTGCACTTCTAGTAGATAAGAGATACATAATAAGTGTTCCCTGTAAGAAACTCAAGACTAAGACATTGTTCTAGCATCTCAAATGGGAGTTCTAGATCTCACAACAGGAGTCAAGATATAAAATAATGGATGGATCCTATGTCCACTAATACTAAGGAAATAGTAGAATAAACATAGATCGTACCTCAAATCATCAAATGCACTGCACGATCATATATGTCCAAATCATACAGCTATCTACTGCCCCGGTTGCCAAATACGTGATCTTGACGTGGGTAGCTTGGTGCTGGTGGTGGAAGGACCTCCTAGCGTTGTCCTACACCTACAATTCCTACTACTCCTCTTCAAACTCCACCTCCCTAGGGACCACCTTTTACATTATTGGGATATCCCTGATCACAGTGTTCTCTCTTTTATGGTGTTCCATTGGATATCTTATTAGGATTATTAGCTTTCCTAGTCAGGTACTCCCATGACAGGTGACATTTTCCATAATAACAATAAAATTGGCCCTCCCTCGACTTCCCTAATTCTCTGTGGTTCTCTTTCACTGTAAGACCACATCCCTGAGCCTTCTCCCAAAAGGTTCTATTGCTCCATTTTTTGGAACCTACCTACTACTATAGATGACTCAACTCTGTCATGAACACTACTAAATCTAGATTTCTGGCATCCCTCGGATACAAAAATCTCTATGAAATGTTCCTTCTATAACACCCTGAAATGGATGGGGATACACAAGGGTACTACGCTGGCTTGGCTCTCTCTACAGAGTGTCTTCTCAAACATGTGTGCTTGAATGTTGCTATCATGGATCATGTCAAGAGAGTAGAACATAAGGTCTATAAACCATGATTCTTACTCACACATTATGATTCCTCCCTGCTAAATCTCTATAAGATCCTGAATTCAAATGATTTGTATACTGGTGGGGTAGTAATCATAATGAAACAGTTTCTAGATTTCATCACATATCTATGTCGACTCATCGTGAATCTAAGTAACCATGCTACCCAAATTCTCAACTACTCTATAGAAAATACTTGCTACCAAATCCACCATATTGTTGGTCAATGTACGTATATGCCTGAAGATATGGACCACCAACTCTAGAAAATCCTCTGCTACCTAGGTATTTGGCTCGCTGCGGAACCTTAACTGTCTCTAACACTAGAACTCATAGAGTACGCTCATCCTATGCATATCTTTATCTTTCTATGATGGGAAAATCTTGGTCTCAAAGGGTGTATGTGCTACTACCCTCCCACTTGGAGGAAGGGGATCATAGAATGGACCTTGAAATGAGGCATCATCACTTATAGGGTCGTTGTTATGAACATGAGCTGGTATCCATGTTTGCTATCATCACAGAGGCATCTTGAATGTTATCCAGGAATATTTTATATAGATGAGTATATATATATATAGACAACAATCGGGACTTTAATCAATATTTATACTCAAATAATCAATAATATAAGATGCATTTTCCATAGTTGCATGCAATAAATTTGATGACATGTTGAGGCCAACAATAGGTAGTCAAGGACATGGTGAATGGATACATCGACTTCCACACCATCACTAGACTCCATGGCGTGAGAACTATACTCGAGACACTTTGACACTATTTACCTAATCCAAATATATCCTCTTAAAGGGAAATGCAAAAAAATCATCCCAAAGAATAAACTTTCTCTAATACCAATATATCACAACCCGACCTAATCCATGGCTTGATCTACAAAAACTCAAAGTCCTCCTCCATAGGCTAGGGGGTGTAAAAAAGAATAAAATGAACATATAACTAGATGATTTTTTTGATTAATTACCCATACAAACACATCCAACTCAATGAAAATGTTCATAGGGAATTCAATAAAAGATTCCACCCTATTATAAGTACCCAAATGTGCTTAGACCTCTAAACAACATGAAATGAGGTAGTGTAAAGTACAAATAAAATGGAAAAATACACACCCAACCATAAATGTGTCCCAATTTGACTATAATAGTAAAAGTAAAATAACCGAGAGAGCCTAGCTCCTGGATCCCATATATGACCATCCTATGATCCCAAGAACCTTGTATCCATATAATTCCCTAATATCATGACCATCCAGTCCTCCATATACAAAAGACAGGAAACGTTTTGGCCAAAGCACATACACGGGTGAGTATATACATACCCAATAGAACACCCTGAAAAGGTGAAGGGGGAGTAGTAAGAGATAGAACTGAAGGATAAAGAATAGTAAAAATAATGTATGTTAATAGAGTACACTTAAAACAAACAAGAGAGTGAAAGTAAACTAATCTAAACACAAGGATCCCAACATGGTGAGAAGAAAAGATTCTCATTGATTATTTACTACCTATAGCTGAAGACTAGAATCATCCAGCCATGATAATTTAGACACAGAAACCACGTGGCATACCCCATGAGTCAACGTCTCTCATGGAAGGAGAGTAACCAAAATCCAAGGAGTGGGTACTAACACAAGACACTGATATATATATATATATATATATATTATGCTCAGTCAAAGAAACCCAAATGAGATAGTAAGGAGATATCCATCTTGTAGCTCTACCAAAAATGAAGAGTAATCAACATTTCCAAAGAAAACCATCTCTGATTCCCATCATTTCATGAGTCTACCTAGAACACACAAGTCTAAGGGACTCAATCACTAAAAAATGAAACTATATACATTGGGTGGTACTGACTCACCAACCTGGTTTTTGGTCACGTCAAAAGAAAGTGTCTCAGTGGAAAAGGTTTCCCTCTTTCTCATGAGTTCAAAGTTATTTCAAACCACACCTCATCACTATGTTTCACAGTCAAGGGGTCACTGGTTTTAGGAATGGATCTAATGCCCTATTAGGATGGGAGTGAACTACCCTATTAGAAACATAGAAATTCCAATGCCCAGTCCAACTGGAGGTTACCGCTTAGGATGGTCATCGAGGAATGGCACTAACCAATCCTACTGGAGGTTATGCTCAGTGAGTTTTCAGGGAAACTCCAATACCAAGTCATACAGGAGTGTTACACCTGGAAGATGTCATTTGGGAATTCCATTGCCTGACCATGCTGTAGGGTAATCTTGGAACTGTCGTCAAGGAATTCCACCACCCATCCCTACTGGACTTTAAGTCCAGAATTTCATGGAACTCGGCCTCTAAATCCTATTTAAGGGTAACATGGAAAGATAATCAGGGAACACCACTAACCAGCCCTAATAGAGAGTAAACCAGGTACTACTCTGGTGATTATGTATGATTGTTTTCATCTTCAGGTGTCACCTCAGAACATTCTAATCCTATAAAATTTCATTTCTAATCTCATAATCATATTTGGAGGGTACCACAACATTCTTTGCAAAAACACACTCAATATAGTCATCTCTTGATACAAAATATAAGTTCAAATGAAAGAGATACAAACGTTCAAAGTGCGCTCGAAAGTGTTCAAGTAGTACATGACACGTTAGGGGACCCACACAACATTTGGCCTATCTTCACTACCACTCAGTGTCTTTGGTCGATACATGTGTCTCATATGTGTAGGGGTGAATACCGTTTTGGAGGACTATACAGCGTGTCCCACCTATTTGAGGATAGGGTCGTGTCCTGTTGTGGTTTCTATGTACTTGGACCCCATTTCCATGTACTCTGGTACATGACGGATCGGTCCACATGGGATGTTTTATATGTGGAGTAACCATTTTTGTGTTCTCTTACATTGATTCATGGCTCGTGTGACCCATCACACAGGTTGTCCGGCTGAGGAGGGTTTACACAATGTGTAAGTCAATACTATATGCCCTGTCATCCTTATCATTTCCCAAACACTAACGCCACCACTAAGGGAGGATACATGTTGTGTGTTCTTAATCCTACATGGCGTGTAGTTGGGATTTTTTTGTAAACATTCATATTTTTGAGGATCTTCATTAATGCTTTGAATCAGCTTCAACTAATTAAGATTCTACCTCAATTATGTATGAAAACATCAGATCTATGTGTGAATCATGGTTCTGAACAACAATTCATTTAAAATCAGTCATCATCATGAATTTGGGTTTTATTGTTCATTCTACACACACCTAAAGCTTAAAAAATTTATAATATGGCCTCAAATCATCAAATTTAACATCATTTCAGCGTGATGATTCCATATATACTTTCAGCTCATGATATTATCTCTGTTTTATTGATCTGCCTCAAATATAGGAACTCGATTGAGATAGGGTTGTCCAAATACTATCGAACCAGGAACCATAGGTTTCTATCATGGAAGAATCAAAGAAAAAGGGGTATGAAAAGCACAAGATCAGAGGTTTTCAACTGTCGTTGGTTAGGTGTTCTTGGTCAATGAATTAGAAAAGGGATTATGGGTTAGAAACAATTGACAACAATTATGTTTTAGTACATCGTAGTATGAAAAGGTTACAATTCGGGAAAAAATTGAAGGAAGAAAGATGATGTACTTAATCATTTAATAATAAGTAATAAAACCATATATAATGATCTCTATCTCAGTTTGGATTGATCGTTGGTGATGAATTTTTTCATGCAAAGATCGTAAAAATATGGTGTGTTCGTTGTACTTCGATCTTCCTTGATCCACAGGTTTGTTGTTTGTCAGATATATTTGGAAAATGGAGGTGGTTGAGAGCTTCACTGGGGGTGGTATAATTAGGATCCAACCCTAGATAATTCTCCCTAACCTTATTTATATACTTTCTAATTAGGTAAAAAATTAATTTAATTCTTTCCTTCATTCATTTAAATACACCACCAATAAGAGATGGGTCCAAACGTCCCACACCAATCATTTTATGTCAATCCAACTGTATACACTGCATTCCCAACCCATCTTTGGTCTCTAATTTCTGATATTATCTATCATTTAATAGTTATCCAATTTTCATTTTTTATCTATGTGTGTAACATAACATATACATAATATTTTTATAAAATTAATTATAGGAATGAAGGCTCAGGTAATTTCATTCCATATTAGTGCCTATATTTGGAAATATATTTAGAAATATTTCAATGTCATTCAAGGGAAAACTATGTCTCTAAAATCCCCTCATTATCTTCTTCAATAGAAGTGTTGAACTTCAACTTAAACATTTCAACACATCCATGGGTGTTCCAAGAACTACTTAGGATCTTACATGGGGATCACTAGATAGAATCAAACTCATTGTGACATGACTTGTAATTAGTGGAATGAAATTATCTCATGCTGTAAGGTTAATGATGATTAACATGGAATCATCCCTGTTTATGTTTTGTGTTTTTATCTTTCTAAATTGATAAACAATACATGGAATGTTTATGTCCCACATTGATGTTTAACATGAAAGAACATTAGTTAATAATTTTTTTTCTTCATCCCTGAATTAGTGAAGTCTGGCTAGAGGCAATGCTTACTTTTGGCTCACCATATCAACCAGATCATGTGTATGTTAAGAATACATCTTCTACCTACATATATTGTCATGAAAACTGATACCCATGCTGACACAAGTAGGTTATACCCCATATACTACGATTATTGGTTGGATCATGGCTTTAAACTTGGTCATATGCTAATGGTGTCTAGGATACTTCGTTGGTTGAGCTTGCAAATAGTTGGACAATTTTTTTGTCTTACTTATATGATGAATTCTTAAAAACTCAAATCAGGATCCATTCTAGAAATCAGGTGATCCTCAATTTTTTTATCAAATCCACAAAACCACAAAATTAATATGAAATTCCTTCTTATGTCATGATAAACTGAAATTTCTTTTCCAAATAACAATTTGATATTTAGAATATATTTGAATTGTCATAACATCATGTGCTTTAAAATTGAAAAATACTTCAACCCTTATTTTTAAATTAAAACCATATCAAAATATTTTTTAAATTATTTTTTCACATTCGATGATTGCAATCCAAAGGATGGAACTCATCAAATCAAACTGTACTCATTTAATCATTCTTTCTTGGGAACATCCAAAAAATATCCAACAATATCTTCATTAAAATTGTGACACCAATTTAAAATATTATATACATTTATAACAAATAAAACAAAAATAAAAAAAGGAGATAAACAATCACCCATTTGTATTTTTTTCAATACCTATGCTGGAAAATGTTATGTCAATATGTCCCTCCAATTTTTATTTACAAACACATTCATCATTTATTTATTCTCTCCTATTTTCTCACTAACTTCCCTCATTTTCTTATCACCCCATTGTTGATAAAAAAATTAATTACATAGAAGAGGGTGGCATCAATTAATTCTAAAAAAATGAGCTTTATACATCGCACTCAAATAATATGTGATCCATGATCAGTGTAAAAATATTAGTGTTTGAATTGAAAATAAAGGTTTACACTATTTGAAATAAAATGATACAAACTATTATCACTTTCTAAATTACATATTTAGGGTGTTATCAAAATATTTCTTGTTTATGCCACATTTTCATACCACTTGTTGTAAGTATAATTAAAATGTTTTGTAACATAAATTTTTTTCCCCTTTACGCACATATTAAAATTATTAAATTCCTGTCTTGTATGTTTAAATTTCAATCATCCATAGAAATTCCCAAATTTATGTTTTTCATTATATTAGAAATATAATTTATCCCCCTTAATCTCTAAACCAATTATTTGATATACAAGGGTGATATAATACCAAGACATAACCTTCTGATAATTATTATTCATGCACAATCATGATTTTCATTTTGGGATAAATTACCAACACTGGAAGTTTCTTTAAACATATTATCCACTTATCTCCCACTAAAGGATACACTCCGAAAATCATTAATCATGTTGAATATCATTCATAGAAAAATTACATGTTGTTTCATGTTGATAATTCACTAGAATGGATCACGTATGATGTATTGTCTATTTTTGACAACATTCACTCCTTCTTTGGGTTTTTATCTAAGATCCCACTTCAGCATTAATCTCATATATTGTAATCACTAAAAAAACTGAAAATGTCATATGTTAAGGTGGATCTCCTTATTTATCAATGTGATTTGTAGGTTTGAGATATTTTTCTCAACCAATATGCTTCGTTTAATCCATTTTTAATACTTTAACATCCGAGTATCATATCCATATTTATCTTAGACATCATTGAAATCTACTCAACATCAGCATATTTGTGTGGAAAAAATATGTTTTAAACAATATTCATGGACAATTTAGACTTTAACCTCATTAAGGATAATTATTAAGAATTAATAATATTTAAACAATAATTCCTTGTGTGCCCATCCTTATTACATCTTCAAAATAACTATTCTTTTACACATAGTATCTCATTTGTTAACAAAATATCATGAAATTTAGGATCTTCCTATGAAATATTCTATTTTCTTTTACCACTCGCATTTTCCAGAACTTATTTTTCCATTTTTCTTGGATATTCGAAATATATTGGCCAAATAACCAAACATTCACTGGGTACATGATTGGCCTTATTCGAGTCTTCGCATGGAAATTAATAAATGATCTTTACTACATTTGATCCCTTATATAGAGATATTATTTTTTTACTTCATAGACATGACTTGAACAAATTTTACATTCTACTTTTTTTACAAGGTTGACTCAGACTTCCTCTCAGACTTCATAGGAGGATTCTAATTTCCAGAATTCTTTTACTTCTATACCACTGATTTTCCTATTTCTTCATTAACATTTTGTTCATATATTCTAATATACATTTGATTCATTCTGAGATAAGAATCCTTCATATTTGTGACCATACTCATTTCACATACAATAGAAATTTGTAAGCACTTAAAATATATTTTTATTATATATATATATTTCTTATTTTCTATTTGGTTTATATTTTATAGATTTATTTTTCTTGAAATGGGATTCATTTAATATTTTAGAATTTATGGATTTTAAAATAATCCAATGCCTTGTGCCCAATCTTATTATACTACCAAAAATGACTTAAAAATATTTATCCTATATTCTCCACTATATGTTGTCCATAATTTTTATAACTGATAACATGTTGTGTTTTAGTTTTTTCGGAGAATATGATGTGCTCTTTATGGGAACTATTACTCAAACTCTTTCCATTCAACACTGACATAGTGGTAATATTCTCTTCAAATATCTTCATCCATTTATATAGGGGTTTTTTATTTAAACCTACATTTTTTGTGAAAATAGATTTAATACATGTTTTTTAATTAATTATGGATGTTATAGTTTCTATTTTAGATATTTGAGATGGCTCATAAAATGATCTCAAGAAAATTTTCCACCAGATATAGGTCTTCTTTTTGACAATTCCTCCTTTTAATTATGTGCTAAAACACAATTATTCTCAATTTCCTATAGGGAATTATCTTGAATAGGTTCAAAATTTTTGAGATTGATCTCATGTTAAAATTATTTCATATTTGGTATATTTGTATCATCACCTAATGTACTCAACTTTTCTTCACACTCCTTTGTTAATTTTTCATTAAGATCCTTATACATTTTTGCCTTTTCTTATAGTAAAATGCCTTCCATGACATCTAATTAAGGATGTTTGACATAAATTATTGAATATTATTGTTCATTTAGTGCTTTGTTTCTTTTATTATAACCTTTAAAAGGATTATTATTTCTCTTTATTCTAATTTATAAATTCAATATCATGTTTGGTTCATTTATCATTGATCTCAAACTTCCTTGTAATTTTTAACTCAACATGACTGGTGATTTTTTTTTCACACCAATTTACATTCAGACAATATTTTTTTCCTTTATATAAAATTCCTCATAAATTTGAGGGGATTATTCCTAAAATTCATTATGGTATCCAAAAATAAAATCCAAAAT
Organism: Viscum album; assembly: GCA_963277665.1. Taxonomy (NCBI): domain Eukaryota; kingdom Viridiplantae; phylum Streptophyta; class Magnoliopsida; order Santalales; family Viscaceae; genus Viscum; species Viscum album. Next base: position 364,800,176 of record OY728167.1, on the reverse strand, counting down.
ATATTTGGGAAATAATTGTAATGTTTATCAAGTGTAATCATTTGAATCAAGATATTTTTTTTATCAATTTCATCTGAAGAGATATAATTTCCTCAACTTATACTTGATCTACCATGGAAAATATCATGAAATGATTATAGATTTACCTTATCTTTATATAGGATATATGATGTTATTGATGTATACAATTTATCCCACATTTTGTCGTTATATTTTTCAACCAAATATTTAATATTTATGCAATTTCTGATCCCACCAACATTCCAACATATAGAAGTTATACTTTCTTCATCTTTAGAAAATATGGAATCCTTATTCATCCTTTTTAACTCCATTTTTTTCTTCTAATTCTTGTACGAAATGAAAATATAATCATTAACTGATACAATTCCTCTATATTTTCATTCACATTTCCTTTAGAAGGGAAACAAAAAAATCAAAAAATTAAAATTATAAAGAATCCAATAGTGGGGTGACTGTATCTCTAGTAAAAAGTTTAAGTATACTGAAGGTATATGTATAAACCTGAGGTGGTTGAATTAGTTTTGGTAATTTTAAAAAAACTTAAATATTTTATTCCTTTTCACCTCTTAACTTATGCAATGAAAAGATCACTCTTTGTATTTAAAATTATTTCTACTTTAGTTCACATGTGTATGTGAGAACATAAAAAAACACAATAGGATAAAAAAATTAATGAGGTTATCCTCTAATATAGATTATAGTGTCCCAAGTATATTACTGTTAATATCTCACATGCATATCATCATATTTATTATCAAAATAATGTTAGGAAAGGGTATGGCCTTTGACCCATACAAGTATTAGCACCAACCAGACTTCTTCACAGACAAGATTTGGATTTTATCACCTTGAATTAGATCATGTAGTGAAATATATCTATATCCACTATAAAATACGTGTTTTTTATTTCACTAAATGTGATGAAATATTTAGGTTCCCTCGATCATAATATTAAATAGGTTTTCTCACACATACAACAAATAACGTTGCTTCATCTACATTATACTTTTATAATATATTTTTATATTGTAGGACGGATCACTCATATTTCTCATCCTAAATATCCTCAAACAAAATGTATTGCTGACAACTCGTCACTTCTTTTTTTACTACTCCAATACATAGTAGGTGTGATCTTGTTACTACATTGGAACTATCCCCTTCAACTTAGTAGACATGAAATGGTATATGTGAAGTTGTTTCTCTCTACTCCTTCGATACCCAGTGTCTCAAATATTCTATTGTACAATATTTCTATTTTCATTAATTTTGTCATGTAGAATGTGTAGTGGTCAAGGTAAAGAACTGCAACTCTTTTTTCTTCTCATTACTTGCAAAATATACAATCCTAGACATCATGAATATTATTTTATATAATTCATGATCATCAAACCCCAATAAAACAAGTTATGTCTAACTCTTTTATTATCATTGTTTTTAAAATTAATAATTTAAAAATTGCCTAAAATCTCACCCTATTAATGCTCAGATGTTGTTCTTCTTCTTATTTAAAATCTCCTGTAAATTAGGTTGTATACATGGTGATGTTCTTCGTTATATTTAAATATTGTTGCCTTCTTTCATTCTTATCTTTCACTACATCTCTATTAAATACAAATGGAATGATATCATTATAATTACATGAAGTCATACTCAACGATTGTGGTAAAGGATACTTCATATATAGTTCAATACTCTCCAGAAATATTATTCTTTCCCTAGACAAAATATTGTTAGAATAATGGTGAATGAATCATGATATTTAGGATCTTAAGAACACATCATCATACATTGATAGGCCATTCCACGTAATAAAAATAATATTTATTCTCAAATATAAATTTAATCTTATGAAAGTCCAGTTAACCATAACACATCTCAAAAATGAACTTTACATAGTCCAATATAAGAATGAATTACCTTTTCATAAAACAATTTTACCCTTATAAAACATTCAGGCTTTTCTCATTATCCTTATGTGAATACCAATCATCAGAGTACATTAATGTGGTACACAACATACTCTTCCTTAGATAGTGAAACTCACATATGAAACTTATATGGGTATAAAATTACCTTTACAAAGGTTATGTAAATCATGATTGCCTTAAAAAAGAATCATACCTCTAGAGTTACCTTTATATATATCACTCTCAATAGTAGATACCTTTACAATGATCTTTATTACCCCTATCTTACATATTGATTTATTTTGAAGAATATATCAACATTTTTAGTTCCTAACATCAAGTAAACTTGGAACATAGTAATACTATCTACAATTTTATTTTTATTAAATGATAAATAATGTATAGAATCATCACTTTCTCTTAAGATTTATCTTCAAGATAATCCCCTCATTCTCTTATTTAACAGACATACTACACATCAACTTAAATGTTGTGGAACATTTTTGAATGTTCCTAGAAATAATAACAATATTTCATGGTGATCAATGGATCTGTTAAAAGTTTCAACTCATTGATACAAGACTTTTAATCAGTAGCATGAAATTATTGCAGGACATAAGTTTGAATAAGAGTAATACAGAATCATCTCTGTTTAATCTACATGTGGCCATGTCTTTTTGAAGGTATGAAAAATATGCGGTATTTTTGAGTCCTATATGAAATTTTAACTTGAAAGGATGATTATTAATAAACAGAAATATTTAATCACTAGTTCAGTTAAGTCCAACAGGAGTCGATTCTCTCCTATATCCCACTATGTCGACCTATACCTGTGTATGTTAAGAAGCCTTCACATTCTTATGAGTGTCCACCCATATAATCACAACTGATCCAACCCATGTAGGTTATGCACCCTCTCCCACCAATGATGGATATATTCAAGATTTAATATTTGTCAGTTGAAAATAGTGGATTGGTGGCTTGTCCTGTTGAGCTTGTCAATAATTAACTAAATCTTCCCTCTTACTTATATAGTGAAATATTAAAAACTCAAATCATCATCCATTGCATAATTAATGTTATAATGAATTTTTCAAATCCTCATAACACATTATTCATACAAAATTCCTTCTGAAGTCATAAAAAACTCAAATTCATTTTACATATAAAAGTGTGATAATCGAAATGTTTTTGTAACAACATAACAACATACAATTTAAAAATAAAAAATCCTTCAACCCTTATTTTTAAATGTCAACATCATCCAATTAGTTTCTAATATAATTGTTCACTTTCGATGCTTGTAATAATAAGGATTGAATCCTTTAAATCAAGCATTCCTTAATTAATAATGTATGGTTAGGAAAGTCCAAAACAACCAACAAGAATTTATTTATTTAACATGTTGACAACATGTCCACATATCATTTCCATTGGTAATAAATTCAAGAAAAACAAAAAAGGGGATCCACTAAAATGTAGGTGAATCTACCCATCAGTGTTTTTATAAATGATTTTATACACTCTAGGGTTCAACCTACATTATTTTTTCATCACAGGGAATCTATCCCCATATAAAAAGGCTTTATTATAGGGGTTAATTAAAAAAAATTCAGAACACTTTCATTTCCCATATGGGACTCGTGGCTTGTTAGTGAATCACAACCCCAAGAAGAGGAGCAGTTATTATCAGTCAAGAATATCATGGGGATAGACAAACAATCCTAGGTCCAATAATCACCAACTTAAAATTACTAGATGGTATTCAAATTTATCCAATGGATAAAATACCAAGTATAGGTCAATTTAATCCATCCAATAACGATGTTGTACATGATTTTCCACTAAATGTTTTAACATTAATTATTTAGTATTTCAAGGCCATCCAACCCATTATTGAAAAGACATCATGATACGGTAGAGTTCCCATAACATATATTTAATTCATTGAGAGCTCTCCCATGTCCCTTATGGGACTCTTAGTTTTATAATAGATCGCACCCCCATGCAGTAGAGTAGTTAGTCCCAGTAGCAAATCTTTAGGGGGGATAGAAAAAACCGTGGTTCAGATAGCTATCTTGAAAGTTAAAGAACTCTGGTCTCACTAAAATACCAAACAAAACCTTTGAAAATATCATCTCATTAAATAAATCATTAAGAAAGGTAGTAAAATTATTTTTTGGGTAACTATTGAGGATAATGTATTAAAACCATTTAAAAAACCATTAATACAACAAGAACATAATAGAATTATAATATTCTTAGGTACAGGATCATTTATGGATTCACAAAATGGTTTTTGACATTGATTTAATCCCAAATATAGATAATGTGGCGTAAATATTAGAATTAAAAATGTATCACGATTTTATATTAATTAAAAAATTAATTTGTATTTCATTCATGTTGTAATTACCTTGACCCTAGTAGCCCAGAGATGGTTCCTTACTTTATTTCATTATCATTGATACAATATTCAAATCCCAAAGGATTAGTCAGTTTAGTAGTTTTGGAAAACTAGTTACATACATGAAACCCATTTTACATTATGAAAAGAAAATGAATCATAATACATAAAAAAATTCTCATTATCATAGAAACTCATTCAATAGATTCCTTTTTATAACCTATGGGAAAGGGAACAAAATAAGGGTGAGCTCAAATGTTCAGTAAGTTTTATGTAAAATAGAAAAAAATAATAAATCAATATGAATAATATATATAGAAAGGTAAATTAATGAGAACTAATTTCATTAAATAACTATATAGATAATAATAAAAAATTAATGAATAAAATGTGGTTGAATAGTTGTATATAAATAATTACTTGAGATTGAAACATGAACATATAATTCTAACTAATAAAATAACCCCATGGGAATAACAATAATGATGAAATATATATTGTTGGTGATTTGAACTATAAAGATCTATCCCCAATATAGTTACTTTAAAGATCTATACATGATAAAATTAAATTCCTTTGGTAGAAACCCTTTTTATTTGGGTCAATATCTTTCATAAGACACTACTATAAAGATCTATCATCCATACAGTTTAAAACTTCTTGGAAACTAACATGAAGAGTTTTTTACCAACTGAATTCATCCCATTAGACTATCGATTCATGGAGAGTCTTGATGTAATCGGTCCCTAACACATAAATTTCATGTCCAAATACATTTATCAAATATTTAATAGTCATTTTAAATCATAAAAAATGTTCCTTATTAAATATCCTTATTGAGTAATGGATTTCCCTTCTAAATTGTAGAACATTTAAAGAAAACACCATATTTAAAATTGGAATATGGTTTAGTAAAAAATAATATCTACAACACAAGAATATTTATATTAAAATAAATATTATTTCCAATGAAAAATTATTAGAATAATGTTATTTTTTAAGAGAATGTTAACAGTCAGAAAAGTAATCGAGATTCTACGATAACTTTTACTAGTAGGTAATTTAAATTAAAATACCCTAGGATAAAATAATTGAAATTGAAACTTAATATAACATAAATTATTAATTAATCATTATATTACATGTTTAATTTATATTATATACACCAAAAAAATGTGAACTGGTGCATAATAACAAATAAGTCACAATGGAATGTAAAATGAGATGAAGTCCCTTTATACTTGAGTAACTTTTGAATAATGAGATACATGAAATAATAACATCAATTGAAACATTTAATATAATTAAACAAGGGCTATTAATTATAAAACATTTCATAGGGAATTATATTAAACATAGAAAATAAATGAGTGGTGAATATGACATGTATCTCAAGAACACAAAAAGGTGATATGAAATTACCTTACCTTACACTTACAGTTAGTTTCATGCTATTTAACCTATTTTATATTAGTTTAAAACATGTTAATAGCCTATTACATAAACATATTAATATTTATTAAATCATATATAATCCTTTAATAACAAATTATTACCCGTTCACTAATAATATTTTCACTATTTTCATCATTTCTGGTGGCAATTGTATTTTTTTCAAGTATGTTTTGACACTATTATTTTTATTCCTATTAATTATATTTTTATTTATTTATATAAATAATATTAATATATATTATATATAATATATATTAATTATATATTTATTAATAATAATATATAAAATATGGATATAAGAATTGAAATGCATCATTTATGGGGATGATAGGTCCTACAGACGCATGAATGATGCTTCCATTTCATTCCATATTAAAATAAATAAAAGTAAATTATATATATATGTATATTAAAATTAAATTATCATATTAATTTAATATTTACCACAAATTTTTATTTAACACCTCCCTTTTTACATTTCATGTAATGAGTGAACAAATAACATCACTTTGAGGAGGCAGTAGTCCACATGTCCACAAACGATGTTATCGTATCCCCACTAAATGGAATGAATGATGGTATATCTTATATAATATTTAAAGAAATATTAATTAATCATAAATATAATATTAATATAATAAAAACTATAAATACATCATTATTCCCAACCTTGAAAGGTTGTAATGGATGAAGGAGTGACATCGATTTATGATATGGTAGTCCATCGTACACACAAATAATGATTTTGTATCCCTTTTGATGGATGGTTGTGTGGGTTTAGGTCATAAACTAAATATATAAAAAAATATAATTGTATTTATCATAATTATTTTCATATATAATTAAAATATAATAATAATTTACAGGGTGTATATATAAATATAACAAAAGTGCTTGTTGAAGAACATTACCTCTTCTTCGAGTAACTCCTTTTGTTTTATACAAAACACATTTTTTTGTTTGATTAATGCCCAAAAATGATTCTATTATGACATTATTTATTTGGATATATTATTTGGTTAGGTTTTGGATAAGGCAAAGGGATTTATAGGTATGATGATGTGAGTGGGGTGAGTGACTTTTTAAAGTGGAGGAGGAATGATATTCATGTAAATAAAAAATGGTAAACACTATTAAGACGTCTCCCTTACATAATTTTCCTCAAATAATGATCTATATTTGGTCTAATATTGGTAATGGTCAAAAAATCTCCAATAAATGATCTTTTGAAAATTTTATAGGTTATTTGGCCCCTTAATATTATTATTTAACCACTAAGTAAACACATGTTTACCTTAATCACCGTAAATAATTGTATTTTCCTTCAATCATATTTTTGGTAAGAATATAATTTTACCTTACTATATATTATAAATTATTCTGATTAAAAATATTGGATTAATTTTTCTAAATTCCAATAATCTAAGTGGTAGAAATTAATTTAATATTAATCCTCCAGACATAATAGGAGAAAGAGTTTTTAATGTGAAAGTGTTCAAAAGTTCACTACATTTTTATATATAAATTCAATATAAGATGAATCCACGAACATAAATTGTTTTTAATGATATAAAATTTATATAATAATACTTTAAAAATAATTAAAAATATAATTTAACACTATAAATTATTTAGATGAAAATTCAGTTTTCAATTATAATTCCGTGATTTACACTATTCATAAAAAAATGAAATTTCAAAAATTAAAACAAACAAATCACCTAATGTTAATTTTGAAATTAATATTTCAATACCTTAGTTCAATTTTTCGTATAAAATTTTTAAAAAAATTTAAAAATTAATTTTAAAATAGGTTTGACAATAAAAGACGGTAAAACTGCCTTAAAAACAGTGTTTTTTATGCATAAAATTGGATTTGTTTTTATCTTATTCTTATCAAACCTATTGTATTAATGTAAAAAAAGATGATTAAATATATAATATATAGATTTCATTAATATCATTCACTAATACAACATAATTTTATATATTAATAAAAAATTCATCTAAGTGTATACAAATAGTTTTTTATTAAAACATTTCCTTATATTCAATTAGTTTTTATATTCATTTTTAATTAATTGGTATCTAATGAATTCAAACATATAATTTTGTAATTTATTTAATCCAATTAATAATTACTAATGTGAAACTCAGATTTTTTTTGACGTTGGATCCAATTTATATTTTGGGCTTGGGGTTATGGCTCAAGTATTGGGTGTGGCGATTGTTAATGTTGGGTTTTGGGGTGTTTTTCTCCTTGCAGACCCTCATCACACTACTTTGTGAAGTCATTCAGTCATGTCCCGGAAACCATGGGGCATATGTGTTGGTGTAAAAGGCATAGTGGATGGAAACCACATGGTTTTTTAAATTATTCAGAATGTGTGCAAGAAGGTTTTGTCTCTAGACTGTGGTTTCTGGCATGATTGGAGCACAATTTGTTAATTGTGTGGAAAAACTGTGTGAGCTACCCAAATAATAAATTTTTAAATTCCTAAACTATCTGTTTAAAATTTTTATCCCAAAACTGTAATTCCCTGACCATATGAACTCAGAACTGGTGCATTATTTTAATACCTTGGGATGATTACAAGGAATAAAATCCCAAAAGACAGATCAACTTAGTTGTCTTGGAAAATAGATTATATACATGAACATTAAATTAAAATTTAAAAAATAAAATTCAACATAGATAATTATTTGATAAATCTAGTATTCTATAATATTAACCATAAATATCAGTTTTAAAACATTTTGTGGCATCCTGGGAAAATAATTCATACGAAATGGGTGAGATAAAATGCTCAGTAACGGTAAAAAAATACAACATAAGCCTTCAAAAATAAGCATAAACTTTCTAGTAATGTATAAAACAAAAACACATTCATTTTAAGACAAATAATTGAGGATAAAATTGAAATAATAATTCATATAATTCCCTATAAACATTCACATGGATATTCTACAAGTTAATTAATTTAATTTCAATAACTAATATCATAACGTGGGAATATATAATGTCGGATGTATAGACTATCAAGATATATCAACAAGATAGATACACTCAAGATCTATCCATGTGAAAGCTTATTTCTATGGGTAGAAACCCATCTAATTTGTGTCTAAATCTATCCTCCCAATAATATAACTACTATCATGATCTATACATGTAAAAGTTTAAGTCTGTAGGTAGAAGCTCGTCTGATTTATGTAATGATCAATCTTCTTGAAAACTTAAAGCATCTTGAAAACATACATGAAGAGTTTTTCACCAAATAAGTTTGTCTCATGAGTCCTAACGATGCCTTTAAGGGATATAGTGGTCCCTACCCATCACATAATAAGACCAATTCACACCTCATATGAAAATGGTGAAACATAAAATAAACATTCTTATTAAAACTAGATTACAAAATGTTAATACATTATCCACAAACCATGAATTGTATAAAAATAGAACATCCACATTCAAACATATCATAAAACCATAAATATAATATGGAATATTGTATCACAATAAATATGTCTCAATTGAGCATAAAATCCAATAATGGATGATAACATAGATGAAAATAATATAATAAATACATTAAATGTATCTTGAGACAAATACAACATTTTCGTTGAAATCATTTATTCAAAAGCTGAATTCTTATAAAAGGATACATTTAAAAATATATTTTTGTATTAATTTTTCCCATAAAAAATTGAAACTTTTGAAATGGATTATCATTTTAAAAAATTCATGTCCACATAAATAATGCCTTAAACCCATTTTGAAAACATTGACATTAAGGATAACAGTTTAGAAGAATAAATATTTAAAACATTTAAAATTATTTTTTAGTTAAATATTCCATTAAATAAAATCGTAAATGTATTACTTCTAATAAAATTTAAATGAAATTCAAAATAGATATATTTTTTATAATCCGTTATAAACTTATAAATAAACATGTATGATAATATCATGAATATTCTAACAGAGAAAGGAATAATTTTTTATACATTCAAAGCATCCCATACTACATTGAAAATTTCAATAATAATCTCAATATATTAAAATTAATATTTAAATATAATGAATATTAATGTAATAATGATATAAAATATAATATGTGAATTACATCCACCACACAAAAGAAATAGGTGGTGAACATGGCGTATATCTCCCGGAAATTAATAGTGAGATATAATTCCCTTACCTTAGGGTTGATACTCCCCATATATGTTTGAAAATCATGTATAATGGTTTTTATTATATTATTAAATTATAAAAGAATCATTATAATATTTATGATATCATATATTCTTCATTTATGACATTATATTACTAATTTATTAATAATTTCCAAGTCAATGAAGCATTCTGAGTAATAATCGCTTAGGGTATCGTATATGTTTTCACTTGTTAGTCGTGATCATATTATCAAGATCATTATTTACATAATTACATAATGTATATCCTGATTTATGTATCACATGATTTCAGAATATAAATATATATATAATACATTGATATATGAAATAGAATACACTATTCATCAAGACAGTAGGTCATATGCATGCATGAACGTTGTTTCTGTTTTCTTATCATATTGGTTGGATGTAAGTGAATGAAATATATGAACATATATAAATAAATTATTCTAGTAGAATTATTATTTCATATATTTCATATTTATTAATAATATATATTTTTATAGTCATCCTTGTATGGTGAATTTTGAAGATGAATCTCATCGCATCGTGGAGAAGGTAAGTCGTACGTACGCACGAGCGACAATATCATTTCCTTAATGGTTAAATAGTATGAAATTGGGTGGAATATGAATAATACAGAAACAATATCATGTTATATTTATTATTTAAATACTTTATATTCAACTTTATACTCATAGAAATAACTTTTAATAAAAAATGTTTACACCACGGTGTGGAGACGGTAAGCCCTACATACACACACATGGTGATATTGTCGTTCGTATGATGGATAAATAAGGAATATGGTTGTACTATAATTACAAAAAATAATCATCATATATAATGTAATGTTAATATTATTTTATATTGGAAAAAATAGAAATAGGATTTAGAATAAGAAATGAACTTTTAAAGAGGCGATAAAACCATTATCTTCTTCGGTATCTCTTTTTGATTTACACAAAAGGACTCTATAGAATGTCTTTCTACCAAAACTGTGTCCTATAGGACTAATTTGGATATGTTGGGAGAATACATTGGTATGGATTGGCTGATCCAAAGGGATTTTGAGGAGTGAATTAAAGATAAGGATAAGTGACCTTTTTAAGGGAGGTGAGGGGCACTTTTGGAAGATCATAATGTATTAATTTATTATAAATTTATTTTATATTTGAAATTTCTAAAAAGTTATTTATTTATTATATAATATGCGGTTGGATTGAAATATTTTCAACCAATTTGTTTTAGAAATGTATATTTCATAAAATTAACCTTAAATTTTAGATTTAACCCTTAGTTAAATAATTTAACTCCAATATTGTCTTCATGTATTTTTACACTTCATGGTTAATATAGTTACTATAAAATTCCAAGAAAACCTAAAGGGAATCATTTATGGATAATTTATCACTATCCAAGTTATTTTCTTGAATAATAGTTTTTAAAGGTTTTTATATCTTTTAATAGAATAATATTTCATTAAAATTTCATTTATGTCAATTTTGAAACTTTTTAACACTTGATTTATTTTAAAGTTATAACAACTTCTTTATTTTGAGAAAAATGCAATTAAATCAATCCAAAAATGTCATAATATTCCAAAAAATTTTTGTATGGAATCAAATATTTAAAATAAATTTATTTTAAAATTTATAATATATATTTTTTTGATTATTTTATTAATAACTCTATTATTGCATCATCATTGTGTCGTAATTAAATTTAATTTTTTAATTCCAAAAAAACCATGATTAAGGAAATAGTTCTACATTCCTAATGAATATTTATATTATATGAGATCACTTATATGCACCATGACAAATCAAATAGGGTTGGGACTTGTGTTTGGGTAATTTTATAATAATATATTATAACGTTTACCATCAATTACCCAATTTACTGTTAACTGTGGTAAATAATATTCAAAAGTTATTATTCACCAAAAAGTTATTTTGATTCTATTAGACTAAAGTTTTTACCCTGAGGACCACAATTTATGTCTAAGTTTCTAAATTCAATTCACTAATGTGGTAAAATTACTTTTAATTCTAATCTATAAATGTGGTTAGAAGGCGGGTAAAAAGACGTGAAAAATGTTTAATTAATTTTTATATCTAATTCTTTTAGAAATATTATTCAAATTAACTAAATTGGGTTAATATATATTATTTATATATTTTAACTTTAAAGTCATTCTAAATTAAAATAAATATTTAAAGGATAAAGTACAGTTTTCATAAATAATAAATTGTTTTTAACTATTCATCAAATATTGAAATTTTTAAGAAAAATACAAAAACTTTAACCTAAGATAATTTTGATATTATGAATTACAAAATAAAGTATATTTTATAAAATTCAATTTATAATATTCTTTATGATTTTATTATATTTCACAAATAAGACATAATAAATAGTCCCTTTATGAAAATATTATTTCGAAACATATAACTATTTTACGAAAACATATGCATTTCATTATAAATAAGTTTTATGTATGTGAAAAAAATAAAATAAAATAAAAAATATTTATTACTATATCTATTTCTATATATTAATTAGTACTGATAAATATAACATTTAAATAATTTTAACACTAAAGTGTTGTTTCACAGAAACTCAATCTTGTATGTTACGCAATCCATGTCAGTGTTGTGTGTATAAAAATATATTGAAGATAACATAAGATGAAATATTAGGGTGTTAAATTCCCCCCTCCTAAAATAAATTAAATTCTCTCAATTTTAAATCTGAATCAAAATCAATGGGTTGATCTTTTTAAATTATCTTATCTGGAATACCACATCAGCAATAGATTAACGAGACCTCCATTTTAATATAAAGAAAGAGAAGTATGAAGGTAAACAGAAATAACACATACTCAGGATCCATGTAATAATTCATGGACTTGATAGAAAAATATAATTGGCATGTTCTGATGGAAATTCATATAGAACATGATGTGGAGAAATTTAATAATCACAATGAGATAAATCTGTGATGATATAAGGGATCATTTGATTCATTGGAAAATGTAACAGGATATCAAATTTTGTTTCAAGATCCTTTCCCTAGAGTTGATGAATTATTTTACAATTCAAAAAATCACTCAATTTATTTCTTTCCATTTCATAATATTAATCTCCATATTTGGGTGTGCTTTGATCTATTTTCTCTTCAACCCTTACACATGGAAATGAATGTTCCAAATGTATATTTCAATCCTGAAGAAATTTTGATAAATCATAAGGCCTGAAAGTATTTCCTTATTCCTATAAATATTTATTGAAAACAAAAAGGTTTTTTTGAATGTATCCAATAAATCATACATTAACCACATATGATAATATCTAGTGTTAAACTTACTCCATTCCAACCTTAAGACTCGACCAAAATACTTCCATCCAAATTCACCATCCAAAAAGTCTCTAATTTTAAAAAATCAATCTTAACATTATATTCCACAAACAATGGGATGTTTCTATTATTGTCACTCACCAAATATTTGATCTCCTTTAAATCCTTAATGAAAACACTTATGCTTCCAAATCATTAAAGATGATTTATTGTAGTATAATCCTTTTATATCTCATGAATTTTATAACAATTAAACTTTTTATGTAATAATTCTTGAATCCATGTAAAAAGTAACCTCAATCATTCAACTTCACTTCTAAAAAATTAACTATGCTTCAATATCATATTCCTTAGTACCTCCTTCATAACATTTTTCTTTTGCAATCTATTCATCACCATCAGTATGACCATTGAATGTATAACCATGATGATTATAACCATTTATCAAAACTCAAATCACTAAATAAGAAACACTAATCATAGTGATATAGTAATGAAGAATCACTTATAGGATCTCTAAATCATTCCATATTCTTGTCAATCCATAAGTCCATTGGATTAATCTTGGTTATCCATTAACAAATCTAAATGATGATATAAAATACATAGATTTATCCTCAATGTCATTTATAGGGTTATGTTTTAAAATCTATTTTTTCAAAATCTAATTCCAATGATGTTTCTAAAAATACTTTGATACCAACTATAACTCCCAGACCCCAGGAGCCCATAGCCGCTGCATTATTTTAATACATTGAAATTATTATAATAAATTAAATCTCGAGGGACTTATAATTTTAGCAGCTCGGAATATATATTACATAAAATGAAATTACATGACAATTCAAAAACATAAAATTCAACATAGATAATTATTTGAGAACTCGAGTATTCTCCTAGAATAACCCAGTATATAATTAATAAGATAATATTTAGTATACTAGGAAAATAAAAAATAAGAAATGTATGAGATCAGATGCTCAGTAAGGGTAAAAAATATAGAAAAATCATTCATAAATAAGAATAATCTATTAAGTAATGATTAAAATTGAAACAAAAGACATTTAAAACATAAACATGAACTTGATATGGAATGAATAAATCAAATAATTCCATTAAAAATTAACATGGATATTATAATAGTTTATTAATCATATTTAATATTTATAACTAATATTATAATGTGATAATTCATAATGTTGGATATCTAAACCACCATGATATATCCTCAAGATAGCTACTATCATGATCTATACTCATGAATGTTTTAGTGTATTAGTAGAAATATCTCTTATTTATGTCAATATCTATCATCCCAACAAGATAAATTCTATAATGATCTATCCTCATGAATGATTAAGTTTTTAGGTAGAAACCCGTCTGAATTGTGTCAAAATCTATCCCCCTGACCATATAAAACTGCCTAAAAACAAACATGATGGGTTTGTCGCCAACAAATTTAATATCATGAGACCTACCGACGCATCGAGGAGATATATAGGTCCCCACCCATAACATACTAAGTCCAATTCATTCCTCATATGAAAATGGTGAAATATAAAATAAACATTCATTTTAAAACTAGTATGCGAAATGTTAATAATTTAACCATAAACCATTATTGATATAAAAATAGATTATCCCTAGTTAAACATATCATAAAACAATAAATACAATATAGGAGATTGTATCATAATAAATCGATCTCAATTAATCATAAAATACAACAGAGGATGCTGACATAGATGAAAATAATATAATAATGTCATTATATGTTTCTTGGGAAAAATAACCCTCTTTCTTTGAAATCATTTATTCAAATGTCGCACACTTATAAACGGATAAATTTTAAAAAAATATTTTGAATAAAAGTGTGTCGTATCATATTAAATCTTTTGAAAGGAATTATCATTTCAAAAGAATCATTCCTGTATAAATAAATACTTAAAACCATTTTGAAAATATGTTCATTAAGGAGGACATTTTATAATAATAAAATAGTAAAACATTTAAAATGATGTTTTAGTTAAAGTGAACCTTACATAAAACCATAGATATATTTATTTTGAAATATTTGTAATGAAATAAAAAATAAACATAAAATGTTATTTATAATCCTTTATACACGTATTAATATATATTTATGATAATATCAATAATATTGAAATGCAGAAAGGATTAATTATTTAAACATTCAAAGAATCCCGTACCAAATTAAACATTTAAATAATAAACAAAATATATTCAAATGAATCATTAAGTAACATGATGATAAATTTAATCCTGATATAAAATATAATAGTGGTTGTACCTAAACCACACATAAGAAATAGTTTGTGAATGTGGCTTATATTCCGCGAAAATTAAATGTGAGACGAAATTCCCTTACCTTAGGTCTGATACTCTCTGTTTGTGTCTGAAACTCATGTATAATGGTTTTTAACATATTATTAACTTAAAACAGAATAATAATAATATTTATTATATCATATATGATTCATTTATTCCTTTATATTACTCATTTATAAATAATTTCCACATTAATGATTCATTACGGGTGATAATTGATTTGTTTATCGTACGTGTTCTAACTTGTTATTCTTGATCATATTACAGAGGTCATAATTTAATTAATTCAAGACTATATAAAATTATTTTTATATCAAATTTATTTTTAGTATAAATATATATAATAGATATATATATATATATATGAAATGGAAGACACTGTTCATGGAGACAATATATTGTGCATAAGCATGGACGTTGTTTCTATTTTCATATCGTATTAAATATAAGTAAGTGAATTAAATATATGTATATAAATATATATATTCCAATATAAATATTATGTCAAAATTTTATATATATTAATAATATATATTTTTATAGTCATCCTTGAATAGTGAACGTGGAAGATGAATCTCATCGCGTCGTGGAGACGGTAAGTCGTACGTATGCTTGAGCAACAATATCATTTCTTTAATGGTTAAATAGTATGGAATTGGGTGGAATAAGAATTTAAAAAATGTAATGTTATATTTTTTATTTACATAGTTTATTTTCATATTTATACTACATAAATAATGTCTAATGAAAATAGATTACACCACAGCGTGGAGATGGTAAGCCGTACGTACGCACGCATGGTGATATTGTTATTATTAGGATGGAAAAAATAAATAATATTGTTGTAATATAATTATAATAAAAAATCATCATGTAAAGGGTACTATATTTTTTATTTTAGTATGGAAAAAACATATAAATTTGAAGTATGTGAATAAAATAACATTGAAAGAGGTGATAAAAAATTACCTTTTTTGGGTATCACCTTTTGATTTAAACAAAAGTACACCATGGGATGGATTTATTCGAAGATTGTGGCCTATATGATGACTTTAGGGATGTTGGGAGAGGAATTTGGTAGGTTATGGTTGATCCAAATGGCTTTTCAGTAGTGAATTAATGATAAGGATAAGTGCCCTTTTATATGAGAGGAGAGGGGAACTTTTGGAAAATCTTAAAATATTAATTTATTATAAATTTTTTTTCGGTTTCTAATAGCTAAAATGTAATTTTTTCAAGTATAAGATGATAATGGGTCTAAATTATCTCAACTAATAGGTCCTAGATATGTTTGGGTGAAATAATTAACCCTATCTTTTATTTTTAATCATGAGTTAAATAGATTAACTCTTACTATGTCTTCTTGTATTTTTACACTACATGGTTAATATAGTTACTATAAAATACCAAGTTAATCTAAAGTGGATAATTTCTGAAAATTTTATCACTATTCATTTTCTTTGTCTGAATATTATATTTGTATGACTTTTATATCATTTAATAGAATCGTATTAATATTAAAATCTATATTATTTCAATTTTGACAATATTTATTACATGATTTTTGTTAAAGTCATAAAAACATGATTCTTTTGAAATAATTAAATTAAATAAATACTAAAATTCATATTAATCTAGAAAAGTTGTGGGTGGAATCAAATATTTTAAAAAATATTTATATTTATATTTATAATATCATTTATTTGATTCTTTTTTTAATAATTCTATTATTTCATCATCATTGCGTCATAAATATATGTAATTATTTAAATAAATAAAATAAAAATAAATAGACATGATGTATTAAATATTTTCATCTTCTTAATTACTATTTATAGTCTTATAGATCACTTATATTAGACCATATTATAATTGTGTTAGTAATAAGAGTCATGTTTATGATATTTTTACCTTAACTTAAAATTAAATGTTATAAATATATTAATCACACCCACGTGGCGTCAAAAGGCCAAAAGATACACCAAATTATTTTATTGGTCATACATTACTAATAAAATAAGGTTAAGAGATTTTTATTGATAATTTTATATTATTTTGATATTTTTTACCTTTAATTACCCAATTTACCTTTAACCGTGGTTAATAACATTCAAAAGAAACCATTAACAAGAAGTAATTTTGATCCTATTGGACCAAATTTCTTACCCTTATTGCAACTATGTATGTTTTATTTTTTAAATTCAATTCACAGAAGCAGTAAAATTTCGATATATTCCAATCTGCAAATGTGGCTATATGGAGGGTAAAAAGATGTGAAAAATATTCATTGATTTTTTATATCTAATTCTTTTAGAAAAACGATTTCAATTACCTATGTTGGGTTAATATATGTTTTAGTTATCTATTGTGACTTTTAAAATAAATATATAGTAAAATAATTATTTAAATGAAAAGGTAGGATTTTTAAAAATATTGTAGTGTTTTTCACTATTCATAAAAATATTAACGTTTTCCAAGAAATACCAAAAATTCACCCAATGATAATTTTGATATTTTGAATTCAAATATGAAGTATATTTTACCAAATTAAATTTCTAATAGTTTCTAAAAATAATTTTATTGTTGTTCACAAAATGACATAAAATGTAATTACTTTAAGAAAATATTTTTTATAAACATAAAACAATTTTACTGATACTTATACATTTCATTATAAATATGCTTTATTTATGTGTAAACATTATAAATAACATTTAAAAGTTATTTATTAATATGTATTTTACTATATATAATGAATATGTAATGAATATATCATTTAAATAATTTTAACACTAAATTGTTGTTTCGCCGAAACTCAATCTTGGGTGTTACGCAAGCTAAGTTGGTGTTCCATGAATAAAAAGCTATTGTAGATAACATACCATAAAATATTGGGGTGTTCCAAAAACTCCTCCACTCTTCTCCCTTTGGTTAGTGAAACACTAAGGGACCTTCCCCCTTGTTCTCCAAACCTCCTCCTCCCTCCTATGGTTTGGATCTAGGGTTTATTCAAAGTCTGGGGCCAAATTTCTCAAGGTATCCTCCTCTCTTATCCTCCATATTCCTCTTTCTTCCAGTTTCCTTTGAGTTATTCATCACCTATGGTAACATAGACATAGGTTTCATTTCTCAGCTTGGTTTATGTTGGGGTTTTTCCTTTTTTAGGGCTCCTCATTGAAAATATTGTCTCTTAGAACATTGTTATTATAGTTCCTGGTATGTGTTGATGAAGAATTGTGAGATTGAGGTAAGTTTCCCTTTGAAAATTTATATATAATTTAATATTCATTTGTTTATTAATCAGTAAACGTTTATTATATGATAATTTTGATGTTTGATCCTTGGAATATTTTTTTAGTGTTCAAAGTTGTGGTTTATACCGTGTTTTGTGATAAATGGATTTGTTTTGTTATAAATGTTTTCACCAAGTGTTTTATCAAATGATTGGTTGGTTTTTGCATGTGAATTGTCGATTATTAATCATGTTTCAGCCTCTTAATTTATGTTGTAAAATCTTGATGGTGTTTTTTTGTTCCAAAAACGATTTATAAATGGTTTAGACTTGAACATGGTGTGTGTTTAGTTATTTAAAAATGAAAAGGAATGTGGTGTTGATCAGTGGACCATTTGTAATTTTTTTTAAAATGGCTTTGGTTTGAAAGTGTTATGTGAATTTCTAAAAGTGGTTTTTAATATGATTATGAAATGAAAAAGGGGGTGTT
Source organism: Viscum album (assembly GCA_963277665.1). NCBI lineage: Eukaryota > Viridiplantae > Streptophyta > Magnoliopsida > Santalales > Viscaceae > Viscum > Viscum album. The sequence continues at coordinate 364,780,746 of OY728167.1, read as the reverse complement.
TACACCTCTTTTAAAAATGTGATTAGGGTTGTTTGAGAAATAATGTCTTTGTGAAAAGATCATGAGGCCCGTTGGGAACTTTGGTGAAAGTAGTGAAAGTGTTTATCATGAACAACTCTCCCTGAAAAAATGCACCTTCCAAGTTTATTTTAAATGGGTGGAGTGTAATCTTCATGGAATTCCCATGACCCATTTAATTAGTGAGGAATATAATATCCTCAGTGTGGAATCCTTTTTTATATATGTTTTTAAGGCAAGAGATTAATCCTTGGCGTGGCTTATAGTGATTCATGTTGTGTGGATTGTTATATGTGAAATATGCGAATGTGATCGGATGCTCTGTTGGAATCAATTCTCTCACCCCTCCAATATAAATCTTAACATTGAGAACCAGACATATCTATTGAATTTTCTAAGAACGAACGTTGCAGTAGTTAGATTATGCACTATTTAGTGGCCCATATAAGGGGGATATATTATTTTATTATTACTATGGGATATGGATTCTAGTTCTGTACTATGTGGGTTGGGGCCAAGAAAGTTGGATTTTTAATGTTATCGAGTGAGGCTTTATTTATGGGATGAGTCATCATGTACTAGTATGCTCTGGATTATACATGAGCTCATAGGTTCCTCCCATGTCTATTTTCAATTGGGTTTTTACAACAAATGATTGATATACTTATTGGTTGGATAACCTTGTGTGTTGTTTTCCGTTTCCCTCATTGTAGGATTTTTGTACCTTTTTATGGATAAATTGACATCATGATAAAAGTGATGTAATAGTTTCAAGGGTTTTCATGATAATGTTTTTTTCAAACGTTTTACACTATTTCTCTTGTTTAGAAATAAAATGTAACATTCCTATTTTAAAAATCATACAGATCCTCCTCATATAAGATTGTGGCTGTAAATGGTAAAAACGAAAGTGGGCTGTGATTTTTATTAAAGTGGTAAATGTGTGTAAATACAGATCTTTATATATTATATTTCAAACTAGATGTTGATGTTTCTTTTATTTTAATGTAATTTCATGTGGAATATATTTATTTGGGCATGCCTACTGATTTTTAATATATACACGTATAATTATTTATTTTTTAGTTTGTGGTGTAGGATTTAGCTTTTTCATGATCTCCATGGGATATATCCATTTTTCGTATTAATTATTGACCCCTGGATTAACATGGAGACATTGTGGTAATTAGGTTTTAGTGTTGGGTATTGTTGTTTAGTTTTTTTGTTCAGTTTTTGTATAAAATATGCTCAGTTTATTTATTTTTTCATATTAGTATGCTTTGTTAATATTTCCCATTTTAAAATTAATTATTTATATTGGAAAAATACTTCCCTTGTTTATTACTTTGATTCTTGACACTAGTTGTCAGCTCATGGGGATTCAGAATACCCTTCAGGCCATGTAGTGGATCGGCTCGGGTGACCAGTCTTGGGTCGACCTAGGTTGGTTTGTGAAAAAATGGTACCAATACAGGCTCCCTTTGAGTACCTAGCAATTAGTGTGCCCTTTGTTACTTGGGGATGTTACGGTATATAGATTAGGATTTTTTGACCTTGGGATGAATGTTTGGGGAAGAGTTTGGACAACACTTTCTGGAAAGAACCATGATTTTCCCTGGGAAAATGATTTTGTTGGTCTCTTGTTTCTTTTGGATTGTTTGGTGTTTTGGATATAAAATGGGAGTTATTATAGTGGTATTTGTGATCTATCAGGGCCTAGAAATACATGTGGAGTTGGGGACATGGTCCTAGAATTATCTTCGTGATGGTGTTATGATTGGCTTAGGACCACCAACCATTTGATTGAGTCACCCATTGACGCTAATTTCCCATTTGAAATGTTTTGGGGGTGCTTTGATATTGAGCATTTTTTTATGATTTATTGTTTTGGGATTGTGAAAAATCATTTTTTAAATGGTAATGGTTTTGTTTTAGTAAGATGAAAAAAAATTAGATTCATATTGAAGAAGGCATTAGAAAATTTATTTTTATGATAAAAATCTTGTGTTTTCAAGATTGTTTGCTGGGAAAAATGAATTTTTTAATTGTGATTTTGAAATTTGTCTTAAATTAGAATAAGTATTCTTTTAACCAAATGGTTTCTTATGGAATTAGATTTTTGAGCGTTTTGAAAATGTTATGACTGAATTGAATTTAATTTTTTGATATAAATCCAAGGGATTTTATTTTTGAGCATGATATAATGGATTAAAATGTAGGATTTGAAAATGATATTTGACTTGGTGGTTAGTGATATTTTGAAAGTCTTTTTGAATCTGGAAACATGGTTCTTTTCTTTTGACCTTTAGTATTTCATTGGGTCCTCACATTCATGGTTATGTGTGGAAACGTGGATGAGTGTCTGTATTAACATGATTTGATGAGTTCTTGGATTGGAATGCATTGATTGTTTTATAGGATGGAAAAAAATGTGAATGTTAGTGAGACTCTAAGGAATAATTTCAACGAGTTTTGAACCCAACAATTTTTTTCCAAAATTGTTTCAAGAAAAAGTTGTGATGTTTTCAAAACCATTGGTTGTGTGGTGTTCTCTTATGATTTGTAGGTGTTGTTTCTGTTGGGAATGAGTTTGAGGAATCTTGTTTTTAGGAGGTTTTTATTGAGATATTGGATTTCATAATGTATAGTGTCTTCATCACCATAGATATTTGATGGATAATCATTTTTTTATCTATGGTGGTTCCCCATTATTAATCATTCCAGTTAATCAATCTATGGATTTTGGTCCTATGTTTTGGAAGATAAATTCTCCTCTATTTTATATCCATATAGATCCTATTAAATTGGATGAGTGGATTTGGAAAATAGAAATTAACTTTAGGCTCACTGATTTTCACAAGACGTTAAAGGTTATGTTTGATTCCTATATACATGAAGGGCCAACATGGAAGTTGTGGAAGTCAGTATATCAAAATAAGCCTCAAGAAGATCCCACTTGGGAGTTCTTTAAGGCTTCATATATCCATCAGTATTTTTTAGATGATGAAGGTAAGGAATGGAATGTAGTATTGTCATCTATAGATGGGTGAAGGGTCAATGCTCCAGTTCTACCATTGCTTTGTAGAAGTATTTCTGTATCATCCATGGAATGTTGCTAAAAATTTATCAAAAGATCGGGATTTTGAGTATGCGCTTCATCCTTATATGTAATCGAATGTGTCTGAGTCCAATATAAATATTTTTTCCAACATGGTGAGGCACATATTTCATCTTAAAATTGTGATGGTTGTTGTGATTATTGTATTCATCCCCATTTCAGTCCCTGGAAGCGGTGATGGGAATTTCAGTATGGAAGTGGGGAAGAGACCTGAAGCTGTTGGAGCTGGTCATGGGATTAAAATACCTCAAGGTATATTGTCATATTCAATTGGGTTTGGAATCATGATGTTTCATCAGTTTGGAAATCTATATAATAATAAGTAATGATTTAATATCACACCAAAGACCGATTATTATTTTGGGTTCTTGGGCCACTTGAAACAGTTCTGTCAGGGTGCTTCAAAGAAGTGTTGTGGGTCCTATTTTCAGGGGTAGAGTGCTATTTGGGTTTGTTTTAAAGTCCCTTTCTGTTGTAGTGTTTCTTTATATTGTGGTGGTGTTACATGGTGGTTTTTTCTATTGTTTGGAATTTAAGGGGATGCTGGTTATCTCTAAATAACTCCTATTTCAATGGAATTGTGTTATTCTTATAAAAATTATTAATCCTTCAATTCTAAGTGATGCTGTGTTCCGTGTATTCCTTTTACCTACTGTTCCTCATAAGGGTGAAAGTTTTTAATTAGTTTGTATCATCTGATTCACTATTCGAGTGATGGTGCTTTAGGAGTTCTAGTCATTAATTGTTAACTCCGGACTACCATTCATTAGATTCGTCAAACATCAGGGCTCCTAATATAGCCCTAGATGTGAATATTTTCATGTAGTCAAGAGAACACATGGGTTTTGGGTAGATATATCCCATCTCTTGTCTCCATCGTTCGGTTTTGGGAAGTTTTAAGGATCTTATTGAGGTTAATCCTTGTTATTATAAGTTTTTACCATGTGGTGAGGGTTATAGGCCTATGTTAATTGTTCTCTAATGGTAGGGATCATTTTTTGGGATCCCATGTTGAAATTTCATTTTATTTTCAAATGTGGTCTGATAGATACTGGTTTATTTTGAATTAATATATTGTTATGTTTCATTGAGTTTGGGAGAAGTCTGGGTTTTGCAATATGCTCAATGATATTGTTTGAGTCATGGTTGTGGATGTTGTGGAACGAAAATTTCCCCATTGTTTCATAGGGAGTATGTCCATTTTGTTATTGTATTTTTTTAATGTGGTATATGGATTTTTTGGATATATTTGATAAATTATTATTCAAGAGTTTGGATCATCTGGTTATGGAAACCTTATTCATTGATCGATCAACTATAAGATATCGTGGCTTTACAGGGGTGGAAAAATTTAATTGTATGGTGAATTATCACTCCTAGATTTTTATTTTTGACCTATGATCTAGTTTATCATTTTCTCGTGGGGTTATTAGTGAAGTCATGTGTGTGACAGTTTAATTCTTTAGTTTTGTGGTGTTTTTATTCTTGTGCATAGTCAACACACAGTTTGGTAAAAGTGTGTGGACTTCTTTAGGAAACCGTGTGGCTTAAGTGTTAGTTGTAGAGGCATAGCGCAGAGCTCAAACATTGTTTTTTAAACCATATGGAAATCATGAGGGGATGTTTTGTCTTGGGATAGTGTTTTTTTCTATGATTGGTGCATGGTTTGTAAACTACACATCCAAACCTTGCGAGTTTCCCTGATTTGAAATTTTTTTAAATTTCTAAACTACCCCTTTTGGATTTTTAACCCAAAATGTTTCCCATATCCTCCCTCCGGTTCATGATACCCTAATATTCCTTCCCCTTTGTTCTCCACACCTCCACCTCTATACCATGGTGTGAAACATAGGTTTATTCAAGGTTTGGGGCTAGATTTCTCAAGGTATCCTCCTCCCCTCTCCTCAATATTTCTCATTCTTCCAATTTCCATTGAGTTATTCATATCCTATGGTCTATTGGACCTCTAATCCATGTTTCTCCTTCATTCATATTGGTGGTATTTCTTGTTTAAGGATCCTATTAGTAGATCTTGGCTGTTTGAACCATTGTGGTGTGGTTTTGGGTATGCGTTGGTGAAGTGTCAGGAGATTGAGGTAAATTTCCCTTAGTACATTCCTTTTTAATTTATGATTTGTTGGTTTCATTATTTTTTCAACTTCATTATATTATGAATAGTGATGTGTGATCCTTGGAATATTTTGTGTGTCTGGGAATTGTTCTTTTATACCTTGTTCTTTGATAAATGTTTTTTGTTTTAAATGCGAACACTAAGTGTGTTATCAAATGTTCGGATGGATTTCACACTGGGATTACGGATTTTGAAGAATGGATTGGATTTTAAATGATTTTTCAACATCTTAGAGGTGTTTTTTTGGTTCCTAAAATGGATTTATAAAAGGTTTAGACTTGAACATAGTGTGAATTTGGTTCGTTAAAAATAAAATGGAATGTGATAAATGTTTTGTAAGGAAAGAAAATTATCCCTAGAGTGGAGTAGAGTGATACATATTGAGTGGGTTATTATATATGATATATGTGAATATGATTTTATTCTCAGTTGGAATCAATTGGGTCACCTATTTTCTATAAATTATTACATGGATAACCTTGCATAACTATTGAATTTTCTGAGAACAATTTTTACACTAGTTAGATTATGCACTAGCTTGTAACTCATAGTTGGGGGATATATTTTTTTATTATTAAAATGGCATAGGGGCCCTCAGTCTATACCATGTGGGGAATTGTCGAGCATGTTGGTTGTTTTCATTTCCTCGAGTCATGCATTCTTTCCAGGATTGTTCAACAAGTATTAGTATGTCCTAGATTATTAAAAAATTTATAGGTTCCTCCCAGGTCTATTTTCACTTAGTTTCTTGCAAGGAATGATTGATATACTTATTGGTTGGATAAACTTGTGTCTTATTTTCCATTTCCTAGGCTGTAATTTTGTTGTGCTTATTTGTTGATCAATGTGTCTTATTAATAATATTGATGTAATTTTTTCAAGTGTTTTCTTGAAAAAGGTTTTGGAAACGTTTTACACTTTTCGTGTCCATTATATATGAAATATCAACTTTCTATTTTAAAATGAATATGGATCCTCCATGTTTAAGAGTGTGGTTTTAAATGATAAAAAGGGTAATGGACCATGATTTTTGTTAAAGTCGAAAATGATTTGAAAGAAATAATATATATATTTTATTTAAATATTTATGTTTCTGTTTCTTTTATTTCAAAATGATGTCATTGGTAATGGATTTATTTGTGCATGACTACAGAGTTTTTATACCGTCACCTATTATTTTTTCTAGTTTTTAGCTTGTTGACTAGTATTAATATTTGAATTGATCGGCATGGGATATTGTTGATGTTGGTGTTGGAGAGTGACCGTCTATCTCACATGGAGAATTTGTGGTCATCGGGTTTTAGTTTTGGGTACTATTGTTTTGTTTTTTTGAAGTTTTTGTTTTTCTATAAAATATGTTCAGTTTTTTTATTTTTATCATATTGGGATGATTTACTTATCTCTACGCTATTTAATTTACTTATTTATACTGGTCAAAATAATTCCTTTTTGTTACTCTTTTGATTCCTACCACTAGTTTTCAGACCATGAAGACATGGAACTCCCTTCAGGCCATGTTGCCGATCTTCTCGGGTGACCAGTTCAGGGTCGACTTGAGTGGGATCTTAAAAAAAATTTTAAAAGCTGGGTTATACATTATTATATTAAATAAAAAAATTAATAATATTATTTCTTTCTATAAAACTCAATGTTGTGTGTAATTATTTCCTTAAAAAAATTCATTGAGGCATGTAATGAAAGATAACCATGATGTTCTCTATAGATCAAGTTAAAGCTCATATTGTGTGTAACATATCTTAACATCAATTGTTTGTGAAAAATAATCTAAATTTTTGTTTTTTGTGATGAAATCTGGAAAAAAATTAAATTTATTCCAAATGGAAAATATTTTTTTGTCTTGGGGTTTTATATTCCTTTCAACACTTGTTGTTTTGTGTCTTACATGATATTGAAAATGATATTCATATCTTAAAATTTCAGGCTGTTAATGATTGACACATTAAATAAATTGTCTCCTCATAATTTTAAATTAATATTGGTAATATAGTGTTTGATATTTGAAATTAAAATTTTTTAAAAACTCACATCATAAAAGGGTTAATAACACATCTTCGTATTAAGAGGTAAATGGAAATGCAAAGTACACAATGAAACTTGGATTTCAAATATGAGAACATTATTTAAAACATGTTCATTGAAGAGAAACATATCTATCATGTTCTGATGGAGAGTGATAGAGATCATTGATTAATGGAATGTTAAGGGGCTCAAATCCATAAATTTTTGATAATATACAAGGCCTTCGGTTCAACATAAATGATGAAACTTGATAGTTTTTTAAAAATCCATCTACTAATATTGACGAAATATTTTTTGACTAATAATATTAGTAAATATACTATCCGGAAATATTTATATAAATTTTTTTTATTTTCTGGTTGTTCTTAAATAAATTTCCAATTTATCCCTTACCCCAAAGAATGAATATTGAAAAATAATTTTTTTCCTGATGCACTAAAAGTTACTATTATTGGATCGTAATATCCACAAAACTTGTCTTTACATTTTTCTTTAAGGATTTTCAAAGACATTCATGTTTAATATCATATTCTCTAAAAATATTAATATTATTGGTTCATTGTTAATATTTACATGTAAAATTGTTTGAATAAAAATAATAATATATTAACTAGGATATTTTGTAGGCTATTGGTAGGTGTAGATCCCTTATCGTCCTTCGGTCATGGCTTCTAGCCCCATCAGCTCACCGAATGTGATGGGTTGTCACCCTTCATGAGGTATTTAGTTATTATAAACAAGATTAATATAATTCCTATAATTTTTCCAAAAATTATGATGGGTATCCTTGAAATGAAATTAATCATTAAATAAGAATTGAACCGGGGTTTTCAATTCAACCTATTTTATCACAAAGTTTAATAATACTGTTTATCTGTAATGGTCATATTAAACATAATGGTTTTCATTTCCTTCAAAATTTTGTGTTCAAAATGTGAAGTCATTATTCTATAAATAAAATTTCCACTAAAATATATAATTGAAATAAATTATCTAAAATTTCCTTATTCATGGTAGACTCACATTACATAAAACCTAAAATGAGGTGTTTAACTATTTGAACTTATATTCAATTTTAAACTCATAAACCCATTATATATTCTAGATATGGATGTATTTTTAGCAATTACCACATAATCTCTATCTTATAAGAAATATTGGATTTTCTTTTATTCTTTTCCTAAAATTCTATCCTAGGGTTATGTTCCATAATTAATGTTTTTCTAAATCTACTTCCCAAGGATGCTACTAAACTTGCTAGGATGGAAGCTATAACAACCATGAACCCAATAGACCAAATAAGATTACTTTATGACATTTTCATAGATAAAAGATTCATATCCCGAAAGGAAAATTAGTTTACATGTTTTTTAAAATCTTATTACCTACATGAACCCCATTTTACATTTGGAATCGAAAATTAATCATAATACATTATAAAATATAATTCACATCATCCTTGAAACTCATTCAAATGATTCCTCTTTATTTCTTGGGTAAAAGAAATAAAATAAGGGTGATATCAAATTCTCAGTAAGGGTTAAGTAGAATTGAAGAAATAATGAATTAATTAGCATAATCATTATGGAAAGGTTAATAAATGAGAACTCATGAAATTAAATAACTAGACTGAGAAAAATTAATAATGAAATAATAAAATATGATCGACTAATTCCATTTAAATAATCACATGCTCCTGAAACATGACCATTGATATTCTAGCTAACTGAATAATCACATGGAATAACAATAATGATGGAATGTATAATTTTGGACATATGACCTATCATGATTTATCCTAAATATTGTTACTTTCATGATCTATCCTCGATAAAATTTATGTCTATAGGTAGAAATTTATTTTATTTGTGTCAAGACCTTTCACAAAACACTACTATTAAGATATATCCTCCATATAGTTTAAAATTTCTTAGAAAAAAAAGTGAAGGGTTTGTCACCAACTGAATTCATCTCCAGAGACTAACAATTCATCAAGGTGGTTTCATTTACTGGTCCCCAACCCATATATTTTATATCAAAAATATTCTTCATATATTCAATAATCAATTTAAGTTATAAAAAATGTTCCTCATCAAATATCCATATTCAGTAAAGGATACAGATTTATTAATATTTCCCTAATAAATTGTATATATTTTAAAGGAAACAATATTTTTAAAATTTTTAGATAGTTTAAATATTAATAATATCCATCATTAAAGAATTTGTATATTAAATTAAATATATTTTCCTATGAAAAATGATTACAAGAAAGTGGTTGTTTCAAGATACTGTTAACAATAAAAAAAAATTGAGATTAAATGATAACCTTTTCAACTGGGTAATTTCATGTAAAATCCCCATGGATGAGATAATTAAAAGAGAAAATTAAAATACCATTAATTATGAAGTATTCAAAATATTATATTTAAAATAGGTAGTATTTACTCTATTAAAATGTGAATTACTACATAATAAAAAATAAGCCACTAAAGAATCTAAATTAGATATAGCATCTTACTACGTGAGTAACTTCTGAATAATGAAATATATCATAGAATAACACCAATTGAAATATTTAATAATATCAAATAATTTAAATTCATGATATAACATGTCATAGGGAATTATATACAACACATAAAATAAATGAGTGATGCATATGGCATGCATCTCATAGATATAAAAATTTGAAATGAAATTCCCTTATGTTACGTTTCTTTTTAGTTTTGTGAACATTAACATCTATTATTGTGGTTTAAAATATTTTAATAACTTATTCTAGACCCGTATTAATATTTTTGATATCCTATATTATCATTTAATAACATATTATGCCCCATTCATTAATAATCTTTCATTGTTTTAATCATTTCGGGTGTTAATTGTCTTGTTTTTCGAGTATGTTTTGACATTGTTATTCATGTTCCTATTACATAGATAATTATTTAATTATATATATAATTTAAAACATGATTAATATTTCATATATATATTTAGTATATATGTATTTATAATAATCCATAAAATTTGGATATATGAAATGAAATGTGTCGTTCATGGAGGTGGTGGGTTGTACGTATGCATGAATGATGCTTCCATTTATTTTCATATTAAAATATATGAAATGAAATTATATATATGTATATTATAATTCAAATATAATATAAATTTAATATTTATCACATATTATTATTTAAATAAATATTTAATACGTTCATGTAATGCGTGATCCAAACACATAACTTTGAGGAGGAGGTAGTTCACACGTCCACAAATGATGTTATCATATTTCCACAAAATGGAATGCATGGAGGTATGTGTTATATAATATTTGACAATGAATAAATAAATTATAAGTATCATATATAAACAATAAATCCATCATTATTATCACCTTGAAATGTAGTAATGGATGAACAGACAACATCAGTTCGTGAGGCGGTAGTCCACCGTGTACACAAATGATGATTGTGCATCCCATTTGATTGAAGTGTGTGTTGGAGAAGGTATTAAAAATAACATAAAAACATCTAATTATATATAGGATATAGATATTCTTATATAATAATCATTTAAGAATAATTTAATGGGTGTATAATGAAATATAATAAAAGTTCACGTTGAAGAACGTTACTTCTTCTTTAGATAACTCCTTTTGGTTTATACCAAAATCAATACTTGGTTTGATTTATCTATAGAAAAATAATTTTATGATTAAGATATTAATTTTTTAAGATTAGTTTTTCATGTTATGTATGACAAAAATTAATTTTTTTTGTGAAAAAGTGAGGGGGGTCATTTCCTTTCTATAGTGATGGAGGAGTGGCATTTTTTTAAATATAAAATGGAAAACAATATTGAGAGGTATCCCACAAATAATGTATCTCAAATAATGAATACAATTACATATATTATGTTTATTGGTCCAAATATTTCCATAAAATGGGATTTATAAAAGTTTTTTGGTCATTTGGACCCCTAAGATTAATGTTTAACAGCTATGTAAACTCATTTTTACCTTAATCACCAAATTTAAATTTCATTTATTTCACAAATATTTTTGATAAAAAATAATTTTAACTTAATTTAAATTACAAATTATTATTATTACAAATATGGAATCCATTTTTCATAATTCCAATCACATAAGTCGCAGAAATTAATTTCATATTAATCCCACATACGGGACATGAAAGTAGGGTTTAAATGTCAAACTGTTCAAAACATCACTATGTTTTTATATCTAAATAAAATATAAAATTTATTCCAATTACCTTATTGTGTCAAAACATGTAAACTATATCTAATAATACATTCAAACTAATTTAATATATAATTTATCATTATCAATTATTTATATGAATTTTCAGTTTTCAATTAAAATTCAGTAATTTTCAATATACATCAAAAATGAAATTTCAGGAAAAAAAACAAAACTTAAACTAAAGATAATTTTGAAATTATTATTATGAATATAAAATTAAAATTCTAATATAAAATCTATTTAATTTTTAAAATTTAATTTTAAAATAGGTGCTTCATTAAAAAGTCATAAAAATCCATTTAGAAAAATATAGCTTTTTCTGCATAAAATTGGATTTTCTCTTATCTTTTTCCTATCAAACCTATTAGATAAATGAAAAAAATATGTTGTTAAATAAATAATATATATATATATATATCATTAATATAATTCAATAATTGAGATTGCCTTATCTTTTTATGTCAAAGTGACTTTGGGATCATAAAAATAGTTTTTTATAAAAATATTTCTTTTATATTTAATTAGTTTTTATATTTTTTTAATTAATCCATAACAAATGAATTCAAAACTATGTTATAATATATTAATTTATTGTATTAATGACACTAAATTTAATGGAATGGTTATATATTGAAATATTAAATAATAATATATTAAAAATACATTGTTGCCTTAAAAAAGTTAGTCTTGCGTCTAATGCAAGCCATCCGAGAAAGTCATTATTTTGTGTAATCCATGCGAACCTTTGTGTTCTCTGTATAGAAATATAGACTTTATGTTGTTTGAAATGAAATATAAACTCAATCATTCATGAAAAATAATCATTACTTGGCTTTTTGAATAAATCAAGAAAGAAACAAAATTAAATTTATTCTAAAAGGAAAAGGTTGTAAAGCCATATGGTGTTATATTTATTTCTACACTTGTTGTTTGGGGTCATACACGATATCTATTATTATATTTATATTTTAAAATTTTAGAGTTTACACATGTGTAATGAATTTATTATATGAGATTAAAATGGTAATTATTCAGTAAAAGAAAATCATTAATTTGTACATAATTGTAACACCATGTGATTTTAAATTTTATTTTTTATTTTAAAACCTAATGGGTTTAATAATTTTTTTCGGATGATACATCAAACAAAAATAAACTGTAGAACATTATATAACCATTAAAGTGTAGACATAGAATAAGTGGATAAAAGTTGAGTTAAAATAATCAGGAAATATATGTATAAATAAATATAAATTTAATTATTAACACTAAGTGTTCAATGAATCTTTAATTAGTGTAGCTAAATGACTAAAAAGACAAATTTAATCTTTAAAAAGTAGATTTTAAAAGAAATATTTTTTTTTATTTTTGTAAACTAAATTAATTATGGATAAAAAATATTTTTCATATGAACAATATATTATAACTAATTTTATAAATATTTGATAGGAAATAAGAATAATAATAGTTAATATTTTTTAACAATAAATTTTCTATTAAAACTGTTTTCCTTATATATTAATTTTTTTAATTAAATGATAAATTCTAAACTTTTATAGATTTAATTTTATAAAATAAAAAATATTTTTTATTCAACTTTTAAATATAAGATTATGATTAATTTTTTTAGTTGTCAAAAATAATTTATTTTTAGGTAAATGGTGAAAAATATTTCTTTTTACAGAAAGTGTAAATTTTATGAATTTATCAATCTATAAGTAAGACCTATAAGTTGATAAAGACATTTAATTAACATAGTAATCACTTAACGATTAAACTATAAATTTTTATATACCATGATGAATTTATAATACCTATGTTTATCTTTTTATGAACTGAAGTAATCTTTTCCAACAAAATAATTTTTTTTTTGTCTTATCTTTTAATTAATTATTATTTTGAAATTTTTTGTATTTGTATAAATTTTAAATCCATATGAAAGTTATTTTTTTAAAACAATTTATATCATAAAAATTAAATACATTGATAATTTTACCACTAACATAAATTGTAATCATGAAAATACACTTTTATAATATTGGGTTTTTATGCGTAACATGTGCTAATGAAAATTTTGTTTTTTATCAAACATAGAAATTTTATCTATTAGAATGGATTTCATATTTGGAATAATTACTTAAAAATTATTTAACAATTTACTTATTATTTTTATTTATAAATACTTCTTAGATAAAAACTAGTTACCATGGTAAAACCAAAAAACGATGAAAGTGAAAATTATAACAGAAAAGGACATAAAAATGCTTAAAAATAAGTATAAATAAATGTTTTAGGGATTATATACCTTATATCACCACTCCCCACACTATATTATTTTATATTTTAGAGTCTTCTTTATATTTCAAACATGTTATCTCGTTATATTAAGTGTAAATATTTACAAAAAATACCATTAACACCACTTATGAAAGGGCTCTCTTGCCACCCCTTAGAGAACACCATATAAATTTGGTTTTCTATTTAAAATATATCATTTTTACTTCTACTATAATAATATTATTTTTACATAATCCTATTATCATAATATGTTATCCCAATACATCCATTTACAAAGAGTCTTCCATGGGAAAACCCAAGTCCTCAACATTAGTGATGTATCCTAACTTCTTTTATTTCCTTCCTTACATTACAAAATAGAATTTTCTAATTACTATATAAAAAATAATTATTTTAAATTATTTTTAATTTTATTTTCCTAATGGATAGTTTTTAACCACATTTCCAATTTTCTATTAATAAAAACCTAACTAGTATTTGTGTTTTGTGCAGAATATCGCCTCTATAAAGCAATGACTTTCACTTTTCAGAAATGCATGTCTTTGCTTGTTATAATCGTAAAATTTAAATATAAATGTGTAATATATATTATAATTATTATCATGATGATAAAAATTATAAACCCACATCATTCCATCCCATTATTTGAAAAATGAAAATGTTAAGCATGCGACATATAGATTACAACCTCCACAAAGTAATGTATCTCATTTTTCATTTACATTATTTATTATTTATTAAAAACATATTAAAATATGATTCGACACCCTAAAATTATCTAGATAAAATCATTATTATATTGTGATAATTATATTTTTCCAAAACTAGACATCATTTGTAATCAATGACTTCCACTAATTATAGTATGTTTATGTTTGGGTTTGTCTATTCAATTACTTGAACAGTGTTATAAAATAATATCATGGATGAATATGATAACTCAATCAATGATAATATATGATATAAATAATTAAATAATGATTTCATTTTGTTTTATACTTTTTAATAGTAAAATTTAACTCATTAATTAAGAGACCAATATGTTTTAGTTAAATATCACCAACATTTTTTAATCATAGATTTTATATTTTATGTATCATAACCAAAAATCCTATATAATGAAATTATAACACTATAAATAATTGAATATAATAAAATAAATTACTTTTATTATATAATAATTATGATATTTGGTACAATAATTATGAATAACATGTCTATTACAAAACTTGTTCTAAATGATCTCAATTACTCTCACCTGATATTGAAAATAAATAATAACTAACTAATATACATGTAAATAATAATTATTAGTGATGTTTTTAAAAGGTTATAGATATTAAAAAGGTCCTAAAATAGTTGATTAATATATCTATTTTATTTATACCGGATATTCAAGCTCTTTAGTGGAATTTATGAAAAGAGGTAAGGGTTTCTTTATCTCATTTTTAAGTCCATGAGATATGTGTAATATTGTACGCCATCATTTCTTTTATATGATGTGATTAAGTCCTTAATGAATGTATTCATTCCTTATTCCTGAAATTAATGGGGTTCGAATATCCATAATTTTTTTATTATTTAAATGGACTTAGATTCAAATGATACAAATGTTGTAAGGGTTTTTGTTAAATAAACTCCCTTTATTGACTTCTAATGCGTCCTCTTGAACTTCTTTCTCATAAAATTTGAATCTTCCACCCTAATATTATATTTCATGGTACATTATATTTCTATCTAGGAAAAATGAAACTTCTAATTTAAATATTACACAGTGTAGAATTTATTCCCCCTAAAAAGTATATATTTTAGGAATAATTCTCATTATCTTAAATGACGATATCCCCTCTTTATCCATATTTTCATTCCTCTCCAATGATATATTTTTTATTTAGAAACCTTATTTAATTTTTATCTCATGTGAAGTTTCTATATTCTACAACAACTTTTCTAATATATGTTTTACTACAACACCACAACATTCGATAATTTATTTTCTTTATGTAATCTATTCCGAAGTGTGTGGTATATGCAATACAGAGCTTAAAAAAATCATGATATACAATATAAATATTATTATTTAAATACGGTTGTTATAACCTCATTGTTGGTTTAGTGGGTAAAATTAAGAATAAAAATATTATAAAATATATGTAGAAAATTTTTATGTAATAATATTTAAAATCATTCATACCTTGATTATAATATGGATATAAATGAAGATATATATATTTGAAGGAAAAAATAAATAGTTTTCAATAAGTAGGTTTTATGAGAGTAATTTATTTTTGTCTTATGGGATTAAATTAATAACTTTTTAATAATTTATTGTAATGAAATTTTCATATTATTTATTCAATAAAAATAATTAACATTAATTAAAACTTTTTTTATTCATAAAATAATGATAATAAAGTCATTTTATTCTTAAATAATACATATTCTAAAAAAAGGAATTTTATTTAATTTTGTGAATGGATATTATAATTAATTTATACTAATTTTATAAATTTTATTTGATAATTTTGGATTCATTTTTGAAATAATATTTTCAATGCAATCTTAATATCCTTTATTATAATTTTTTTAAAAATATTGATTTTTTAGGGATTAATGAAAATGTCGATTTTAAAAAAATTGTTTTTTAATCAAGTAATATAAAAGTATA
The DNA here is from genome assembly GCA_963277665.1 of Viscum album. Classification (NCBI taxonomy): domain Eukaryota; kingdom Viridiplantae; phylum Streptophyta; class Magnoliopsida; order Santalales; family Viscaceae; genus Viscum; species Viscum album. Next base: position 364,764,206 of record OY728167.1, on the reverse strand, counting down.
ACTATTTTTAGAAAGTATTATTTAAGTAACATTATTTATTTTTTTATTTTAAAAAATCTAATTCGTGTTTGTATAAATCATCATTATATTTTATTTTAGTATAAGATCATTTTAGGCTCAAACACATTTTTATAAAAAAAAATTATAACTTTTTGTGCACTTATAATAAAATATATTTATGCCACTTCTAAAAATTTATTCCTTAAAAATTGATTTTATATTTTTATGTTGTAGGTTCAAATTTATTAATGAGGTCAATTTCATTTTTGATCATTATGAATAGTAACCATAATAAATGTTTATCACCATGACAAAAGATAAAATGTGTTAAACATTATTAGAAACTATTGGATAAGTTCTAAAATTATTTATAACACTTTAATTTATTTAATGTTATGAGTTTAGTTTTACCATCCTCATCCTAGATTCAAAATTTTGGAAATTTGGTATCATTTCCTTTTGATAATGAGCGTTATAATATTTTAAGTAAATAATAAATACAAAATGTCAGTATCATTCATTTAATATATCTAATATGAATTCATACGAATAAAAATAATTTATGATTTTTTATAAATGGTTTAAATTATAGTAATATATTTTTAATTTTTAGTAATGATATAATTATCTTCTATGATTGTGCAATTGAAACATAATGCTTGTGCATGCAATAAAAAAAGAAAGTAAATTATTTTTAAAACATTAAAATAATATATTGGATGAATTGAGAAATTAAAAGAATTTATTGGATAATTATAATTTATATTTAATGTTTAAATATTTTATATTCTAGTTACATTTTTATCTTGATGGACTTAAAGTCAAGATATATGAATAGTCTTAAAAACGACCTTAAATGGTATTTAATTATTAAAAATTACTTTTAAATAATTATACATTTATAAAAATCTTATGTTGACACAATATGATGATAAATTATTTATAATATCATTTATATTTCATTTATTTCGAATTTTGTGTTAAAAAAATTTCTATGACCCTTTATTCATAAAAAATGTGTTATAAGAGTTAAGGGAAAAAAGGGTTATCATAGGGGTTAAACCAAAATATAATGTTTAAAATGAAATATAAACCTACATAAAAATGATTGGTTGATTATATTTTGACCTTAAAATCATCATATTTAATTATATGGTAGTTTGGATTGATTTTTCATGAGCTAAACACATAATATATATTAATATTTCAAAAATTTACAACTTTTCCACCCACCTCACATATAAAAGGAAATCTCTTATCTTGTTTTACTCACACCCCTAAAGGAATTTATTGTAACAAATCCATAACTAAATACCTACCTAAACATTTTTTATAGCTCTTGGGCTCACGAAAAGACCAACTGAAGACGGTATAAGGTGTAAGTCAAGGAAGGCTTTCCAATGAATATGTATAATTCTTAACTGAGTATTTCATGATTATTTCATCATTTAAGTACTTAAAATATTTTTTACCTTTAATTAAATAATAACATAAGTATATTAAATATAATTATATATTATTATGAATTTTTAACAACTCTTTTTACTTTTATTTTCCATCATATTGGTAATGAAAACATCACTTATTTGTATGTGTGGACAACCGCCTCCATGAAGCGATGAGTATTGTTTCAATTAATACCTTAAACTGTTTGTAATAAATATGTAATTAATTAATAAATACTATTTTTAAAATTTTATTATGATTACATAAATATAAAATAATTATTTCATTCAAACCATTTCCATCTTTCGGAAAATGATAACATCATCTGTGTGTGTGTGTGGAATACCACCTCCACGAAGCAATGTGATTAATTTTTCATTATTTTATCACATGGATGTTCATAATTATGGAAATAATGAATAAATATAATATATATAACCTATTTGTGATTATATAAAAGCAAAATATTATCTCCATTATTTCTATTCCACCTAGTAGAAAAATGAAAATTCATTCATGCATACGTATATACTACCATCTCCATGAAATGATATGATTGATTTTTCTTGACCAAATTACTTGAGTAATTATAAAATTATATTTAATGCATAAAATTATAATTATTTTATGATTAATATTAATGATATAATGGTAAAATTCCCCCTTTCTCATTGGTTAATCCAACAATGTTGTTTTGGGATTATGAACCGAATATCCTCAAACATCAGATGAAAAATTATCAAGTTTTCTATCCAAATAAGTCAAGGTAATAAATAAAATAAAAGTAATAATTTTAATGAAATAAAAATGAAATTTTAGGTTAATAAGTTATAAATAAAATATAATTTTACTATTATGGATTTAGAGAACATCCAAAAAAATTTGGGACACAAGGTAAGAGATTTTCATTTAAGAAATTATTCTAAAGTTTCATTTCAAAATATTTATTCTCCATGTACATACTCATAAATTTTTTAAATAATGTTCTTATTTTTGTTTTTAAATATTGTTTATTTTTAGTTTCAACAAATTATTACATTCATTACAAATGATTAAATGTTCTCTTTTCATATGTTTTTCATATGACAGACATTTTAATTTTTTGAATGTTTGAATAAAATATTAAATATTAACATATACAACAAGAACATATTTTCCCATCTTTATAAAAATTATTGAATTTTAATATTACTTTACAAATATTGTTTAATTATTTCAAATATATGGTTTTCTTTAATATTATATAAATATTAATATAAAATGTTTTAAAAAAAGGTATTTTTTTTCTCATTTTTAAGATATTTTTTAATGTTATATTAATGGTATATTCATCTATGTCAACATCATTACATTCCTGTTATGATTTAATAGGGATATACTCTAATTATAACATTTAAATTATCTCTCCACATGAATTATGATCAAGTTGTTCTGTTTATTGACAGGGGAAAATTTTAACATTTATTATGTCAGTTTTTCAATACAAATGTTAATATTAAATATGTATTATATTTATTAGTCACTATGTTCACATTATAAATAAATTGGACTTATTAAGTGAAGGTTATGTACTAGTATATCCCAAGAATTAATTAGTTAGACTCATGAGATAATCTAGATTTTTTAATTTGTGTATTTCTTCCTAATTATTTATAATTTCACAGCCCGATGCCTTTTTGGTATGTTTGTGATGTCTTGGAACAAGGCCATGATGATATGAATATGATTTATGACATTATTAATTACATAATTAATAAAATTGTTATTTTTATCCATGTGATTATTTATATTTTTTTCCTTGGATATATTTCATGTTCTTGTTATTGATAGTTTTTACAGAAATATTTTAATTTCATAAAATTAAAATATAAAGTGTGAAAAAAAATATTTTTTATATTATGTTAGAGGTAAAATTATTGTTTTCATGATAATGATTTCCTATTTTTCATGAAACCCTCATGATATATGATATTTCCATAACTCATTCCTATGAAATGTTTTCTAAAAAAGATAAGAAAAAATTTGATTTCAAGAGAAAGAGTGATTATTTTAAACTCAATATTTATTATGAGAAAATTAAAACATTATTTTGGGTTTTAATGAATTTAAAACGCATTAATGATTTTCATTTATTTTTATATCCCATACTAATATTTGTTCCCATCCGATGTTTTCAAATGTTTTAATAGGGCTTAAGGATGATGAAGAACTATATCACTGACATGCATTCTATTATGGGTGCCCATAAAACTGAAGTGAATGTTTTTGGAAAGTAACATCAATTTAAATTTAAGACTCATATTTTTGGAAAATAAAATAGATATTGAGTGGAAGATTCCATTTTGAACTATAAGGGTTTTATATTTAATATATTTTCTAAATTCTCCAAAAATATAAACGAAAAAGATCCAAAATCTTTAATAAAGTGAAACCCAAGTAATAATTATTATAATTATAGATTATTTAAGTTATTATTTGTTACATTTAAAATCACTTTTTTTGATTTGGGATTTTAAATATTGTATTTCACAATATAAAATAAGGTTTCCATCCTTTAAAAATCAACTATTTTATCTTCCAAAAAAAATTTATTTTCATTAACTTAATGTTTTTTGAAGGATATATTATTGGTATTTATTTTGAAAAAGTAAATGTTTTCATTGTTTTCACTTGAGTTTTTGAAAAAAAATTGAATGTGGCATATGGAATTGTCTTTTTATAATAATGATTACAATTATTTATAAAATCAGTATTTTTTTTGTATTCCATGTGAAGGCATATTTACAACATATTTGTCTTCTAAATGAATCATACTATCTATTACTTCCATGTTTCATGAATAAATTATAACTCTAAATGTTTTATAATACAGTTGTTTTTAAAAGATCAAGGATATTTATGATTTCCAAATTGATTTTTCTAAAACTGCTCAAAAGATTTTTTTAATCTATGTTATTTTCTTATAATATATCATATTGTTTAATGATAACATTATTCAATGATACTATCCATATTATTTCTCTTTATATCTTATGGAATGTTCTCTTCAATTAGAGAAATGATTCATCATTTCCTTTGTCTTTCCATATTATCCATTGCTATAGGCATAATTTTGATTCTAATGGATTTCCACTATGAACAATCTATATTTCCTTCCTACGATTGATGATTGTTCACCAAGATTTCATGAGTTAATTGATATTGGAAGTTAATAATTTAAACTTATAGCCATTTATCTATATGATGTTAATTTGAAGGATGCTTACATGAAAACCTATTACATTTTTTCAATGGGGAAATGATGAAAATATATCTACATGTTATTTCAATATATATTTTCATTTATTTCTAAGGAATATTGGTTATTTATTTTATATATTTTTCAATCCTTCATATAATGAATTAGTTAGACGTAATTATGGATGGGAAGGGCTTGAAAGATCCTCCTTATGCAACAATGGGTCTTATGAGTCAAAATAACTTTGATATTTTTGTGTATGTTTTCCAAAAAATTATTTCTTTGATATAGGTAATTTATGGTAATACCATGATGTCTAAGAAATTAATATCTTGGATTATGCCATGGAATTAGTTGTTTTTTATTATACATTTCATCGCTATGCATCCAGTTATTTTTATCCATGTGATCTTTCTATTTCCATTCTAATCAATCGATGTATTGTGATTTCATTTTAGTTTTATTATGGAATTATTATTTTTAACTATTCATGACATATTATTTATGGCCATATTTTGATAATTTATGATATTTTAATGCTATCACATATGTTTTTCCCTATGGGGTGTTTGATTTCACACCTTCTTATGTTTCCTTTTCCCTGGGTTATAAGGAAAATTATTACATGTGATATCTATAATAGAATAACTTATGTATAGAATTTTTGGGTGATATTGAAGTCTTAATATAGATTAAGTAGTTTCTTTTATACTAGGGAAAATGTCCATTGGTTTAAAAATACATGGGCTTTATTATTCTATGATTTGTCATAATTCTCTAATGATCAAAAACTAAAGGGTTATGGGAATGTGTGTAATAAAATATTTTATTCAAGTCATGTAATTATAGTATAGTTATTTTTTGGAATCAATAGTTGGTATGGAATCTTATATATAAATAAATTATTTTAGAATCTATTCTAGTATTGCGGGTATGAGGTTCTAATGCTGGTAACATAGTAGGGTTTAGATAATTTTACAGTTTATGATATTAGTTGTGAAAAAATTAGGTGTTGTTATGTTAATGATGATTATAATTTCAGAGGTATAGATAACCATTTAGTTTAGTTGTGGTAGTGTTGAATATCATAGGTATTAGAATAAGATATCATTTTTGAAAACCCTAGGGATACATATAATGTATAATTATAAGAATATGATAACATCTTGATGTTTTGGTAAAGTAGATATTGTGTGGTTCTCCTTGAAATTATATCTCTTTATGTAAACTATAATGTGGATATAGTTGTGGTAACGATATAACAGGAGGTAGAAACCTTGAAAAGGGTTACTTGAGTATTAACTCAATTTTCAGTCTAGTGTAGGATGATGGGTCCTCAGTCTACACACCTATATAGACATTCCTAAGGGATATGGGTTGGTTAATAACATTCTATGTACAATAAATTATGTAGTATTTATTATGTTATGTAATATGGGAGAACTCATCTTAAAGAATCCATGATTGAACTAATAGTGATTTATGTTGAACATAATATCAATTTAATAATTTTGAAGAATTTGACATCTTAATAATTAATTTTTCATGTAATTAACACAAAATAAATCTCTTCTAGTGTTCATAACTCAGGACTAACTCCTTTTATATTTATTTATGGTTGGATACCAAAGGAAACAACATAAAAATGGATGTCATGGAAAATGGGGAGATTTTCCCAATGAGAAACCTAAAAGGATATGATCAGCTGTGAGAAACCTTGTGATTATTCCAAATCAACTATCAATAATTATGATTAACAATATGAACTCAGTTTAATTCCCAAACATTCCCAATAAGAGATTTATGGAGTCTCCTGAAACTTCTAGTGATAAAGATGATGGAGGAAAGAATTGAAAACACCATACATGTAAAAAAATATGGTGAGGAACCTGGTAGAATGTCAAAAAGAAACTGGAATATGCATCATGTGTGGAAAATGTTGATATAAAGTAAAGACATTAAAAATAAAGATGAATAAATAGGTTAACGTGATGAATATAAAATATGTACTTTCAAGACACACCATAGATGTGAAGGTAGACACCTTATTTGAAATTGTATCTTGAGTTACGTATATCATTTAGATACCCTTTAATAATATAATTTTTAAGGTATAATTACCAATTTTAGGACATAATTTATTTTAGGGTGGAAAATTTTACACCCTGAGATTTTAAATTTAAAATTTTACTTTAAAACCTAACTTTTTCAATATGTTTCGATACATGAAACACTGAATCAAAATGAACCAAATTAGACTATATAATAGTTAAAATATATTCATATAATTGGTGGGTAAAAATAGATCTAACATAAAGAGGAAATATATGTTGAAATAAAATTTAGAGGTCATTACTAACACTATGGGTTTGATGAAAATCCAATTAGTGTAGTAATATAACTAATAAGACTGATTTAATCATTAAAATATTAAATTTTTGAAAAAGTATCTATTTTATTTTAGAAATATAAGTTTATTTTAGAAAAAGGAAATATTTTTATAAGAATAATATATTATCACTTCTTTATTATTAATTTATAAGAAATAATATTAGTAATTGTTAATATTTTTTAAAATGTTATTTTCTTTTGAAAAGTGTTTTCATTAATTTTTTATATTTTTATTTAAAAGATAAATTTTAAACTTTTATAATTTTAATTTTAAAAAATAAAAATAATTTTTGGAAATTTAATATTTATATTTTATTAATATTAATTTTTTGTATTTTTCTAAAATAGTTTTCAATGTGAATAATGAAAAATACTGTTTTTACCAAAACTGTAAATTTTATGACATTATCATTATATAAGAAAGACCTATAAATTTATAAAACATTTTAATTGATCTACTATATATTTAATGAGTAAATATATACATTTATAAATACCATTCTGAATTTATTAAACCAATGTTTAACATTTTATGAACATAAGTAATATTTTCCAATAAAAGATATTGTTTTTAGTTTTTTATTTAAAGTAAATGTTATTTTGGTAAAATATGGTTTTAGATTAATTTATAATCCAAATAATTTTTTATTTTTTATAATAAAACAATTTTAATCACTAATATCAAATACTTTGATAATTTTAACCTATAAATAAATTTTAAACATAAAAATAAACTTTTTATAAAAATACGTTTCTATGCTTTACATGATCTAATTGTATGGTTGATTCTTCATGAGAATAGATATTTTATCAAATAAAATTTAATTTACATTTTTAATCATAATTTTCTATTTATGTAATAGGGGTTGTAATGAATCTGATTTTTTCATGTATTACTTTGGAATATTATATGGATTATTTTTAGAGATAGGCACTGAGACGACATGAAATTATCATATCCAGTGAGCCAGAAATTGATAAAATAGATAAAATAAATATATTAATATCACATGCATGTATTTTTCTTGAAAATATCTAACAACATCCAAATTAATATTTGGATCGGAAATTTGAGACCGCTTTTGATTATGAAACATGGGGTTTAACCTAGGCACGACCTAAGGTTAGTCGAAGTTAGAAATTCAGCTAGGGAAGTTTTCAGTGGTGTGTTTAATTAAATTAAATTATTAATTTTATTTAATTTGATATAAATACTCTTGACATATTTAACTCTATAAATAATTCTCTATAGAAATTCGCTAGGATTATCTATATAAACCCAAAGAGAATTGAGAGGATCTCTGAGTATTCTTCATTGGCAAGTCACAATAAAGAATGATGAGTGATCATATCAAAATGGATTGGGAGGAAATATAGGTAGTGGGTATTATACGTCACTACTGAAAAGTATATTCCCAAATGATCTATACAAGTAGATATAGGGTTCATAAATAATTAATTTCTTCCTTTTGATTTAGTGATTGAGCAGTGATTTATTATCTTCATTTTATTAGTGATTTTTTGATCCTTTGTTTGATCACATATTAGAAAATTGAATTTTTTATTTAAATTTATTTATTATTTTTAAAATATATCACCCTAGATATAATGATTTATAATAAATTTTCAGGAATTCATGGAAAATGATACATATACCTTTGTTCTTGTGATTTTCCCCCTCCCATTCTATGTGTCCTTCATCGTCGGACCATGAGGTCATGATTAAACATTTTCAGCGAGGGTTAAAGAATATTAAAACCCCTATATTCATGGTTTATGTGAACATGATGAATAAATTGGTATTTTCATGTGGGTCAGGATGGATTGTGGGTGGGTTGGTGCAGAAAGGTACATTAGTATAAGGCCTCCCATTTTATTTATGCCTTATTAGAGCATTTCACTATCCATAAGCCAATTGGAGGAAAGATTGGGGTTATGGTGACTCGGCTCTCTACCAGCCAGGTAGGCCCTAGTGTGTTGGTCATTACAAGGGCCATTTTATTTTTATGTAAAAAAAAACAACTTGGGTACAAACAAGTTACCATGATAAAACCAAAAAATGCTAAAAATTAAAATTAGAGTAAAAGACATAAACCCTGATTAAACGATGTTAAAAATAAATGATTGAGGTATTATCAGCCCTATATCATCCACTAATCTATTATTTTCAATTTTAATTCATATTTATTTGTTAAACATGTTCTCTATTTATATCAAGTAGAAACAATTAATAAAATGTCATTCTCACCACTTATAAAAGGGGCCTCTCACCACCCCTACAAGACAATCCTAAAAAATTAGATTCCTCTAAAAACTATATCTATTTAAAATCTACTATAATATTATTCCTTTTTTTATCCCTTAGTTATAAGATATTTTCTTGAGAACTCTATTTATAAGTAGTCTACTTGGAGAAATCCCATTTCCTCAGCCCGATTACATTTTCCTTACTTATTTTCCTTTCGTTATTAATTTTAAAAATCATATTTTCTAATTCCTATATAATTAAATAAGTATTAATTTTCTATAAATATTTATATTATGATAAGGGAATAATTATTTACCACATTTCTCCTTATATATTAAGAAAAATAAAAGTATTATTCTTCCATTGTGTGTACTACCGCCCCCATGAAGTGTAGACTTTCATTTTTCACTAACACAACTATTCAATAGTAATAAGGATAAAATTTAATAATAAATAAGAAATATATTATATAATTATTATTATGAAGATATAGATTATAATACACCTTTTCACTCTTATTTTTTGAGAATTTAAAGTGTTAATTCTACAATGTATGGGCTACTGCCTCCACGAAGTAAGGTATGTCATTTTCTATGTAGATTGTTTATTATTTATTAAGAAAAATAAAATATGATAAACAACCATAAATGTATTTAAATAATTCAATTATTAATCTATAATAATTGTAATATTCCCAAATAAACCCCTTTCCAAATCATAATCATCTATTAATTATGGCATGTAAATGTTTGGGTTGGTCTAACCACCTACAAGAACAATGCTATAAAATAATCTAATGAATGACTATGCAGATTAAATTACTAATAATATATTATATAAATAAGTAAATAATTATTTATTCTAGTTCTATTTTGGAAAAACAAATATGAAACTCAATAATTAAGATACCAATAATTATTGTTTATAAATCAATAAAAAATGCTCATCACTCGTTTTATCATTATGTATCATGGCCAAAACAACAATATAATGTGATATTAAAATTTGAAACAAATTATTAAGAATCAATTACAGTGGACTATATTATCATGGAATGGATAACTTTTAGAAAATAATGATGAACAACACTACTATTATTAAACTATTTCAAAACAATCCTGATTAGTCACACCTGATATTGAAAGTAGATAATAAATAGCTAATATTCATATAAATAATAATTATAAGTGATATTTATAAAAATTTATAAATATTTAAAAGTTATTTAAATGGATTTTTATGATAGATATTTAAGTTATACAAGACATTCAATCTCTTTAGCAAAAGTCGGGAGTTAAGGTAAGGGATTCTTTATCTCATTTTCAAATCCATGAGACAAGTAGGATAATATAAACCATTATTTCATTCATAATAAATCTAGTTTTCCATATTCATGAAATTTATGAGGGTTTAAGGTCCATATCACTTTCTTCATTTAAATGCGCTTTGATTCTAAAGATACCAATATTGTAAGGGTTTTTGTTAAATAAACACCCTTCATTGAGTTATAATAAATCTTTTTGAAATTACTTATTCCAAGAATGGTTTATTCCTCCGAAATATTTTATTTCATTATACCTTCTATTTATATCAACGAAAATAATTTCTCCCCCAAAAAAATTATATCATTGTTGAGAATAATTATCATCCTCTTTAATGACAATATCCCCTACTTGTCAATATTTTTCTTTCAGACCAATGATCTCCTCTATATTTGGAAACCCCATTTATGTGTTATCTCATGTGACCTTATAATTTTCAATTATCACTTTTTAAAGGGTATTTTTAATACATATTTTTATGATATGTACTTTCAACATAAGTATTTCATAATATTAAGAATGCTTCTTATCCTTTAAAAAGAAAATGTATTATCATACAACACACATTTCTTTTGAGAAAGTTTATATTTTTTCAAGGATATAATATTGTAGTTTCTTTTTAAAAATTAAATTTTATCAATTGTTTTGCTTCAAATTTTTAAAAATAATTTTAAATGTGACCTATAAAGTGTTCTTTTTTGATAATTTTAAAAAAAATATAAAAACACTTTTCATGTTTTTATTTTAATTAAACACATATTTCCACTACATTTTAATTTTATATGAAACATTCACTCTACACCATCATGGTTTCTGAATTACATTATTACTCTCATACTTTTATAAGATAAATCTTTTAAAAGACTATGTATTTTTCTTATTTAAATTGTTATTTTTCTAAAACTCTTAAATAGTGGTTTCCATTTAAGTCATTTCCATTTGATATATCATATTCTTTATTGAGATAATTATTCCCTGATAACTTCTAGGTTATTTAATTATATGTGTTATTCAATGTAATTTTTTATCAATGAAATGATCCATCATTGTACTTTTCCTTCCAAATCATCATCTTTTATAGGTATTATTTTTCTTCCAATGTATTTCTTATGTGAGCACTAAATATTTACTTCATTAAATTGAAGGGTGTTAACCTATATGTCATACATAAATATATTGGAAAAATTATTTACATAACCATATAACTATTTCCCTCTATGGTTTTAGGTTTATGGATTCTTACATATAAATAAATTAGATTTATTTATTGGGGAAATATTGAAAATCTATATACATGTTTTTACTATATGACTTTTTATTGATTACTAAGGAATGTTCTTTATGTGTATAATATTCATAACTTTCTATGATGAATAAATTGGTCTTAATTAGTTATTAGTGGGGGGCATATTATCCACTAAATGAATCAACGAGTCTCATGAGATAAATTTTCTTTTGTATTTTTGTGTATTATTGACCAGAGAAAAATACTTCCTAGACACGTGGCGTTAATTATAAGATCAATTTTTCTATGATCATGATTAATTTCCTTAGGTAATGTAATTATAAATTTATCATTGTGAATTTCATCTGTAATGAAGTAGTTATGATTATCCATGTGATCTTTTAATTTCAATTATAATCCATTGATATATTTTCTTTTAGAGTCGTTGTATTATAGAACTATTTTTGGTTATCTTCATTCCATATTTTATATGCGCATATTATGCTAACTTGTGATATTTGATTGTTATCACTTATGTTTAATCGTATGTAATAGTTGAGCTCACAGTTAATTATAGTAAGGACATGGCCTTAAACATTAAATATTCTAGTGTTTTTAACAAGAATTCAAATTCTAGGATCTTTTTAGTTTATAGTTTTACATAATTCTATCAAAATTCATACACAACATTCAACATTTATACAATGTAGATACTACAAAAACAGTATCCATGTGTTTCAATATAAATATTCTTAAAATAAGAAATGCATTATGTTTTTATAAAAAATATTTAGTACTAAAAACATTCCATTCATTCTCTCTCTAACCCATACATATAACCTGTTAAAAAAATATTAAAACATAGGATAAGCAAAAAAATTTAATAATGTGTATAAATAAAGAAATTTTTAGTCCAGTGAATACATGAAAACTCAAAAAAATACTTTTCTAAAAAACTCATTAACATCAATGGAAAAATTATGCATGTAACACCCCAAGCTTCCATGGTACGTTTTCCATTAAAAATATAATAGCTTGCGTTGTATGCATCTTTGAGTTCTAGCAGAACATGAAAAATCAGTCTAGCCATTTTAAAAGTAGTTATGAATAGTAGTTGCCACTTTTATAAATTTTATAAATTTTAATTTTCAAAATGGAATTCATTTTTGGATTTTGAATATCAAAATTATCTTAGGGTGAATTGTGGTATTTTTCTGAAAACATTCAAATTTTGATAAATATTCAAAAACACTACATTATAATTTAAAAGAAATTTTTTTAAAATAATAATAATAATTATTTAAATTTATTTTAAAGTCAAAATAGATATATAATTCCTATATTAGTCCAATATAATTCGTTGGATTCATTTTGTAATAAGAATAGATATATAAAATTTTATTGTACTTTTTAACATCTTTTACCCACTTTCTTGGCACATTTAAAAATTTTCATAAAACACAATTTTACCATTTCTATGAATTGAATTTCAAAAACTCAAGAGACAAAATTGACATTAGTATGTAAAATTTTGTTCAATAGAATGAAATTAATTTTTTTGTTAATAGTATCTTTTGAATTTTACTTACCACAATTAAATGAAAATATAGAAATTAAAGGTAAAAATGATATTATAATTACCCTAAGACATGTCCTCATTATATTGGATAACTATATTTCAAAACAAAAATAAACCTTAGGAATAAAATAAGATACTTTTAGATCCACAAGGATTAGATTATGACATTTATTATTATTTTGTTTAAAAAAGAGATAAAAGTGTAAAATTCAAATTTTATTAACGAACCCATTTTTAATATAAAATTATACAATAGAAAAATTCGACTATAAATATTCCATATAATGATAAAAAGATTTCCTACATCATGATATTTTATTTATAATTTTTAGACATTAAATAATTAAATTTATTTATGAAAAAATGATGATAAAGTAATAAACTTATTAAGGAAAGATTAGAATTAATAATATTATAAATATTAAAATAAATGTAAATTGAAAATTTTGATTAATTAAACTAATTTTATAGGATAATATGAAATGTTATGGTTGATTAAATTAAATATTTTTGAAGTGATAAAGTTTTTAGTTGATTTTAAAAAATAAATTAATAAATAGTGTCAAAATTGACATAAATGTGTTTTAAAAAAAATACTTTTTTATTAAATTATAAAACAATAAAAAAAATCTATGTTTCTGAACAATGACTTATATAATGATAGATATATAATTAATGAACAACTTAAGGTTCTCTTGGATATTTATAATAAGTTTATTAACCATATAGTGTAGGAATACAAGAAGACATGGTAAAAGATAAACTATTTAACTATGAGTTCAATCTAAAGGACAAGGTTAATATAATGAATTAATTTTTTTTAAAACCTTTAAGTTGAAAGTATTTCGACATATTACTATCTTATCCTATAAATAAATCCATTTTGAGCCATTATAAACCTAAAATTAATTTATAAGAAATTAATATTTGATGGTTTTCCTAAAGTGACCCTCACCTGTCTTAAAAAATGGTACTTCCCCTTATCTTAATTTCACACCTCCAAATCCATTTTTCTCTTCCAAACCCTACTAAAATATAATCCAAAATACCCTCAAATCAACATAGAATCCTTTCATTGTTCTGAAATCCAACTTAAGAATACCTTTTGATCAAATCAAAAGGAAGAAGCTGAATTATAGGTAATAATTTCATCACCTCTTTCGATGTCCCTTTATTCTTCCAATTCCTCTTTCTTTGTTATTTCCATACCAAAATAATAACTCCAATAGCATCTACATAATGTTATGTTATTATAAATATGGTAAAACTTTATTCATTACTCTATCCATCCTATGAATGACAATGTCAACATACGTGCTTAAGTACATCTTACCGTATCTAAGTCGTGGTGTAGTTTGTTATTAAACACTTCATTGTTTTCATGGATATAATAATGATTATAAATCATGTATATAATAAATAATAATGTTTAATGATTATTTATATTTGATATACCGTCCAATTACATATGATTTGACCATTAATATAATGGTATTGTTGCTCATGCGTATGTACCGATTACTGTTTCCACGAACGTGATGAGAATCATTCCCCACAATAACCATTGAAGAATAATTTTCATTTAATGATTTTAAATAATTCTTAATTACTTTATATAATAAATTACATGAATAAAATAAATCATATCCATAACAAACATGACTTACGTAACAAAAAATATAAAGGAAAACGAATCAGTTAACACCCGAAACAATGATACTACTAAAATATTATTAACAATGCAATATTAGAAGGTCATATATGATATCATATTTATGTACGTGGTTATTTTATAATTTATTAAAAATTATTTAACTATTATAAAGGAGTCTGATGTACCATCGACCAAGGAAATGTACATCCTAAGGGTTAATTATACAATCTCTTTATTATCCGATTCTATTTATATTTGAGTATCTACTGGGACCTCTTTATCATCCACATCCATGTTTCTTAATCATGTACTTCAGAACATTTTTATTATTTACTAGACAATGGTTTAAGGTCATTTACACCCTTATTTTACTTTTTATAAAATGGTTGTAATGGAATCTTTCAGTCGCTTACCAAACAAGGTACTTTATGATCCTTTTGACAAATTATTGATGAAATGTTTTTTTAACTTATACAATGTGTGAGGATATTTTCCGCCATTATAACACCATATAAGAAACCCTTACAATATTATAAGAATATTTTAAATATAAATTTTTTATTTTCTTTTGAATGATTTCAATATAGAGATAAATATGTCACTCAAATAGTTTTTGGATTGATTTCATCTATATCAAAATCCTTCATTGAATTTTACGTTTGTTTGAAGTTAACTTATTGTGATACAATGTTCCATATTGTGTTAATGGTTTTTTGATATAATTGACCATGGATGTACTATTTTTATACCATTAATTGTTTAGGATTAATTTATTGTAATTTCGTATGCTAGTTTTAATATGAATTTTTATATTATGTTTCAAACTTTTCATTTGAGAAAATGCATTGGACTTAGTATGTGACGGGTGGAGCCTACTATAGATTCTCGATGTATCGATAGGTCTCATGAGACAAACTACTGTCTTGGCACAAGGCCTGCACAAAATCTTATTTTTAGTCTTGGCACGAGTCCTTTACTATGTGGTAAAGAAGTCCGGTATTATGCATTCCATCATTATGAAATTGGATATTATTCTTACATGTGATTATTTGACTAGTAGAATATCTATGTGAATATATAGATGGAATTATTTTATTTATCAATGCCATATTATGAATAATTTTACGTTTAAAATGTTTTTGTTTCAGTATTATACGTTTCCTTGAATTTTTATGATTATTTATGATAGTTTTTGTTATATTGCTATCCTTACTGAGCATCTGATCTCACCCCTTTATATGTTTTATTTTTCCCAGGATGCAAAAAAGTATATTATGATTAATCTAGAGGGATAGGGTAAAGGATATGAGTGTGTTCAATGGGGACACAGTTTTTTTTAATTTCAGGATGTAATGTAACACTCATCTATGCATTTATTACTTCCAACGCTACTAAACTATTTGATCATTAGTGACTTGATCTCTTATGATCATGAAAATGTTTTATAATCATGCACCGACTATGTGTAATAATGATTGGGGAATTATAGTTTGTATCATAGAAAGTTTAGTACAATCCTTGGAAGCATGATTAAAAAATACTCTGATTATAGGACATTACCTTAAGATAGACTTTGAGGATTAATATAGAATAACTTCATAGAATTTTGGTAATGTAGAGATTTGTGTATTTTTCATGCAATACATCCATGTCGGGATATGATCAGGAAGAGGTGGCTATGCCATAGATATACGTTGGTGTGAAAACATTGAAAAGGAGTTTTAGGCTTAACCTATGGTATCCTGGTACACGACAACGAGCCTTGTGACACTTTTGGTTATGACACTCTTGGGGGATATGCTTAGGACATTTAATATTTTCATTAAATTCCATTATTAAGGATTTATGAGTAAATACTTCCTCCAATAAATTTTTTATGATTATATATTATATGCATAAACTATTCAATTTATGTTTGGTATTTTACTAGTTTGGAATTATGTATTGATATTCATAAACTAATCTTTTTTATTACATTTTTTAGAAATTATACCTAGTGGATGTAATGGAAACTATGTCAACGCACGTAATCCATCTAGGGATTTCACTCCTATGCACGATAATTATAGTGGTGCTGGTGATGCAATTGGTTCCGAATAGATTATAACTATAGTGGAAAAACTCACTCAGGCTATGAATAATATTCATACCCGTATGGAGCACCCTAATCCACAATGCGGAGGATCAATCCTAGACTGATTCATAAGGCAAAAACAAGCAACATTCAATGGAACTACAAATCCATTTGTAGATGAGAAACAGATAAGTTCCTTTGAGAAAATATTTCATTTTTTGGGGAGTAGTGAAGGGGAAAAAGTTGTCCTGGTAGTTTATCACCTCAAAGGAGATCCAAATCAATGGTGGTCATTAATTCAAATCACAAGGGAGGATGAAGAAGTATCAAATATAGAATGGAGGGAGTGTAAGGTTATTTATTTAGAAAAATAATTTCCTTGTGACAATCGAGTAGATATGGAAAGATAATTAATGAGTCTAAGGAAAAAGGAGGATTAGGATGTCACAAAGTATGATGCTGACATTAAAAGATTAGAAAGACATGTTTTATATAATATATATAACCCAAGGAGTATGTTTGATCGATTCATTGATAGGTTAAAACCATTTATCCACAGAGAATTAGTCTTAGAAAACTTCTCCTCATACAATGATAGTATCTCATGTGATATTAAGATAGAAAAGCAATTCTCTATGTCTTATGAATTTAAAGAAATTCAAGAGAATAATAGATCTGTTGAACACTCTAGAAATGGAAATAAGGGAAGTAAGGGAAAATTTGAATTTCTACCATGCAGTAAATGTTGGAAGAAACACCATTGTACTTTCATGAAAATAATGGGAGTCTGTTACAAGTGTTGTGAAAAAGGACACCATGCTCGTGATTGCATGGGAATAAAAGAGGTTTTCAATGTTTTATGATACAATTATATAAAAATGGGGCATTGTGAAAATGAATGTCCAACAATCCAAGGAAACTTACCTCCAAAAAGGACTACGGATCAAGCCCAGGCTTATGCAATAACTACTACAGAGGTTGAAGCTCTGAATGATGTGGTGGCTTGTAATTTAATTATTTCTGAAAATTTATCCAATGTGTTATTTGATTCAATATCCTCTCGTTGTTTCATATCTTCCCAGTTTTCTATGAAAATTAGATACTTCCTATTTGATTTAACAAGAGAGTTGTTAGTCAGAACTCTTAACAGATTTATCATTGCAAAAATATTTTGTGAATCGGTTCCCCTTAGGGAATATAAATTTTCTTTTTCTACTAATGTCATCAACATAAAAATCATTGAATTTGATATAATCCTTAGTATGGATTGGATTTCAGACCATGATGAAAAAATTTATCGTAAGATGGAGATTACAATTTTCAATGATGATAAAGTGTTCCATATCGTTAAAGAAGAAACGTTGACATCTAATTCATATCTAGATTCACCCCTAGTAGCTATACTAAATTAAATTATTGGGGAGGAAGAGATTGAAATGACTATGGGTGAGGAAAGGAATGTTTTAATAGAGGACATACAAATTGTGTAACAATATGTTGATGTGCTTCTAGAGGATTTACCAGGACCTCCCCTAGAATAAAAAATTCAGTTTTCCATTTATTTAATTTCAGGTTCAAGTCCCATATTGAGGACCCCTTATAGAATGGCCACAATGGAATTACTGGAAATAAAGAAACAACTACATGAATTTAGTAATAAAGGATTTATTATCCCCAATTTTTCTCCATGGGGAGCCCCTATTCCTTTTATTACTAATAATGATGGATCTATGAGGCTGTGCATTTACTATAGGGAGATCAATGAAATAATAAACAAGAAAAAGTACACCTACCTCAAATTGATTTTTTATTTGACCAACATCATGGAGGTCAATATTTTTCAACGATTGACCTTCAATCTGGATTTCATTAGCTGTTTGTGAAGCAGGAAGAAATTCCAAAGGCATCATTTCTAACTAGGTACAGGCATTACAAGTTTATAGTAATGCCTTTTGGGCTGAATAACTCACCCTCTATTTTCATGGATCTATTGAATAGTGTTTTCAAGGAACATCTTTATGATTTTTTTAGTTGTATTTATTGACAATATCTAGGTATTCTACAAAATCTACAAAGATCATGGAAATCTATTTCACACTATTCCGAAAACCCTCAAAAGAAATGGATTATTTGGGAAGTGTATCAACATGTGAAATATGGCTTCAAGTTATTTATTTTTCATGGCCATATTGTTTGTAAGGATGTAATCTATGTTGATCCTTCTATGAAAATATAAATACATGAATTTCTAGCACCGATGAGTATAACTGAGGTACATTGTTTTATTGGTATAGTAGGTTATTATTGGTGTTTCCTACATAAATTTTCATGATTGGGTAACCCATTAACCAAGATCGCATGTAAAAGGGTTAAATTTGTTTAGAAAAAGGGTGTAAATACTATTTTGAAGATATGAAGATAATATTATTCAATTCTTCTATCGTGACTCTACCACCGGGAAATGATGAGTTTTTTATTTATAGTGATGCATCAAAGAAAGGATTTGGTTGTGCCCTTTTACAGAATAATAGAGTTATTGTCTATTCAACTTGGTAGCTAAATATTCATGAACAAAACTATACCACTCATAATCTTGAGTTAGTAGTTGTAATATTTTCTCAATGATTTGTGGAAACTATATCTTTGGTAAAAAATGTGAGATCTATACTAATCATAAGATATTGAGGTATATTTTCTCACAAAAAGAACTCAACATGTGGAAAAGTAGATGGCTCAAACTACTCAAGGAATATGATTGTACTATGCACTACCACCCAGGGAAGAAAAATAAGGAGGAAGAATATTTGAGAAGAAAGGATCATCGAGTTCTAAACAAGATGAGAGCTGAAAGTGATCCAATGCTCATGGATATAGTAAATATGGATATGGGAATAATCTTAGAAGGTAAAACATCAATAATTTATTAAATGGTTTCCAATCCATATTTACTAGAATTGATAAAAAGGTCTCAAACTGATGATGATGATTTTTAAATTAAATTTAATGCGGTGAATGATGCCAGATTGATTGACTTCGTATATGAAGATAAAAGTTTATAATTTGAGAGGAGGCGTTCTGTTCCCGATATAGCTTATCTAAAAAGGTAATGGTTGGATGATACCCATACCTCCAATTTCTCTTTACATCGTGGTAGCACTAAGATTTATAGAAATTTTGAGGAATGTTTTTGGTGGGAAAACATGAAAAGGGAGATTGTAGATTATGTGTCAAGATGTATGGTTTGTAAAAAAGTTATGGTTGGAAGAAAACATCATGTAGGATTCATGAAACAACTTCCCATACCATAGTGTAAATAAGATTATATTATGTTAGAATATTTCATGGGGCTACCGTAGACTCCGAGAAGGAATGATGCAATATGGGTCATTGTTGATCATCTTACCAATTCCAAACATTTTAAATCTATAAAATAAGATTTACCACTTGAATGTTTAGTAATACTATATATTAATAAAGTTTTAAGACATCATGTTGTACCCAAATTGACTCTTTCTGACCAGGCTCCACATTTTACATTAATATTATGGAAAAGTCTTTAAAAAACCGTAGAAACTAAACTTCATTTGACCACTTCCTACCACCCTCAAATAGATGGAAAATCTGAATAGACTATTCAAACCTTAGATGACATGTTAAGATCTTTCTTACTTCACATTCAAGGTATGTGGGATTAGTATTTACCAATGGTATAATTTTCCTATAACAATATCTTCCATTCATGTATTCAGATCACACCATTTAAAGCAATATATTGAAGGAGATGTCACACTCCAACATTTTGGGATGATGTTGGTGAAAGAAATCTCATAGGCCAAGAACTTGTCGAGGAAACAATAGAAAAGGTGAAGACTATCCAAACCCACATAAAAGAAGCTCAAAGTAGGAAAAAGAGCTATGCTGATAACCAAAAGAAGGATTTGTAATTTCTAGTATGTGATCAAGTTTTTTTGAATGTATCTACAAGGAAGGGTGTTATAAGATTCTATAATAAGGGTCAATTATGATCTAGGTGAATTGGTCATTTCAAAACTCTAAAACGAATCATAGTTGTAGGTTACCATTTGGAAATGTTTCCAAGTTGCTCTAAAATTCATTATGTGTTCCATGTATCACAATTGAGAAAATACATGCCTGACCCATTGCATGTACTCACCTACAAAGAAATAGAATTGGAACCAGATCCTTCTTATTGCGAAGAGTCTATCATAATTATTGAAACTAGAGAACAAGTGTTGAGAAGTCAGATGACTCGTATATTAAAAGTTCTTTCGATAAACCATAAAATAGAGGAGGCAACGTGGGAACCTGAGGAAATTATGATGAAGAACTACCTGAATCTTTTTATGCAGTAGTATTCTATAAATTTTGAGGAATAAATTATTTGAATGAGGGGAAAATTTAGCCCCACATTCTCCCAAGGTATGTTTCCCTTTGAATAATGTAGTATCCTGCGTTGTACGCAACTTCGAGTTCTAGCACGCCATGAAAAATAAAACTGGCCATTTTAAAAGAAGTTATGAATAGTAGTACCCACTTTTTGAAATTTTATAAATTTTATTTTTAATAATGGACTTCATTTTTGAATTTTTAATATTAAAATTTTACATAGGGTGAATTTTTGGTAAATTTCTGAAAACATTCAATTTTTGATGAATAGTTTAAAACACTACGTTATTGTTTAAATCCAAATTTTATTTAAATAATAATAATAATTTTTTAAATTTATTTTAATGTCAAAATAGATACATAATACCTATATTAGTTCAATATAATTCTTTGGAGACATTTTTTAATAATATTAGATTTATAAAATTTTATTGAACTTTTTAACATCTTTTACCCACCTTCTAGGCATATTTGCAAATTTGAGTAGATAAAATTTTTATTGCATTTTTAAATTGAATTTCAAAAATCCTAAAGACACGGCTGACATCATTATGTAATTTTTGGTTCAATAGAATGATTTTTTTGGGTAATAGTAAATTTTTAATTTTATTTACCACGGTTAAAAAACAATAGTGTGATTAATGGTAAAAATGAAATTATTATTACCACAACACATGTCCTTATTCTATTGGATAAGTTTATTTAGACCAAAAACATCCATAGTAAGAAAATTTGATCCTTTTTGATCCACTTGGATTCTATTAGGACATTTATAATTATTTTATTGAATGATGAGTTAAAAGTGTTAAATTATAATTTTAATAACTTAACTATTTTCAATATAGAGTTATACATATGATTAATTAGACTATAAATATTCATCAGAATGATAAAGATATTTCATACATCATGGTATTTTATTTATAAATTTTAGAAATTAAGTAATTATATTTATTTATGTCACAATGATGATGCATTAATTAACTTATAAAGAATGATTAAAATAATTGATATTATAAATATTAAAATAAAAGTAAATTGATTCTTTTGATGAATTATTTGAATTTTATAGGTTAATATAACATATTAGAGTTTATTAAATGAATTATATTCAAATTAATAATGTTTTTAGGACCTTAAACAAATCAATTACTAAATTGTGTCAAAATTGACATAAATGAGTTTTTTTAAAAAAATTACTACTATATTAAATGATATAATACTACAAAAAATATAAGGTCTAGACAAACGACTTTTATAATGATATATATATATATATAATTAATTAACCACTTGAGGTTCAGTTCTTAGTTTATTGTAGGTTTATTAACTATATAGTGGATGAATGCAAGAAGTTATGGTAAAAGGTAAACTAGTTAACTAAGAGTTAAATCTCAATGATAATGATAAAATGGTGGCATAAACCTGTATAAAAACTATTGGTTGAATGTATATAGACCCATACCCTCATTATATTCAAAATAAATCCATTTCGATCCATTATAAATAAAAAATTATTTTATAATAAAATAATATTTCATGATTTTTCTGAAGTGACCCTTACCTCTGTTATAAAAGTTTACCACAAATTATCTTAATTTCAAACCTCCAAATCCATTTGGCTTGGCCATCCCCTGATCAAATATCCTCCCAAAGACCCTGAAAGCATCATAGAGGCATTAATTTTACCAAAAATCTAACTTATGTACCCCTTTTGATCAAATTAAACGGAAGCACCTGAAGAAGAGGTAAAAATTTCATCACCCATTTCAAAGATATTTTCTTCTTCCATTTCCACATTCATTGTTGTTTACATACCAAAATAATAACTATAGTAACTTATAAATACTTTTATGTTATTATAAATGCGGTGAAACCAAATTCCTTATTCTATCCATCCTATTAATTACAAAGTCACCAAACCTGCGTACGTATGACTTACCGTCTCCATGTGGTGGTGTAGTTTGTTATTCAACACTAAATTATTTATATGGGTAAAATAATTAGTATAATTGATGTAAATAATAAATATAACATGTTAATTATTCTGTATATATGATATACCATCAAATTACATACAATTCCACCATCAATAGAAATGTATTTTTTCCCGTGCATATGTATGGATTACCATTTCCATGAACGCGATTAGATTCATTCACCAATGTAACCATTCAAGAATAATTTTGAATTTATTATTTAAAATAATTTTTAAGAATTTAATATCACCCTAATATGAATAAAATACATCTTATCCATAACAAACATGTCTTACGTAACAAAACATATAATGGAAAATGAATTAGTCAATACCAGAAACAGTGGTACTACTGAAATATTATTAACAAAGAAATATAAAAAGATAATATATGATATCATATTTATTATTGTGGTTCTTTTAAAATTTACTAAAAATAATTTAACTATTATATATGAGGTTAATTTACCCTCTATAAAGGAATATTACAGGGTAAGGGTTAATATTAAAATATCTTTATTATCCTTTGTTGTTTATATGTGAGTATCTACTTCGACCTCTTTATCATCCACATATGTGTTTTTAAAAAGGTATTTCAAAACATTTTTATTATTTAATGGGAAATGGGTTAATTTCATTTATAAATGTGTTTAAATTTTCATAAAATTTTTGGAAAGGAATATTTCAGTCCCTTTCCAATCAACGTACTTTATGACCTTTTCGACAAATTAACGAAAGAATGTTTTTATCTTATATGATGGGTACAACTATTTTATGTTGTTATCACACCTTCGAAGCATCCCTTACAATCTTAAAAGAGTATTTTTAAAATAATTGTTTTCTTTAATTTTGAATGATTTCAATGTAGAATGATATATGTCACTCATATAGATTTTCTATTGATTTCCTCTATGTCTACCTCCATCGTTGAATTTTATGATTGTTTGAAGTTGAATTATTATGATACAATATTCCATGTTGTTTTTAAGGTTTTATGATATTTTTTAATGTGGATGTACTATTTTTATAACATTCATGGTTTATGGTTAATGTATTTATATTTCGTAAGCTAGTTTTAATAAAAATGTTTATACTATGATTCAACCTTTTAATATGAGGAATTTATTGGACGTAGTAAGTGATGGGTGGAGCCCACTATAGCTCCTCGATGCATCGGTATGTCCCATTAGAGAAACTGGTGTCTTGGCCAAGGCCTTAAAAAAATCTCTTTTTTAGTCTTTGGCATGAGAATTGACTATTTGGTTATGATGTATGGAATTAGGCATTCCATCATTATGAAATTCGCTATTGATGTTACATATGATTATTCAACTAGTAGAACATCCATGTGATCAATTAAATGGAATTATTTGATTTATAGTTTCCATATTTTTTTGAAGTTTATGTCAAATGGATTTGTTTTTGGGTATTATACATTGCCTTAAATGATTATGGTTACATACGATAGTTTCTGCAATATTGTTATCCTTGATTAGCATCTGATATCACCCATTTCTAGGTTTTATTTTTCCCAGGATGAGAAATAGTATATTATGATTAACCTATAGGGATAAGATAAAGGATAAGAGTGTGTTCAAAGGGTACACAATGTTCTTTTTTTTCATGGTGTAATGTAAAACTCATGTATGTATCTAGTATTTCCAAGGTTACTAAACTAATCTATCTTTTGAGACATGATCTATTGTGACCATGCCAGTGTTATATAATAATGAAACGACTCTGGGTAACTAGGGTCGGGGAGTTAAAATGCAGGTGCCTTGGGATAGCATAACCATGCCACACATATATTAAACATAAAAAATGTAATAAAATTATGGTTGACTTCAATCTCTGTAGTACCCAATGCATTACAGAGCTATAATGGGGCTTAATCATCATATGTTGAGCTATAATGAGGATCGACCTATCATGTATTGAGTTATAATGTGTCTCAACCCATATTATATTGATATATAAGAGGCTAAAACCAAATTAATAAATGTATAAGAAACATACCACCAATAAAATCCTTGAATATTCTTTAAAACCAATGCTCCAAACAATTTCACATATCAAAATACCATTTTCTTGGGAAAATAACTTTTAAAATGTAAAAACCAAACACATAATAAGGAAAACATTTTCATAGAAACGAACAATAAAAATTTGTAAATAAAACATTATAGTAATAAAGAGTCAAGAAAGTGGTAGAAACCAATCATGATGTATAAGTTCAAAAAACATTCACATTTACTTTTGTAAAAAGAGTTGAGAAGGTAACATTAAATGGTGGTTTTTAAAAGAGAGTCCCTTACCCTACGTCTGAATAATCACATATTATAATTATCTTCCTAAATAATAAAATTAGTTTATTTATTTACGTTATTGGTAATGTTTTTAAATTTTATTAATCCTTTTATATCATTTCTTATCAATATATAAAAATTATTAATTATATAAGGTCTTGTTGAACATTTTGTTGATATTCGGTACTTGAGTGAAAATAACATTGGTATGACATATATAATAAAAGTGTTCATTATTCCATCATATCAATAATAATATTAATGAAATTATTATCATTTTTATGTATAAAATAAACTTTTAAATAAAACCATCTATTATGGTTATGAAAAATGAACTACATTATAATCATGGAGACGGTAGATCGTACGTTCTCATGAGTAGAATTTCCATTTGTCCATGATCATTATGTTAAGAATGTATGTATAATATTAACTTCACATAGTGATAATAATATCATTAATACAATATTAATCTTTTAAATATACTTATATATATCATCCATGCGATGTGGTGATGAAAAATGAATCACGTCGCTTCGTGGAGGTGATAGTTTACACGTACGCAAAGAAGGAAATTATAATTTTTATATGCATGGAATGTTATGGACATAAATAATATATAATTAATTTATAATTAAAAATATTTCATGAATACCTTTGAATATTAATTTCTTCATTATAATCATCTTTTGGAGACGGTGAAGGAAAATGAATTTCGTCAGTTCGCGAGGTGGTGGTCTGGCAAACACACAGATGATATATTCTTTTCCCCTTTTATGGAGAATTATATGGGCATAAGTGATGGTAGTAATATACTGACATTATATTATATTGGTTATACTAAAGTTATTATATCATTATGGTGGAATATTATTTTAAGGAAGTGGAAGAAGAAATATAATAGAAACACTTAATTAAAAATTAAACCTCTTGTTTGGACAATCTCCTTTATTTAACACCATAAAAATTATAAGGGGGTGTTATACACAAAATAATCCATCTATAATGTGAGTAAATATTATAGTAATTTATTTTGTACATATTGTCCAAACCAAATAGTTTTTAATGTTTTATGGAAAGAGAAGAAGGAGTGCCCTCTAAATAAGAGGGAAGGGGCACTATTGGAATTCTTCAAAATATTAAATTAATATAAATTAATTTTCTATTCAAAATTGCTTCAAACTGATTTATTAATAATATAGGGTAATTATGGATCCAAATAGATGCATCAAATGAAAATTATACAAGTTTTGATAATTTTTTAATACTTTTCATTTTTAACCCTTATTTGACCCTGTTAACTCTTACAATGCTATCATGTAATTTATACATTGAGGGTTAATATAATTAATATATAATAAAATATGACTAATGAATGAATTATTGATGTAATATTAATCCTTATTCCAATATTTTATCAAAACATTACATTTTCATAAATTTTATATCATTTCATAAAATACATTATCTTTTCAAAATGTCATTAATGCCAATTTTGACACTATTCAATACTTGACATTTCAAAAATATCATAACAGCATGACATATTCAATCCAACTATTTTAACATATCACTAACATGTAAAATCAATCGAGAGAAATATTTATGACATTAATTATATACAATTATAATTATTTTAATATTTCTATTATCATTCTGTTGATTATTTCATTATTTTCACAATTACCTCAAATTAAAATTTTTATTAAAAAACATTTATGAGAAAAAAGATAAAAACCACATGTTAAACAAGACATAAAAAAATAGAAAATAAAAACATTATTAAAGACATGCTCAAGTCTAGTAGATGCGACCTACCTAAATAATTTCCATGAAAATTCTGATACCTTTTTATGCAGTATATCATTTATAGTCTCTTTGAAATGATAATCCAGGTTGTCTCACACTTCCAAGAACTCCTTCACCAATATCATATTACCATTGAAGCCGATGTTCATAATTAATATTTCTTTTCTATCCAATCTTCCAGCTCCTTGTTAGTGTCCCCTTGGATTGGTCACTCATTCATCCTTTCGATGTCCTCATTTGAAGTATGAATGATCAATACCTCTTAAAAAATATCTTCCCCAATGTTAATATGATGATCCCATGATTTCTCCATGGTTACAGCATTAATAACCTACTGTGGATTAACTGAGGGCTCCAAAAGAGCTTCAACAATTCCATCTTCCTAAC
This sequence comes from Viscum album, assembly GCA_963277665.1. NCBI lineage: Eukaryota > Viridiplantae > Streptophyta > Magnoliopsida > Santalales > Viscaceae > Viscum > Viscum album. The sequence continues at coordinate 364,736,142 of OY728167.1, read as the reverse complement.
ATGATATCCCCAGTTAACCCTCCTTGTAAATTAGAGCATGTTGAAAGTGTGCCTCCTTCCCAACTCACAAATACCCTCGCTCCCTAGCTTATGTTGTGTCCAACATAGTCCAATCATTCACCCCAGTACAAGCCATTGTGTATTTCTATTCCTCATAAGGAGTCTCGTTACATGTCTTAATAGAAACCGATTCTACACCTTGATACACAGAAGCTTCCTCGGATCTAAAATATGAGTCATTACAACTTACGTAACCTAATGATCTAGTAAATATTGTCATTGTATTATTCAAGTAATATTTAAGTGGTTTGGGTTTTCCCCTCCATGGGAACAATAATTTATCCAATCAATATAATCCCTTCTTTACCTTTACTTGGCCCAGGTTGAACCAAAGCCTCATTCTCATAGTCTGAACATTGCTGGGATACCCCATGAAGTTCAGTTTCATCCTCTCCATATCAATTTTCTTTTAACTACTTCTAATTTAATCACGTAATGGAGGTTTTCCATCCCTTAGTTTTACCATTTTCCCTTCCCTCCTCATTCAGACTTGAGAAGTGATTATGCATCAAAATAGGCTTCGTAGCCATGTATGAATCAAGAACCTGTCAGCTCAGGTACATTATCTCATTCACCAAAGAGGCTTGTGTCTCATTAATCAGCCTAACATCAGTATGAGAAACAACACCACCATTATTTGAGAGTAAATAATTCACTTGAGCATAGAACTTCCTCCATTCTTAACTGTTTTAGAAAAAGATGGAGAAATCGTATGGTAAAGACTTCCCAAGGTTAGTTCTACCACCTTTGGAGCACCCAGATCATGAAGTAGTCTTCCAAAAACATCCTCAACTCTTAGATCTGTATAACATGTCATAAAATTCATCTTAAAAAGGAAGGTATCCACATCCTCTAACTTTTCCCCACCCCTACACTCTCAGTGATAGTATGTGGCCAAATGACCTAGAAGATTTCACGATGATCAAAAATTGGACCACAATTCGATGGAAACCATCTTCTTATACTGAAACTCTTCACCTACTGAGATCTATACCCAGTCAAATAGATGTTTGAAAACATCGATCTCTACACATATACGCGGTAAAACTGGGTGACTCCCTCTATTGGTTCTCTTATCCATGCACAACAAAACTGCCTATCAAATTCCCTAACATACATAGAATAGATGGATTATGAAAGGGTAGGGGTTCAGGGGGACATACCAATATTTCTATAAATGGACTGTCATGCTTCATGTGAATATCATAATACCAATATAAGATAGAAAAATGAGATCCCTGGGAGATTCGAAGATCTTGAGTCCAATCCAAAATAAAATCTTCCTCTATGGAGAAATGGATCATTATATGACGCCAGTCATGGAGGCCCAAGAACACCACATTGGACAAAGCCCAAGAATTGGAGATGAAAAGACAACAAAACATTGAATGAAGGGTGAAGGAAAGTGAAAAAAATAACCAATTTTAGATTTAACATGTATGAAGACTCCACAAACTCCACTATAGAAATTGAATTTAGAGGGTAACCATTGAAGAGATAACCACTTTAGGGAAAATATAGATTGCAGGGAATGGTGGGAGAAGATCAAGGTTGGAGAAGGGAATGAAAGGTGGGGGACGAGAGATGGAAGGGGAATAAGGGAGACCCCCCCCCCTAATGGGGGTGGGACCACGACAACCAAAATTAATGGATAGGGCATCATAGAGTGCCAATGGAGGGGTATCACATAGTTGTTCGTGGTCTATCATGTTTTACCAAACTTCCCTTATATAATTAAACAATTACTACATCATAAATATGTTTTCATTTAAGGTCATTATTTTATCACTAAATATTTTAAATAAATTTCAATGATGTGGATATATATTTTAAATATGAAATAACTATTTATAGTTGAACATATCACTTATATAACCAACCATAAAAATAATTTAATTTTTATAATCAAAAGTAATAAAATATTGATTTTTCTTTGAATAAAATATTATAACAGTTTAATTATTGTCAAAATTTCTACAAATGGTCACATAACAAATAATTTAATTATTAGGGACAAAATATAATCATCTCATAAAATTATGAAACTTTTTAGGGTATTTTTCTAATAACTAAAATATTGTTTTTATCCTTAATTACTCGATTTACCCTTAACAATATTAATAAAAATTACTAAACATTCTATTAATAATGTTAATAAATAAATGGGAAATTTTAAAATAAACAATCTAATTCCACATATGTAATAAATTTTTGAAATAATCAATTCAACAATGTTATAGAAATTAATTAAAAATTAATCCTATGGATGGGATGGAACAACTTTTTTTTGAAGAAGAAATGATAAAATAATCACAATGTTTTTATATCCAATTGGAATATGAAATTGATTCCAATGAAAAAATTAGATTAACTGATATATATATATATATGATATAATTATACTTTAATATCAATTAAAAATATATGCTAACACTAAATGTTATTGAGATGAAAAAGTTGTTTTAAATTAAAATGCATTATTTTTCACTATTTATAAAAACATGAAAGTTATTAGAAAAAACAAGAAATTAAACCAAAGGAAGATTTCAAATTATTATCTTAAAATAGAAGTTACTATTCTAAAAATAGAATTTTCAAAATTTTCAAAAACTATATTTAAAACATTTGTTCCATCAAAAGGCAGAAAAGCTGCCTTTTAAGATTAATATATGAGTAAAATTTGATTTGTTCTTATATAGTGTCTAGAAAAAACATAGGATTTATGTTAAAAATTATATTTAATATATTATAAATTAATTAAATATAATCCAAAAATATTTATTTGTTTATCTATTTTTATAAAACACACTTCTGCACATTTAAAATGGGATTCATAAAAACTTTTCCATTTCTCTAAAAAATGGTTTTATTTTTATTTTTGATTAATTGATCAAATTATTGATTATATATACATATGTAAACCATAATTTCATAAGTTAGTAAATCATATACATACACTCCATTCTAATGTCTATGTTATCCTGGTAAAATTTTAATAATAATTTTCAGTTATTCTTTTTAGATCGATGTGGCATATCATGTATGCTATCAAACATTGTGATTCCTTTTATGAACTCTTGATGTTAAATTATCCCCTACTTTAATAAACCTATTTCATTCAATTTGAACTACGAATCAAAAACTAGGGGTTTGAATTTCCAAAATAATTTTTTTGAAATCCAATAGTAGAAAAATGATAAATAAAACTTCCCATTTAAAATAAAGAAAGGGGAGTATGAAGGTCACCTAAGATAACACATACTGGGGTTCCATGTAAGAAAACATGGACATATAAGAGAAAAATACCTATCATGTTTTGATGGGGAGTGATAGATAATCTATTCATTAGAAAGTTAACAATTAAAAAACCATAAATATGTGATGTGTTAAAAGTTTATTGATTACATAGTAATAAAATTACAAGGATTACCTTTTTGTTTCAAGATTATTTCCATAGAATTGAGGAATTTTTTTACTACATGCACTATAAACATAAGGATATATAATGACCTGAAAATTTTATTTTCATGCTTTAATCAATTTCCACCACAAAAGCATCATTTTCTCCAAACAATGTGCACTCATGATAGATTTTTAATATCATAAGAACTAGAATTTACTTCTAGGGAATAAAATAGTCCACACAATATTAACTATTTATTTCTCTTATTTTGAAATATTAACCAAAACCAAAATAGTTAGTAGAATATTAGATAATTCATTAAAAATATTAAACCATAATGTGATAAAAAACTAATATAATCTCCAAAATTCACTAGTAATACACAACGTTCCACATAGACCATTAGATAAAAAACAATCAATAAATAATAATTAAAAATATTATAACTAAGATTAAAACCAAATGAAGACACCCGTAAATTTCAAAAAAAAAATTTTCTTAATTTATTTGGAATTTTTCGAGTACGCAGTTTTTGACGGCACCTAATTCTGAGGCACGGTGTGCCCAGAATAATTTTCTGAAGATTGTTAAGCTTAAATTAACACGCGTAAGCAGTTTTACTGAAAAATTAGAATAACTCTTAAATGATTACTCAGATCAGAAATATGAGGGCACCGTTGTGCGTAGGATGGAGGGTTTACCCTAGGTACAACTTATGTTTAGTCGGCGCATGCCTCCTGTGAGAAATTCCAAAAATGGAATAACCGTAAATGAAATAATTAAATAAATTATTTTATTTTTCAAATTCTTATAACTCACAAACGGTATCTCGGATTAAAAATACGAGACCACCAATGAACACGTGAGGGCATGGTTTATTTAAGCAGATACTAACATTGGCCGGCGTGGGCCACCAGAAAAAGTTAGTTTTTGGCCGCAAATAAAATAATTAAGTAATAATTATTTTATTTTAAAATTCATAAAATCTAAACGGTAACCCAGATTGAAAATCCGAGAGTATCAATGCATTCTTTGGGGCGTGTTTTACTTAGACAGACCCTAACCTTGACCGGCATGGGTCGAGGGTGACTGATAATAATCTTCCAAACACTTTTTCGCATACGTTCAGTAAACGTACATGCGGGTTTTTTTTATATTTTGAACCGGTGCTCCAAATTGAAATCCGAGGGCACCGATGAACTCACATCGTTTTATAATTGTTTAAGGGAACCTTTACCGTAGTTGCGTTTTGAGCGGGTTGAGGTTAAATATTTGGGAATGGGATTAAATCAAATAAAATTTTATGTGTACAAATTTTATTCATCGTAGGGGGTTATTTTCATCAAAGGGGAAGTAATAGGTGAGGCGCACACCCACCTCACCTTCCATGGGAGAGTTTAGTGCGGTGGTGCCCACACGAGACCCTAACTCCTCACCTCCCCATAACTCAACCCTTGTTAAATTCATGACAACTCCACTTTATCTTTATTGAAGTGGAGCCTCTCCACCTTCTAAGCTTAAGCCAACTAAGATAATTAATAACCTTATTAATTATATTTGTCACACATCTTTGACTTCTTTTGAAATGCTTGGAATATTTTAATTGATGGGGACGTAATGAAATATAGGGTTGGCAATTGTAGTGTGGAGGATTGGAGAGCCCTTGAGTCGTTTTTTGAAGAGTACCAACTCAATGACGAAGAACGATCATTCCATAATGATGAAGAACGCTTCCTGGTTCTCCATCAAAGGAGGAGACACCGCTGCGGGGAATCCTCAACGACGACGACTCTTCCTCCAACACCAATTGACTCGTCACCGATCTTCCATGACGTCCGATCATCGTAACACTTGCCTCTTTCCGCGGATCAATGATGTGCGACATCTTTGAGAGGTAGGGTTTTTTTTGTATAATGTGTATATGGGAATTATACCCTTGTGCATGCGTTTTAAATTGAAGGGTGTTTGTATAATTTATCTTGAATAAATTAAACCCTTATCATTGATGAGTTATGGATTGAGCTTCTAATGTGGAGGGCACGAGATAACGAACAAGCCTGGACCCTCCGCTGGTTGTGCCTTTGTGCGCGGGATGACGGGAAATGAAGAAACGGTCCGCAATGGCAATTTGAAGCCGTCGCAGTAAAAGAGCAGGACCCGAGAGAGAGGCGGGCGTAGACGATAGGCGAATCGGACCACCGGAGCGCATCTGGTGGTCCACAGAAAGTGCGGCCGGTGCGCCATGCGGGGATGTTGGAAGTCCGAAGGCGGCATATTTTTGGTGGAGGAGGCAACTTTTAGGTTTGGAGGAGAAGAAATCGTGAGAGTGAATTTTCGTGGGTTGTAGAATAGATTGGAGAGAGAAGATGTTTTGAAAATAAATAAAATAGAATCAAAATAAATAAAAAGAAATCAATCAAGGATGAGGCCTGGATGGCATGGAGTCAAAGGAGGTGGTTTATTTTTGTGGTGCATGGATTTGGCGTGTGAGTTTTAAGGAATATAATTAAATTAATAATAATAATAATATAATAATTTTATTATTTTTTTTTTTGGGAAAACCGTATTTTGACGGTATCTTCTTCGTGCGACCTCGGTTTCACGAACCGTCAGTGGCAGTGCGCCCCAAACTTCAAGACGGAATTTATGAGTCCAATATTGGATATCTTTTTCGGGTTTTGGATCAGGTACTTGAAGCACTCATAAAATAATAGATTTAATAATATTATTAAATCATCGACCCGCCATAACTCATGCGTGCGATGTCAGATTGGCATGCCATCAGTGGCGATGTAATCCCGTCATTAATACAGTAAATTCTAGTCTAATGTTGGATTATAAATTCTGGTTCATGCCTTGGGTCCACGAAACACCAAATAATAATAATATTATTATTATTACGGGATCTTGTATCTGATATATCTCTCTCATACGGTGTCAGAATGACAAACTGTTTGAGACGTTGCGACACTGAAATTAAGATGAATGTTTCAATATATGTTTGGATATTTATGAAAAGGTCAAGGTGCGGGCCCCATGAGGCCTGGTTCGTGCGTGTTGAGGGGAAATGAAACCTTTTCATCGGCTATCTGTTTTGGACCAATGGGTAGTCCATGTCGCGTGTTTTTCTGTATGGATCGCAACGGTGTGACTGGTTTGGTAAACTGGTGTCATTTGAAGTGCTGCCGAGTGGGTTCGAACCCGAAACCAACCTGGCCCTCGGGGCGGAAATGATTATAAATTATGGAGCGGACGTTCGATTGACTAGCCATCGAATTTTTTGGATTCCCCTTGATGAGACGGTTCTTTTGGAATACTTCAATTGAGGTTTGGATGCAGTTGGAGTAGGTCCGGATTGGATTGTACCCAAAATCCAACCGGGCCCCTAGAACGGAAAAGCCAATAAGCTTCAGACCGGACGTCCATTTGACAAACCGTCAGTGGCATTGTTGATCACGTTGAGAAACAGTCCCTTTGAGTATACCCTATGAGAGTTCGGTGTACAGTTGAGATACCGTCGGGTTGGTTTGTACACAAAACAAACTAGGCCCCCGGGACTAAAAGGCTAATAACTCACAGACCGATTGTTCGATTGACACGTCATCTATTGCATTGAGACCCCTACGACGAGGCGGTCCTTTGAGATACTTCTTCGTGGGACTTTGTGATACTTGGAGTATCGACCAATAGCTCGTGGAGTGAATCCTCCTAGAGACGAGCGTATGGAGTACGGAGACCTTTTAGCTAGCTGAGACCTGATGACTGCTTGTCTGATTTGAGTCTAAGTGACTTGTACAGCCCAGTGGGGAGCACTATTGTGTTTAGGTGGCAGACCCACAACAGGGAGCACTACTGAGTTTGGGTGGCAGACACGCGGTACTCGACAGAAGGAGTACCTCAGCAGGCTATTAAGGGGGTGCACTACTGTGTTTGGGTGGAAGTCCCCAGCGGGAATCACTACTGTGTTTGGGTGGATGACCCTCAGTACTCGACATGAAAAGTACCTCAGCAGTCTAAGGTTAGTGAGCAGTGCCTCGGAGTCGGGAGAGTATCACTACACTCGATAGAGGAGGATCTCTTCAGCAGTTCCGGATTCGATAATGAAAATCAGGGTTTGAGTTGAGTCAATAACCTTTTTTTACCTCATGATTGATATGGGTTACGTGATAACTTAGGTATATGTATAGTCATATACTTATGTAAGGGTTATCTGTCGAGATCTTTCTTTTTGGTTTATCCTTGTTGGATTTTGGTGATACCTTGAGGGTCTCACGGTCCCTACGGAATATCGTTATACTCACCCCTGCACGGGCTATGCCCACACCTCGTTGTGTTGGTTGCAGATGACGGATATCACTGATCGTGGTTGAGGATTGTTGAGCTGGACGGTACCCGGAGGTGGATTTCACAACGAGTCGGTACCTGGAGGAGACGAACGGACGGACGGTCGAACGGAGTATGCTGAGGAGTACCTCTGTACCTACCCATCATGTAGGATCCATGGTGGAAGATCCAGGACCTTCTTGTCACCTTTCAGCTATTGTCCTTTGAGTTGTACATTACTTTCAGTTGTAGTTGTTCCTTTCTGTTGGGCTTGTATTTCGTCCCCTTTGTATTTCCAGCACACTTGTTTACAACATTACTTAGTGTTTGCTTACGCTTGTACTCTGTTGTGTTGTTTACTTTTATAAAGGCAATTCCTCCCCATTTTATTAGGAATTACACCTTTGATGCTAGTCTCTATCCCCTGGCCTATGGGAGGCGGGCTTGGGGTAGTCATGACACGGGTCCTGAGGACGGGTTGTGACAAATTGGTATCAGAGGAGACGGTTCGACTGTAGAACATAGGACTCTGATATTTTCTTTCTATGAAGCAGTAGTGTTAAGGGTACTAAGTGTGGTTTTCAGTTTAGGGAGTCCAGTGTTAGTGCGGCGACCGACGTATCCGTACACCAGGACCCTGACCACTGATTTCCTACATAGTGCAGAAAAACACTAATTCCGTGTGTGTTTTAAAATTATTCTTTATGTCAGATCAAACCAGTTCATCTCACCAGGATTAAATCATTTGACTGTGTCACATCTTTTCAGGATGTCTCCACGCAGACAGTCAGTTGGAGTTTCTGAGAGAGTACTTGATGACGGCTCACTGAGCGATGAGGCTCCAATGCAGGGCCCTCTTTCTATGTTGGCTCCTTCAGGTGGGGTACCAGCAGTACCACCACCCATAAAGTAGTAGATGCCACCAGCTGTACTAGCGGACGGTGCATACGGACAGAGCGCGTTGCATGAGTTCCAGCAGTAGAGGCCTCTTATGTTATGAGGCGAGGCAGATTCCCAGGCTACAGTGGACTGGATGGAGGCAATTGTTAGAGTTCTACACCTAGTTTAGAGCTAGTAGAGCATATGGTGATCTTAAATACTGATGTTTCCCAATGAGTGAACATGAGGTTGGTCCGCATAGTAATGAGGATTCGATACGTGGACTGATGCTTGAGATAGTACCTTCTGGTAGTGTGCCAGCTATATCACTACCTGTTGTCAAAGACCTAGAGTTTCTGGTTAAAACCACTGACTTGACCCTCACGTATGGAGATACCATTGAGAGGAGACTCGATAAACACACTTATGCCGACAAGTATGATCTGACCCTTGAGGCAAGAGTTTCGGTTGGAGCCTCTTGGTGGCAGCATCGAGGCCTTACAAAGTTAGTTTGGGTATGGACTGGGCAACCACATTTCATGCACGGATTGACAGTATTAGGAAAAAAGGTTGTGGTTTACTTACAACGATGGGATGGGTTTTCCTTGGTCGGTGAAAAGGAAACCCCATGCAGCATAGGAACCTCTAGGAGAGCACATGGGAGCATAAGGCTTAGATGCGTGCTCAGTACAACTTTTGTTTCCCATAGTGTATGGTGAAGCTTTACGGGGACGTAAAGCCCTGAGGTGGGAGTAATATAGACACCCGGAAATTTCAAGGTAATTTTTTTTCTAAATTTCTTTGTAATTTTACGAGTACACATTTTCTGATGGAACCTCATTCTGAGGCCCCGTGTGCCCGAAATAATTTTCTGAAGTTTTGTTAAGCTTAAATTAACGCGCTTGATCAGTTTTACTGAAAAAGTGGAATAACTCTTAAACGGTTACTCAGATCAGAAATCTGAGGGCACCTTTACCCTTAGGATGATTGGTTTACCCTAGGCGCGACTTATGTTTAGTCAGCCCGGGCCTCCTGTGAGAAATTCCAAAAATGGCATAACCGTAAATAAAATAGTTAAATAAGTTATTTTATTTTTCAAATTCTTATAACTCACAAATGGTAGATCAGATTAAAACTCTGAGACCACCGCTTAACTCACGAGGGCTTGGTTTATTAAAGCAGATACTAACTTTGGCCGGAGTGGGCCACCAGAAAAATTTAGTTTTTGGCCGCAAATAAAATAATTAAGTGACAATTATTTTATTGTAAAATTCATAACATCTAAATGGTAACTCGGATTGAAAATCCTAGAGTATCAATGAGTTCTTTGGGGCGTGTTTTACTTAGGAAGAGCCTAACCTCTACTAGCATGGGTCGAGGGTGACTGATAATAATTTTCCGAACATTTTTTCGGGTACATTAAGAAAACGTACGTGCGGGTTTTTCTAGATTTTGAATCGGTGCTCAGAATTGAAATCCAAGGGCACCGATAAACTCGCAACATCGGTAATTGCATAAGGGAACCTATACCGCAGTTGTGTTTTGAGCGAGTTGAGGTCAAATATTTGGGAATGAGATTAAATCAAATAAAATTTGATGTGTACAAATTTAATTCATGGTAGGTGTTATTTTCAACAAAGGGGATGTTAGAGGTGGGGCACAAACCAACCTAACCTCCCATGGGAGTGTTTAGTGTGGTGGGGCCCAAACGAGACCCTAACTCCTCACCTCCCCATAACTCACCCCTTGATAAATGCATGGAAACTTCAGTTTATCTTTTATTGAAGTGGAGCCTCTCCACCTCCCAAGCATAAGCCAACTAAGTTAATTAATAACATTATTAATTATATTTGTCACACCTCTTTGACTTCTTTTGAAATGCTTGTAATCTTTTAAAAGAAGGGGACTTAATGAAATATGAGGTTGGCAATTATTGTGTGGAGGATTGGAGAGCTCTTGTGTTTTTTTGAAGAGTTCCAACTCACCGACGAAGAACAATCATTCCTTCACGACGAAGAACACTTCCCGGTTCTACATCAAAGGAGGAGACACCGCCGCGGGGAATCCGCAACGACGACAGCTCTTCCTCCAACGTCAATAGAATCAGCACCAATCTTCCACAACGTCCGATCATCGAAACATTAGCCTCTATCCATGGATCGATGGCGTGCGACATCTTTTCGAGGTAGGGGGTTTTCGTATAATGTTTATATTTGAATTATACCCTCGTGAATGCGTATTTTAATTGTAGGGTGTTTGTATAATTTATCTTGAATAAATTAAACTCTTGTCATTGATGAGTTATGGATTGAGCTTCTAATGCGGAGGGAACGGGCTAATGAACAAGCCTGGAACCTCCTCTAGTTGTTCTTTTGTGCGTGGGATGATCGGAGACAAAGAAACGGGCCGCAACGGCAATTTGAAGCCGTCTCAGTAAAGAGAAGGACCCATGAGAGATGTGGGCACATACTGTAGGCAAATCGGACCACCGGAGCACGTCCTGTGGTCCGCCGAAATTGCTGTCGGCGCGCCCCACCAGGACGAAAGATGTACGAAGGGGGCATATTATTGGCGGAGGAGGCAGCACACATGTTTGGAGGAGAATAAATCGTGAGTGTGAATTTTCATGGGTTGTAGAATAGATTGGAGAGAGAAATCAATCAAGGATGGGGCGTGGATGGCATAGAGTCAAAGGAGGTGGTTTATTTTTGTGGTGTGTGGATTTGGGGTGTGAGTTTTAAGGAATTTAATTAAATTAAAAATAATAATAATATAATAATGTTATTATTATTTTGTTGGGAAAACCTTATATTGACGGTATCTTCTTCGTGCGACCTCAGTTTCACAAACCATCAGTGGCAGTGTGCCCATGACTTCGAGATGGAATTTATGAGTCCAATATTGGATATCTTTTTCGGGTTTTAGGATCATCTACCCGAAGTGCTCAAAAAATAATAGATATAATATTATTGTTAAATCTTCGACCTGCCATAACTCATGCTTGCGACGTCCGATTGGATTGCCGTTCAAGAAGATGTAATCCCATCATTAATACACTCGATTCAAGTCTAATTATGGGTGCAAAATTCTGGTTCATGGATCGGGTCCACGAAACACCGAATAATAATATTATTATTATTATTACGGGATCTTATATCTTACATATCTCTATCATATGGTGTCAGAATGACAAACCGTCTGTGATTTTGCAACTCAGAAATTTAGACGAATGTTTCATGAAATGTTTTGGTTATTTAAGTCGAGGTTGAGGTGCAAGTCCCATGAGGCCCGGTTCACGCGTGTTGTGAGGAAATGAAACCTTTTAACCGGCTTTCCGTTTTGGACCAATGGGTAGTCCATCTCCTGTTTTTTCCGTATGGATCACAATGGTGTGACCGGTGTGGTTATCTAGTTTCATTTGAAGTACGTCTGGGTTGGTTCGAACCTGAAACCAACCGGGCCCTCAGAGTGGAAACACTTATAACATAAGGATAGGATGTCTGATTGACGTTCCGTCAACTTTGTTGTATTTCTCTTGATGAGACAGTTCTTTTGGAATACTTCACATGATGTCTGGACGCAGTTGGAGTAGGGCCGGATTGGTTTGTACCAGAAATCTAACTGGGCCCCTGGAACGGAAAAGCTGATAACTTTCAGACCGGATGTCAGTTTGACGAACTGTCAGTGGTATTGTTGATCACATTGAGAAACGGTCCCTTTGAGTATACCTAATGAGAGTTCGTGGTATATTTGAGATTCGGTCGGGTTGGTTCGTACACAAAACCAACCGGGCCCCTGGGACTAAAAGGCTAATATCTCAGAGATCGGGTGTCTGATTGAAGCACCGTTTGTTTCCTTGAGACCCCTATTATTAGGAGGTACTTTGAGATACTTCTTCATGGGACATTGTGATACTTGGAGTATCAACAAGTAGCTCGTGGAGAGGATCCTCCTGGAGACGAGCGTACGGAGTACAGAGACCTTGTAGCTGGCTGAGACCTGATGACTAGTTGTCTAATTCGAGTTAGAGTGACTTGTATAGTCCAGTGGGGAGCACTACTGTGTTTGGGTGGTAGACCCACGACGGGGAGCACTACTGAGTTTGGGTGGAAGACTCGTGGTACTCGACAGAAGGAGTACATCCGCATGCTATTAGGGGGGGGGGTGCACTACTGTGTTTGGGTGGCAGACCCCGGCGGGAAGCACTACTGTGTTTGGGTGGCTGACCCGCGGTACTCGACAGGAGGAGTACCTCAGTAGTCTAATGTTTCTGAGCAGCGCCTAGGTGTCGTGATAGGATCATGACACTCGACAGAGGAGGAACTCTTAAGAAAATGCGTTTTTGATAATCAAAATACTGGTTTGAGCTCAGTCAATAACCTTTTTTTTACCTCATGATGAGATGGGTAACTTGATAAGTTAGGTATATGTATGGGCATAAACCTAAGTAATGGTTATCTGTTGAGATCTTTCTTTGTGGTTTATCCTTGTTGGATTTTACTGAGACCATGAGGGTGTCGGGGTCCCTACTGAGTATCGTTATACTCAACCCTACACGGGATACGCCCACACCTCATTGTTTTTCTTGTAGACAACAGACATCACTGATCGTGGTTGAGGATTGTTGAGCTGGACGGTACCCGAAGGTGGATTTCACGAAGAGTCGGTACCCGGAGGATATGAAAGGACGGATGGTGGGATGCAATATGCTGAGGAGGACATTTGTACCTACCCTTCAGGTAGGATCTATGGTTGACGATCCAGGAGCTGCTTTTCACCTTTCAGCTGTTATCCTTTGAGTTGTACTTTACTTTCAGTTGTAGTTGTACCTTTCTATTGGGATTTTATTTCTCGCCCCTTTGTATTTCCAGAACACTTGTTTACTACTTTACTTAGTGTTTACTTCCTCTTGTACTTGGTTGTGTTGTTTACTTTTATAAAGGCAATACCTTCATTTTTTATTAGGATTTACACCTTTGGTGCTACTTGCCAGCCCCGGGCCTATGGAAGGCAGGCTTGGGGTAGTCACGGCATGGGTCCAGAGGACGGGTTGTGACACCCAAAAATCTTAAGGATTTGATCACATAGTATTCTAAGATAAATGTAAATAATTATCACCAAATAACATCAATTACTCGTGATTTCTTATACCAAAAAATAATTTTCAAAATAATCATCAAAATATGATAACCATTTCCATAAATAACATTAATCACAATAAATCCACAATAAAATCTCATATTAAATTATTTTCCTTAATCATAATGGGGTTCCCAAAATATTAAACAACATTCAAACTAAAATTAATCATTAATCACCAAATCATTTTACAGTCCCAAGGTTATTTATTTGATAAAATATATGTCCCAAAAAACCATATTCTTCATATAAAAATTCATTTAACTAATAATAAAAAGTCATAATGACCAATAATTCATGCAGACTAGTGGTATGTGATTCACCCTAGTAACCCTTTGGTTGTTGGTTTGATTAATGCATCCTTATCATATGAGACATGTTTTCACACATGCTTTGGGTTGTCCAATTTAGAAAATAATATAATTATTATAAAATTTCCAAAATATGATAAAAACAACAAAAATAACCATAACATTTTTTAACCTCAAATGTTATCATATACCTATAATTTTACATCCAAAACATTAATATCCCATAATTACCAAAAAATCAATGATCATATAAACCATAAAAGATATCCACACCTTATTAATCATGTCCAAAAATGAAAAGATAGTTATTCCTTAAATAAAATTTTCATATAACAATCATAATGGATACATATAACATAAACTAAAAAATACTTTCAAAATACTACCATCATCAATAGAGTGTTAATACCTTTAAACATTTCATCATACTCAGATATAATATAACTCTTTAATTCCTTGTATGAATACATCTTAATCATTCATATTTATTCATAATACATTAACTATTCTTTTCATCCTCATTCCTTAATAATTATTTCCTATAAAAAAATATAAACCATATCCTAAGATTTAATAATGTTAAAACATAAACTAAGAAATAATTCATACATTTCATATGTCATTTTCAGTTTACTCATCTTCAATTATAATAGAATTAGGTATTCCTAAATAAATATTTGTATGGTCCTACTAATCCCATTCATGATCCTTCTTCCAAATATATCAATTTCTAAAATGACCATACTCTCCACATTGAAACATTCAATTGATAACTCAAGAAGAACGTCTATCCCTTACATGGAGAAAAAAAATACATACCTTTTTCTTAGAATATTATTTATTTATGACATAATTTACCACATTTAAAACATATTCCTGTCACTTTAAAGAATTTTACTAGGTGTTTCATTCCACATACTTTGCACATAATTCATTGAATATATATGACATTATGATCATATTTACTTGAACATAAACAAGTATTCATTTTTCTCATATATGATACATCAGAAAATTCCCCACGGTTTAAGTGGTTCATTATTACACTTGATAGTTGGTTTAGAATAACCAGAAGAGTTCTCATTGTAGTTCCATTTCATTGTATTCTTATTCTGAGAACTACATAATTTTCCATAACATCCAATGTTACCTTAGAACCTACATGATCCAAACAGTTACTAAAACTAGAAAGGACTGAATGATCACTAAAATCATAATATAATGTCTTATGAGGATGATAAACATTAAAATATCCTTTTTTATGTTATCTCAAACTCATTAAATTTATCTAAAACAACTATGACTCTTTCTACCTTTCTAACAACAAGGATTATATTCGAATGATAACTTATGATTAAATAACATCCAAACCTCTAAATTTATCTAAACCATCCTTTTATACTAAATATAACGACCTGGCCTTAATCATTATATATTCTAGTTATTTTTAACTAGAGGACACATTCAGATATCAATTTTTAGAGAATCAGTTCATAATTCATTCTTAACATTCCACATTTATACAAAATGGATACTGATAAAATAGTAACCATTTTTATGTTATAAAACATTTTAAAATAAAAAAATGGATTCATTGTTTCTTGAAGAATATTTATAACATAAAACATAACATAAATCACTCTATTAACCTTCGTTACACTTGTGTAAAAAAATTTAAAACATGGGATGAGGGTAAAAGTTTAGTCGGGGGCATAATGAAGGAAATTGTTAGTCCTGTGAAAACATGAAAACCGATTAAAAACCATTTTCTTAAAAAAAAATTAACATGCATTGACAAATAATTTAGGGGCCTTAGGATATCCTTACCAAATCACTCTTACATTCACCATTATAAATGTATTATCCTTTTGTTAGACTTCCTTCTCTATAGTACCCATTGCATTGGAGAGCTATAATGGGGCTCACCCAACATATCTTGATCTATAGTGGTGCTAATTAAATCATATCTTGAGATGAAATAGTGTCAAAACAATCATATATTGAGATATAACAGTATCTACCCATACTAAACACTGTAAAAAACATATATTTATTAAATCCCTTGAAAATTCCTTTAAACCCATGATTAAAACACTTTTAGATATCAAAAGACCCTTTTCCTATAATTGCACTTTTAAAATATAAAAACCAAGAACAAAATAATGAAACCATTTTCATAGAAAATAAATATAAAAACATTTCAATAAAATTAATTTAATAAGGATTCATGAAATAAGTATACTCTAATAATTTTTTATAAGTTAAAAAACATTCTCGTTGAATTTTATAAAAGAGTTAAAAAAGGAACATTAAGTGGGGGTTTTTAAAAGAAAGTCTCTTACCCTGAGTATGAATCGCCACATAAAATATTTATCTTCATAAATAATATATATTGGTTAATTATTTACTTTCTTGGGAACCTTTTTAAAATTTTTTATTCCTTTTATGAAACTTATTATATTTTAATAATGATTACTTTATTATTTAAGTTCATGTCATACGTTTTGTTGATATTCGGTAGTTGAGTCCAATATAACATTGGTATGATATCTATCGTCAAAGGGTCCTTTTTCCTCCTTATATAGAATAATATTCATGAATTATTATTATTTTTATTTAACAATTATGATTTTAATTCAAATTATTATGTATTGTTATGAAAATGAATTATGTTATAATGAAGAAGATGGTAGGTTGTTCGTACGCATGAGTTACGTTTCATTTTTCAATTATCATTAAAGAAAGATGTAAAGTATAATTTTATATTTATATAATTATCATAATATAATTAATATAAAATTAATAATTTAACGATACTTATATATATCGTACATGTGATGAGGAGATGAAAAAGGAACCACATCGCTCTGTGGAGGTGATAGTTCGCACGTACGCATGAAAGATGTTATCAATTTTTTTGTTCATGGAAAGGTAAGAATGTATATGATATATTATTATATTATAATGATATATATATTCTTAATATAATACCTAACAATTAATTCCATCATTATAACCCCTTTTTAGATGCATTAATAGAAAATAAATTTCATCGGTTCGTGAGGCAGTAGTCCGCCGTACACACAGGTGATAAATTATTTTCTCTTGTGATTGAAAAGGAGATGAATATAAGTGATGATACTAACATAATAAAATCAGGTTATAATTATTATATTTTATATATTATATAATAATTATTGTAAAATATTTGAATGAAGTGGAATAAGAAATAAAATAGAAACACTTAATTAAAAATGATACATATTCTTCAAACAATCTCCTTTGATTGACAGCTAACACCTCTAAAAAGGGTTTTATGAATAGAATAAGGTGACAAGAATGTGGGGAGGGATATAGGAAGTTATTTGGGTAGATATTTTATAATAAAATTCGGGGTTTAATTGTAATGAATGTAGAATAAGGGGGCCCTCTTAATGGATAGTAAAGGGGCACTCTAGGAATTATTCGAAATATTAAATTAATATAAATTAATTTTCTATTAAAAATGGATGAAAACTAAGTTATTTCAAACATAGGATCCTATGATTCAAAATAATATAATAAAATTAAAATTAAACAAATTTTGATAATGTTTTAATCGTTATAAATTTAATTTAACCCATATTTATCCCTTTTAACTCTTATTGTGAAACCATGTCATTTAAACATTGACTATAAATATAATTACTATAAAATGATAAAATACCAATAAATGAGTAAATAATGAAATATAAATCTTTATCAGAATCATTTGAGTAATTTTTTATAATTTTAAACATTTATATCATTTAATAAAATATTTATGTTTTAAAATAACATTAATGACAATTTTGACAGTATTCAATACTTGACTTTTAAAAAATATCATAATAACATGATATAATCAAAATAGACCTTTCAAAATATTAATAACACTGCAATTTCATCCCTAAAATTCATGGATTACATTATTCATATACTATTACATTTATTCTAATATTTTTAATATCATTTATTTGATTTTTCCGTTAATTAATCATTCATTGAATAATCATTGTATCACCATTTAGGGTAATTATTTTGACACTAAAAATTATAAATAAATTAAAATAATGTATATAAATATTTTATATATAAAATTTATCTTTCTAGGTGATCATATCACCTGTAAGACCCCATATTGAAAATATTTAACTTGCTAAAAATAAAAGAATGAAAATTTTGACTTTTCATTGAATAAAATATTATAAAGGTTAAATTCCCATCAAAATGGCCATAAATGTTAAGATAAAAATTAATTTAATTATTTGATACTAAAAATCCTCATTAAAAAATTATTACAAGTTTTAGGGTATTTTAATAATATTTATAACATTATATTTTCCATAATTACCCAATTTACCCCTAACCGTATCAATAAAAATGACTAAATTTACTATTAAAAATGTAAAAAGATAGAAGGTAATTATTTATAAAATGTGTAAATTCATATTCCAAATATAAAAATTTATTTTTTAAATTTCAATTCAAAAAACGTTTATAAATTTGTTAAAAATTAATCACATAGATGAGATTAAACAATATGTTTTTGAAGTAAAATTTTTCCAAAGTTCACAATGATTTTATATCTAATTTAAATATGAAAATTAACCCAAAAAAATTAATTTTATTAAATGATATAAATGTTAACAAATTATAATTTAAAATAAATTAAAAATATAATTTACTCTATTAATTATTTATATGAAAAATCAATGTTCAATTAAAATTTAGTATTTTTCACACTTATCATAACATAAATCTTATTAAAAAATACCAAATATTCAATAAAAGTAATTTTTGATATTATTATTTCATATAATAATTTTATTTTGTAAAATATAATTTATATATGTGTCAAAAATACATTTAAAACAGGTGAGTCATCAAAAGGAGACAAAACTACCTTTTTTAGAATAATGCATAAATAAAATTGTTTTTTTATTGTATCATGTCTAGAAAACTTATAAGATGAATATTAAACATTATATTGAATATATAATAAATTTATTTAATTTAATATAACATGAGTTGTTTTATTATTTATTGGAAGAAAAAATAGTTGTGCACATTAATTTTTTTTTCAGAAAAACATTTTAATTAATTTATAATAGAGTTTTATTTTCATTTATAATCAACTGATCAAAGAATATATTATATATATATAAGTAAACCCTCGTTTAATAATTTAGTAAATTTGGTTCATACAATCCATTATAATGGCTAGGTTAAAATGGTAACATTAAAATAATTATATTTACATTCCCATTAAATCTCGATGTGGTGTATTATGTATGATATCGAACATACTGTTTACTTTTAAAAACATAAGATGTTACAATTATGTTTCAATTTATAGAAGTTATAAATAAATGTTTTATGAATGATATGACTCATAAAATATCTTGTGTGGATAAGTTGTGGGATATTTTTAATACATATTGTGGATTAATTAGTTTCTTAGATAGAGGAAACAATAATGTCCATTACTAGAGAAATTCATGGGCATTATTAGTTTTATGATCTATCCTAATTCTTCAATGATCTAAACCTAAAAGATCATGGGAATGTATTTAATGGATTATTTTATTTAACCCATGTAATTATAATATTGTTATTCATGGGAATATATAGTTTTAATCAAATCCATAATGTAATGAAAGTGTTTTAGCATCAGATCCAGGAGTACGGGTCTAGGAATCACAATAATAAATGTTTTATATTTTATGTCAGGGGTTATAAAAAAATGTTACGATTAGAATAAGTAGGGGCACTTATGGAAATAAATATTTTATTAAATATATAAAATGATGGATATATTCCTTAAATCCTTATATGTATATGATATATATATATATATATGTTTGTATGTGTTGTATTATCTTGCATTCAAATTATGAGTTGCATGCATTATGGGTGTATCATTACATGTTTCATACATATTTAACCAATCATACACACTGAATATCTTTTATTATGTCATTGTGTGAATGAAATTTATGGGAGGATAATAATTATTATGATGAATTATCTGATCAATTCATTAATCACGTGTTATAATGCATGATTAAATTCTCTAACACTAAAGGATAATCCATGAGTGATTATATATATCACTATCAAGAAACAGAAGTAGGTGGTATGGTTCAATCATTTCATGGATGGGAATCCCATAAACATAACACACTCTTCATCTGCTTCCTTATACGTTGGAGGTTATAGAACATCATAGAAGAAGTATCGTTCTCATCCAAAAATCAGATGAATCAACGTATCCTATAGATACACTAAGGAGAAGTGATGTATTATGTTATCCCTAAGATATCTCTCTCAATACCAAGTGATATTGATCGAGATGTTTTAGTTTCTATTCAATTTATTGTGTATGTATATACAACATGATTTTAATTTACAATTTTACAAAGGTTTCTTATTTCTTGTATGGGTGATCTTGGGAATAGCATAAAATCACCTTTTCATGTTCTAATAATTGTTATAAGACATGTTTGAATCCATTAAATGGTATAAAATCCTTCCCATACATTAGAAAATTATATCATGAATTAAAAATAAATAAAATAGAAAAAATATAGTCGAACATATTAGAATTCTGAAAATTTTATACTAAATGGGTTACATTTACATAGAATGGTTCTATGTAAATTTCATTTCATTATACCCTTAAAAAGAGTACTCTAAATAGGGGTTTTCCCATTTTACCCTTACATAGAAGTGTCTATATATGGGTCATCCCTCTATACCTTTTTGTAGAAACATTCTATATAAATTTAATCCGAGGATTACCTTTACATAGAGGCATCTATGTAAAGTTCAGAGCTGATAACCTTCACACAAAAGGGTCTTCAAAATGGTCTTTCATGTGTACCATTACAAATGATGTGTAATTGAAGATAAACATATATATATTAGACCTATGTAAAGGTTGTTTTTATATTACATTTATACAGAAGATAACTCTTGGGTTACCCTTACGTGAAGGAAGATATGTCAAGGTAATAATGGTATTACATTTACGCAACTGGAAAATTTTAGCATCACCTTTCTGAAGGTGTCTTTTGTCAAGGTAAAGGATTTTACCTTCACATGGGTAACTCCTTCTATGTAAGGGTAACATAAAATTTTCAAAAAAATTTATTTTATTATTTTATTATTATAATTTATAAATTGATTATAAATTATATTAAATGGTATTTTAGGGATATTTATTAATTAATATAAGATTTATAAATTTATTACCTATAATGGGTTTATAATTAATGAATAAAGGTTTCTGAAACATTTATTAATAAAAAATAATTAAATATTTATTGTTAATATTTTCAAAATTTTTTATTCAATTTATAAATCAAGACATATGATCTAGAAATAAAATGTCTATTTAGAAATAATAATGGGTAATTTATAAAGAAATATAAATAAGTCAAAAAAATAAATTAGTTATATTTAAATTTTGAATTGTTTTTAGTTATTAAATTTTAGTTTTTCAAATTAAAGGGCCTTATTTGGGATAATATTAAAGGCACATCAAAATATTTTGATGATTGATATAATCCTTGTTTAAATATTGTTTAGTATATAATATTTAATGTTTGTAAAATTCTCGAATAAAAATTGTTCATAATTCATAAAATTTTTTATAATGAAAATGTTCATATAATGAAAAATATTAAAGTTATCATATTATAATGAATACAAAGGGTTGATAATAAAAATTATGGAATATAAATAATTATAATCATTATTATAAAATGATTATAATTAGATTATTTATGAATTATTCATAAATGATTGTCACATGTTTAAATGTTTGAATTATTAAATTATTTAAAAGGTTATTCTTTATTTTACTCATAGTTATAAACTATTTTTATTATTAATTATGTATGCTTTAGTTTAAATATGAAAATTCTTTTAGGAAATAATGTAATGTACTACACGTTATATTTCTTACTAAATTTTGTTTTTCATATACCTTGACCTAGGTTTTTTTTGAAGTCATGTCATGAAATTTATTTTTTTAATTTAGTTTATGAATATTAGGTTTTAGGGTTGTAATGAATTGAGTTATATCTTGAATAATGTATCTATGGGTTGAGGAACTTGGGGTCGAACTACCTACCAATCTGGAGGCTTATTCATTGTATAAAAAGGTGAATGAGGATGGTTATTTGTCACATTGTTCTTACTCATGTAATTATTGAAAATTTCAAAAAACTCTATTCCTTTACATTAAATTTTTAAATACCTTATGAATACGATGTATTTGGATATGTGAAAATATAATTGAATTATATTTTTGGGTGAGTAACAAAAACTGTTGGGCTATGTAAAGAGTTACACATCAATATGGTTGAACATATTTGTTTGGTGGAGGGAAGAAAATTTAAAAACAAATCACTATAAGATAAAATTTATAAAATGGAATAACATGAGATGTTATGGTAAGATTAAATTCCCATAAAATACTAATGGTTATATTACTTTCAAAGTGATAATTGTCAAGACGTTGATAATAAAATAATTTAGGTCATGTCATAGATGGGTGACCATGGATTCGTGTGTAAGGAAAGAAAGGATAGGTGACACTAGAAATTACATAGGTGGGTCATGCCATAGATGTTTTCCCCTGTGTAACCATTTTAAAGAATGTTCTTGGATTTTTATTTATGATACAATACCCAGATGACCTCGATAGAATAAAGTTATCGGAGGATTAGGTTGAGTTTGTCCATATGATGGATTGATCAAAGATTTTCTTGATCGACAATCCAATATTCATATATTATATTATTGGGATAATTCCATACCTAAATAACTATGTAGTGAGAGAACAATCATAGAGGACTCATTTCAGAGTAAAATATAGATCTTGGTCCACTAATTGATATGATGAATTTTAAAAGGGTTATCATTTTAGTGGGATTCCATTTCATAAAATTTCTCATTAGATTCATATAAAACATGATACACAAGTAATAAAATATTCTATTATAGATGAATATCATCATAATCAAATTAAATATTTAATTTAATACCTATAAAGAGTTTATTAATGTTAGTTGTTCCCAGGACTAGTAATTTAAGAAAATTTATTAATATAAATAAATATTATATGTAATAGAAAACTACCTATTCCAAACAAAAAATGTTTTTAAATTGATCAATAAGTGAATTTGGATTCATATCAAACATATAATGATTAAATTAATGTTTGAATGTAATTAGATACGATGTAACCAATGGAATCATAGTCACCACACATGCACTCAATCTGATTGGACACGTTAATAATTTTAGGAATTTTAGTCTCATATATCCAATATTATTGGGTATGACAAAGGATTTTAAATATTATTGAATATATTAATGGCCTAGTGAGACTAAATGGTTATTTAAATCATTTTGTGTTCTATAATTCAATTCTATTTTAACATATATGCAATATAAACTATACAATTAAAAAAAGATATAAAATATAAATAATTTTAGAAATATAAATGAATTAAATTATTGAGATTTATGTAACGAATTAAAATATTTGTGTTATTGATAAATTGGATGTTTCAATATTGGGTAAACATGTCATAATATATGTATTCTAACATTTTTCTCTTGAAAATAACGTACAAGAAATTATTGTCTAATAAAACGATATCTGTTTTCAATACACAAAGTATAAGAATTTTTCTATTATATAACATGATAAGGGAGACTGAATACAGTTTATTCTATTTAAGAAATTCATACTATTGTAATTTATGGATATTTTTTGATGATGTGTATGGATTCAAGAATCATTTTCAAATTTTTTTCAATGTGTTGAGTATAGATGAACTGGAAATATTATGTACATATCAAGGAATTGTGCTAATAGTGAAACTGGGAAAAAATTCAAACTCAAAAAATAAAAGTTAATTGAAAAGTTCATAAAATTTTAAACAATAATCAAGTCAGGGTCGTTAAAATTTGGGGTTGTTATAGAGAAGGGATAATAATATTATATGATAGATTATCAAGAAACTCGAATGGGTTTTAGGAAACTCCCTGGAATTTCCTTTTCAGTTATAGGGGTTATATAAATAAATTCATTAATTTTTAAGCGTATATGATACAAAATATATATTCTATAAGTGTTATAAATATACAAGAGTTCAAAATGAAGGTAAGAATTTTCATATATTTTAGTTTGTATTTAAATGTTCAAGAAAAGATATTATACAATAAATATTTGATTATAAAATAACATTTGAAGCTTGGATAAATCTGTGTAAAGTATGTGTATCTTCATCAAATTTTACATATATGTAAAAGAAGTTGTTATATAATAAACATTTGTTATGAAAAACATGATATGATTAACTATAGACACATGGTTTAATATTCATTGGATTCTATGAAATTTATTGAGATAAAGATAAGGATAGAAATGTTTTATCCATGATAAAGTGTATATTTAGATATTTGATAAAATATTAGAGAATTGGTTATCAACTCCCTTCAGGGATATATATATTTTTTAAAATGTTTTCAAAAATAAAAATACTTCAAACACATAGTATAACATATGTGATATTGATACAATTGTCGATTTGTAAAATATTACTACTAATAGAAAATAATTATTTTTTCCTAACACAAAAGGGATTTCATATTTGATGAAGATATTTTCAAAGAATATGATATCAAAGAAGATAGTGGGAGTATTTTTATAGTTTGAGAAGTATAAAGTTAATAAATAATGGATAAAATTTGTCTATGGTTAAAGAATTATACACCTAATACACTAAAAATTTAAGGACATGTCAGGACGGATGAAACTGTAAAGAGTTACATTTAGTTATTATATCAACCCCATTTTCAGGTACATGACACTTTATTAATATATTTTGAGTTGGTGTAATGCTTGGGTTCAGTTTAAGGAGGTTCTGAGGGGTTTTGGATCTTTTTATAGGGTTTTTTATAGGATCATGGTTTCTGAAAATCATTTATCATCAACATAAAATAATACAAGTGAAATAGTAGGCACTGTGCTGGCACACAATTAGGCGTACAACTTGCCAAACCATGTGGATTCCAAATAGAAACCTACATTCATTGATAGACATGAATTTCATTGTTATAAAATGGGTTTTCTAACTGTGTAATCAAACTATGTGAGGGTTTCTTGATAAAATATATCGAGCAAGGATATCACATGGTTTGACTAACTGTGAGCCCTAACCATGAACCGTGTAGTTTCATATCCAAAATTTTTAGATCTGGGTCAGATTAATTATTGTGGGGACTTTTTTTTTGCCAAAACATTCATGATTCTGAATTACTTTCCTCTCAAGGATTAATAGGTGATTCCTTTCGATTTGGGTGAATGTTGAGGATATTTGAAGCTTGTTGGACATCTAGATTATTTGGTAAGTCTCCATCCTTGGCCTTTCTTCTTATTTCTCTTCTCCTTCCCTTTCCCAAAACCATAAATATGATACACTATGGATAGATCTGTGTTTATTAATGGGAATTGTGATGTTTTATGAGAGTATCTAGGGAATTAAAGGTGGTGCATGATTAGATCTATAGAATCATTGTTTAATTTATTGTTTTGATAACCTTTTTTGGGTATTTGGATTCTTTCTCATTGTCACATTATTGGACCTTGAAGGATTGGTTTTAAATTGATTTAATTTCATTAAATGTTTTGGAAATACTTTTTTGATTCTTATTGGAAACCAATTTAGTAATGGTTTTGGGAAATTATATAAATTTTATGGATCATAGAATATGATAATTGGATTATGATTTCAAAATGATGATCTTAAAATTTTTGTTTTGGTTTTAGTGCATGGAAAATGGTTTTTGAAATGTTTTAATGAAATAAATATTTTATTTGGAATGATTAGGAATGGTATTTGGCAAACACAATTTGTGTGAGTTCATTATTTCAATGTGACCCTAAATTAGGTGAGTGTACCATTGGGGTACAAAATATGTGACCCTAGATATGGGCGTGTTCCATTGGGTCATAAGGATATTGGGAACCTAGTGATAACTTGGTGGATGGACATGATATAATTCATGAATATTGAGCTTTCACCTACGCATGGATAGTGTTTGTGTGTGTGTGTTGAGAAATTGATTTGGTTATTCCAAATATAGGAAATGAAGGTTTTTATTATTTTTGAATTGTTTTCCTTATAAATTGATAATGGTTGGTTATAAACTGTTTAAATCCTTTCAAAATAATATATATAAATTCTAAGAAATGTATCAGACCTTTGGTGTGAGATGGAATGTAATTGGGGACATCCTATTTAGTTTAGACTCACCCCTTCCTTGGGAAGTGTTGTGCATTTTTATATGTCATCTATTGAGACACAGGTAATGGCATGATATCCAAGTTCTTTAGTTATGCTTCTTGATAATGTGTGTATGGATTGTTGAGTTGGAACTTTGAGTATATTGGGAGATGATGGTTTTATGGATTTAAAGTCTTTGGATTTTGTTCCCTTTAGATTCCTTTTGTTATTTCACTTGGTTTTGTTCTTGTACTATGATATGGTGGTTGGCATGGTTATGTATTGTTGGTTATATTTTTGAGATTTATTTCTGTACTCATTGATCATATAAATGGTTGTTTGGTTATTTTATTATGGTTTGGATGTTTATATTTGAAAGGAAAATTCATCCCCTAAATATTATTTAATCCCTTGTATTTTTTGCAGCCTTTGGTGTCTTGGGGATGTCACCCAAAGCCTGTAACACCCACCACCTATTCCCAAATCAATGGGTTGGGGGAAAGATGTTACAGATAATATCATCTTGTTAAGTCCTTGAATGGTATAGTAGTTCGGTTCTTCAATTGGGTTTGTATCAAGAATATAGGATTGTTAAAACATGAAATGTATAGAATAAAAAAGAAGTATCTAACCTTTTTATTATGGACTTCATGTTACTATGATGTTCAGGTACATTAGTATTTTAGAAACTTCTAGCATTCTTCACCCCAACATCATGTGTTTAGCTAATGAGAAGATCATGGCATGCATTGATTGTAATGGCTTCCCACTATGATTTTATCATTCATTTTGAGAAAATATTTTTATATGATGAAAATGGTATGGATGTTTAAAATAAATGAAATGGTTTAATTTTTAAAAGTAAAATTGTAATTATTTCGAAAATGATTTGAATGATAAAATGGTTGGACTTTGGAAAGCAATGTTTTGGTATTGTTGATGTGGAAATTTTGAAATTATTAATCCATAAGTTTCTAATAAGTGAAATTAAATGGAGTTCTTCTTGGTTATAATGAATGGTATTATATAGAAGTCATATCAACCAATCAAAGAAAGATATTATTAATGTGGTTTCAGTTAAGCCATAGTTGAACCAACGGTTGTGTCATTGTATCAACTAGGATTTTGAAGCTGTGGATATGGGGATAGGTGGGATGAGATTCAACAAGTGGATCATTTCATTCATTTCCAAAATCATAATCCACACATCAATCAGGGGTATTCCAATTATTAAAAAGTATAAGTATGGTTGAATAGGATAAATCAAAATTTTAATTTCCTTGAGAGACCAGTAAGGTTTTGAAAGTGAAGTTGGAAACCCAAATTATAGAGGACCTAGTGAAACAGTGATGCTATTTTGCAATTCACGGTAAAGTAAACCAAGTCATGATATGGAAGTATTTGGAATAATTGTTCAAAAACTAATTATATCTACAATCCTCTTAGATAGTTAGATTAATGGACTTCATCAGTTTGAAGTGGGGTAATCTCTTGGTAACATAATATACGGATAAATTTATAAATTTATCTCTTTTTCAATAGAATTTGCTACAAATGAATCCTTGAAGGCGATAATTTTTAATCCAGGGTTGAAACCATAAATTCATTAAATGATTTATGTCATTTTAATAACATATTATACATATATGGTCAATATTTCAATGGTATATGAAATAGAAATATTGGTAAATGTGGTTAGAGGGAACATATTTCTTCCTACGGGAATAGGTGGGAACTCATATACTGGAAACAAGAAGATTAGGGATAACTATTGTAAAGTTGGTGGTATATTACATAATCAAACCATTGGATCAGTCAACTTTACACTTAGATTTAAAGTGTAAGCATGGATGTTTTCAGTTTGGTTCTTTTGATCATATAAAGCAATATTTTACGAACAACCTAGATCATTTAACAATTTCAATCAGATGGTATATCTTGAGTTTTATTGTGGTAGTGCTCCAAGGTCAGGTACTAAAGACACATCTCATACTAATCTGGAATCTTATACTATAATGACCCAAGCCTTTTATATATAACATTACATAATTTTAAGCATAATTAAACATCTGAGTACAATCCAAGGATCGTTACTTCTAGTGTCTTGGAAGAATAATTACTTAATACATAAATCATGGGATAAAAAATACTTCATTGTTTAATATCTATAAAAATATATCTTACCATCATTTGAGACCTTAAATCATCTTAGGGTACCATGGGGAACACATGAGAAAAGGGATGATCTTAAAATCCCATTAAGGGGAAGAACATAATGATACATCTTAAGAACATGTGTTAGGAGGCATGATATAATGATATCCAAAGAATGAATATTATAAAAATAATTTCATATAATCATGGGATCATATATACATGGAATCATATAAATTTGTAAGAATCATAGAAAAAGACATTTGTATGTATCATGGCTAAACGCCAATCTAGTTTCCCATTTTTGTATGGGTCAAGGATAACCACCAATCCTGTTTCACATTTTAGTGTGGGTCAAGGGTAACTGCCAGTCAGGTTTTGCATAGCATCTCATGACACATAACTTAACCAATGAATTAGAGATCTATTTGTGTGCACCCATTTCATAATTTTCAGGAATATTCTTACCACATAAATATTCATTCCACAAAAATAATCATACATAACAAACCATACATAAATATAGGGTACCCATGTAAATAATTAGGTACCATAATAAATACATAAATCCTAATCAATGAGATTATCATGTATGTTTCTATGAAAAAAGGTATTTGAACATAAATTTACGTTAATTGGGTAAAATAGGACTATAAAATGTAATTTTATTTCAAACATAAGTAAAAACATATAAGGAATGTATTTGAGAAACATTAGCATTAAAATATTTTTGTGCAGTTTTAAGGAAAATAATATAGGGATTTTAAAATAGAAAAGAGAAAAATATTTTCTATAAAATGATAATTGAACCAAAAAGGTTTTAAAAATAAAAAAAAATTATAATGAATTTGGTGGCTTAAAAAATGATTGAGTTCACTTGAAGTTGGGTGAAATTCAGGATGTTCCCTTAAAACTGGTTTTCATATCAGAATTTTCTAAGGAAGGAATATTTTGATAACATGTATATCCCAGAATGAGATTGATGAATGGTTTTTTAATAGATGGATTTTTAAAAAATAAATTTCATTTATAATATGTACATAAATAGAAAACATAACTCCACTTTATATAAAGAAAGATAAGGCAACTCGAATGAACAAAAAGGGTTAATGTAGAATTTGTTGTAGTTTATTGGCATGTTGTGTCATGTACCTAAAATAAAATGATGAGAGAGATAAGGGGTTTAAAATCACTTTAAAACATGAGGGATGTATGGGGGAGATGAGAAAACATACCCCATTATTTGGGATTACACATAAAAGTCATAGCATAAAGGAAAATATTGATTAAGAGTGAAATTGAGATGATCCCTTACAGTAACTTCGTTGTTGTTATCGACTTGTTATTAAAGAACTGAATAAAAAAGTTATGTTAATTAATTGAGAATTCCATCACCTCTTCTAAAATTAATTGGTTTATTATAATCTATTTATGTTCATTTATAAATATTTTGATTAGTTATGAGGTTAAATTTCATTGTTCGTGTCTGTTTTCTTACTCAGCTTTAATGATCGGTTCATGTTCGGATAAACTGGTATGATGAAATTGATTCTAAAGAATTGAATTTTTATGTTATTACTAAAAATCCAGGGGAAAAATGGTTTTAAATTTAATTTCATGTACTTATAGTGAAGTCAAATTATTATATAAAACCATAGTGACACCATTTTTTTAGTTAGTGGGTTTGATTACAACGAACATGTTTTGATTACTAACGTGAAAACATTTCTAAAAAATGATTACAGAACCAAAAATATTATATATTTAATATATAAAAATCTGGTTCAACCATAACATAAATGGTTTCATGAACATATTTAATGATGATAAAATAAATTGATAAATTCTTGTCCTTGAACGTGCTAAATTAGTGCATCTCAAATGGTTCATTCATTTCATTCGAATAAAAAGGTGTAGAAATGAGAGAAGATAATTAAATACCCAATTATAATAAGAAAATTCCATTAATTGTATTTTACTGGAGTTATCATACAATCTGGGTGAGGGGATGTGAGGAATGAAACAAAAAGAAAAAAACTTAAAAGAAGTGAAGGAATTGGAAAGAGGAATTTATCTCTTGAGAATTTATCATTTGACAACCTATTAAGGGGAGAGATTTTGGATTTTTTGAAGAGTCTATAAGAATTTGTATGTGGGGGAGGATCTTTGGAATAGATTTGTGTAGAATATTTTAATGGGGTAAGGCTTGAGAGGAGTGAGGTAAAGTGGGAGTGGGGGGGGGGGGTTATAGTGGATGAGAGAAGGGTTTTCATAAATTTTTAAGCATTTGTTTATTATTACATCACAAGTCATGGAATAGTAAGTATTCCATAGCCAAAAACAGTTATAAATTCATGTGACTTCGAACCAGTTGGGCTTACATCAGTAGATCATCATCAATGAGTAAATAAATCCCTTATTTAGAATTTATCATAAATTATCACATTGTATTATTCATAAAAAAATTCCATTATTTCATAAAAATAAAAAAACCACCTTAACAATTTGTCAACATGTAGAATCCAAAACTGAAATCGAAATTTCAAAAAAAAAATTATGACTATTATTATTTTAATATTTAATTAAAATCATAATTTATTATAAAAAACTAGTTTAAAAACATTCATTTACTTATAATAAAATATGGGTATATGGTAATTTCAACATGATAACTATTTATATATTATCATAGGTAAGGTTACTATTAATTAATTTATATCAATATTAATAAGGTAATATTACTATTAATAAGGGTAGGTTACTATTCACAAAAAAATAAGTTTTTATTTTTTGACTCCAGATAACATACTGATTGAAACCCTGTATGTCAGATTTTCAAAATTCCAAACATAGAAGTGAAAAAATTATGTTTAAATTTCACTTATCACTTAGTAGTCCATTATGTTGTGTTTTCATGTGATTTTATGACGTATTTATAATAAGTGAATTTCCATTGAAAAACATCGGGTCGTAACATTCTTCCCCCTTATGAAATATCGCCCTCTAAATTTTGTTTTAAATTTTTAGAAAAAAACATGTGCGGGTACATTTCTTTCATTTCTTCCTCCAATTCCTATGTTTCCTCTTCGTAATTATAGTTTCTCCAAAGTACCTTGTCAAGATGAGTAGTCTTGTTATGTAGAACATTGTCTCTACGATCCAAGATCTTCACTAGCTACTTCTCATAAGAAATATCATCCTCCAACTTTACCACCTATGAAGAGAGTACATGTGAAGGTTTAGGTATGTACTTCCTTAAGAGGGATATGAGAAATACGTCATATACATTCGACAAGGTAGGTGGAAGTTCCAATCGATAGGCCAGTGCTCCGACTCTATCAAGTATCTCGAAGGGGTCGATGTACTTGGGACTTAACTTTCCTTTCACAAAAAATCTCATGAACTTCTTCCACGGAGATATGCATAGAAATATTGTGTCTCAAGCTTTGAAATCAAGGTATCTTCAACGGATGTATGCATAAATCTTCTATCAATTTTGGGCTACCTTGATATGCTGTTGAATGGTTTTCACCTTCTAGACCATTTCTTCGTCATTTTCAGGTCCTAACATCTCACTCTCACTGACTTCAACCCCACACACCGATGTTCTGCACCATTTCCCAAAAAGGTCTTTATATGGTGACATCAATATGCTTGAGTATAAATTATTTTTGTTGGAGAATTAATCCAATGGAAGATGTTGGTCCCATCCTCCATTGAGTTACATAGAATTGGATATCTCAATTTCTTCCAGGGTCTAAATAGTTCACTCAGATTGGAAATTATTTTGAGGATGATAGGTTGTACTGAAGTTCAGTTCTGTTCTTAGAGTATGGTGAAGAGTTTTCCTGAACATCTAGTTGAATATTGGATCATGGTTGGAAAAAATAGATAGTGGTACTCAAGGAACCCTTACCAATTCGTTGACATAAATCCGCGCAAGTTGATCCAATGATAAGTCCTCTCGAATTGTGATAAAGTGATCTGTCTTTGTAAGATGATCCACAATGATCTATATAACATTGATTCCTCTAGATGTCCTCGGATGTCTAGTGAAAACGTCTATGGTAATGTTCTCGCACTTCCATTCTGGTATGGGTAGGTGTTGCATCAT
Source organism: Viscum album (assembly GCA_963277665.1). Lineage (NCBI taxonomy): Eukaryota > Viridiplantae > Streptophyta > Magnoliopsida > Santalales > Viscaceae > Viscum > Viscum album. Next base: position 364,703,433 of record OY728167.1, on the reverse strand, counting down.
TCTCTTAGACTTTTCCCCCATCCTTCACTTACTGACATACCAGGCACTTTGATGTATATTTAACAGTTTTCTTTTTCATATTTTGCTACAAAATGTTTTCTTAGAGATCTCGAAACATCATTCTGATCCCTGGGTGGTAGAGAAGGTCAAGCTATGTGCATCATTCCATACCGCATTATTTATCTCTAGATAGTATGGTACACATAATCATGTCAAAAATCATACAACTAATTCCACATAAATTTTGAAATGGGGGATTTCGTATTTTTAATAGCTTCCTCCCTTTTTAGAAGTTCCACATCCTTTCATTGAGCATCAATTATTTTCTCCAACAGAGATGGTTGAGCAATCATTTGATAAAGGATTGATGATGATCCTCCCTTAATGATTCCCATGTCCATCAATTAAAAATATATGAATATCGGATCCATTTCAATTCCCATCATCGATAAAGATGCATGATCTTTTCTACTTAGAGGAACCACCAACTTCTCTGTCATACCAGGATTGTATAATCATTCATAATCCTTGATGATATTTATACATATTTTATAGCGTATATTATTATTTCTATGTGAATATATATTTTAGACTCTTATCGTCAGTATATATCTCACATTTCTCCCCATAGAGATAATTGCGCCATATTTTCAACATAAAGATCACTGCCGCCAACTCCAGATCATGCATAGGATGGTTTTGCTTCTAGATTACCAGTTTCCTTAAAGAATAGGATATCACTTTATCATTTTTAATAATCAAAAAACCTAATCCCTTATTTGACGCATCACTATTCACCACAAAGAGTTCTCCACTTGTTGAGAGTTTGAGTACTGGCCCAGTGATAAGCCTCTTTTTCAACTCCTTGACACAGTCTTCACATTCCTGAGTCCATACAAACTTTACTCCCTTCTGTGTCAATTTAGTCATTGGGTTTGAAAAATATGAAAACATCATCACAAATCATTGATAATACCCAACTACACCCATAAAGCTGCGGATCTCCATTACATAAGTTATTCTAGGCCACTCTTCAATTACATTTGTCTTGGAATGGTCCAGAGATATACCTTTGTTGGTAATAACACGCCCCAAGAATGATCCTATGTCCATCCAGAACTCACATTTACTTTACATTTTATACAAATTATCCCTTTGCAATATCATTAACACTGTATTCAAATGCTCTTCATGTTACTCCTTTCTCTTGGAGTATATTATAATATCATCAATAATGACTACATAAAATTTGTCGAGGTCATCTCAAAAGAATCTATTCATTAAATACATGAAAATTATGGGAGCATTACTGAGTCCGAATGGAATCACTATGAACTCGTATTTTCTACACCGCGTTTGAAAGGCAGTCTTGGGACTATCTTCCATCCTCATGTTTCATTTGGGATATCACGATCAAATGTCCACCATAGAGAAATAAATGTCCACACAAAGATGATCGAACAAGAAATCTATCTGTGGTAGGGGATACTTGTTGTTTATCATGATTTTATTGAGCTCACAATAATCAATGCAGAGGCACATTAATACATCCTTCTTCATGACGAAGAGGAATGGTGCACCCCACGGTGAAGCACTCTGGCATAAAAAACCCTTCTCCATATTCTCCATTAACAGCTTATTCATCTCTTCCATCCCTATGGTGTCCACTCTGTATGATGTTGTTGAGATAGGTAGAGATACATGGATATGTTCAACTAATAACTCAACCTCTCTGTCTAGAGGAAGACCAAGAAAATCATCCAGGACTACATTAGTGTAATCCCACACAATGGGCATGTCTTCAATCATGATTCTCTACATTGTCTCAATCATTTTTTGTAGATATTCCTTCTCATAAGGCAGAAATATTCACACTTGAGATGATGATTCTAAAGGAGATTCATTTTTCCTCTTTATACTTGTAAATAATTGGAGGATGATTTAGGATGTGAAGAGTGATCTCCCATTCCCAAAAGTTTATGGTGTCTTTGTATAAAGATAGCCAATAATTACCAAAGATAGCGTCGAACTCTAATAAAGGAAGTATGATGAGAGTTGCTGGGAGGTTGAGTCCATAAAAATTAAATGGGGAGGAACTATTAACCATGGATTCAAGAATCTCCCCATTCGTTGTTCTCATAGATAACATTTCTTCCAAATATTGGGTTGGTGTTTGAATAGTTATACTAAAATTGAAAGATATGAATGAATGCGTGAAACCATAATCAAATAGTACATTTTAAATTCTTCAATTACTAACTACTGTACCTGTCACCGCATCATTTTCCAGCTCCACCTCAGTAGTAGTGATAGCATAAGCCCTTCCTTGTTTCCTTGGAGGTTGTTGTTGATTGCCTCTGACAACCCTCCCCTTATGGGAATTGTTTTCATAATTCCCATACTTCTTGTCATTGTAACACTAGACTATAGGATGAGTTTTCATATGAAACTTCCTTTATTCTTCAACATTAGTGGTATTTTTCATATGCCTTCGGAAGTTCATGTCCATATGACCAAACTTTCCATATTTGAAGAAATTCGTGGTTCCCTTCAGAGAGTTACTAGGATTAATCTTCCCACAAATTTTACAATGGAAAAAGTCTGGCTTCTTTCCATTGTGGGATTTGTTTGATGAAGCACACATGTTCTTCTCCATTTTCTGCTTCTTTTCTCTAGGCTCACAAGGCCACTGAGAGTATCCAACCAACATTACAACCATAAGGTCACAACAAACAATCTTATCATAAAACTCGAAGTCTCGAATCACCAACACATTTCATAGACTCGGTTTTAGTATGCTAATGAAGATATCCACCTTGATTCAGGTTTTCTTGACAAAGCTAGAGGTGTACCTTGAAAGGCTTGTAATTTATGCCTCATACACCCTGATGGACTCATCTTCCTTCTTTTTGAGTCTGAGGAACTCCCTTTACATCTTGAGACGGATGGTTCGAGGAAAATATTTTTTGAAAAACATGCTCTTTAATTCCTCCCAACCGATGGAATTAATTTAATCTTGGGTATTTTTATTATAGATCAGTGTCCAACACTAGTAATCTTCCCCATAATAACGATAGACATCCAATGATACCTTATCATCATCTAAGCACTGGAGGACAGAGAATAACTTTTCAAATGAGATAATCCATTGTTTTGTGAGGAGGGGATCAGATGATCCACTAAACATGGGATGCCTTTGCCGCATGAAGGATTATACAGTAACTCGTTCATTCCATAGTGGAGGAGGGATTTCATCATGATTCAAGTTATTATTCATAACTCGAGTCAGCTGAGCAAGTACTATCATGATGTTTTGGGCATCCAATCTCGTTATATCAAGCATATCATTATAGAAATATTCACATTTCCTATAACATTGGTTGTGGGTACATGTTCTTCTATTTACCACCTTTAACTAAGAAAAAAATGTATAAATAGAGACCTTTAATACTTCATCATTTATTATAAAAAGGAAACATCGAAAAAAGAAGGATAATTTTATAAAAAAAATGTATATCCTAACTTGTGATTCCTTAGGTTTATACCTAGTTTATCTTCAAAATATTTCAGAATATATATTATTATGGGATTTTTTGTCCTTTAATAATGGTTTGTACTAAGATCATAAATCTATCAATGAATATCCCCCGGGAGTGTCGTAATTAATTTTGAAGCAAGCCCCATTGTTGTGTAACAGGATACCTCAGGTCAAGCCCGAAAAACCTTTTCTGTGTTTTCACATATAGGTGCATCTGTTATAGAGCCTCCTCTACCTTATCATATCTAGATACAAATGAATTTTCTTGATAAATTTCGTACTCAATACTAACCGAAATTTAGGAATGATTTCTTATCCTTAGTCTCATCCTTAAATATCTGACTAAGCTGCTAAATTCATCATCTCCAAAAATAACTAGTCCATGCTCTGATAGCAACTACAACGACCCAAGCCTTTTATATATAACATTACATGATTTTAAGAATAATTATACATATATGTACATGCTAATGATTGATAAATCTAGTGTCTTGGAAGACTAGGAACGTAAAACATAAAACATGGTCTAAAAAACATCTTTATTTAATCTCCATAAAAAGGGATCCTACCATCCATTGAGACCTTAAATCTGCAGAGGCTACCCTGGGGAACACATGAGTAAAGTGTTGAGCTAGAAATCCTAGTATGGTAAAGAACATATGGATACATCTTAGGAACAATAGTTAGAGGTATTACGAAATGATATCCAATGTATGAAACTTATAAAAATCATTTCATATAAGCATGGGATCATATAAACATGGAATCATATAAAGGTGGCTGAATCATAAAACATGTCTTTAGTATAGGTCAAGGTTAACATCAAATCAAGTTTCCCATTTTATTATAGGTCAAGGCTAACCGCCAACCCCGTTTCCCATTTTAGTATTGGTCAAGGCTAATTGCCAATTCTGTTTCACATCGCATTTCACGAGACATAACATTACCCAATTCATTGGACAACTATAAGGGTGCACCGATATCAAAATTTTCATGAATATTCCTGCCACATAAATATTATTGACACATAAATAATAATCAACCATACATAAAAATAGGGTACCCATGGAATGAATTAAGTAGCACAATCATGACATAAATCATAACGAATGAGTGTATCATGTAAGTATCCATGAAAGAATGGAATTATTACATACAAGAAAGTTCATAGGGTAAAATATCTATATAAAATTGTATGCGATGACAAACATAAGTAAAAATATATAAAGAATGTATTTTAGAAACATTAGAATTAAAACATTTTTGTGTGGTTTTAAGGAAAATAAAATAGAGATTTTAAAATAGAAAAGAAGAAAAATTTTTATATAAAACTAGAATTGAACCAATATGGTTATCATAATAATAATTATGATTTTATAAATAAAATAGTGGCTTAAAAAATATAGAGTTCACTTTAAATTGGGAAACAATTCAGGATTTTCCCTTAAAAATGGTTTTCTTATCGAGATGTTCTACGGAGGGAATGTTTTAAAAACATTAATATCCGAAAAAGTGAGTCATGAAAGGTTCATAATAGATGAATTTTAAAAAACTAAAAATAATTTATAATATGTAAAAAAACAGATAATATAACCTCACTTTGATATAAATAATGTTAAGGCAGCCTGAATGAACAAAAAGGTTTCAGGTAGAATTTGTTACTTTTTAACGGCATAGTGTCAGGTGTACGAAAGGGGGAATTATAAGAGAGAGAATTAGTTTATAATAATTTATAAATCATGATGGAAGTATGGGGGAGGTGTGAAAACATACCCCATCATTTTTTATTACACATAAAAGGAATTTGATAGAGGACAATCTTGATTATGAGTGAAATTGTAAGGATCCATTATCTTAAATTTGTTGTTTTTCAACAGTTGATATTAAAAACCTGGATAAACAAATTAGGTTAAATAATTAATAATTCCAGAACCTATTATATAATTAATTGGTTTAGTATAATCATTTTATGTTCATTTATAACTCTTTTTAATGGTTATGAGGTTCAATTTCACTATTCTGTTCAGTTTGCTTAGTTGGCTTTAATGATCGGTTTATGTTAGGATAAACACGTATGATGAAAGTTATTGTTCATAATTGAAGATTTATGTTATTAGATAACTTCTAGAAGATAAAATGGTTTTAAATTTTATTTGATTGCTTAGAGTGAAGTTGATTTATTATATCAAACCATAGTGACAACCGTTTGCTTTAGTCGGTGGGTTTGATTACAACGAACACATTTATCATTGTAACATAATACCATTTGTAAAAAAGGTTTACAAAACAAAAAATAAGATATATCACATATATAATAATATGGTTCAATCATAACACAAATTGTTTCATGACCTGAATTAATGATCATAAATGAAATTGATAAAATGTTGTCCTTGAATGTGCTAAATTAGTGCATCTCAAACAATGATTTCATTTATTTCAAATAAAATAGTGGGGAATGTTGAGAAGAAAATGGAATATACCATTAGCATAAAACATTATAGTACATTTAGGTTACTATAGTTATCATAATTTTTGGGTGAAGGGAGGTGACGAAAGAAACTAAAAGAAATGAACTTAAATGAAATGAAGGAATTGGAAAGAGGAATTTATCTCTTGAGACTTCCTCCTTTGAGAATATCATAAGTGGAGAGGTTTTTGTATTTTGAAGAGGATATGAGATTGTTGACATGGGAGAGGATATTGGGGAGATATTTGGGATGAATATTGGCAAGGAACATGGCTTGAGAAGAGTGTAGAGAAGTGGGAGTGTGGGGGTTATTATAGTGGAGGAGTGGAGGGTTTTCATAATTTTTTTATCATTATATTGTTATTACTTCACAAGACAAGGAATAGTAAGTATTCCACGATGAATAAATGTAATAAATTCATGTGACTTTGAACCAATTGGTCTTACATCATTATCTCATTATCAAAGATTCAAAAATCCCTTATTTAGAATTTATCATAAATTATTGCCTTTTACTATTCATCAAAAATTCAAGTATTTCAGAAAAATCCCAAAAATTCTCCCTCACTATTTTTCTATGTTTAGAATCAAAAAGTGATTTCCAATTTTTAAAAATAATTTTCTAAATATTATTATTTTAATATTTAATTAAAATACAAATTTTTATTAAAAAATAGTTTTATAACATTCATTTACTTATTCTAAAATATAGGTATATCGTACTTTCAAAATGAATATAATTTATATATTATCATATGTAAGGTTAATATTCATTTGGGTATATCACTATTCATAAGGGTGTGTTACTATTCATAAGGGTGGGTTACTATTCACCAAAAAAATACGTCTTTCTTATTAGACTCTAAATAACATCCTCATTGAAACCATGTTTGTCCGATTGTTGAAATTACAAACACAAAAGTGACAAACTTATGTTTAATGGTCACTTATCTATTATTAGTTCATTATTTTGTGTTTTCATGAGATTTTATGGAATATTTATTAGAATGGAATTTCCATTTGAAAACATTGGGTTGTTACATATACATCGATTACATGAGTGCAACAGAGTAACTATCATCATAAAAATCGAGTGACCCAATGTGAATATAGGAATACCATGACTCATTTGGAAATGTAATCTCGATAGGGTAACAAAGAGAAAAGAGAAAGAAGAAATTATATGGATTTGAGAAAGTGATCGTGGATGATAAATCAAGAACATCAATGGTGAGAGTTATAATTCTTTTTAATTCTACCCTTTCATAGAATTTGGTTGATACGGGCGTGTCCCACTAATTTTTTCTTCTTGTGTTGTTTATGATATTAATGTGTGCATTGAGATGATGCCTTCTCTTTTAAAACAACATAATCCTCTTGTAAAAAGTTAATGCTGAGCCTTTAAGAGAAAATATTTTTTCATAACAATCATTGGGGTTGAGTTGGTTTGGGATTTTTCAGTTTTGGAGATGGATTTCTATGAATTGATCTTCATTTTTGATTGGTCGACAACATTTAAGGCTCACATTGACTATTATGAACAGAATGTTAGTTTCATATCTTTGGATAGATTTGAGAATCTATTTATATGGTATTGGGATGTATAGGCTAGTATAGATTATATTTGGTCCCAAATTGATAGAATTCTATATTATCAGTTTGCAGTAGTAGCATTGTAATTTTTGGATGAGATCATGAATAGTAATTTTGTAAACTTTGTTATCCATTTTTATGATGTTTTTAATGAAAATTTATTAGGGTTTCCACAAAAAATAAGAGTGGAGTTTACAATTGATCACCCACTAGGGAATAGTCCTATCTAACTTCCATATTATCTTATAGTCCCAAAAAAATTATGTTAATTGAAGTATCAGTTGAAACAGATGGAAATTAAGGGACTCATCCAACCGAGTACATCTCTATGGGATGTATGGGTTCCATAAATGAAAAAGGAGGATGAAGATCTTAGACTTTGTTTGGAATAATTTAATATTCAACATGTTATGATAAAGAATCAATATCCTCCTTCATGCATTGATGATCTAGTTTATCAATTTAGGGGATCACAATGGTTTTCTAAAATGGAATTACGTTCACGGTATCCCCATATCCGGGTTAAAAAAAGGATATTATAAAGAATTATTTATGAATTATATATAGACATTATGAGTATATGGTTATGCCTTTTGGTCTTATGAATGCACCAACCAAATTTATAGCACTGATGAATCAGATATTACAAAGGTATCTGGATTCTTTTTTGGTGATGTTTGTGGATGACATACTGGCGTATTAAATGAAAAAAGGCATATCATGAGAAACCCTTTATAGTATTGTTTTGTATCTTCTGAGATCATTTTATTTACAAAAAACATTGAAAGATTCAATTTTTGACGCCAGAGGCGTTTTTACTAGTCCAAGTCATTTCTAAGAAGGGTGTTTCTAGGGATCTTGAGAAGAAATTTGTTGTTATCTATTGGAAACTTCCAAAAAATGTGTTTGAGATACATAGTTTATTTGGATTATTCGGATACAACTAATTCATTGGGTGTGATTATTCATGACAAGGTTCACCAATGATGTATTTGATGAGAAATATTATTCAATTTCAATGGAACGATGAATTTCATATGTTTTTTCAAATACATAAATTTCACCATACATGAGATCATATATTGATATTTATTGAATCAGAACAATGATATGTGGCGTATTGTGATTATTCGAGATCGGGGTTGGTATATGTTCTCACATAAGGAGATTATTTCATTTTGTTTGACTCATGACAGTTGTTGGTGCATGATAATAACTACACATCACATGATTTAAAATTAGTTATTATGGTTAATTCTTTGAATACATTGTGTCACAATCTATTTGGTGATAAATTTATGGTGTCTAAGGATTATAAGAGATTAAAACACATTTTATCATCAATAGATCTGAATCTAATAAAACAAATATGGATGGAGTATATTCAAATTCATTAATTCAAATTAGTGTATACACTAGGTAAAGGGAACTCTATGGAAGATGCATTAATATGGAATTCATATAGTCACTTAGAGAAAGAGTCTTATGATCAGTGGATTATAATGTCAGTGATGGATAAGAAGAACATGGATTGTGTAGATCAAGGCAAGGTTTCAGTTGTCCTTCTTGTATTGTTTACTTTTTATTTGTTTGAGAATGTTAATGGGGCACAAACATCCAATTATGAATTTTTTTACATGAGGTCAAAAATCAATGTTGGGAATACCATTGAGGGATGGAAGCTAGACATGTGATTTATGTTTTGTTTTGGAGATCGGGTTGTGGTAACTAGGATGCATCAAGAACAAATTCATAATACCTACCACCATTCAAGATGAGATGTTCATCCTGGAATACAGAAGGCGTACAAGACACTAAAATATTTGTTTTGGTGTGAAAGAAATAAAAGAGAAGTGGTGGAATTTGTTTGAGATTCCTCTGCTATTAGTAGGTCAAGTTAGAGCATAAATGACCAATGGGTATGTTGCAGTATTTACAAATTTATATGTGGAAATGGGAGAAGAAAACTATTGACTTTTGAGAAGTCTAAAGATAATTGTTATGAAACATGATACCGTATGGATTATTGTGGATCACCTCAGAAATTTATCCCATTTCAACCATATTTGTGAATCCAATATAGTGGAATAAATTTCCAAACTCTATATCCAATAAGTTGTAAAAAGTAATGGCATTCTATTTTTGATTGTATCAAACTAAGATCCAAGTTTTGTATCTAATTTTTTGAAAAACATATAGAAATCAATTGCAACCCCATTGAAAAGTAGTATGAAATATCATCCTCACATGGATTGACAGTCTGAATAGATAATAAAAATAGGGAAGGGAATGATTTGGTCTTGTGTAATGAATTTTTTTGGCTATTGGGAAGATAATATATCATTAAGGTAGTTCACATAAAATATTTTTTATGAATCCTTGAAACATATGTCTCATTTTCAGGCATTGTATGTGAATCCTCATCGCTCTCCACTTTATTGGGTTGAAATAGAAAATAATTTACTAGATGGTATAAGACTTTTTCAATAAGAAATGGATAATATTCACTTTATATGGATGAGAATGGTGAAAACCCAAAGTCGTAAAAAATCATATGTGGATCACCATCGATGACCATTTTTATTTGAGTTGAGTGGCCATGTGTTCCTGAGAATCTCTCCAAGGCTCGAGAATCATTTTTTTGGTGATCAAGGTAAGATATCTCCTCAATATATATAGAAACTTTTGATATACTTGAACAATTTTTTGAGGTGACAAATCAGTTGGATTTTCCAACAACATTCAGTTCAGTTCAAAATTTACTTCATGTATCATAGTTAAAGATGTACTATTCTGATCCTGATTATTTGATTCTATGGGATTGTGTAGACCTAGATCTAGAAGCTATGTTGGATCATGTGTAGCTACAGATTCTGGATTGGAATGATAAATTATTTCATGGGAAAATAATCAATCTAGTATAAATTTTATGGAATCATGGTCAGATTCGGGAGGAAACATTGGATCAATAAAAGAAAATGATGGAGTAATGGCCTGAACTCTTCCATCCTGTTGGTGGTTTTCTACATTATAGATATATAAATGCCAATTATGGGCAGAATGTTGAGCCCATAGTTTCAGGTACATGTCTATTTATACATTTAATTTGAGATGCTACAATGCTGGGGTTTAATTTCTAGAGGTTATGAGTCTTTTTTCACTTTTTCAAGGCTTTTATCATGATTCACCATTAGTAAAAATCATGTTATATCATCATGAAACTATATACATCAACCAGTGGCCACTAGGTGGGCTAATGGTTAGGCGCATGTTTTAAAAGAATTGTGTGGGTCCTTAGGAGAAATCGTACATGCTTGGACAGAGAGGAATGTCATGTTTGGCACATAGTTTTTCTTACTATGTAATCCAACCATTTGATGTGGTGCCTTATGAATTTAAATCATTCATATATAGTGAATGGTTTTACTAATCGTTAACCCTAACCGTGCACCATGTAGTCTCATATCCCAGAATTGTGGATTTATCTCATATTAAGACCCAATACCCATTTTTATTGAATAATATTTTATAATAATGAATTCTTTTTCCTCTAAATTTTTAATAAGATATTCCCTTAAATATAAGAGAATGTTTTAGGAGATTCAAAACCCTTTGAATATATATATTCACCATTAAATCCCTTTCGTTGGCCATTCTTATAAGATCACTTCTCATTCTCCTTAATGGATCCTTAAATCTGATCTACTGTAGATAGATCCATGTTATTTGATAGAAATTGTGATTTTTTATTATTGTATCTATGTAAATAAAGGTGTTTCATAATCAAATATAGATAATTATAGTGTTTCTATTTTTTTCCAACAGTTTTTGTGGTAGGTGGATTCTTTCTCATTATCGCTTGATTAAAAATTTAATGTTTGGTATTAAGATGATTTAACAGCATGAAATGGTTATAAAACCATATGTGATTCTTGTTGGAAATGGATTTATTGATGGATTTGGGAAATTATAGAAAACATATTGATTTTATAAAATTCCATTTGGTGTAGGGTTTTAAATTAATGATTTTAATATTTTTGTTTTGGTTTAAAAGAATAGAAAATGGTTGTAGGATTGTTTTAAGCAAAGAAAGGTTTTATGTTGAATTATTTGTTGTGGTATTTGGAATACATTATATTTTGTGAGTTCATGATTTTTACATGTCCCTGAATAAGGTACGTGTACCATTGGGGTTCAAGATACATGACCCTAGAAAGGGGGCATGTGACATTGGGGAACAATGAGTTTGGCATCCGAGTGATGAATTGGTGGGGGATGAGAGAATCCTCCTGAGTATGTAACTATCACCTAGTAATGCATGTTGTGTGAGCTGAGACATGGTTTTCATTTTTAAAATAATGGTAAAACGTATTGATGCTTTCAAATGTTTTCCTTGGAAATTTCGTATAGTTGGATATATATTTATTAAATATTTTCAAACTGTTTTATATAAATTATGCTAACATATTTTATACTAGTGGAGTGAGTTGTTAAGTCATTGGGGAAATCCTACTGAGTTTAGACTCACAACCTAATTGGGAAATTTTTTGCATCTATATATGTAATTTATCGATACATAAGTAAAAGAAAGGTATCCTGGTTCTTTAGTGACGCTCTTTGAAACCAAAGGCGTGGATTATCAATTTTTAGAATGGATTAGGTTGGGAGATGATAGTTTTATGTATTTTGATCCTTTATGTTTTATTGTTTTTTATTCATTTAATTTTTTCACTTGGGTTCCTCTTGAACTCTGATATAGTGGTTGTCCTGTTTATGTATCGTTAGTTATGTTTTTGAGTTTTATTTTTATACCCATATATCATATTAGAGATTATTTGGTTACTTTCTTGTGGTTTTAATGTTTATCATTTAAATGGAAAATCATACCCGAAACTTTCTTGGGGCCCTTGGAATTTATTTCTAGCTTGTGGTGTCTGGGGGATGTCACGTAAGGCCAATAAAACTATCACTTATTCCCAGGACAATGGGTGAGGAGAAGGATGTAAAAAATGTTATTAGCTTGTTCATTACATGAATGGTATTACAATTTCATTTCTTGAGTTGAGTTGGTAGTTAGGAGACATGTTCTCTAGAACCTTAAATTTATCGAATAAAAATATATAACTAACAATTTTATTCTGTACTACAATTTACCTTTGTGTTTCGGTACATGAGTTTTTGAGACAATTATAGGAGTTCTCACCACATCATCATGGGTTTAGATGATGAGAGAGAATGACATGAGTTGATAAAAATACATTCACACTAGGATTTCATCATTCATTTTTTGAGTAATGATATATGATATGGATAAAAGGGTGTGTGTTTATTAAAAAACTTGAAATTTTTTATTTTTTAAAGTACTGGTTGTGATATTTTAAAATTGGTTTGAAAGATGAAATGGTTATATTTTGGAACAAAATGTTTTGGTATTTTTGATGTGGTAAATTTGAAATTTATAAGCCTTCAATTTTTAATAAGGGGGATTATATGATGTTTTTCTTGGTTATAGTGAATGGAACTTGGTAAATATCATAGGAACTAATAGGAGGAGGCTGCTAAGAATATCACTGCAAAGGAGCTACAAGTGAACCAGAAATTAGTATATATAGTATCACGTAGGTTTTTAAGGTTGTTGATATGGTTAATTAGTAGGTTGACCCTTGGAACTTTGATCATTTAGTTCAGTTACAAAAGAAAAATGAACCATAATTTGGGGGGATTCTGTGATAGAAAATGAATAGTTTTTATTGAATACAATGAATTGAATCTTTGATTTTCTTGGTAAATTAGCAGGCTTTAATGTAATGATGGAAATATATATGTTAGAGTTCCTAGTACACCAATTGTGGGATTTGGTTTTTCAGTGTAAACTAGAATAATGCATGACATGGGAGGATGTTTAAGAAATTTTCAAAAAAATTATATCCTCACTCCTTCAGATTGGTATAATAAGAGATTCCATTAGTTTGAAGTGGGAAAATATCCTGATAATAGAGTGTGTAGCTAAATTTATTAATTTATTCCATTTTCTCATTGAAAGTTTCTATAATTGAAGTAGGAAAATCTCATGAAACTGCTGGAATGATTCTACATTAGACCATCATATATACCTCTTACAACCTTTTTATGAAGGTATGGTATGTACGTGTATTTTTTTATGTTGTTCGGTCTCACAGACATGATTTCAGTTTTCATGGAACAAATGAACCATGTCTTCCATCGTTACTTGGAATCATTTGTGGTGTTCTTGATGGATGATATCTTGGTGTACTCTCAAATTCAACACGAACATCCCATCCATCTTGATATCATTTTTAGTACACTAAGAGAGCATCAGTCGTATTAAAATATCAAAAAATGCCACATTTGGATGGACTAGATCCACTTTATGTGTAATGTTATCTCAGATACGGGAGTATCAATAGATCTTGAGAATGTGAATGTTATAGATTCATAGGAGCAACCAAATAATATATTTGAGGTATGGAGTTTTCTGGGGATGGATAGTTACTATAGATGCTTTATTAAGTACTTTTCATGCTTGGAAATGCCACTTATGAGCCTGACTAAGTAGGGTGAAATTTACTTGTGTAAAAATCATGTGATTCAGCCATTCCAGAGCTGAAGGGGAGGTTGAATTCAGCACCGATACTACTTTTTCCAAATTTGGGGAAGAGTTACACCGTTTAATGTGATGTGTTAGGTATCAGACTGGGAGAATTGCTTATGTAGGGGGATAGAGTCATTGAGTGTGAGCCTATGCAGTTGAGGCCACATGAGAGGAATTACCCAAGGCACACTTTTGGGTTTGCTGTACTTGTGCATGCTTTACATTGATAGAGACATTATCTTTTAGAGATCATTTTTTGGTATTCACTAACCACAAAAGTATCAATTATATGTTTTCCCAGTGTGATATGAATTTGAGACAACGATGGCTGGTTGAGTACCTTCAGTGTTTTTACTTTGAGCTTTCATAAACGCATGGGAAAGGAAACGCAATGGCTGATACGTTGATCATGAGGACTCAAATATAGGCAATTTATGTGGCAAGCAGTGAGTGGAAGCTCATGGCTCTGTTCTCTAAGATTCATTTGGAGGTGTACAAAAGATAGGGGTATACTTTTCTTCCTTCTATAGTTGTTACCTATACTATTATAGATTGTGGGATAATGAGGAATATATCAGACATGAAGGACCGGTCCTATAAGAGAGTGTGTCAGGCGAGAACCATACTCCTAGTTGGACAATAGATGAGGATTAGATCTTGAGTTTTCATTAGTGTGTATAGGTTTCAATAGTTATACGCAAAGAGATGATGTGGTATTTTCATTCCTTGGTTTGTGAAGTTCATCCTAGTGCCACCACGATCTATTGAGATCGACATCGTTAATATTGGTGGTTAGGTATGAAGAGTGATGTTGTTGGTTTTGTTATGAGATTTTCCACCAGTTGGAAGGTGAGGGAAGAGCATTGGTGACCAGCATGGATTTTACAGTCATTACCCATTCTCGAGTAGAAGTGGAATGATGTCACGATGGATTTAGTGACAGGTTTACCGAGGTCACATGGGGTAATTATTCTATTTGGGTTGTTATCGATAGACTCATGAAGGGTTCACCTTTATTACCGATCAATGAAATCTTCCGTGTTGATGAACTTGGATCATTGTACATCAGAGAGATTGTTCATCTTCAGGGGGTTCCACACTCTATTATTTCATAGAGGGATGGCTGATTTACATCTACTATCTGGTAATGATTATAGAGGGATTTTGGGCATCAGGAAATTATGAGTACATGATACCATCCCAAGATAGATGGCCAGTCCATGAGCACGATTTAGGTTATGGAGGATATGTTTCAAGCATAAACCCTCAATTTTGGGGGTATTGGGAGAGACATGTACCCGTAGTGTAATTTTCCAATAATAATAGTTTTCAAGTGACAATTAATATGGAACCATATGAGGATTTTTATGATAGGCCATGCTGATGACCCCTATGTTGTATGGAGTCTAAAGAGGCAGTTATTATGGGAACTCGTCTTGTTGAGGAGAGTATTAAGATAGTGGAGTTGATTCGAAAGAGGATGGAAACTACATAGCCTTTCTAGAAATCGTATGATGATCGATTGAGAAGACATTGGAGTTCATGGTTAGAGATCATGTTTTCTGACATGTCACACCAAGGATGGGACACATGTCGATTAAGAGATAGGGAAAGATTTCACCCAAATATGTCGGCCCATTTGAGGTTTTGGAGAGAGTCAGGTCGGTTTCCTATCGGTTGCAGTTACATTAGAGGTACTAGTACATGCACAAGGTCTTCCATGCTTCATATCTACGATTTAACTTTTAAGACCCAACTCAGGTTTTTTAACATGATGAGGTTGAGTTGGAGGTTGATGCATTCTTCGAGGAGTACCATATTAAGATTGTGGATTGCAACATGAAGGTTCTCTATGGCTGGTCTATTCCTCTAGTATGGGTGATATTCCTACAAGACTGAGTACATGAAAAGAATTTAAGGAGGGAGTCCAAGATATGATCTCAATGGCTAGAGTTGTTTGATGTTTCTTATTCACCACCCTTAAAAGGGAAATATGTGGTTTAATTGATTTAAGGGAGGATGTTTTTAAGAACATGGTTCTTTATTTCAGTTATGGATCTTTATTTCAAGGTTTTTTAGGAAAAATTAACAGTTTGTATATTTTATAAGTACATGTTGTTTACTCATGAGTACACGTCATGTACCCAGTTTCTACGTGTAGTTTTGTGATGTCTGTGTAACATCCATGTAAACGGCTATGTGGGTGACCTAGCTAACTACCTAAAGCAGTAGATGCTTGATTTTGGTACACACCATGTACATTAAATGATCACACCTTGTACTTTTGTTTTTATTTGATTAATTAGATTAGGGTCGCATCTCATCTCAAGAACAAACTTCTTTTTCCTCTATCTCTTAATGGAGAGAGACGTATGATCGAAGACCTTAAAGCTCCTCCAGTTCCTCTGTCCAATATCTGATTGAGATACTATCGGTTGCATTTGATTACCACCAGTGAGTTCTCTCTTTCCCTAGAGCCTATATTTATGATATCTCCTCTCTCATGAGTTATCATGGGTTGATCATTTTTACCCATTTTCTAGATATACATCATTCTAGGACAATTAAAGGGCTGACATTCAAGAGTGTTCATCATACAATATAATTGTAGGTTTTCTTTTTATTTCATCGATTTTCTAGGGATTATATATGCTTAATGGTCGAAATTCACATGTTGCGGTATTGTATATTCTTGATTTTTACCATGTTAAATACCTTCAATAGTTTGTGTAACAGCCCGAGATTTTATGAAAAATATTCTTTTTTATTTTACTAATGTCTTGTGTTATACGCTACACCAAAAGGAGTTTTCACAACACGCATCCTTGACTTGCCTTGCATTACACGCAATCACAACCTTCCTCGATAGCGTGTGTAGTACGCAATACCGAGTTTCACTAAACAACGATATGCTATAAAAATATTATTAAAACTAGCCATTATGAATAGTAATAACCACTTTTTGAAATCCAGTAAATCTTATTTTTCAAAATGAACTTTATTTTTGGATTCGGAGTATCGAATTTAGCCTAAGGTGAAATTTTGGTACTTTTCGGATAACTTTCATATTTTGATGAATAGTGAAAATGACTAAATTTTAATTAAAAACAACTTTTTTAATCGAAATAATTAATAATGATAAATTATTAATTTGAGTGATTTTAAAGTATATTTAGAATATATTTTTACAATTTAATACAATTTTGGTCATTGAATGTAATTTCACATTTAAACCAGACACAATCAAGTGTCAATCTTTTGATAGATATTGTTTCTTAAAAACACGCTATTTGTTTTAACAGCGGGATTTAATTATAAAATTAATTAATGCAACTTCTATGTTATGAATTTGGTTAAATAGATTTCATTTTTGAATTCGGAATATGAAATATAGCTTAGGATGAAATTTTGGCATTTTTCTGAAAACCTTCAATTTTTGATGAATAGTGAAACCACTAAGTGGTAGGTTAAAAACTGAATTTTGCATAAAACTTAATTTTACCGCTTCTGTGAATGGAATTTCAAAAATCCGAGAGACATGGTTAATATCAAGGACTAAAATGTGGTTCAATGAGATGAAAATAATTTTTTGGTGAATAGTAACTTTTTACTTTTTTTACCACGGTTAATAGTAAATAGGGTATCTAAGGGTAAATATGATATTAATATTACCCTAACACATGTCCTAATTCTATTGGACAAGTGTAATTCGACCAAAAACAAACATAGGGATAAAATATGACCATTTAGGCCCACTTGGATTAGATTAGGACATTTATTATTAATTTATTTAAAGAACGGTTAAAATAGTTAAAATCAAAGTTTAATAAGTAAATCATTTTTAATATGGGGTTATACATAAGATAAATTCGACTATAAATATTCATTAGAAAGATAAAAAGATTTCCTACATGATGGTATTTTATTTGTAATTTTTAGACATCAAATAATATAATTTATTTATGACACAACAATGATGCAGTAATTATCTTTTTAATGAAATATTGACATAATTGATGTTATAAGCACCAAAATAAATGTAATTTGAGATTTTTTATGAATTAAACTAATTTTCTAGGTTACTATTATATATTAATGTTGATTTAATCAACTTTGTTCGAACATTTAATTCTGTTATGACTTTCACAAAAATCATATATCAAATAGTGTCAAAATTGACACAAAATAGTTTTTAAATCAAATATTATATTACTAATTGTTATTTTATTCCTAAAAATCTAAGGTTCGGCCAAATGACTTAGATAAGGATATATATATTAATAATAAACAATTTGGGGTTCGTTTGGCATGTTATAGTAAGTGTATTAACCCTATAGTGAAAGAAAACAAAAAGACACGGTAAAAGTTAAATTATTTAACTTAGAGTTAAATCTAATTGATAAGGTTAAAATAATACCCTAAACTTGTCTAAATCCTATTTGTTGATAGGATTTCGACCCATCCCCACTTTAGCTTCGAAATAAGACCCTTTGGAACCATTATAAACCGATTTTGACTTTAATATAAAATAATATTTTGAGATATTCCTAAGGTGCCCCTCTCCTCCCCTATAAAAGGACACCTCCTCCCCCTCCTCCTCACACCAATTTGAGCACTCAAGCTCGGCCAAACCCTGCCAAAATCTCTTCTCCACTTCCCTAGCAACATCCTAGAGGTTCTGGTCTTACTCAAAGACAAATTTTAGTTCCCTAAGAGGAGGTCTCCAAAAGGCGCTTCAAAGAAGAGGTAATTACCGTTACCAATTCTTTCATCTTTATTTCTTCTTCCACTTCTTCTTCTTAGGTTGTTTCATTATGAAGTAATAACATCAGTATCACTCATATACTGATATGTTATTATAATTATGAAACAACCCTATTCCACCATCTATCCATCCTACGGAAAAAGAAATCACCGCGCGTGCGTACGTACGGAATACCGTCTCCACGCCGTGGTGTAATCTATTTTCCACCACCACCTCACATGGATGGGTATAATGGTGTAAAGAATAACTATACATAGTTATTAAAACATCATATTGATTCTGATATATTGTATAATCCACTCCAATTCAATTCAATATTTATAGAAATGATATCATCGCTCGTGCGTACGTACGGAATACCGTCTCCACGACGCGATGAGATTCATTCTCCATGTTAACCATTTAAGAATGATTATAATGTATATATATAATAAATAATAATGAAATATATGACATTATAAAGCTACTGGATTTATGTATATATATACATATGTATGTCATCTACTTACTTCCATTTCAAGACAATAAGGAAAGGAAAACAGCGTTCATGCGTACGTACGGACTACCGTCTCCATGAACGGTGTTTTTCATTTTATTTATCTACCTATTATATGTATATATATATTGAATATATATGATATATAAATCATATTTTATATTCTGGAAGTAAGTAAATCATGATATAAGTAATAATGATGTCAAGAACAACAAGTCAAAACACCTACGATAAATGAAACGATTTTACCCAAAACGCTTCTTTAACATGGAATTTACAAAAGAACGGGTAATATAATGTCATAAGTGAACCATATATGATATCATAACAATGAATATGATTCTGTAATAAGTCAATAACATGATTTAAATCATTATACAGGAGGTTCGGACACTTACAAAGCAATCGGACCTAAGGTAAGGGAAATATCACAATCTCATTTTTATTCGAGATTGTTTATTCGTAAGTATTTACTGGGGTGTATTTTATCATCCACATCCATGTTTCATCAATATGTAATATTAATTTCATCCACCCACAATTGTTTAAATCCATTTTTACCCTTCGGTGAGTTTTTAGTAAAAGAAATAAAAGGAATCTTTTGTCGTTTTTCGTACAAGGTACTTTTTGACTTTTCCGACAAAAGTACGAAGAATGTTTTTTTTAACTTATACGGCATGAATGGATTTTTAAAACATTACTTCAAAGAAGCTTCCTTTACAAGTTTTCAAGTTTATTTTTAATCAACTTCTTTTATTTTAAAGTTGTATGACATGTTATGAAAGGAAAAATGTTTTTTAAGAAGAAAGGATATTTTCCTCAAGAATGGAGTTCAAGTGTTTTATCAAAATGATTTTCCATCTAAGATAATAAAGGGTTCTGTTTTTATCCCTATTATTAAATTGATTTGTTCATGTTGTGATGGAATTATTTTTATGAATTCCTTTATCTTATATGAATTGATTTATGATGTCATGATGTTTCAAGAATCCCATTTTTGTTACATGTGTTATGCGATGATGTATGTTTTATGATTATGTGGCACACATAAGAAAGGATTCATTATAAGATGGGTGGGACCTATATCTCCCTCCAATGCATTGGGTAAAGATTTATATCTCATGAGATAGACATGTCTGGAACGGAAGGTTATTTCGGTTCAGTGAAACAAGACTGAAACGAGGAGTGAACTCGGTTCAGAAAGGGACTTTGTCCACTAAGATAGTCTTGGCAATGAGTCATGACTAACAAGAAATGATTTTACATGATTATGTGTGCATGCCACAAAGTTTCAAGTTTTATGTTATGATTATGGGGATCTCATTTTCAATTCTATGATTTATCCCATGTTATGATATTATGAGCTCTTTTGCAGGTCAAGATTTCCAAAAGCTACGTTCTTATGTATATGATGTGATTGATATTTCTTTTGTTTACCCTTACTGAGCATTTGAGCTCACCCTTTTTTTTATTTTTCTTTCCCCAGTATATAAAGAAAGGTTTTAGGAAAAAAAAGGGGAAGATCTTTATGGGAGATATTGAAGATCTTTCACCACGTTTAGAAGATTACGTTCCGAGTTTCCAAAGACACTAAACTATTACGATCCTTGTGTGTGTGTCTTTGTTATGTACTAAGTATTCCGCAAAAGTAATGTAATGTCCATGTACGATAAGCTTCGGGTCTCTACAGTTGGTATCAGAGGAAAGGTTTAGTCAACCTTTGGAAACTAGGATGCGAAAACGTTAGTGAGATCCCTAGATATATTTATAAGGTATGTCTAGGGATGTCCCTAAGGTTAAGTATACGTATAGGTTATAGTACTAGAACTACGCTAACGATCATAGAATTAAACCTAAGATGTTAGATGTTCAAGGTACTCCCCCTTTATTATGTTGTTTTCCCTAGCATGATTTTTGCCTCTCACGCTATTCTTTTTGGGTTTTAGAAAATGGCTGGAAACAAGGTGATTCACGATAATGGAGGAAATGATGGACAATGGAATGATATTCTTTATGAGCAACCAAATGAAATGGGATTTGGAAGTCCAAACATCATTATTATGCCAAACCAGCAATCTCATAATATGATCAATAAAGTAAAATTTGGTAAGTTTCCTGACTCGGCTAATAAGAGAAAGATGGAGTTTCATGATGATCATAGAGGAAAGAAAGTTAAATTTCCCCTATGTAAATCATGTGGGAAGAGGCATCAAGGAGAATGTTTCAAAGGAACTGGAAGATGATTTGGGTGTGGAAAAGAAGGACACAAAGCCAGTAAGTGCAAAGGAAAAGGTTCAGTTAATACCAGGGATGAGGATAATGGTATTGCTACGACATCAACAATGGTTAAATGTTTTAAATGTGGAATGTATGGGCATTATGCAAACCAATGCCCTAAGGGAAAGTCTCATGAAGATAATCAGTATGGTCGTATGGGAAGTATTTATGTTGATGATGATGAAGAGACTACAAATGATATGTGAGAGGAAAGAATTGTTGAAGCTCGGTCAATGGTTTAAGAATGTAGTGGAATGATTACATGTTTATCATGTGTAATGTTGTATAAGTAATCTCATGGTACTATGGAATAAAGAGACATGTAAGGATTGTTACATTATTGTCTAATTAATGTTACCAGTAACCATGAAAGGTTATTCAGATAATTTTGGAAAGTAGAAAGGATAAGAAGATAATGAGATGTTTGATTGTATTCATGAGCTCATGATTGATATAAGGACTAAGTGATATCATGGTTTGAGTATAAATAATTTTGAGGATTTTGGTATGTGTAAAGTGTTAACTTTTAACTGCATTCAAGTTTTCACTAAGGTTCAATGGGTATTCAAGAGTATACATGATTAAGGACTTTGAATGTTTGGAATGTGACCAACAAAACATATCTTATGATATATGGGGATCAACAATGATATTAAATCTCTGGTAATTGTTTTCACTATGTTATGAGAATGGACTGCAGTATTATGAGCCTAATGATTGGAATGAATTATGTTGGACATAAGTTAGTATTGTTTAAGGATAGAAGGTTTTTTTTCGATATTATTGATGGGATGTTATAGTAACGTAGTTTTAGAAAAAGGGACAACCTACAGGACGGGCGACAACCCATCGCTTCGGACAAGGCTGTAGGAATCGAACCCACAACCGAAGTGCGACTGGCCTTTATCGCCTACCACTGACCTACAGGAAGTCCCTGTTTAGTAGAAACTAGTTTTATTATATTAAGCAGTATGATATGTGATGTATAAGTTCATTTTAGGAACCATATATGATTAATCTCACTATAGATGGATTTATGTATTTTTTTGATAACTTTTCTAACCTTTTGTTTGAGACAGATGGAATGACCCCTCATTCTATCACATGATCTGCTAACACATCGCGAATGACAAATTCAACTTCATTTCTTTAAGAGATGATGTGGAAATTGTTAAAGGCACGGACAATAGTGAGATTGTACCAAAATAAAGTAAGTATTTATTCTAATTCAAATTTTCAACTTTAGGGAAATGATCTTGAAAACCAAAAATGTTGTCCTAGTGATCTTATACCTGATGAATCAGATGGTACCTTATATCATCACAAATCTATGGATTTGTGATTACTGGCTTTTCCATAGCCATGTTCTCTACCACTCTCCATCATAACATGATGGTTACATTTCTCTTCCATATCCATATTTTCACCTATGTGGAAACCCAGTGATTAGTTTATTTGGGTAATCGTTACATTTCAAAGCCAAGTTTTGGTATTCCCTTTTGCGATGTGGGTTTCTATTAAAGAAACTTTCGAATAGTAAACCATTTATAACCCCGACGAATTTCGAGGGCGAAATTCATTTTAAGGGGGGTAGAATGTAACAGCCCGAGATTTTATGAAAAATATTCTTTTTTATTTTACTAATGTCTTGTGTTATACGCTACACCAAAAGGAGCTTTCACAACACGCATCCTTGACTTGCCTTGCATTACACGCAATCACAACCTTCCTCGATAGCGTGTGTAGTACGCAATACCGAGTTTCACTAAACAACGATATGCTATAAAAATATTATTAAAACTAGCCATTATGAATAGTAATAACCACTTTTTGAAATCCAGTAAATCTTATTTTTCAAAATGAACTTTATTTTTGGATTCGGAGTATCGAATTTAGCCTAAGGTGAAATTTTGGTACTTTTCAGATAACTTTCATATTTTGATGAATAGTGAAAATGACTAAATTTTAATTAAAAACAACTTTTTTAATCGAAATAATTAATAATGATAAATTATTAATTTGAGTGATTTTAAAGTATATTTAGAATATATTTTTACAATTTAATACAATTTTGGTCATTGAATGTAATTTCACATTTAAACCAGACACAATCAAGTGTCAATCTTTTGATAGATATTGTTTCTTAAAAACACGCTATTTGTTTTAACAGCGGGATTTAATTATAAAATTAATTAATGCAACTTCTATGTTATGAATTTGGTTAAATAGATTTCATTTTTGAATTCGGAATATGAAATATAGCTTAGGATGAAATTTTGGCATTTTTCTGAAAACCTTCAATTTTTGATGAATAGTGAAACCACTAAGTGGTAGGTTAAAAACTGAATTTTGCATAAAACTTAATTTTACCGCTTCTGTGAATTGAATTTCGAAAATCCGAGAGACACGGTTAATATCAAGGACTAAAATGTGGTTCAATGAGATGAAAATAATTTTTTGGTGAATAGTAACTTTTTACTTTTTTTACCACGGTTAATAGTAAATAGGGTATCTAAGGATAAATATGATATTAATATTACCCTAACACATTTCCTAATTCTATTGGACAAGTGTAATTCGACCAAAAACAAACTTAGGAATAAAATATGACCATTTAGGCCCACTTGGATTAGATTAGGACATTTATTATTAATTTATTTAAAGAACGGTTAAAATAGTTAAAATCAAAGTTTAATAAGTAAATCATTTTTAATATGGGGTTATACATAAGATAAATTCGACTATAAATATTCATTAGAAATATAAAAATATTTCCTACATGATGGTATTTTAATTGTAATTTTTAGACATCAAATAATATAATTTATTTATGACACAACAATGATGCAGTAATTATCTTTTTAATGAAATATTGACATAATTGATGTTATAAGCACCAAAATAAATGTAATTTGAGATTTTTTATGAATTACACTAATTTTCTAGGTTACTATGATATATTAATGTTGATTTAATCAACTTTGTTCGAACATTTAATTCTGTTATGACTTTCACAAAAATCATATATCAAATAGTGTCAAAATTGACACAAAATAGTTTTTAAATCAAATATTATATTACTAATTGTTATTTTATTCCTAAAAATCTAAGGTTCGGCCAAATGACTTAGATAAGGATATATATATTAATAATAAACAATTTGGGGTTCGTTTGGCATGTTATAGTAAGTGTATTAACCCTATAGTGAAAGAAAACAAAAAGACACGGTAAAAGTTAAATTATTTAACTTAGAGTTAAATCTAATTGATAAGGTTAAAATAATACCCTAAACTTGTCTAAATCCTATTGGTTGATAGGATTTCGACCCATACCCACTTTAGCTTCGAAATAAGACCCTTTGGAACCATTATAAACCGATTTTGACTTTAATATAAAATAATATTTTGAGATATTCCTAAGGTGCCCCTCTCCTCCCCTATAAAAGGACACCTCCTCCCCCTCCTCCTCACACCAATTTGAGCACTCAAGCTCGGCCAACCCCTGCCAAAATCTCTTCTCCACTTCCCTAGAAACATCCTAGAGGTTCTGGTCTTACTCAAAGACCAATTTTAGTTCCCTAAGAGGAGGTCTCCAAAAGGCGCTTCAAAGAAGAGGTAATTACCGTTACCAATTCTTTCATCTTTATTTCTTCTTCCACTTCTTCTTCTTAGGTTGTTTCATTATGAAGTAATAACATCAGTATCACTCATATACTGATATGTTATTATAATTATGAAACAACCCTATTTCACCATCTATCCATCCTACGGAAAAAGAAATCACCGCGCGTGCGTACGTACGGAATACCGTCTCCACGCCGTGGTGTAATCTATTTTCCACCACCACCTCACATGGATGGGTATAATGGTGTAAAGAATAACTATACATAGTTATTAAAACATCATATTGATTCTGATATATTGTATAATCCACTCCAATTCAATTCAATATTTATAGAAATGATATCATCGCTCGTGCGTACATACGGAATACCGTCTCCACGACGCGATGAGATTCATTCTCCATGTTAACCATTTAAGAATGATTATAATGTATATATATAAGAAATAATAATGAAATATATGACATTATAAAGCTACTGGATTTATGTATATATATACATATGTATGTCATCTACTTACTTCCATTTCAAGACAATAAGGAAAGGAAAACAGCGTTCATGCGTACGTACGGACTACCGTCTCCATGAACGGTGTTTTTCATTTTATTTATCTACCTATTATATATATATATATATTGAATATATATGATATATAAATCATATTTTATATTCTGGAAGTAAGTAAATCATGATATAAGTAATAATGATGTCAAGAACAACAAGTCAAAACACCTACGATAAATGAAACGATTTTACCCAAAACGCTTCTTTAACATGGAATTTACAAAAGAACGGGTAATATAATGTCATAAGTGAACCATATATGATATCATAACAATGAATATGATTCTGTAATAAGTCAATAACATGATTTAAATCATTATACAGGAGGTTTGGACACTTACAAAGCAAGTCGGACCTAAGGTAAGGGAAATATCACAATCTCATTTTTATTCGAGATTGTTTATTCGTAAGTATTTACTGGGGTGTATTTTATCATCCACATCCATGTTTCATCAATATGTAATATTAATTTCATCCACCCACAATTGTTTAAATCCATTTTTACCCTTCGGTGAGTTTTTAGTAAAAGAAATAAAAGGAATCTTTTGTCGTTTTTCGTACAAGGTACTTTTTGACTTTTCCGACAAAAGTACGAAGAATGTTTTTTTTAACTTATACGGCATGAATGGATTTTTAAAACATTACTTCAAAGAAGCTTCCTTTACAAGTTTTCAAGTTTATTTTTAATCAACTTCTTTTATTTTAAAGTTGTATGACATGTTATGAAAGGAAAAATGTTTTTTAAGAAGAAAGGATATTTTCCTCAAGAATGGAGTTCAAGTGTTTTATCAAAATGATTTTCCATCTAAGATAATAAAGGGTTCTGTTTTTATCCCTATTATTAAATTGATTTGTTCATGTTGTGATGGAATTATTTTTATGAATTCCTTTATCTTATATGAATTGATTTATGATGTCATGATGTTTCAAGAATCCCATTTTTGTTACATGTGTTATGCGATGATGTATATTTTATGATTATGTGGCACACATAAGAAAGGATTCATTATAAGATGGGTGGGACCTATATCTCCCTCCAATGCATTGGGTAAAGATTTATATCTCATGAGATAGACATGGCTGGAACGGAAGGTTATTTCGGTTCAGTGAAACAAGACTGAAACGAGGAGTGAACTCGGTTCAGAAAGGGACTTTGTCCACTAAGATAGTCTTGGCAATGAGTCATGACTAACAAGAAATGATTTTCCATGATTATGTGTGCATGCCACAAAGTTTCAAGTTTTATGTTATGATTATGGGGATCTCATTTTCAATTCTATGATTTATCCCATGTTATGATATTATGAGCTCTTTTGCAGGTCAAGATTTCCAAAAGCTACGTTCTTATGTATATGATGTGATTGATATTTCTTTTGTTTACCCTTACTGAGCATTTGAGCTCACCCTTTTTTTTTGTTTTTCTTTCCCCAGGATATAAAGAAAGGTTTTAGGAAAAAAAAGGGGGAAGATCTTTATGGGAGATATTGAAGATCTTTCACCACGTTTAGAAGATTACGTTCCGAGTTTCCAAAGACACTAAACTATTACGATCCTTGTGTGTGTGTATTTGTTATGTACTAAGTATTCCGCAAAAGTAATGTAATGTCCATGTACGATAAGCTTCGGGTCTCTACAGTTTGGTTGTTTGATTAAGGGGTTTTTCCTATGCATAAGTTTTTATACACTTTTTTATGGGACACCCCATGGGTGTGTTCCCTTGTTTGACTATTATTGGACGTTTTCCCTAGGTTTTTTATGAGGAAGAACGTTATTTCCATCCCTTGAGTTGTTAAGATGGAGTTGATTGGATATATGTGATGCTTTTTTTATACTTAGATTAATTTTGTTCAATGTAATATTTTAATTGTATATAGGGCCTTTAATTAATGTTGAATCTGCGGTAAGATTCCTTGGACCATGAGAGCCTTGGACCTAGAAAACTAGGCGGGATTCCATGTTTATTTACACAAGACCGTGAAAACCTTGGTGCAGATTTTTACCAAGGGGGTATTGACCATAAGAACTATCTGAATGTTTTTTATGATAATTTAAACTATGTTTACCCATAAGGTATTGACCATGATAGAAACACGGAGGTCTTGTGTAATTTATTGATTCTATGTGGACCCAAGGGCGTTGACCGTGAGAGCTGCCCAAGTGGTCATTTGAAATTGATTAGTCATATGTTAAACCAAAGGGGTTAGACTGTGAGAGCATTTCTAGAGAGTTGTTATGAATGATTTATTGAATAATTATGGAATGTCTACCAAGCCAATGCACAAGCTTGGACTCAGTTCACTTGTTTGTACAGATGGTCTTCTAATAAATCTGCTTTGTTACTATTACACAGGGGGATACAGAGCGCATGCCAGATTTCTAGGTTACATTATTCAATGGGATTAATAATTATTGAACCTAGATGTATTAAATTATAAACAATAGGATGGTTTACTTTTGATTACTTCTTAGTTTCTTTCTTAATTTCAAAATATTACCTACTATTTGTGTTTAATAACAGTTAGGCACCGATCTTTTGGTGGTTTCCTACTGGAATTCCTGTCACACCCTGTTCAGGTCATGATTTTAGACCCAAAAAGTTTATATGGATGTAGTTATAGATTAGGTCAATCTACCTTCTCCTTCAGGTACTTGATTGATGTCAGAGCAAGAGAGCATGGGACTATGGTGAGGCTAGAAATGATTTTGGAGTATACTATAATCTGTACTATGGTTTCTGTATTGTATTTCCATCATTATGACTTTTTTGGATACATTCCTAGATACATTTGACATGAATAATCTATTTATATATGCTATAGTTTATTATATTATCAGTCTTCTGCTATTTACATATGTTGTTGGGTATTACTGCTTATACTACTATTTATTATTTCTTTCTATTATGTTACTCTGCCTATGATTGAATAGTTTCCTTAGTGTCACACCCAAGGCCCTTACTGTTCGTCGGTAGCCTCAACGTTCGAGGAAATGAGCTTGAGGCCATGTGAAAAACCGTGTACGGGGATCCTTTGGGAGACACCCAGATCAGGTATGTTACATCTGTTTTGATTTTTTTGGTTTCGTTGGGTTGTGTTGTCTTCTGATTCCTTTGGTTATGTCACTTGGTTTGCGATTGAACTATGATATGGTGGTTGTATTGGTTTTGTATCATTAGTTATGATATTTATTTGTATTTTTTTTACTCTAATATCATATAGAGGTTTGTTTGGTTATTTTATTATGGTTTGGATGTTTATATTTTAAAGGGAACAGAATCCCTAAAATGTTCTTGATTCCATTGGAATTTATTTCCAGCATTTTTTGTCCTGGTGAAGTCACCTAATGCCAGTATCACCCACCGCCTCTTCCCAAGAAAATGGGTGTGGGGAGGGATGTTACAGTTGTTATGGATAAGTGGATATCACTATAGGATTGTAAAAGTCAAATTATATAGTGTATTATAATTGATATCCTGGAATACTTTTAGGAATTTTGGTAAAGAGAAATGTAAAGAGTTACATTAGTTGTCGTTAAAAAATGCATAACACCTTATCCTTTAAAATTTTTGGATGCACTGGTATAAAATAATGAAAGCAGTCACATTATTTCAAGGAAAAATATTATGGAAATTGTTCCACTGATAATGGTGGTGAATTTTGAACGTGTTCTAAGAAAACAACAAAAAATTTCATCTTTACATTGAATGTTATGATGTTGATAATTTTTAATGTGTTCAAAGAGTCAAATGACTAGGAATATGATTCCTAAATAACACCATTATTAAAGCATGACTAATTCATAGATATTTATCACTAAATGGTTCATGGGAGGGATTTATAATATACCAACATATTGATATGGAATGGAATATATATTTATGTTATGTGTTAAAAAATTAAAAAGTAAAGTGGACATAAGGATAATCTGGCAGTTTATTATATATGATATGACAAACCGATGCTTATGTTGTGTTTGTTAAATACTCTTAAATGAGTTTTACGACTATGAAATGCATCATAATAGAGGAAATGAAATATTCACTTCATCATTTTATCACAGCAGAAGAATACATGTATATATTGTTATACATTTTGAAGGTGTAATTATAATTGACCTCTTAAAGTATAGCTTTCAGTTATTCATAATCAATGTTATTAATTAAGTATAATTGGTTATGGTTAAATGTAAATTTTAACATGAGTAGGATTCTTATATAGAGATTAAATATATACTCATGATGCAAAAAATTGGGTTTTGTGCTTTGGAGGACCCAATGGGTATACCATATATTGTGTTATAGATATTTATTTTGTTTTATAGTGGTGAATGGATCACATTTGAGTCCCCACTGATGAAGTTTTGTGAGATACCTAGAATGAGAACCTTAATATATTTATACCCTACTTACGTAAGTTTATATATTAACTTAGTAAATATGTGGGTAATTCTGCATGTCATTGATTATGTCACCCGTTGGGGCTTAACTAAGATTAGATTTTTTATCTTGTATGATTTTTAAGTTATATGGCCCTTAAATTGAGATAAACAATGAAACTGTGAAGCCTCACTAATTTATTATATATCAATACATATATGGGAAATATGATGTAATTAACCATAAGGGTGAATGACATGTGATTTATTCACCAACCTATTTATTCTATACTCTATGAATCGAGAAGGTATGTGTTGGATTAATTGGATCGACATGATATGTGTCCAAAGGTCACTAGATGTCTTAGATAAATGGAAAATATGAGAATATATGTTTTCATATGACGCAGACTGGTGAAAACATTTAGAGATATATTTGTGTTTGATGGAGATAATTGCATATTCCTTTATAGCTTGAGTAGCTTTGATGCTTTTCTATAGATATCTCTTTACATACATTCATGAATCTAGATATTTGTTTTTATTATCATTACTATTAGGTTTTGTGGGGTCAAAAGTTTTGGTCAAC
Organism: Viscum album; assembly: GCA_963277665.1. Classification (NCBI taxonomy): domain Eukaryota; kingdom Viridiplantae; phylum Streptophyta; class Magnoliopsida; order Santalales; family Viscaceae; genus Viscum; species Viscum album. Next base: position 364,672,532 of record OY728167.1, on the reverse strand, counting down.
TCAATGGGGATTGAGTTTGGCTTGGAATGCTACTCTAAAAGTGTTTTAGAGTAAATCCAAAAATATTTAGGATGGGTATTCACAATGTATTACATATGATGTGATACCTGGGGAAGTTAATAATAAATTTACAAATGTGTTTTGGTTAATATCTAAAATATGTTTTGGATAGAGTATTACATGTTATTGTATATGATAAAATATAGATGAAATACCTTTAAGTCTGTTAGGATTTAGTTCATGTGGGATATTAAAGGAGATATTCCCTAAAGATGTATATATATGATATTTGTGTGTGTGTGTGTTGAGTTTTATTTTATGTAAATTATGATTTTCATGAATTATGCTTTCATATTTTCATTCTACCAATGACATTGTTCAGTCATATATATTGGAAATCGTTTTTAAGGAATTATTTGAGATATAATACAAGGGAATAGAATGATTCATATGATGAATGCACATGCTAAATAATTTAATCATGTGTTTTAATACATGAGTAAATTAATCAACAGTCAGGGAGCGTCCATGGGTGATTATATATATATCATATCCATGTGATGGGAGTATGTGTTTTTCAATTTTTTGGTAGATACTCTGATAAATGTCTATCTATCTTCATCGTCTTCCATCCCCATGATAGGTGCTAGCACATTATGGAAGAAGAATAGATCCCATCTGAATGTTGGATGATTCGGTGTAGCCCGTGGATAAAATATGGAGATGGGATGTCTTTTCTCTCCCATTATTGATTTTTATCATGCCCATGTGATGATGGTTGAGAGGTTGTGGTTTCTCTTAAGTGTATGGTACCCATAAATATTATTCATTTATATTTTTGTGTAGGTTTCATATTTCTTTCGTGTGTGATCTTATGAAAGGATTAAAATGACTTCCACATATTCAAATAATTATTATCACACTCATTTGAATGCTTTTATATTTTTATAAATTATTATTTGGACTAACATTCTAATGTATATCATAACGAATTTCCATCATATTTCTTTGATATTCATTTTTGAACCCAAACAACAATATATATTAATAGTCCAAATAAATTATTACAAAATCAATAATGGAAAAAATAAATCCATCGAACCAAACTAAACATGAAAAAAAACCTTTAATTGGGAAACATTATGTGATGCTATATTTCATTCTCTCCTCACAAGGTAAAATGTGCACTTGAAAAAAATACTCAGAAGTCTAAATATCCTTCAACAATATCCCTAGTTCAATGAAACCCATTAGTATTGAATTAATTATGGAATGAAAATTTGACTCTAATTAAAAATCTCAAAAGCCCTAATCCTTAAAAACCACAAACTGAAAAAATCTACCTTAATCATAGTAATCAGATGACTCACACATATAATAAAAGTTCTTTTCTATGGATCCTAAAACATGGCCTAGGGATCACCGACCAAAAACCCCAACAACCTCCCAATATTCATCATACAAGATAGAATCAACGTTAACCTTAATTTTCCCGGTTTTCAAAAGTAAATAATAATGAATTACGACTTGTTACACTCTAAACTAAACTTCTTCTTTTTGATTCATCCAAATTTAAATAAAATCGACAGACCTATGCATAAAACCATTTCAGGCCAGTATTTATTTTTGAAAAAAATCTCATTATGTCACATCCAAATAAACCATGCACTCATAAAAATATATTGAAAAACATATTTATCCAAAAAATTATACAAACATTGAAATGCATCCTTCTAACTGAAAATTTAAAAAGGAAATATAACTAGTTTCTTCCCCCATAATATCCAAATTAGTGTAACTGGATGACCTAAAAATAGTGCATGAAAAATTGTTTCCTTGCTCTTACATTATATAAGAATGTATAGTGAAGTGGAAACAATGTTTGAAAAAAATGGTAAAACATGATTAACATTTATAAAGAATTTTCTCCAAAATATTTAATTTTTTAAATAAAATAAAGAGATCAAACCCTCTTCCAAGAGACATCACTTGATATACTTCCTTTCTTCATATAAAATCAATAACCACTATTGTGTAAAGGGGTTTTCAGATATATTTTTTTGTGTTTTAAACATCAGTTACCATGAGATTATATTGTATATAACTTTGGAATTTTTTGAGGACATTAATTATTAAAATGTGTGATAAATGTTTTATAACATCAATTTTATTTAAAAAAAGTCATAAAACCCAGCGTAAAACAATTGCGAGAGGTATTTTTCATGTCGAGTATATAAAAATAGATGTGAAAAATATTTATCTCATTGGTTTTTTGAAATAACTGATGTGTAAAATAATTTTTCACCATGGATTTTAAATAAAAAACATGAAAATTTTCTTAAAACATTTCACATCAGTTATCTAATAAATTTTGTGTAAAATAGTTTTTAAAATTAAACAAAAATAAAATAACTCAATATCACAAAAAATGAACCAAAAAAACAGCAGCACAATAACTAGAAAGTTACATTAAAAAATTCAAATCAATTTTAATTTATAATTTAGAATTTAAATTTAACAATTTATATGATAAATAAACTAAAACTCAATCCAATCTATGAAATAATCCACCCATTATATTTGAAATTGAAATAGCTCTTGTCTAGTATAAGGATTCGGGACATAAAAAAGATAAAAGTTAAAAAGAATTTGTTTTTCATGTATTCTCAATATAGGGAAGGAAAAAATTGAAGGAATTTTTATAATAAAATCTATCCTTAATTTTTTTTGCATCTATCTGGGTTCAAATTATTTCAAAAAATAATCTTGGAACATAATATCTGCATTCCTTTTCTTCTTGAATGTAAAACATATGTTTAAAAATAATTTTTCAATTAAAAATAATATTTTAAGTAATTCCATCCCAAATATAGTAATTATAAATTTTGATTATTATTTTCATTTACATATTTTATCATTTAACTTCTCATTCCTATTTTATTTAAAAAGTAGTACAATTATATATTTGAAAATAATATGTATAAAATAAAATTAAATGTCGTTATAATATATACGTGTATTCAAATAATCAAACATGTGTTTAAAATAATGGTTTTGATTTATACAATATGTATTTACCATTAAATTATTCATAAAAAAAATATAATAATTTTAAATTTTAAAAAAAATTAACACCATTATTAAATAAAGAATATAATCTATGCATACCTCAATTGTAATTTTTCATATATGTCCTGATGGGAAAACTAAAAAATGGATGTTACTTTGTCCAAATGTAGTTACATCATCTATACGAAATGGTACTCTTGTTGGTCCATCTATAATATCCTGCATTGTGACCCTAAGATTCTTCATCTCTATCTATTAATGATAAACAATATCCCTAATATAATATATAATCCCATATACTGCAATATGATGTTGTGGATCCTCAAAATATAACCCACAATAAATGTGAAGTAATAGAGGAGGATGTGTAGGATATGGGTAGTTATGAGGTGGTGAAGGATTGGGATATGAAAGAAGGGAGAAAGAGTGGGATCTGTAGACAGATGTGGATCATTGGGATCTGTGAATGGAGGTGGAGGAGTGGGAGATGCAACCTAAAATAATCTTTTCACTTCTTCAAACATGGTCTTCACAGAATCTATGATCCTATCTTCCATTGTCTCACCCAGTTCACAAACGTTATCTTATAAAGAGGATATTTTTCTTTTATATACACCCTCATTTTAAGAAGATTTAGAATATCAAAATTTCTTTTTACCGATACACAGGATGTGAATTCTCTTACACGACCTCTGTGTTCAGGCATTCCCAATATAGTAGCTAAAAGATCCTTCTTACCCATACGTATAATGTTCCCATGTGTGATATTCTCCTCAAGGGATTCCTATATAAAATATTTGAAAAATTTAAAAGTGGATCCCAATATATAAATATTTTAATTAACTAAAATAATATAAATAATTTAAATAACCTCTTATAATCCTCTCCTTTATAGACCTCTAATTTTCTTTAAGATTTCTTCGATTTTTGATAATTTGGGTCCTCTTTCATTTTTTATTTCACGATGGGGGATGGAGGATCATCCTCTACAGATGCTGAAGACTCATCTCTCAATTTTTAAAATTTTCCCACATTCTTTTTTTCTTCTAATAAAATATACCTTCCAATATATAAGTATGAGTGTATATATTTTTGTATTTGATCTCTAGATGAGATCTCAACATTTATTATAAATTAAGGATAAATCAGTCATTAATATTATCATTAGAATAAAAAAAATTTAAAATCTAACATTGCAGTTACAAAAAATGACTCATTTTTTCTACTTTATATAAATTGCTTCTATGTATATTCATCTAGAAATTGATATATGTCACTTGTATTTTGTTTACATTCCACAAAAAATATATGTTAAGGGAGGTTTGACATAAAATCCCTCTATATCGTAGTATCCAATGCTAAACATTTATTCCTTAGTAATCTAGTATTATATGTATCATATGTCATCTGGTAAGAAGGGGGAAAACCTATATTAGTAAAAACACAGGTTAATTAAAATAATAACAAATGATCTTACTGAAATTGTGTCTCATAATTTATATATTTTCTCTTCATCGACTCTTATCCAATTTAAAATCAAAATAAAAAAATACGCGTTCACTATAATAAGAGTGGTAAATTATTTTGATTTTGGACACCTATGAATACCATTACCATCAAACTGAACCCATATCCTTTTTCATCCCTCATTTCTCTGACTCAATGTTTCCCCTCTATGGATATTTAGAGAGGGAAATCGTGTGTGCTATCTGGAGGTGCTTCCCCCTATCCACCTTTTATCCTTATTCCTTCTTCTAAAGTCCCTAGGATTTTATCTCTCTTTCATTTGGGTTCCCTCACTTTGATGATGTTTCCTTATGTTAGGGTTTTGTATTCTTTCTATAGATTTGTGTTATTTTCAGGAATTTATTTATTCTACCAATAGTTTCATTTTATTTCATTATGGTCATTTTATTATATTGAAGATGAAGATGCCTCTTCCTCAGCTCTTTCCATTTATTTATGTGTTTTGAACTATATCGGGTCTGGAGTGATTGTTTTCATGGATGGTTTTAGAATTGTTTTTTGAGTCTTTGTTAGTAACCATGGAGTCACAGAATTTGTAGGTCATGGGACATTGTTTGTTCCGAATCCTTCTTCAACTCCACTCTAGTTTTCTTCCCCATTGCTCATCCACAAGTTTCCCTGGTTCGGTAGTTCTAAAAGAGGATTTAGGATGTGATTTATGGGTGGGTGAAGACATCAAAAGAAGATATACCTTTTTTAATTATATTATTCCTCTACTATTTGGAATCTATGGATATTTTTTTGGATCTTTTATTATTGTTGGTTTTTTTGTTGTTTGGTGAAATGGGAATCCCTGATGTTGTCTCACTATTGTATGGTTGACATCGATGATGATATTATAGATGTGTTTATATTGTCCCTAGTAGATTAAAATGTATTTTTTTTGGGATCCATGGGTCCCCAAAGGCAGGGATTATGTTCTTTTGATGGACCTATAACAATGTTTTCATTCACTCAACTCTTCATTAATGGCATAGTTTATCACTCTCTTCCCATTCAGTCTAGTGTGGTGGTCTCCAAAGTGGTTTTGGGAGGTGTTATTAGAGAGGAAAAAATATTATAGGTGGCACATATGGCATAGTATTATCCACCATTGGTTCCCTATTGGTGATTTTTAGTACATTTAAATGGATTAAGGTGGTTTGTTTGGCTCTTTTTTATAGTGGATCGATCTGATTGTTGTTTGATCGGAGAATATGTTTCCATTTACAGATCTAATGGATTATGTGGAGTGTGTTTTTGGTTTCTCAAATGTATTAAGTGATCTAACTGGTGAGTTAGGGATTTTTATGGGTTGATCAACATCTAGGGGTGTAGTTTGTGGAAAAATATTGGATATCATGGATTGGGAATGTTGTTTCTAGGCTTCATTCATATTTCATTTTAAATTTTGAATTTTTATTTTTCAATATATTCATGGCTTGGTTTTATTAATGACATGGACAATGAGATGCACTATTATGGTGATTGGGAAATGGAAGTATGTGATGGAATTATTTAATTAATTTGGTTTGAATGGTGTTTTGTAGTTAGAATTTTTGGTTTGGTTTATTTTCTATTGGTTTTAATCGGATCTGGTTTGTTTTATTAGGGCTCTCACTTAACTGGAAAAAAGTGTTTTTCTAAAATTCCATAAATATTGATTTGGACTAACTGGTATCCTCTGGTCCAAACTATGGGAAACTTCTTATTTTGGAAAACATGGGTTTTCTTGTTTACCAACACTTAAGGTATTCTCTTCCCTTATGGAATTAAAAGTCTCTTGTGAATAAGTATGACGATGCTCATCAATATATGTAAGTGTATTGTCTCCCTAAAATCTCATGGTGAATTTAATGATTGATATGACATTATCCTATAAATAAAAGCAAAACAATTTTACACAAGTATACAAATACAACTGTTATAGGAAAATTAAATATAAAATGAAAAGTGATCCAAAAAAGAGTAAATTAAACCAAACACATTTTTATTCGTATTTGTTAAAATAGTTTAATAAAATTATAACAAAATTAATGTGTGATAAAATGGAATAAACTAAGGAAAAAACCTAACTATTAAATAATAATATGAATTTAAATTTTAAAATGAGAAAAAACAAAATAATACTAAACAAACCACTCATTAACATATATGTTAGATTATATCCTATGTAATACACCATTTTAGAGTAGAGTTGCTCAAAAATTCTATGTGAATAAGAAAAATTCTCCCATACTTTAGACTATTTTTTACACCAAAAATAATATTCATTGAATATACACTTTTATAACAAAATTTATAAATAGATAATATGTGAAATGTAATGTCCCATAATTCCATTTATATTTGTTTAAATTATATGGGATTATTTTGAGATTGGATGCTCAGACGGAACTGGATTCTGAGGGCCCATGAGCGTGGAAGAAACGTTTGATATTTTTTTCTGTTAATTAAAAGGGTGCACATAAAGAGTTTTCGAAACATCAAAAATTGTTTCTGGATTAAAAATACGAGGGAACTGCTGCTCTGGAATGATGACATTACATAAGAATGGACCTAACCTCGACTAGTGATGGTCAAGAGAAAAAGTTAGTTTTGGGATGTTTTAAGAAAAACTTATATAAAAAGTTTATTTTATTTGGAATTGTTTAGCTGAAACACTGTGAAAAGACAACTCTTTCATTCCATAAATGAGCCATGTAACAATTATGTAATGAAAGTAGAAAAGACTTTGTTTCATAAATGAAACAGTGTATTGGAGGCAACTCAGCATAACTGGAATGTTGCAACACGTTTCCCCATTTAACAGGATAACATGAATTGGAGATCATATTTGGATCTGGAAAATAACTCTGAATAGCTATAGGATAATCATTGAGAAATGAAAAACAATGATCGCCAATAACATTGATCACTCCACCTCTTCTTGGAGAGACCTCACCCTCGACGATGGATTGAGGACTTTTGTGGATGGATCACCTCCAGCAACAAATCGTTCCTCTGATCAAACCTGTTCTCTAGGTAGGGGTTTATTCATCGTGAATTTATTTACATTTCACTATTTCTAAAACAAAGAGAGTGGATCAACACACCAACATGTTGATCCATCAGTCATTTGTTTTTATGGGAGGAGTTTGGTTTTGGGATACATATTGGGAAAATAGATCCACGTTGAATCTGTGATTTTATTTAAATCCTCTCTTAGATGAACGTAACTTTTTTACATGGATGGATCAATGCCAACATGAACAAGGATAGATCCATCCACCTTGGGTGTTCATGTCAGCTTCTTCCTCCCTTGTTCATCATTCCTCTTATCTCTGTTGCTGCAAAAACTCAATGATCACAACATGGTAGCAGATCGCAATGAAAGTTGATGGATACTGTGACAGGAGGCTATGGTGACACGGGGCTTCCAGCTCAATGGATGTAAGTGGAGGAGGCTTTCGGCAGTGGATACATGCAAGAGGCAGTATGCACTAGTGACATGCCGTAGTAGAGAAGGTCATAGAAATCAGGTTAAGGTGGTGTGGGACAGCTGATCCAATGGGGCATCGTGCTAGTTGATGGAGTATGTGGCCATTGGGGATGTGGTGGTACGGAGGGTGGTAAGCCTAATTCATGTCACAACGGTGGAGAACCATGCAAAAACCACCACAGGGTAGCCATAAGGCTCATCGGTAACTACTATGGCTTTGTTTTATCAGATGCAACACTGAGTCGCTTCTCATTGATGAAGATCCGCACCTCGAGGCCGAAGCACCGTAGTCCAACGTGAATGTGAATGGAAGACCCGGTGGTGAACTGTGGGGTGTTCTTGAGGTGAAACCACGACACAGATCAAAGGTCAAACACGAAGACTGCCACCACATTAGGGAGAGCCTAGTCAGCCTGCTGCCCACCAGGCTGGGCACATGGCCCAGTCGGTATGGGCCAAAAAGGGACTAGGTCGGGTCAAACCTGGTTTGGGTTGGTGGGTCCCTGGGTATGGTCGGATCAGTCTGACAGGGTCGGACCATCCCAGACACAACCACCCCCTTTTCAGTAAAATAGTCCTAACGTCCAAACCCTACATCCGATTGAAGAGACATTTGCTGCGTTGGGACCCTAACGATGAGGTATTCATTTTATTATACACTAAGTGGAATTTCATGGATGTTTATATGTGTCTAATTGCTTAAATAGTAGTCTCTCACGAATAAATGGCACTATAAGCGGAAATCTTGGGGCTGGATGTACTGAGTAGACTATGATGATCGATTTTAAGTAATCCAGCTAGACTAAGAGACGATCAGGTCTAAGTAATCCAGCTACCCCAAGAGATGACCATGACTATGTGATCTAGCTATCCCAATAGACAAGTGTGTCTAAGTGATCTAGCAGGCCCAAGTTACAAGTGGCTCTATGTGATCTAGATATCCCAAGTGATTAGCGGGTCTAAGTAATCTAGTTTGACCAAGATATGAGCAGGTCTAAGTGACCCAACTGGTCCATATGAAGAGTGGGTCTAGATGATCATGTAGCCCTAATCACTCATCGGGGATGAGTGCTTCAGTAGTACAAGGTGATAAGAGTTATGAATGTTAGTCTTTCTTTCGTTGCTCTATATTATGCACGTGTGTGTTGTCCATCACATCGTGTATACTTCTCATTTGTGGTATTTCATTGGGTTTTTTGGTCGCTACACATTATTTTTTTACTCACCCATGCAGCGTCTTCAACCACACATGTCATGTCTTGTACATACGATCAACACTTTGATGGAGACCTTGGTGGCCTGGGACCAGGTGGTTCCTAGTGAGATCAAATAGGCAAGGCATACTCCTACGGCTTACATCAGTCACTCTACACCTACCTTTTAGGTTGGTTTTTTTGTAGACATATTTCTTGGGACCTTTTTACTTTATTTTTTTCTATATGTCTTTGTTCGGCTTGTATTCTGGACCCTTTACATACAGCTTGTACTGTTATACTCTTTGTGGTTGTCTTAGTGGCATCATCATTTTCTTTCTATGTTTTGTGTGTTGGGGTTGTGAGTGTGCATGTGTACGTGGGTACTTGTACATGGAAAATGCCTCCCACTTGTAGTTTTATGCCTTCGGTGAAAGTTTCCATCCCTGGACATTAGGAGGAGGGCATGGGGTAGTAGCGACACGGTCATGGGGGACGGGTCATGAGAAATTGGTATAATAGGTGGTCGGTTCGACCATATTGATCGGGAGTGTGTGGTATTGTATTGGGGAAACAGTGTTTAGTGTTTTCAGTTCGACCTTCATACATGGGGTGTCCAATGTTGGTGATGTGGTTGATATATCCATACATCAGGACACTAAAATTTTCTTTTCAACTAAGTGCATGAAAACACTGGTTTCATACATTATATAGTAATTGAAAGTGTTCTCATGTTGTTTTTTTCTTAGAGTCATCTCACCAGGTATAATATTTTGATTTTGGTTCATCTTGATATATTTCTGGATACCTCCATGCATACGGAAAACCAAGAATTAGTTACATGACTACGATGATGGTACACCCATCGATGAGGCCTCTGTTTAGGGACTATTGCTGGAGATGGCCTAACTGGGTGGTGCACGAGTGTTTCCACCACCCACCGGTCAGCAGTTCCTACCAGCATTACCAATAGAAAAAGTTTATAAAAAAAGTGACTTAAAAAAGCTCCATAGGTAGAGACCTCCTAGGTTTAGGGGTGAGACTGAAGCCCAGGTGGCCGAGGATCGGCTTGAGGTAGTCACGTATGTCTTCCATCTGGTGAGGACGCCTCTCGACCAGATGGCAATTTTAGCCACTAGACTTCTTCAGGGCTCGGTGGGGAGATGGTGTAGCTTTAAAATCCGGACACAAAATGATGTGACCGTCACTTGGAAAGGCATTGAGCGTCTCATCATTGAGGTTTTCTTCCGAGTGAAGTTGTGCTTAGTGTGCATACAAGATCAGCTACAGCTACATCATGGTGGTATGATAGTTCCAGATTACTTATTGAGATTCACCAAGATTTGTCACCACTCTATAGATATGGCATGAGATCCACTATTCTGGGCTTGAGATTTTGAAACGGGGCTATGTTGAGAGATCTGGGTGTTCATGTTATCTCAAACCATCATTACTCAAGAAGGGGTGCTAGAGTGAGGCATTCTTATTAATAGCTTCATGGTCAAGCAGGCACCAGTAGTAGGAGGAACCAGTATACAATAGGCAGTGGAGTCATTATCAGTGGGTAGTAGGAAACTAAAATTGATACCAAAATGGGTCAATACTTTTATGGGACAATCCTTGGACACATGGTCAGCGGTACGAGACCACTAGTTTAGCAGGAGTCAGCAGAGGAGCACAGTGTACTACTTGTGCGGTGGGTAGGGACACATGGCTCATGAATTCCCAACTCACCATTCAGATGATTAACAAACCATCGAGGGACCACCAAGGAAGAGGCATAGGGTCAATCTAGGTGTTCCGTAGGGAGGAATATTTTTTAGGGGAGAGGGAAGTGAGGCATATGGTTGTCAGAGTTTCATGGTTCTACCACCACCACCATAATGTGGCTCACCATGGGCTTCAGGATCAGGGGGACAGGGTTGAGGCCAGCTTTAGTCAATGGTGGCCTATGACCACATCACTCAAGAGATGATTAGAGTTATGATTTGTGTCTTCTCGACCTTAAGTATAGTTCTTATAAACCCAAGTACCAGTTAAACTTTCATTTCCATGGACAGTGTTCAGAGATTTAAGATTCTGATGGAGCCTTTAGCTCAATCTTTACGATTAGAGACTCTTCCAGGTGGGCATTTGATGATTTCACACTAGTTCAGTCAGTGTGAGCATACACTTGGATGCATGAGAATCGGTTGGGATATCCTACTAGAGGAATAGACTCCTTATGATTTCATCCTGGGTATGAACTGGTTATCCATAGTTCATGCTCATATAGATTGTCTAAGGCGTGGAGTGTGGTGTTTCCATGATGATGGGATAAGGTTTTCCTTCACCAGTGAGAAGGGAGATGTTGCAGCATAAGACAAACTTTCTCATAGCAGTGTGATGATGATCACTAAATAGTTTGCTAACCTCACCCTCAGTGTAGTGGATGAGAGGATTCCTCACATTCCTATAGTGGTGGATGAGTACAAGACATATTTCGTTACGATGTCCTGGGATTACCTCCTCATAGAGAGGGACACTTTTGAATAGATCTATTCCCTGAGACGACATTGATCTCCACACCATCATATTGGATGGCTCCCATAGAATATTTTGAGTTAAGGGTAGAGCTGGAGGATTTGTAGAATAAGGGCTTCGTAAGACCCGACGTTTCACAATGGACAACCCCATTTTTGTTTTCCATGAAGGTATATGGGAGATTGAGGTTTTGTGTTGGCATCCCATTCCTGAACCAGGTTACCATGAAGAACATGTATCCAATGCCAAGGATTTATGACCTCTTCAATCAGCTAAAGAGAGTGATATGGTTCTCGAAGATAGACCATAGATCAGTTTATCATCATCTTCATGTACGGGATCATGATGTACCAAAGATAGCCTCTAAATTCCTATATGGACACTATGAGTTCATGGTGATGTCATTTGTCAGACCAATTATCTAGAAGTTTTAATGGGACACATGAAATGGATCTTTCAGCCTTTACTCGAAAATTTCATTGTGTTCTTCATTAACGAAAACCTCATGTACTCAGCGTCTCATGAGAAGCACTCTACACACTTGTGGATTGTCTTGGATACACTTCGAGAGCACTATATTTATTTGAAGCTCTGAAAGTAACAGTTTAGGAAAAAGGTGGTCCACATTCTAAGACACATTATATTTGTGGCTGGAGTTGTAGTGGATCCAAAACAGATTGAGGTGGTGAATTTTTGGGAGCTACCCTAGAGCGTGACTGAGGTATAAAGTTTCTTGGGTTTCGATGGATACTGATAAAGGTTCATGCCTGAATTTTCCAAGGTATAATAACCCTTATAACCTATGACACGGAAGGGATAACTGTTCGTTTGGATGGATAAGTGCCGAAAAAATTTCCAGAAGCGGAGGCAGAGACTGACGAGTTCTCCCATCTGGAGACTACCATAGGAGGGTGTTGGGTATGTATTTTTCTAAGACACATCAGGAACCAGACTGAGTTGTGTCTTGATGCAAGAGAAAGAAGTTATCCATGATGAATATAACCTTTTAGGATGATGACGGATCAGCCTAACATTAGTCAATGTCAATAACTCCTAATCTATTACAGTGAGTTACGGAGGCACAACTTTTGGATGTTGAGTGTGAGGCCTGACGTACTCAGTAATCCTCTTTATGCCAGTCGAATCTCATGAAGATGTTCTCAGGGAGTTCCAAACCACCATTTTGATGTTTAATCCTGGGCTAGAAAATATGTATGAAGATCTATGTGGACATTATTGGTGGCCAGGGATGAAGAATGTGGTGGTAGAGTTCGTGTCACAGTGCCTCACTTGTTAGTAAGTAAAGGAAGAGAACCGAGTTCCAGTAGGCTTGACCCAAACTCTTGAGATACCGGAGTGGAAGTGGGATGGTATCTCAATGGACATTGTGATAGGAATAAAACACACATCCAGGGGTCACGATACTCTCTGGGTGATCTTTGAGAGACTCACCAAGTCGGCCTACTTCATACAAATCCAGGAGCATGGATCAGTAGAGGGAATGGGAGGCCTCAAAATGTAGGAGATAGTTCAACTCCATGGGTTCCCATCAAGGATTGTCTCAGATCGATACACATGATTTATGTCATGGTTATGGAAGGGATTTCATGATGTGATTGGGAAATGGCTTCGTTTGAGCATAGCTTTCCACCCACAGACAAATGGTTTGACGGAGATGATCATCCAGGATTTAGAGGACATGCATCGTGCTTGAATCTTAAACATTAGGCACAATTTAGAGGATCACCTACCACTGGTGGAGTTATCATACAACAACACCTATAACTCCACCATTGGTATGATACCATTTTATGTGATTTATGGGTGACAATGCAGATCACCGTTATGCTTGACAGACAATGGGGAGTCACCACTCATGGGTCCATAGTTGGTATGGGATGCCATAGAGAAAGTTCAGGTCATCTAAGAGCGGATGAGGACTTCAAAAATAAGAAAAAAATCTTATGCTGATATGAGAAATAGGCTCTTGGAGTTCAAGGAGGGAAATCATGTGTTCCTTCCAGTCTCACCATGATGTGGATTGAAAATATTTGGATTGGCGATAAGATGTATCTAAGATTCATCGACCCATTTCGGATTCTATGTAGAGATGGTGAGGAGTCATTCCACCTAACTCTCCCCCAATGATGCTTCAGGTGCATGATTCCTTCCAAATGTCGTAGTGGAGGATGTACATGTATGATCCATCACAGGTCATTGACTGGGGCGAGCTGGACATCGATGATGGGGAAACGTTTGTGGAGTTCCCGATAGACGTTTTGGGTTGATAGGAGAAGAAACTTCATGGATGGTGGATTCCTCAGGTGTGTGTTTGATGGTATCACATGAATCTCTAGGAGAGCACTTTGGAGATGGAGGATTAGATCCTTGCTTTGTACCACCATTTGTTTGTTGACCACTTGTTTTGGATTATGGGGACGTAAATCCATAAATGGGGGGTAATTTATTGTACTATAATTCCATGTAAGTTTTTTAAATTATATGGTATTATTTAGAGACCAGACACTTAGACAGAACATGATTCTAAGGTCTAGTGTGCTCGGAAAAAACATTTGAACTTTATTTAATCTAATAAAAATGGCACACGTGTATAGTTATGGAAGCGTCTAAACGGGTGCCTGAATTTAAAATATGAGGGAACCATTGTATCTAAAATGACATAATTACAAAAGAATGGACCTAACCTCAACCGACGCTGGTTGAGGTAAAAAGTAAATTTTTAGACATTTTAAGAAAAAATAAAATAAACATAAAAATTTTATTTTATTCGAAATTGTTTCACTACAACGCAGCGAAAATATGTCTATTTAATTTTATAAAAGAATCCATGTAATTAAGCTACAACGCAAAGAAATAGAAACGTTGTTTCATTAATGAAACAATGTAATGGATGCGACTCAGGGTAACAGTAATGATGTAACATGTTTCCCCAATTAATGGGATTACAAGAATTGGAGATCAGATCGGGATCTGGAAAATCAATTTCAATCTCTGGAGGATCACCATTGATAAATGACGCATGACAATCACCAACATATTTTATCACCCCATATTATTTAAGAGACCACTCCCTCAATGATAGATAGAGGAATTTTGCAGACCGACCACCTTCAGTGAGGAATCCTTCCTCTGATCGAACCCGTTATCCAGGTAGGGGTTTATTAATTGTGAATTTATATCCCGTTCAATCTTTAAAAAACAATGAGCACTGATCAAACAATAAATAGGTTGATCCACGAGCCATTTTTTCTATTGGGATGGTTTGATTTTGGGATAATATTTTGGAATATAAATTTATGTTGAATCATTGATTTTATTGAAATCTTCGTTTAGTTGCCATTAAATTTCATACATGGATGGATCAAGGATGACACGAGAAAGACCCAATACATCCACCATGGGTGTTCATGTGAGCCTATTCCTCCCCGATTCTTCATTCCTATGTTCTTCATCACCACAACATCTCAATGATCACAACATGGAGGCAGATCACATCGGCAAAGAATAGATACGTGGCAGAAGGTTGCGGCAACATGTGGTCTTCCAGCTTGAAGGACAAAGATAGAGGCAAAATGAGGTTGTATCCACATGTGAGCGGAACATAACCCCATTGGTGTTCTGCACAGGAGGATACCAGACCCATTGGGTCATGGTGGTGCGATTCCACCATGCCAGCGGGGTACTGCAACGGGTGGAGGAGGCCATGACCATTAGGTTGCGGTGGTGTGGGTGGAGTCAAACCATAGAGGTGGATAACCCCACGGAATCCACATATGGTGGTGAAAAGTGATGGTGGAAACTACCAGTCGTGAGTATTTAGAGGACACAACACTAAATCACATCTCATTGCTTGAGAGCAGCGATCCAATGGGACCGCTACAGGAGGGCCCCATGGAAAACCGCGAGGCAATCACATAGTGAAATCTTTGTGTTGACTAAGGTAATATGTGATGACCACTGCCGCATCAGGGAAATCCTATATGGACAACACAATGCTGAACGGGCCATCCGAATGGGTCGAACCATATTTACGTCGGGTCGGTCCGACTAGGTCGGAATAGATTCAAACCCAACCGTCACCATTTCAGTAAAATGAGAATAACATCCAAACATTATGTCTAATTGACAATACATTTACGGAGTTGGTACCATCACAATATGGAGTTACTTTTGGTGCACACTGATTGTACATTTTTTGATGTTTTTATATGACCTATGGATTTAGGAGTATACTCATGAGGAATCAAGTGAACTATGAGTTTGAATATTCTATCTAGTTGTATCGAGAAGACTATAATGAGGGGGTCTAAGTTATCCAGCTAGCCCAAGAGAAAAAGGGTTGTATGTGATCCAAAAATCCCAAGAGATGAGTGGTTCTATTTGATCTAGTTGGGCCAAGAGATGAGCAGATCGATGGGAATCATTTTTCCCAAGAGATGAGTGGGTCTAAGTGATCCAGTAATCCCAATATATAATCAGGTCTAAGTGATCAAGCTATTCTAAGAGATGAGCTAGTCTAAGTGATCCAGATATACCATGATATGGGAGGTTCTACATGATCTAGATTGCCCATATGAAGAGAGGGTCTAGGTGATCCATTAATATAAGGTATTAAGCATTAAAACTATTTTTCTTGATTTTATTCCTTATATTATACCTGTGTGGGATTTCCATTGCTTCATGTGTGGTTTTACATTGAAAAATTTATTTGTGGTTTGGTGTCTCTACTGAGTATTCTGTTACTCACCCCTGTATGGACTTTACTCTCACATGTTGTGTATTGTGTAGATGATTGATGATTTGATGGAGACCTTGGTGGCCCAGGACCAGGCAGTGCCCGGTGCGATCATAAAGGTGAGGCGTACTCCAAACCCTTCTAAAAGAAACTCTACAACTACCATTCAAGTAGGTTTTTTAGCAAATATATTTTCATGGACCTTTGTACTTTCTTGTTTTACACTTCTCTTTGTTGGGATCTTATTCTATCCCCATTATGTGCAACTTGTAGTGTTATAATATCTGTGTTTTTATTAATGAAATGATTGTTTTACATTACAGTATTATGGGAAGGGGTTATCAGTGTGTGTGTTTGTATAGGTACTCCAAAAATGCCTTCCACTTTCAGGTTGATGCCTTCAGTGCTAGTCACCAGCCCCTAGCCTCTGGGAGGCGGGCAAGGGGTAGTAGAACAATGCGTCTCGGGGGATGGGCCATGACATGAAATTATAATTAATTTCTCACATAAAATCAAGAAATACATGGGTAAAACTAAAAAACTAAAAATATATATAAAAATTAACATATTATCAATAATATATGTTTTACGTAAAAAAATAAAATAAATATATCTAACATTTTATGAAATTATAAAAAGTACAATAGAAATAAATATATTTTACCTATAATATTAGGAAAATACTAAAGGATTATTTCCGAAATAATATACTCATGATTGTTAGGTATGGAAAAAACCACGAATATGACATCCTCATCAATATTATGTATTAATCATTCCATAGAATTAGGGATCTCACATAAATCATCAGCACCAAAAAACATTTTTTCCTATAAAACGATAAACCACTAAATATTTGATGGATCAATAATAAAGAAAATATTATTTTCATGTGTTTCCATGATTAAAGTATTATTTGGGTATTCAAATGTATTTATATTAAATAGTGTCATATCTAATTAATCATGTCCGACACTATTGTTATCGACAATCCATTTATAGTTAAACATTGGAACTAAAAATTTAATGTAATCAGTCTACCATATTTATTCAATGATTATGTAACATGCACTTGAAATGGAGAATGAGTTTCTTTAATTGGAACATGAAAAATGAATTTCATCTATGAAGATAAATACACTGATATTATGAATAACACTTATATTATCCTGGTCTTTCATATGAAATGTATATCCATTAATGTCAGACCCAAACCCTGTTTGAAAATTTAAATTAGGTTTTCCTGCTAACCATCTCAATATTTCCAATACATCTCATCTACCATGTATAGTGTCTTTAAACTATGGAAGAAATGTTTTTTATGTTCATTTAAAATCCTAATATCATTCTTCATTGGATAACATTGTTTTAACATAGTAATATGAAAATTTATATATGGTTGAGAATAACCTATGTTATTCAAGATGAATAAATATACATTCATTATCTTATCAATTGTTGGTGATTTTAATTTCATGCAATAGATCCCCTTTCCCCCATAATTGATTTTTTTAAAATGAGATGTAGAAAAACTGATGTGCTCTTATAAAACCAAGTATCCTATACAAAAATATAAAACCTCCTTATAAATAAACATCTCAACAATGGTGTATTTGTGTCAATAATGATTATTAACATATCCCATATGTATCTTCATATACCTTTCAAAAGGATATATCCAACATAGATATACATGATTGAAAATCATTTTTTCTCACACCAAATGAACCATTAAATTCACCATTATATCAAAAAAGATAGATGAAAATACATTTAAAGTTGATAAAGTATAGAAGTTCATTCATTCTCCAAATTGTATAAGGAATTTAAATAAACATCATTGTAAAAAATTGAAGTTAAAAAGTAACACACATTCTTTATAATCATTTTCTCATGGATGAACAATATTCAATGAAAATAAATGGGTATGAGTTATTTCATAATGACATGAAAATCATGAGATGTCATGGCTGACTACATAAAACCATTTAGTGATAAAAAAAATTTATTGTTGAGGAATAACCCTACATCACATAGATACCATAGAGAAACTAAAAAATTATAATTTTATCCATCTTACATAATGAATGTAAAGTTGGAGTTAGGTATGCTCATATTATATTAGTAGTGGGAGGCAATTTCAATCATATTTGCATTGAGTTTAATTCCAATCTTGTATTCTACCCATTTTTATTCATTACATTAATATCTAAAAATATTTCAATCATGATGTGACATATATTCTTCTTCCCATGCATGAAATCAATGTTATATTATATTCATTATATCTAAAATATGGAAGATAGAAATATATTTATCATTTCTTCCAAATAATTCTATCATTACCAGATCTTGGTGTCTTTTTTAATGTGATGTAATTTTATTCACCATCTCAAAATATTGATTGTTATGCAAAGGTTTCAGAGAAATATACAATTCCTTTGAGCAACTGAAATCCTTTTTTCATCTTCTATAAGTGTAACCCAAAGACAAAAGCCTCTAATGACCCATGTATACTTTTTTTTATCATGTTGTAATTGATAATATGATGTTTTTTGTTCACAAATTGGATAAGATTTATGCCCCTTAACAATATATCCAAACTGATTTCCATACATTGGGAATCTATTTATAGTGAACATAATCATCACATGCACTAGAAAATGTTCCATTTTATAAGAATCAAATACTATAATCCCTTCCTCTTATAAAAGATTCAAATACTCAATTAATGGTAATAAGAAAACATCAATATTATTTTTAGGCTGGTTTGGTCCATAAATAAATAAAATCAACATGATAAATTTCATATTCATACAAAATTCAGGTGATTACTTATAGATTACCAATAAAGAAAACCATGGACTATTTTTTATACTAATGATTAGATATGGTTTCATTCCATCTATTCACAGTCCAAGTCATTAATTTTTAAAATCATTTCCATATATTGTAAATTATTGACCAATTTTTTCCACTATGGACAATCAGCTGGATGGCATAACTTTACATTATAAATCAACTCATCTATATTTCATCATAACATTTTTCCATGATTTGAATTTTTAAATAAATTTTTCTAATGAGGAATTTTAAAAAGATACGAAATTTTTTTAGAAGGATTCTCTATAATATCTAAATCAGTTGGTCATTTTTATTTAAACATATACTATGGTATCCCATATTTAGGATACTCTGACAGAACATCATATTACTTCCTATATGACACATAATCATTCGAGTAGTCTTTTTTCTTCTTATACCCCTAACCCATCTGTCATAATATTTTCTTCACATTATAATTTGAATTTGGATGATCATTGTCTTCTGGAAGTCTATCTTTAAAAACTCTTAGTTAAATTATTAAACTCATGACACTCCATCCATTTTTCACCTTCATGAAAATAAATATTAACAACATTTATAAAACTGAAAATTTCATGAAACATGGATACAATGTTTTTTTAATTTCAATATAGATTCTCAATTATTTTTTCTTTAATAATTTACTAAACATTAATATAATAAATCATTTCATCAATTTGATTGGATTGATCATATTGAAAATCATCATCATCGATAGATCTTGAATTATTCTTATATTTATCCTACTGAATCAATGGTTTGTAACTGGGAATAAAACCAACATAATTTAAATGATCTTAGATATCTCTGATTTTTGAATTCATCATATTTAAACATTTTAGGAATGGATAGAAAAATAGGCTATTTTTAGGAATTTTTTTTAGAAAATTACAATACAAAACATCAATGCCTTCCTCATATTAAACACTTTTTCACAGTGCAATAATATCACATTGACTCATTATTATCTATAATAAATATAAATAAATAAAAATAGGTTATTATATTTTGAAATTTAATTTGATGTTCACATTAATAAATAACATTAAAAAATACGATGAAATGATTCATAAAAATGACATACAACATATTTGATAAAAAATTATTACTTTGAATATATTTAATTTCCATTATTTCATAAAAAATTAAAATATATTAGTTAATTACTATGATAATATATATATATATATATATTATGAATAATTTAACTTCCACTAGACCTTAATAATCCTCAGTCACAATAAAGTCATAAAATATACCTTAGACAAACAATAATGAGAAAAATAACATTATTTATAACATCAATTCCTCAAATAATAATTTTATTAAAACATAATCTCAAAAAAATAATTCATAAATTAAAATATATCATAGACATGTGAATAATTAGAACTGAAAATATAAATAGCAAAGAGACAGTGCAGAAACAGAAAATAGAATAGAAAATAAAACTATGAATATAAATACAAATACCATTGATGCACTTAAAACAGAAATAATAAACTGAAACTATAAATTGATATTAGAAGGGGGAGATTGAGAAGGTGACAACAATGGGAATACCTTGTAGAGAGAACGCATGTGATGGTCAACGCAGGTTATGGGTGTACGACAATGGTTAATGCTTAAGAGAGAATCAAGGCTACATAATCAATTAATGAAGGGTTATGGTACACAGTGTGAGAAACAATCGACAGATTTCATTGGAATGAATGAACAAAAAATTTCCCATCCGGACATTTCATAAAATTTTTAATGTTTTATCACATAATTTTTTTAATAATAGATTTCAAAACCCATTTTTTCACATCATTTATTAAATAAAGGACATGGAAACTCGATTTTCAACATCAGTGTTGGTTATTAAATAAGAAAAATTTAAAAGATATACCTCACATTTTTCACATAAATTATAAAATAAATTATGTGGAAAATAATATATATCATATGGTTATAAATAAACAATGTGAAAAATTCATCTTTTTAAATGTATATTGTACTAGTGAACTAGATTTCATAGTAAACTCCTCATTCTTCATAAAATACCAAAATAGTTATTCTCTACCACTCCTTTAACAAATAGCTATATTCAAAATAAAATTTATATACCTATAATTAAAAATTGAGGAAACCATATCCATAACCCATCAGACCAATTCAATATCCATTAAATCATGACCACTGAGAAATCAACCTATGAAAGAACATTTTAGAAAAAAAACGAGAAATATGAATCTATGAGATATGGATCTTCCTAAATCATAACAAATAAACTATCAATAATATACAAATAAACTCCAAAATTTAACATATCTATTTATCCCCATACACTTCTCCACAAAAACGTGATCTCGGGCCTAACTTTGTATGTAAAATTTCATTTCATCAAAAATATTTTAACATTAAAACTCCTGATGATATAGAAATGGAGATTCCATCATTTCTCAAACATAATTGATTCACTAAACATTAATATGTTTTGAAATCCCAAATCACATCAGACCTTGGTAAAATAAAACTTCTCCAAGAATGGCCATGTTTTTTATATTTTCCATATTTTTCCCCCAACTGAAATTTAAAAATGTTGCATGAATTTAATAAATAATTTCTTATTTTATTTTAAGAAAACATATTTTAGAATATACTGGTCCACAAAATTGATTAGGAAATAATTTCCCACCTTCACTACTAGAAAATGGACCTATACCCACAGTTTTGGGAAAAACCATGGGTATAGGTCACCCTATACCCACTGTTTTGGGAAAACTATGGGTAGAGGAATTTTTGATTTCCTATGACGATGGTTTCCCCCAACTGTGGGCATAGGCTACTGTTTACACAGGGCTATCTCCAAACTGTGGGTATAACATATCGAAAAAATGCCTTTCCCCATGGTTTTCCCAAAACTGTGGGGATAGGGTGACCTATACCCATAGTTTTCCGCAAAACCATGTGTATAGGCATTGGGTAAAAAAACATATACTGAAGGTATTGAAATACTGTGGGTATAGGTTTCCCCCATATTCACGGGAAATTTATTTTTCGGTAGGAACAAAAAAAAATTTGACGGGAGTTCTATACCCACGGTTTATTCCACTATACCCACGTTTTAGATAAATATATATAATAAAATATATATATATATATATATATACATACATACATTTATGTTGTGATGGGGTAGTGTTAAGGCCGCTCATAAATAGAGAAGATGTCATGAGATCGAATCCCAAGGGACGTTATTTGGTAAAATATGATATACTCACGGTTTCCAAACTGTGGGTAGAGAGTTATGACACAGTTTCAAAACCTATACCCATAGTTTTCCAAACCGTTGGTATAAGTCATGGACCTGTACAGATGCCACCACCGACCATGGTTCCCCAAATCGTGGTTATAGCTTATAGCCACGGTTTTGGGGTCTATACCCATAGTTTTGAACATTGGGTATAGGATCATTTTCCAGTACTTCTTTGATAGGAACTTCCCACTCCAACCACTAATAGGTTTCCAGATCCTGATATGAATTTATTGGAAAACTTCTTTTCTGGACATCCCAATAATTATTGAAAGACTAAGATATTTTTATGTATCTAAATCAATTATGTGACACCCAAATTTTTATTACATTAATTAATTAATTAATTAATTGATATTTATTTTTTCTCAAGAGTTTCGTGCCTTACCATTTCAAAAAAAACTAAACATTTAATAAATTTGGCCTAACTCATGATTAGTTCATGGTTAGTGAAGAGAGTGTAGAGACTGTGAGTTCCATGTGTACCATGTTAAGGTAGAACAATTGGCATACGGTTTAGGTAAACCATGTGGCAACCATATGATACACCTAGAGTCTTAAAAAACATATTACAAATTTACCACATTCTATTTATCCAAATTGATGCTCCATCACTCCTTTACCCCCTCTTTCATGAAACATTAAGGAATCCCTCCCTCATTCCCGTGCTCCCTCCTCTGACCTCCTCCCCTTGGCAATTTCTCATGCAATTTCGAGTGTATCTCAGTTTAGGTAAGGTTATATTCTCGCCTACTCCTACCTTATTATTTATTAATTGTTTTTAATACCACCCCCGCACTATGTGTTCCTTATATAAACTCTAGGTGGGGTTTATGATTCCAAATTGTCATGTATTTTATTATTAGGGTGTGTGATCTTATCTCAAGACCTTCTGCTCGTCGTTTCTAGAGGTTTGTCATTTAATGTGGTCAACCTACGTAGGTTTTTTCCTTCTTTTGATTTCACTAACATACATCATGTCCTTGGGTGATTTTATTCAGATTTATTTAAATTTGTAAATTCCATTTAAATTAAATATGTATTTAAAAATGTTTATTGGTCAAGTTCTGAATGAATTAAAATTGATTTCTAATTGGGTTCTTATGTATTTTCCATTTATTTCCATATTCAATCAAATAATAAGTTATATTTTTATCTAATTAAATATTTATGTATGTTTTAATGAAGTAATTAGGTATTTAAATTTTATTTGAGGCTTTTCGTGAAATTTAATTGGGTACAACATGAATTCAAATGCGTATTATTTTGGGTTTCCATGTTTGAGGCATTTTATTATTTTTAATTATATTTTATTCATATTATTTAATTATGTACGATGTTACAAATGTCTCTTGACATGTTTCTTTATTGTTCACATATGTATCAGTATATATATACAAACATGTTCACATATTCCAATGAGAAAATGTTAATATGTAAATTGACAGAAGTCTTTAAATATATTTGTGTGTGATTATGTGTGTGTATGTGAATATATGTACAATATTTAAAATGTTAATATTTTAAATATAAATTATATGTTTGAATATGATTTTCAAAAATTATTATAAAGAGGTGTTTTTAAAAGGTTTTCTTTTCATCTAAAAATAGATTGATTTTACTAAATGTTCATGAAATATTCTCAAGTATTTTTTTTGGATTTTTATGAGATCATTCAAAGGGATTTAAAAATGTGGAATGGTTTAGAAATATTTTATTGATTATGGGATGTTAATAGGGAGGTATTTTTCTTATTTTTCACATGATATATCATATGTAGGATGGTAACCTTACAGGTGTTGCCCTAGGTCAGTGTGTCGAATATCTATGGGTCATTGTTATAGAGACTATGAGGGATATCAGGTTTGGATTATTTTTTCAGGTAACATACTCATCTAGTGTTCAATGAGTGAGAAATTTACCTGCGTAACCTATAAGTCAGAGGTCCTCCCCATATGTTGTGGATTATTCTTATGGTGTTACATATTTTTTGGTTCCCACTCTCACTTTTACGGATAATTTTATGATTTTTTATCATTACCCTTGTTTAATTTTTTTCTTACTTATTCTAAACATTAGTATTTTATTTAGAATAATTTATTAATTACTTTATTGTTGTTTCAATTATTTTATATTGGGTTCTCCTTATGAGTTTTTTTTAATGTGTGTAAAAAAATGAAATTTTAAGGGCATGGTTTAGATGGAATTTTTTTGGTAAAGGATCTTCTAATGTGGGTTTTAAAAAATAAGGTATTTCTAAATGTGTATATTTAATTAATGGAACTTAGTTTGAGAAAATTATTTCATGTTGATTGTTATCATTTATAAAGAATATGAATTGAGATTTTTATAAAATTGTTGATAATAATGTTAGGTTTTTATAGATCACATATGAAATTTATTTTATAAATTTATTTCAAAATATAATATTTTTTGAAATGAAACGCATGGATTATCTGGTCATTACCTATTAGGCAATCGATCTCCCACCCTACTCACACAAATTGGTGTTTGTAGACTAAGTGGATTTGTAGGATCTAGCCTTTATTTTCTTTATGATATCCTAGATTGAATAGATCATGACCTCATGTCGCGTTGTATAGTTATCCAGGTATGTCAGTGTTTATTTTTAGTTTTTCATTAGCTTCAAACAGATAGTTTATTTCTCTCTTTTATGTTTTTATTATTAGTGGCACACTATATATGTGGAGGTTGTGGTGGAAAAAGGGATTGTTTTTTATGATGGAATTAGAAGGTGATTTGGAAGATTTATTTTTCATTTTTTATATATATTGCATTTTTAAATTGTTTAGGTTTATATTAAACTTTTAATTTTACTTTTTTGTGTATATCTATCTTAAAGATAGGTCATGCTAGATTTTTGGTAGAATCTCATAGCTTATTAAATTATGTTTATCTCATTAAAATTAATCCCAATTATTACATTATATTCCTATGATACTTATTATCATCCTAGGGGGTCAAGAAGAAACCTTGGGTTAATGGAGAGAATGTTTGGTTGTTGATTCAAGTGGAATCCCAAGTTAGTTCTTACAAATAGTATTATAGGATAGGTTTTTAAGGAGATCAAGGATTCATATAGTTCTTTTTAATTTTTTTCATCTAAGTAGGATAAAAATAGTGAGTGATTTTATGTTTAAAATTTTAAATAAATATTGAAATAAAATTATGTGATAAATCAATTTAAGGAGTAATCAAAATGAAAAATAAAAGATGAAGAAATATGATAATGGAGTTCAACCTAAAATTCAATTTGAGTGCCTATAAATCCTACCCTAAAAGGATTTAGGGTTCTATTATCCCTTGTATTTAACATTAGCCAAGATACCCAAAACCCCATTTTTAAATTTGTATATAGAAAGAAACCCAATATATAGTACGATTGTGTTTCAAATTGTTTTAATAAGAAACAAAAAACACACATTTTTCTGGTAGTGAGAGCTCAATTGTAGTTGTAAAGGCTTAGGCACGCAGGGGGGAGGTCTCGAGTTCAAATCCTGGTGGAGGCAGGGGCGCACATGCATGGTGGAATATTGTAGAAAGCTCTATTAAAGGGTGAAGGGGCTGCATGGGGTGATGTACAGGGGGAAAAAAGCACTATAAAAGGGGGGGGGGCTCAAGCGCTATAAAAGCCCCCTGATTGGTAGTATTTTTTAAAAAAAATTAATTTTTTTAGATTTTTTTAAATTTGTTAAATTTTATTACCTTTTATCAGCACTTTTAAAAAAGAGCTGATAAAAGGGGTCCTTTATCAGTGCTAAAACCAAAGCACTAATAAAATAAGCGCTTATATAGGGGTCTTTTATCAGCGCTAAAACAAAGCGCTGATAAAGGACCCTTTTATAAGCGCTTTGTTTTAGCACTGATAAAAAAACCCTTTCATCAGCACTTTGTTTTTGTGCTGATAAAAGTTGTCTTTATAAGCGCTTTTTGGAGCACTGAAAAGGGGAACCCCCTTTATCTTTTCCGGCATTATCAGCACTTTTTCTAGCGCCAATAAAGGCCATTTTTAGCAATGATAAAAGCCGTATTTGTAGTATTGCTTAATGTTATCTTAAAGTGAACAATATTTTGAAATCCTTATTGGATGTGTATTTAAATCCTTTGGAGGTCCCTGTATTATTTTGGTGGTGCAAGAAATCTTTATGATCAATTATGAGGTGAGAGTGGCCATATGGGACAACATTCAACAACTATTTTAACTTTTTGGAAAAATTCCATTGGATAACCACTAGGCTTAACTGATTAGTTAATGGGTGAGGTGGTGTTCAAGTACCACTATCATTCCTTCACTAGTTTGTTGGTGAGGAGAGAATGTGTGAAGGTACCACTGCCTAACACACTAGTTGATAGTGGTTAGCCTTCGGTTTCCCAGTGAAGTTAGATAGTGTGGAAGATCTTCTATCCAACACACCAACAAGCTGATGGTTTTCCTCCTACTGAATAGTAGAAGTTCCCAATGAGGGACGTCAATTTGTCCCTTTAAACTTCTATTGAACCTATTGGTTGTCCAACTAAAATCATATGATGGTAGCCAAAGAATA
The DNA here is from genome assembly GCA_963277665.1 of Viscum album. Taxonomy (NCBI): domain Eukaryota; kingdom Viridiplantae; phylum Streptophyta; class Magnoliopsida; order Santalales; family Viscaceae; genus Viscum; species Viscum album. Next base: position 364,645,276 of record OY728167.1, on the reverse strand, counting down.
GTAACTGAAAAAACATCAAGTGAAATGGTTAGAATCATAAGAGGTATTTTTGATCATTAAAATGACAATGAGAGAGATAGGTACAACAATATCCCCCTTGTTGATGATCATAAACTCTTAAAATAAAAGGAATGATAAGAATAAGTTAAAAGAAAAATACAAGATTCATTTGAAATATATTTATATGTTTTAAATTTTAAATAAATTTCAACATTTCATAATGAAATTTAAAATATATTTTAAAAAGATTTTCTATAATAAATCATTTTAAAAGCTGATAAAAACAATTTGATTTTAAAATAAATATAACACAATATTATATTTGTAAATGATAATTAGAAATATATATATAATTAAAATTTTAAAAGGATTAGAATAAAAAAATCATATAAAAACCTTCAAACCTCTAGAGAAATCAGAGCATTGTTACATTTCTCCCCATTTTTGGTTTTCAAAATCTTAAAAACCAAAGTAAGATAGGTAATGGATAATGCATACATAAAAAATAGATCCATTCATACGGTATAAAATCTATACATGGATAAAAATATCCCCTAATAATGCCAATGATCTTCCCAAAATAATAATAAAATAATATCATGGAGATATAAATGAGATTTATAAAAAATATACCAAATTAAAATTTAAATCTTATTCAATACATAATGAAATAGATATTCAATTTGAATAGTGATATATTTTTACAAATGTAATGTATAAACATAAAACTTTCTTATGTCAAAAATTAGTGTCAAAATCAATCCATACCTAACTCCACATTAATAATATCAAAATTCTCTAAAGGGGTTTTATGAAAATGTCATCTGATAAAAAATATATTCTAATAAATTATAACAATATATATATTTTTTGAAAGTGATCTCTCAAAAATTGGTGCCTAATATCAATTTTATCTATATGTGAATGTTAAATGTGATTCCTAAAAATACTAATTGCACTAGTGTTATCACATTTAATAGAAACACGTTCGCATGATGGTTTATAATATAAGATAGTGTTTTCATCCATGTTATTTGGGCACAATAGCTCCTTATGACTATATAATCTTAATCATTCATTGAAAGAGAAATAGATGATTTTATTCCTACTCTAATAGACAATTAATTTTCTATGTAGTTTGAAATTATCAGTAGTACTTTTCCAATATAGTTGGAATCCTTCAAAATGATCATCCAAAAAACCAGTATGTTCAATAAATGTATCTTTTAGAGAAAATAACCAAAGGTCTTTAAAACCATTTAAATATTTAAAAATTATTTTAATGTATTTTAAATGAGTTAATTTAGGGTTTGGTTGAAAACATTCACCTTGAATAACACAAAACATAATTTCATTTAGTTTCACAGTAACATAAAGAAGCCAACCAATCAAACCTCTAAAATCATATTATCAATTCATTTATCAGTTTTATCAACTATTAGACTAAAATAAGTACATATAGGTGTACATATATCCTTAACTATATCCACCCCAAATCAATTTAGTAGATCAATTTTTTATTTTATTCTTAAAAAAATACCATCCTTATTTTAAGAAATTTTGAAAGTAATGAAATTTGTTAATTCTCCCATAAAACTCATCTCAAATTATTTTCTCATTAAATTTGAAAATTGATTACAAGGATATTATTTTTTACAATATAATATAAAATAATTGATATATGTTTTAACAACTAATAAATCCTTGGAAATATATATTAAAAATAAAGTATAATAATATTTTTCACATTTTAAAATCATTTTCTTAGAGGTATTTATTAAACTGTCCATTAAAAGTACAATGGAATTGTTTAAAACCATAAAGATAATTGGTTAATTTAAAAAAAATAATTTCATATTTTTAATATTCACAACTGGGAGGATTTTAACCAAATCAATTTTGGCAATAAAACCCTTTAAAAGAGTCTTTTAACAATATTACAGATGGTGTTCCTTGTAAATTTGTTTAACTCTTCTTTCAATAAAATTTCCAATGTTACATTATTAATGAAATAATTAATATTTATGGGTTTTATGTGTGAAATAAAAGCATGATATTAAGAATCACTCAAAACTAATATTCTATTACATCATACATCTTTAAAATTAGTGATACCATTTTCTGAAGGATGGTCTTTATAGTTCACCCATGCCATGGGTAAATTGGATTAATAGTTTTTATTCATAAAATTAAAATTCTATAAAAGGGGTTTGTTCATTGAAGGTTAAATTATCTTTCTCAACATTAACATCATCAATTTTGAGATTATTATTAAGTAATATCTTCAAATTTTATTTAAATTGATTCTAATATAGTCTTATTTCATTTTATTAGAGATATAATGTTTTATTAACCCCAAATATTGTAACCCGAATCCAATGTTTACATTATTATAGTACTAGAGGATACAATGAATCTCACCAAATGTGTAAAATCAGTTGAGTAGTATTAGAAAAATATATATATACATGACTTCTATATTGAATTGGAAATATAAAAAAATATTTCACATGACAAATTCTTGTATTCTTTATATAATTTATAACATCTTTCGTCAAATCCAGGGGAAAGGAAACTAAAAAAATTGTCATCTTATAATCTCATTAAGGGTTATGTAAAGTGGAATCTATCATGAGTAAATAAGGCATAATAAATTTGATGGAGTGGATAATCAAAACACATGTCATTAAATGAACACTTGAGGTAAATGATAATCCATGACTATTATCAACATATAAAACACAAGGATAGTGATAATTGAATTCTTAATAAATGAAATTAATAATACTGGAAATTCATGATCAAGGCCACTCAACAAGGATAACATGAATTTTACTATCATATCCTCTCAAAAAAGTCATCATTCTTAATGATTTATTAGGTCTAAACTAAATACTGATCTAATATGAAATGTGTACTATTATTTCTCATGAGACCTATCGATTCATCGAGGGGTTATCTATTTCTCGGACCAATCCATCACTTCTATATCCAATGCATTCATCATATTTTGAATGATCAATACAATTCATTATCAAAATTCATTATATGTTAATAATTATCTGTATTGAATAAAAAATAGGCAATATAAATAATTTATCATCATAAATCATCCAAATAAAGGATATATATGATATCATTGGATCATATCTCCATTAACAGCAATTTTCTTTTTCATAGATGAAAATCCATTTTAAATATTAATAAAACAATTCTTGAGGAAAATAATGATTTCATTTTGAAAAAAACCATATTTAATAGATTAAAATTTCTATAATATTAGGAAAACAACTTATTTGAATATAACCATAAAAATATATAAAAAATCATCAATGAAAAAGAGTAGTCAGGATAGTGGAAAATTTTGATTTTACTTTGTATATTAAATCATGGATTTTGTTAGAACATTTGCTAAAAAGTACCTCATTTAACTAATGGTAAAAAGATTATTATTTAAAAAAAATATAGAAAGTAAAATATCAGTAAAAATCACTTTATAATATTATATGAGAATAGTAAAAATAATCTTTAAATGCATTTAATGAAAATATAAACATTGAAGAATAATATTACCGTCTAAATATAAAATTAAGTATGATTTTATTAAAAAATCTTTCCTAAAATAATTAAGTATCATTTATATTAAAATCATAATATTATTTAAAAATTAATTTTTTTAATATAATTATCGTATAATTTACCTCAACTAAAATTTAAGAATAAATAATCCTCAAATAAAATGATATTCTGAAAGAAATCCCTTACCTCAAGTTTTAATTTACTTATAAGTGATTTTAGCATCCTATATAATAAATTGATATTTATTATAATTAAATAATATAAACATATTAATACTTATAATATCATACGTGATCCACTTATAACATTTTTATACTGATTTTTTATTCATTGTTTATTAAAATCCTCTATTTTTGTGTTAACTATTTAGTTTATCATTGAAGATTTGGATCGGTTGTTTTAGTCCTTGAATATTTATCATAGTTACACAATCTACATAATTTTAATAATGATAAAAATATTGGATATATTTATTGTATTTGTATTTTAAATCATGCATGAAAGGTGAACATTATGAATTAAACACATCACTTCATGGAGGTTGTAGTCCACATGTATGCACGAGTGATGGTATCATTTTTTAATGAGTGGAAGGGTAAGATGGGAGATGATATATTATATTTAAAAAAGCATAATTATAAAAAAAACATTATATATATTCATTATTTTCAACTTTATAACAATTCATGTAAAATGGTGTTCAAAAATGGAATACATCGTTGCGTAGAGACATTATGTCGTACAAACACACAAGCGAAGATTTCACAATCTGTGGGGTTGAAAAGAGGAGGAAAACCATTTTACCATTATCATAAGAAAATTTCATTATACTTATTATAATAGAGTTATAATTTTAGGATGGGTACAATATATTTATATAAAATTGAAGAAGAAATAAATATAAAAGTACTCAGTTAAGAGTTATACTTCTTTGTAGAGAAAACTACTTTGTATTACACCTTAAAACATATAAAGGATGTTATTTTGGAAATAAAAAAATCTCTAGGACATGGGTAAAGAAAATTTTATTTTTTTAGTGTAGTGATTGTTAATAATGGATGAGATATGGTGCCCTTTTATTAGTGAGGGGAGGGTCATCCTCAGAATTACTTAAAGTATTAAATTAATATAAATTAATTTTCATATTAATGTGTCATAGAATTAATATATTTTGAAGATATTATAATTATATGTCTAAATAATCTTATATAATAATATTTATACAAGTTTATATGATTTTTTATCCCTTATCTATTAGTTTTAACCCCTCAAAACACCTTTTGGAAATTACTGAAATATCAATGTTTTTTAATCTTTAAGGGTTAATAATTTTACAATAAAAGAAAAAGTTACCCATATTTATAAAATTTTAAATATTTTAAGCCTTGTACAATTAAGTTTTATGATGATATTATTTTTTGGAATTTTAAATCAGCTGATAGAATATCATTAATTACATTTATAGAACTATTCATTTAACTAGCAAATAAAGTCAATAAGATAACAATGGAATTAAAATATAATAATTTAAAACATACCTAATATGTTATATATATATATAAATAAAATTTTTAGTACACAAAAAATAAAAAAAATATTTTCGTTTAGAGTTTTTTAAATCATTTACATGATTTTTCTACTACTTGAAAAAGTATTGTGTTGGCATTGTGTAAATATTTAAGGTCATTATTTGATCACTAAAATTTAATTATAAATTTCAATGACAAAGAAAATTATATTTCAAATTTCCTTTTAGAAAAAAAATTTCCTATTTTATCCCTATGAAAAAAATTATAGATATTAAAAGAAAGAGTATGACATTTTGTTTTTATTCTTTTTTTTAAAATATATTAACGTCATTATCGATGGAAAGTGTGAATAAATTGATACATTTTTGATACTTTATGGTCATGGTCTAAAAAAACTTACACAATAATATTAATACAAGTTTATGGGATATTTTGAGGCCTAATCATGTCATTTTAATCCATAATTACATTATTTACCCTTACAGAAAAGGGAAATATTTACTAAAATTTGTATTAATAATGACCAAAAATAAATGAGTCCTATTTAAAAAATTTCGATCTCATAATTATAAATATAGAATAAAATTTTCAGGATTCAATTTCTAGATGTGGATTAAATCAATTTTGAAATAAATTCATAAAATATAAGGAGAAACTGTTTTTAGAAAATTGCATTTTTATGCCCAAAAATGAACTTATATAAAAATAAGAATTAATGATGAATCAAATGTAATTTATTATAATATATATAATTAAATAAGTATTATGTTACATTGATATTGAAATCAAATCCTAATGGGTTCTTTAAATAAAAATAAATGTTAATTATACAAAAAATAGAATTTTTACATATTAAATGAAAAATAAATCTTTTCAGAAAAATATAAAAATTTCACCCTAAAGTATTTTTTGAATACAGATTTAAAAAATTATATTATTTTTATTAAATTCAATTTATATATGTTCTAGAAATTAATTATAATATTCTGTGATAAAAAGAAATAAATACTGTTTTTGAATAAAGAAAAAAGAGTTTTTCCTATAAATTGACTACTTAATTAATAACAATTAATCAAAATAATTATTTTAAATAGAATATTTATACATATTTTTCATAATTGTGTTAATAATATTCGTACCAACCAATTTAATGTCTTGGTGGTAACTATAACATAATAATTTTTTAATAGTGTGTCGTGGTGTTTTTAAACTTAGTGCTGCGTGTCAAGAAAGATACCAAAGAAATTAAATTAATTTAAAAGACATGTATCATAAATTTTTTGGGTGTTACATTCTTCTCCATTAAAATAATTTCATCCATAAATTTTTTTACTCTAATATAATGAACTATGGACACTTCTTCCTCATAACATCCTAAATTCCCCATGTATCTTTTTCAATTTTTTGATTTCACCAAAAAAGATTGATCAGGTTAGTGGTCCTGTTTCATAGAACATTCTCTCTATAATCCTGAATATCAACTAGTTTTTCTTCATAAAATCGATCTTTTCAATGGGTATGACCTATGGGTTACATTCTTGTGAAGGGTCAGGTATGTACTTTCTCAAGAGAGATACATATAATACATTATGAACTTGAGAGAGATTCAATGGAAGTTACAAGTGATAAGCCACAATCATGAAATGATCAAGAAATTTTAAGGGTGAAATATATCTAGGGATCAACATTCCATTATTTTTATATCTCATAACTTTATTCCAAGTAGATATTCATTGGAATTCCTTATCACCGACATCAAACTCTATAATTAATTGATTATTAAAACCATAACATTTTTGTCAACTCCGAGCTACTCTTATGTGATATTGAATATAAATAACCTTCTCTACTATTTCCTCAACTGGATTAGATCCCAATAGATTTCTTTCTGAAACATTATCCAAATATATTGGAGTTCGGCACTTCCAGGCATATAGATCATCATAAGGATCCATCCGAATCTCAAGTGAAAGCAATTATTATAAGAAAATCCCACCAAAGGAAGGTTTTGATCCCAATCACCTTTAAAATCTACAGAGAATGCTCTCATAATGTATTTTAGTGTTTGAATGGCCATCTGAGACTGACAATCTATCTGAGAGTGATGAGTAGTACTGAAACTGAACTCTGTATCCATATCATGCTGAATACTTATCTAAAACTTCTATGTAAATCTCATATTCTTATCAAATATGACGGAAATTGGTACTCCATGAAATCTAAAAAATTCATTAATTTATAACCAAGTACTTCAATCAAAAGATTAATATTCTATAATAGTAAAAAATGCACTTCTCTTGTAAGGTTATCAACTATAACCCAAATAGAATTGTAGTATTCCAAAGTTTTGGGGAATATGAAAAGGAACTATCAGGTAATATATTCCTAATTACATTCTAGTATGGGTTAAGGTTGTAATATCTCTTTAAACATTTATCTCTCATACTTAACTTGTTGACATACTAGGAATTAGTATACATGATCTATAATGTCCCTTTTTTTGGTAATCCCAATAGAAATAGTCTTTTAGATCCATATACATCTTCATTCTACTAGGACGAATATTGAATGATGAACTGTGAGATTCATCGAACAACTCCATCAAGTATGGTATTGAAATAAAAAATAAATGGTTCCTAAACCTTATCATTTTAAAATTATCATGTTTGAACTCATGAATATTAGTCACCTTATTCTAAAATTCCACTTATTCCTTATTCACCTTCTTGATCCTCTCATGGATGGACTGTTGAGAATTCTTCTGAGGAACACAAGATATGACCACATTCTTCAATATTTCAAGATCAATCTTCTGTAAATATATAAATATTATATCTCTTTCAATTCTTATTATAGACATGCAAGCATGGTATTTGTGACTGAGAGCATCATCCACCTTGTTTTCCTTCAAAGGGTGGTAATATATTTGGAATTCATAATCATTGATCGACACCAACCAAATTCACTAGTTCATATTCAACTATTTCTATATAAATATATACTTCAAGATTTTTATGATCTATATATATATGTCCCACCATTGAATATAATAATAATTCAACTTATCCTTAATTGAAAAAACATTTTCACAAACTCGAAATCATGCTTCAGGTAAACTTTTCTTGGATTTTTAATTGGAAATAGGAGTAAGTGGTCAACATATCCTTCAATATGAGGACACATCCTAGTCCCTTATTTGATTTATCAGTAAATAGAAAAAATCTTTCCCATTATTTGGTGTTGTAAGAAAAGGCACAGTGACAAATCTTTTTTAGTATTTTTAAATTCTCCTAACATTCATCTATCTACAAGAACATTACCCCCTTCAAGGTCAACTTGGTGATTGGATTATATAATCATATGAAATATCTTATAAAGAATTAGTAGTATCCAATCAATCCAAAAAAACTACAGATCTTGTTAAACCTTGTTGGTTTGATCTATTTCTAAATAAATTATATCTTTGAAGGATCCACTATTATTCCCTCACTAGAAATTATATAACCAAATAATGAGGAATTTTATAGCGAAAATTAACAACTATTAAATTTTCCAAATTCACCCTCCTTCCATAGTGTCGTCAGAATAATCCTCAAATTTTCTTCATGTTATTACTTGATCATTGAATATATAAGAATATCATCTATAAATATTACACCAAACTAATCATGTAAATCAGTAAAGACTCTATTCCATAAATCCCTACAGATAAAAATTAATTGGTAAAACCAAATGGTGTTCCTATAAATTAATAATGACCATACGTTATAATAAATAATTTCAAGGGTATATTCTCTACCATGACCCTATGCTGATGATATCTAGATCAAAGGAAAATCTTTGAAAAGTATATCTATCAACATAATTGAACAATTAGATCATCAATATATAGTAGATGATACATGTTCTTAATAGTGATCTTATTAAGTTCCCGATAATCAATGAAAAGATACATTCACTCATCTTTATTCATAAAAAAATGAGTTTGTTAACTTTATGGTGAAGAAATAGGGTGAATGAATCCATTATCTGGATTATCATGGAGTTTTTTCTTCAATTTCTCAAACTCAATAGGGACCATTGTAAATGGATTCTTTAAAATTTGTATAGTACCATGTATGAGTTCTACTGAAAACTCAACTGCATTATTTAGGGGAAAATAGGGAATTCCTCAAGAAATACATCGACATATTCCAAAATAATAGAAAATTTTCAATATTGAGTTTCTCCCCAACCATTTGCAATAAATATCCCACATAATAAGTTTACAAAATCCATATGATGGAAGCAATTTACATTGGTTTTTCAGGTTCATCCTCACACCAACAGATGATCATATGTTGATTCTGAATATCCAATATAACTACCATACATCATAAATTGATATGGTATCCATAATAGCAGGTTCCATCCATGACCAAAATTAGATCAAATTCTATTATTGTAAAAAAAATTCATGAAGCACAATCCGAAAAACATCTACCATAGAGAAGTTATATACTTGATATATGATCATATTACCATTTTAAGTCTTTAATTCCAACTCAAAATCTAATAATTGAGGTGTTGATGTGATACCCATGAAAAAAATCTTCAGATATAAAAGAGAGGGTAGAACCCGAATTAAATAAAGCATTTTTACTTTTAGATTAAATAATAAGTATACATTTAACCACATCATTAAAAACTCCCACTATATTTTTAGTAATTTAATGAGATTCTATTATCCCCAGTTCATCTTCTATGGTAAGTTCATTTGATTCTCGTGAAAATGTATTGAATAATTAACCATCTCATTATAGGTAAATCACTGGATAATAGGGGTGTCTTTCTTTACCTTGCATTCAAGAGCCTTATAACCCCTTTCAATACACATAAAAAAACCCATGTTCCCATTAAGAATGAATCTTTGTGTTTCTTTCCTCATTTTTCACATATTGAAAATATCATCCTATCATTATTATTATTTGACATATTTTTTTCCTTAGTACTCATCCAACCTCTTTTTTCGTAACCTCCCTTGAAGATATAATACATATAAATTTATTTGTATATCTTAATGAAACTCGAAATTGTGTCATCAATTGATAATAATGTTTAAGAAACCAATTACTTTAGAAGACTCTTTTTAATCCCATTAAATTATGGTCATTATTTCTTTCTAAGATATGTATGAATTCTGTACCATGTGGGGTAATCTTATAAAGTTATCCTCATACTCTGCCACACCTATTTCTACCATCTTCTATAAAATTGGTTACATCGTCTTTATTTCATCTTGTTGTTAACTAAGGAAATATTTCAAAAAAAATCACTTTTAATGTTATCAATTCCATGATTTCTATTTTTTGAACATCTTTAGGTTTCTGGATCAATGACCACCATGGATCATAATCTCTTTTTAAACAATACACTTTCAGAATAACCTTTTTACATTCACTACATCCCAAATCTAGGAATATTTTTACAAGGGATTTAATCCATTACTCTACTACCAATGGATTAGTAGTTATATTAAAGTATGGAGTCTTCTATCACATTAAGAGGTCTAACATAATTGATTCATATTATGGAATAATGAGTTATTATATATGGGAAATATTATTCCATATAATCTAAATTTGCTGACCTAATATGGACATTATCTACTCAATTATGAAACTATATCTATTGGATTTCTCAGTAGGGAAATACCGACTTTATCTATGGGTTTTGATTCATTTTCTATAATTAGGCGCCATCACTGAACAATGGAACACAATGATTTTACATATTATCATCCTGCATATTGATCCATAAAATAAAAATTCCCATAATGGATTGTGTTCTCAAATACTATAAAGGTTTATCACAATTATCATGTTAGATATGTTTATTAAAAATCTTGTTCCTAGGGTTCCTAATAATCTTAATTTGATGCCAACTATAGAAACTCAAACTCTATTTACCAATAACCGGTGTTTAATTTATTATATTGGTATAAGATACAAGGAATCTAATCTCGAAGGATCGATCAGTTTAACTATCTTACAAAACATGATACATACATTATTATCATATTAAATTAGAAATATTAAAAAAAATAGTATATGAAGAATTATTATGTCCATGATATCATTCATAATATCCTTTTTCAAATCTTGAGGAAATGAAAAAAAGGGTGAACTCATATACTCAAGAAGGTTTACATACATGAAAACTATCATGAGTAACAAAGGAATAATGAACATAGAGGAGTAGATAATCAAAGAACATGGCATTCAATAAACACTTGATTTAAATGTGAATCCTGAGATGATATCAACATAGAAAACACATGGTTAATGAATGCCGAATTCCAAATAAATTAGATTCATAATTTAGTACATTCGTTATCAATGCCTCTTAACCAAGATATCATAAATCTTATCAAAATTTCCTCTAAAATAGTATGTCATTCTTAATAAATGATAATATTTAAACAAAATAATAATATAATATTGTATGATCACTATGTTGTCTCATGATACATATCAATGTGTTGATAGGATATCTGTAATCAGGCCTCACCCATCACTTTCAAAGAAAATTCATTCCCCATATTATGAATGATAAATAAAATTCATTCTCAAAATTCGATATAAGTAATTGATTATATCTATAATTGGAACCGATGGCTAACCTGCCCATCCCCTCCTCGCATTCGGCTTTATCTCCATTCACAAATCCTACTTCGCTCCCTGATTTCCCCCCATACGCCTTTGCCTGAAAGTCCTCACACTTCACCGTGGGGATCTTGTGCTTCTTCTTTCTCTAGAGGAGTTCACAGAGGCAACATCGCTTCCCGGGTTATCCCTGGTTGCTTGCTTCATTCATCGACGACCTTCCCTCGACAGTTTCAATAGATTTGTTAATGGTGTCTGGACCCTGCATGATCGAGTCGTAGTTGGCCTTCTGGATTCACGTCACATTCTCCTTCACTTTTCCTATGATGAAGATATCATTACAGCTTGGTCAAAAGGGCGTCTATCTTGCGATGGTTGTTGTTTTTTCTTCCTTCTATGGAGATACATGTTTCACTAGAAATGTGATCTACCCCTTGCGGTTATTTGGGTAAGACTTCCAGGCCTTCCCCTCCCATTCCAAAACCCTGCTATTATCTGGATGTTAGGTAATCTCATCGGGAGGTTCCTTGACTTTAACGAGCGATCCAGATCCTTATGAAATCCAATTTCTCCGCGTATATGCGTAGAAGTGGAAATCTTTAAGCCCCCAGTTGAAGCTGTCTGTATTGAGGTATGTAAAGAAATGTGATTCCTTCAATCTGAGGTTTTTGATAACAGGTACGATTTTTTTCTGTATTGCCGTCATCATGGACATTTTCATATTGATTTTCGTGCATCTCGCTGCTTGGTCCCGAAGGAGAGCTTTTCTGGAGTTCTCCCTACCCAAAAAATATGTATTGTCCCTCCTCTGTTGGAGGCTGGGTCGTATCTTCCTACTTCAATGGTTGAGGTCCCTTCTTGTTGTGGTTTGATTGGGGAAAAGCAGGCAGTGCCTAGGGAGGGGGAGGCTCATAATATCCCCTCATTCCCTCAAATTGTGGCGGCTGGGGGGAGTGGACAGTAGGAGTTTCTAGCTACTCATTCCCCCATTGCACTTATCGAGCAAGTGGTGGAACAGACCATTGGAAACCAGGAAGAGACAGGGACTGAGTGCATGAATATGGAGGCGCCTACAGTGGGAGGTTCCTTGCATAGTAGGTCCCATGGGTACAATGAGTGCTGCGTTAAGGTGTCAATCAGGGTATCTCCTAACATTTCATCTCCATAAATTACCCTAGCCAACCGCTTTGGAGACATGTAGGACGCATGTTTCGTTCTGGAACAACCTGATGAACTGGGCATACAGACACCATTACAAGAGGATGATGATGAGCTCTCTAGTCAACTCTCTATAGATAGAGTTGAATGAGTTAGAGGACTCCATATCCCAAGGAAGAAGAAAGGACAAAAGGGGAACCGTTTAGTTGGGGGTGGTATTGTGGTTAAAGGGATGAAGGCCAAAGGGCAGAAAGATTACTCCCAAATTCCTAAGCTGATTGAAACAAGATCTGCTAAAAGAGACAAGGAGAAAGGAGGTGTACCAGAAGTTCAAGATCAGGATCGAAAGAAGGGATCAGATATTAACAGTGGGGAGATTATTGCCAAGAGTTGATCTATTGAGGTCCAAGGGTTGGGTGATGCAGTAGAAAAGGGCGATCGGGAATAGAGAAATACCTCGACTTAATTTTCCATTCAAAGATAGAAGCACTAAGAGGGGGTTTTCAGATCAATGCTCTAGATTATGATTTGAATAGAATATTAGAACGAAAGTTCTGAAACTATGTTAATAAGGAACAAAAGTCATGGATCGACCAACAAGAACGAATTTTGGCCTGGGGCTTCAATGAAGGGAAGATAGACTCGGAGGAGTAAATCTAGACAAGGGACAAGCATGTCGATCATTTTGATTATTTAATCAAATAGGATCCACATACGATGGTTAAGAAATTCTAGTAGGAGCTATATCGGGTAAGCGACTCCAATAAGCTTAGTCTCATTTTTAAGGAATTTGTGATTTCCTACTGCACTCATTGATCTTTGCTGTTGAACTTAAGTGGTTTCTCACTTTTCCTTAAAAGTTATTTTGAAATCAAAATGTAATTTTCAGGTCAATGGTTGTTTTCATGTATGAAAATACGTTTATAATTTCACAAGAACCTTTATTGTGTAAAATACCATTTTCATTTTGAAAAACAATATTTAAAATATAAAACCTTTTAAAATATTAAGTACATATTTTCTTTTAAAATGACCTCATAAACATGTAAAGAAATTATCAAATGAAAGAGTTGTCATGACAATGGGAAATGTTTTCCTTATAGTGTATGTTAAAATAAGTATTTTGTTCACACATTTTTATAAAAAAATACCTCATTAGGAAAATAAAAATAAAATTATTATTAAATTTTTTTATTGAAATTAAAACACAGTAATAATTAATTTAAACAATAATATTTTAATATTAAAATATTATTTAAAACCTTTTCATGAAATCATGCACATAGAATATTAATATTACTGGCCAAATCGAAAATAAATTCTTTATTTCTAAAAAAAATTCATGAAACTTTTAAGTAGAAAATAGAAGAAAATGTTATTATTATTTTTAAAAATGAAATCTATATTTTGGATAGTTATCATATAATTTACCTCAATGTAAATTTAAGCATAAAAAATCCCAATATAAAAAAAACATTGTGAAAGAAATCCCTTACCTCATGTTCGACTTTCCATGTATGTGATTTAAGAGTTCTGTATAATATATTAATATTTAATATATTTCCACTAAAAAAAGATATTCATAATTATAATATCATATATTATCTACATAAAAAATTAAAATTCCATTTTATTTATAATTATTTATTAAAATCATCATTATCATGTGTTAATTGTTTCATTTTTCATGTAAGATTTGGGTTGGTGTGGTCAATACATGTATATTTCTCATAGTCCTATCCGCAATAGAATGTTAATCATGATATTAATATCATATATATTTATTATATACATATTTAAAATTATCCATGAATTGTTGACATGAAAAATGAATCACATCGCTTCCTGGAGGTGATAGTCCACACATATGCACGAGCGACGTTATCATTTTTATCGAGTAGAAGGGTATGGAGGTAAATGATATATTATATTTAAAAAATTATATTTGTGTCATTAATAATATGTATATATATATATATATTCATTATTTCCAAATCTATTACAATACAACTAAAATGCTGATGAAAAACGAAAGACACCTATGTGTGCTGATGGTATGTTGTACATATGCATGAGTGATATTTTCACCATTAGTGAAATGGAAGAGGTGAAAACTAATTGTCACAAAAATCATAATAAAATATAAATATATTTATTATATTATAATTATTATTTTATAATGATTATAATATATTTCTATTAATCTTATAATGAAATAAATTTAAAAAATTTGGTAGAGAGTTATACCTCTTTGTTGACAGACCACATTTGGCTTACATCATAAGCCTTTAAAAGGTGGTATTTTTAAATGTCTGAAAGATATAAGAGATTGGGAATGATATAGGATTTTATTAGGTTATTTTTTGGATGATATAGAAGGGTAAAAGATTTTGAATATAATAGGTTATGAGGTTCCCATTTATAATTGATAGGAGGGGAACTCTTTGATTTACATAAATTATTAAATTAATATAAAATAATTATCAATTTAAAGTGGCTCCAAATTGAAATATTCTGATTATAGGGAGAGTATACGTTTTAATTATCTAGTCCAATAATATTTAGTCAATTTTAAATGATTATTAACCATTATCTCTTATTCTTAACCCCCCAACCATTTTGATATTTACCGATGTATCAATGTTTTTAATTATTTAACGGTCAATAATGTTACCTAAAAGGAATAGTGAACCATAAATGGACCATGATTTATATTTTCAACCATATCCCATTCAATTGATTGAATATAGTGTTTTATGAATTTTAAATCATTTAATAATTATTGTTTACTAAAAAATATCATTAATGCCATTTTTGGAAATATTTATTTAACTATATTTTAAAGTCTTAAAAAAACATGAATTAGAATATAATATTTTAAAAATCCCTAACATGAAATATCTATCAATAAAATTATTGGGACACTATAAATCACCCAAAAAAATTACATTTAGTGTTTTTAAAATCATTTAATTAATTTTTCT
The DNA here is from genome assembly GCA_963277665.1 of Viscum album. Taxonomy (NCBI): domain Eukaryota; kingdom Viridiplantae; phylum Streptophyta; class Magnoliopsida; order Santalales; family Viscaceae; genus Viscum; species Viscum album. Next base: position 364,629,382 of record OY728167.1, on the reverse strand, counting down.
ACTGCTTTCACAAGTACTGTATCAGCATTATGTAAACATTTAAGGCAATATTTTCTTCAATAAAAATTAAAAATAAATTAACAAGATGAAAACAAGTAATTTAAATTAACAATAACAACTGATAAATAAATAAAACCTTTTCTAATACCTATAAACTTTTTGATATATTTAAACAAGGCATGTGAAATTTTGTTCTTCTTCATTATTTAAAATTATATTGAGGTCATCATCAAAAGAATGTGGGAAAAAATTCCACATTGTGGAGCCTTTAATGGTCCTGGTCTAAAAAAACTTATCCAGTCAAATTAATACCATTTTGATGGATATTTTTAGACCTTATCATATTATTTTAAATCATAATTACCCAATTTACCCTTACATATGTGAAACGTATTTACTACAATTACTATTAATAATGACTTAAAATAAAATGTACGTTTTTACAAAATTTTGACCTCTTGATTAAAAATATGGAATAATTTTTTTTAATATTTAATTACTATAATATCTAGAAATCAATTTTAATATAAATATGTAAAATGTAATAAAGAATAGTTTTTAGAAAAATGCATTTTTTAAGCGCAAAAATGAACTGATACCAAAATAAGGTTTTATGATTGTTCAAATAAAATTATTTTGAATATAAATAATTAAATAATAGTTTTTTTACACAAGATAAAATTAAAGCAATAAATTTTCTTTTTAATGAAATGAAATAACAGTTTTAACAAAATTGATATTGTTCATTATTCACTGAAAAATCAGCCTTTTCCAAAAAAATTCAAAATTTTAACCTAACATAAGTTTGATATGATGATTTAAAAATGGATATTATTAATAAAAAATAAATTTTTTAAAATTCCTATAAATTAATTATAATGTCTACTCAAAAAAAATTTAAGACAGTTTTTGAAGAAATCATTAAATATCTTTTTCTGAAATATAAGTGCTTATTTCCTAAAAATTATTCAATAAATTTTTATTAAATGGAATATTTATAAATATTTTTCATATGAGGTGAATCGTATTCATAATCTATAATCTAACAGCTCGGTAATAACTATAACTTAATAATATTTCAATAGTATGTTGTGGTTTATTTAAAATCAATTTTTTATATAAAGAATGCTATCAAATAAATTAATTTTATTTAAAGAGACATGTATCATAAAATCATGGCGTGTTATAGATACTTTTTTACTTGAGATAATGTGTCCAAGTAAAATACCTTCATCCTATTTGGGAATAATGTTTCTCATATTTTCATTGGTGTTTATAATATTTCATTTACACTCAAACACCTTAAAATAGTAAACTTTATATTTTTTCCATTTCAAATCTCATAGGGGTCCTCTTAAGGATGGGTCTTACAGGAACATTATTCATGGTATAACAAGCGGTATTGACCAACTCATCCCAAAAATATTGGGGGAGTATAAATGCATTCAAGATAGTTCTGCAAATATCTTGTAATGTTTGATTCCTTCATTGGAAAACTCTTGATACATTAATCCTCATCATTTACCACAATTTATTCCATGAGACATGTGTCACTACAATCACTTTATTTGATTGATTGGAGGGATTCATCAGTGGAACTCTAGGTAGAATCATTGAAGAAATTCTTTCTTTGCCTTTTTTCTCTTATCTTATTTTTAAATATAGGGCACATTGGTTTTATATTTTCTTTTTTAATACATTGATAGATAGTTACCTCTATTTCTACATGTTTATTATCCTTTTTGGAATGATGAAAATATTTCTTCTTCCTCATGAATTTTTTAATCTTCATTGAAAAATTATAATTTTCAGCATCACTAATAGAGGATTCATCAATGATTGACTTAAAGGAAATAGTATTATTTTAATTTAATTCCTTCACTTCCTTTATAGATTTTCATGTCATGGTAATATCATATTTAATTAGTGACCCAAATTAGTTTTTATATTGTCATGTTCTTAATATTATTTTCTTCATGAATTATCATTACCTTGCATGACCATAAACTTGAAAAATTCCTAAATTATCTTCTTAACAAGAATTTCTATAGTAATATGAGCACTAATAGTTATTATAACATTTAAAATTTTAGAAAATAGATTTAACATATCAAAAATTAATCTATTATTATGCATATTAAATATTTTAATGTCTTAACGATACATTTCAATTCTAGAGCCCTTGACCATATTAGTTCCCTTATGTTTGACTTCATCATGAATCAAGATTTCATGTTCAATTTTTCAAGTTTAAATATGACAAAATTAGGTTTTATATAACAAAAAATGAAGGGAAGTCATGGATTTTCCATCATCTTCAAAGGATACAATAACATCTGGAGTCTATTTGTCCTTCTATTCATTATTGAGTGTATTACCATGAATTGAAATTTTATAAATGGGAAATCTTATGCTTATATGGAATGTAGACATGCGATTTTTGTAATAACAATAATCATATACATAAAAAATAGTGCTCAACTCATTGAATGTCCCTCAAAATCAACAAGTGTGTTAGAGGAAGTGTCCACACATTATGATCATTCATTGAAACCAATTAATGTTTAGAAAAAGAGGCTAGATATAATACCAATTATTGGTCCAAGTGAGATGGATAGAGGGATGAATTTTCTTTTAAAATTTAAAATAAATAATGTGATTAAATTATGCAATAAATAAAATTAAATTGTAATCACAGTGGGAAATAAATGACAAAATAACATGATAAATGAGTCTGACCAAAAAATCAATATGATTGTATATGTCTTCTTGCCTCAATGGCGTGAGGGTTCTATTATCCATTGTATTTAATTGTATCAATGATACCCAGAAATCCAATATTTTTAATTGGTTATAGTATGAAAATCAATATAGAGGATGACACATACTTTTTAGATTGTTTTAGATAGAAACTCAAAACACTCACTTTAATGGTAATGATCAAACCTGAAGTATAAATGGATGGGGTGGTTTATTTTATTAAAAACCATTTATTGTAAAATCTCAATTATTCGTATGAATGAAATCTGATAATTATTGATAGAGACCGAAAGAAGTGATAGGGAAAATGAAAATAACAATAAGAACAATATCTCTCAAGTGATGGCACAATAATATCCAAAATTTAACTTCTTGGTAACTAATACATTTCAAGACTACTTTTGGGTGTATATTTATAACCTTTAGAGGTCTCTATATGATTTTTTAGGATTTGGGGGTCCATAAGAGCCATTAAATGGTTTTAGAATCTAAAAGGAGAAACTTGAAATTGATAGTTTGACTTTTTTGGAAAATTTCTATCGATTTGTCGATAGGCTCCACAAACTAGTCAATGGCTGAGGTAGTGTGTGAGTACCATTATTTTTCTTTCATAGACTACCTAATACCGCTAGGATGTTTCAAATTCCACTTCCTATCACATCAACTGGCTGATGGTTTTCTTCTGGTTGACTGGTGGTTTTCCTTTGATTGGTTAGTAGAAATTCCCAATAAGGGCCTTCAAAATGGCCCTCCAAACTCCTCTTGAACCTATTCATTGACCGAACAACTACCTAATAAAATATCAAGTCAATAATAACTGAAATATCATCAAATAAAATATTTATTGTCGTAATATGTGTTTTTTAGTTAAAATCAATAAGAGAGTGAGAGGCACAACAATTTGGGCAAGTTTGGTAGATTGAGGTAGGATCATCGCAGCTTGAGTGGGAGGTAATAGAAGAGTTTGGATAATTCATTGTCATACTAATCCTCAAGTTACCCTAGTAAGTTTTTTTAATATTGAGTTTTTTTGGTTTATCTACCATATCTTGGACTACTTGATATATTTATTATGTTCTAGGATGAAACGACAGCTAAGTCAATGGTACATGGATAACTCACACTGTATGATAAAGTCTGTGGAGCCGGCATACATGGTTCTATGATACAATCAGTGATAAATGTGTGATAGACACATGGTCCACCAATCCAGTCATCCAATTCATGTGCAGTCATCACTCTTATTTGGTTTGGCCTAATGTTGTACATTGTTGAGAAATTATATTTTTTATTGATAATTGTTAAAGAACTATTTTTTATGAATTTAAAATATTTTTTGAATAATGTTTAAATAATTTAAAAGGGAAATGTTCATTTTTAAATGGTTTAGAATGTATTTTGAAAAGAAAAAGTTTATTTCAAATTGAGTTAAATTGTGAAATGTGGGTTTTAAAGGTGGTGGTTGATCATAAATTTTAAAAACATGTTTTTTTATTTGGAGAATGTTTTAGGGATGGGTAGGGTTGAAATTTGTATATTTATAAGTGTTTCGAATATGTAAATTTTGTTTTGAAAATTTTTAAGGAGTTTTTTAAAATGAATAAAAAATGAAGTTGTTTTTTGGGGATTTATATATGTTTTCATTGGTGAATGTGTGGGGTGAAAAATGGGTTTTCAAATTGGTTATGGGGTTTGAAATTTAATTTTTTGGTTTTGAAATGGATCAAAAGAAGACTTTAGATTTGATGATGTCGAGTCCCTTTTTGTAGTGTTTTTTTGTTAATTACTTTGAAGTGATTACATTGAATTGAAATTTTATTTTGGGTGAGATGATTCTTGATCATAGAAATTATAGAAATATTTATATGCCAACCTGAGAAAAAAATATTTATTTTATTTATAGAATATTTTAATAAATATTTATTATGATGATTTTGAATAAAATATTTATTTCTAAATAAAATATTTATTTTTTTTTTCATTATATTATAGAGGAGTTTAATCAGACCATGTCTGACTCTTGAGAAAAATAAAAACTAACAATAATGTTACATAATATTGATTTCCTACAAGTTGTTGCTCACAAAAAAAAATTAATTTTTATTATGTGTCATGAGGTTTATTAAATGTAATAAAAGTTATCTTATTGGACAGTATGCAATTAAATTATAATTTAACTAAAATTATAACTATATAAATATATGGCTATATCAATTGTGTAAAGTATACAAAATTGAGAATAGAGAATTGTTTCACACAACGAATTATATATCAACTCCTCCTTCTATCTCAGTGTCAAAAATGAAAAGTGCAAGAGATATTTATTCAAGATCGAAGAACATGAGATCAAAAACGAACAATTCAATATATTCAAATCACTAGTCTAAAGCTTGGAGATCGAGTAGTGTTGCACGAATATCATAAAAGTATGAGTGGATCACTGCTAGATAGATTCTATCATTAGATCCTCACAATCCAACGAAGGTAATAAGAAAGTGTCTTTTCAAATGATCAAAATTCACCAACATAGAAAGTTATTAAGCCCAAATATGTATTTCATCAAATATTAAATAAATTCATTATAAATTTTATGTGCAAGATTATTACTCTTGGTGTCAGGAAAAAATTATTAAAAAAAATTTTAATATATCACCCACCTCTGCACACTTTTGCTGCACGTGGAACCAATATGTGAAATTGATGTAGTCATGGAATTTGATGTGATATCTAAGGGATGTTTTTCATTTAACAAGGTTATGTTGTGAATATTTTAATGATACTGTTCGGAACTCATAGAAATTGGGTGAATGTGTTAATTTGTGGAGGTATTTGTCTAGTTTCCAAGAATCATTATAGTTTTTTGTTTTTTAGGATATTGGATATGTGTGTGGATGTTTTACATATACTAATGGTTGTGGTAGAGATAATATAGTTATGGGTAGAATTGATCGAGTTGTTTTTACATCTAGATGGTTAAAAATGTTTTCTAATTCAGTCATCAATCATATTCTATGTTCCTATTTAGATGGCCTAAAAAATTCTTATATAGAAAACCGTTATCTTTTAGTGGTGGTTAATTAAATTCCAAGGCTTCATATCTCAGGAAGGTTCAAATTTGAAAAATATTGGATTTAAAGAAAAAATGGATTGTATATTTTGAAGAGGCATTTTATAGTGACCCTATACTTTTACAAATATTAGTACAATATTTTATGCATATTTATCCAATAAATATAGATCAGGGATTGGAAATTCTAGTGTCATTGGAATACTAGGTATATAATTAGAAAAAATGAACCAAATATTTTAAAAAAAAATTTACATAATCTACGCTATGAGATCCTAACTCCCTTTTTTCTCCTATACCTTAATAGGATGACCTGGGGAAATACATAAATTAATAGATGATCTAAGAATCCCAGTAAGGGAATAAACATGGTAATAAAGCATATAACATGATTTAGAAGGAATACCATGATAACATAGAAGGAATGGAATATGAATAAACATGTTGAATAATATCATATAGAACATGGAGTAATATCATCATGAAAAAATTGGAATGTGGAAGTAACATATAACATGACATAAACATGAGTCAAGGCTGACGGCCAAGACTATATCACAAGGTGGAAAAAGTCCCATGATAGATTTGGTTTACTCTTTAATCACATATATGTCATATCATGAGACGAAAAATTAGCCAATTTATTATAGAGCTATATAGGTGTGTCCATCATGATATATTAATGCATATGTGTTCCACATAAAGAATCATACATAAGGAATAAAAATAAGGGATACCCATGGAAAGAAATGGGTATTATAATAATTTAATAAGGCATAACCAACAGGTGTATCATAATTGTATCCATGAAATAAGGGATTAAATAATTATTGGACATTTATAAAATATGAATACATCCTGAATAATTTTGTCCAACTGATGTGAGTATATGAAAATGAGTATTTAAGAAACATTAAAAATGACCCACTTTAGTGCGATTTAAGGGAAAATATTAAAGAGTCTTTAAGAGGACAAAAGAATAATTGTTTTTATAAAACCAGAAATTAATTAAGATAGTTTTTCCTAATAAAATGAGTGATTTTAGAAAAACAATAATGGTTTAAAAATATGATAGGGATGTACCTAAAAATGGGTAAGAAATGACGAGGTTCACTTTAATCGGGCTTCCTTATTCTGAGAAATTGACAAGGGAAACTTTTAAAACATGTTTTCACCATAAAAAAGGATGAATTAAACTTGATACATATTTGAGGAAAATATAAATATAATATAGGAAAATTATATAATAATAATAAAGAAATACATACGGGTAAATGGAGAGAGATCGTATCCCAAAGAAAAAATGGAGGTTTAGAGAGATCTGTTACCTAATGTTTGAATGTGTTATTCACTTTCACATAATTTCATGAATAATTAAAATAAATATTTTAATTAAATAATTTATAAAATTTTGCATCTATGTTTTTTATTATTATTTTAATAAGTTCATTTATGACCATTTATAGGACTTATAAGGTTTAATTTCATCGTTTTGGGTGTGCTCATTTTCATGGTTTAATGGTCGGTTTACTTGTGTGAAATATTGAAGTTCTCATCAAATGAAAATAATTATCCAAAAGTGGAATTTTATGGTATTAATGAACATAAATATTTTTAAATGGTTCATCATATCTTTTAATTTAATGGGTTTTGGATGATTCATTTGATAAAAAATTACTGATAATTGTTTAGTTTATTGTGACGGTTTTTACGATCATCACAAACTATTTTCACTTTATTTAATATTATATCTGTAGATTACATTCAGAACATAAAACACTATGTAGTATACATATTAAAATCTTATTTATCCAAAATAATGTTTTTATGACCATCCTTGAATACAGTAATGGAAAACGAAACGTGTCACCTACGAAGGAGGTGAACCCACATACCAGAGATGATATTTTCATTTTACAATAAAAAAAGGAAACAAAGGATTTGATGATGGATATTTTATTAAAAAAATAAAATTACAGTATATATATGATAGTGTATTTATCATGTTACATTTGATAGGGTTGAGGATAAGGTTGATTAAAAAATAATTTAAAATATAGAGAAGGAATATTTTAACTCTTGAATATCGTCTCATTGAGAACCTTATAAGGAACTTGAAATTGGTATTCAGTTGATACAAGTATCTATTGGACATGGGAAAGAGCTTTAGGAAGGGAATTTTTAAGAATATTGACATTATATAAGTCATATAAAGTGTAAGGAGAAAGTGTGGTGAAGGGTGGTATTTATAGTGGAGGAGACGGGTGTTTTGGATTATTATATTTATTAGTTTATTATTTTTGGCTCAAGACTACCAATAGTAATGATTATTATGACCAATTAAAGTTTGTATTGAATTTGGTTTCGAGATAATAAGTGATTAAATCATGATTACATCAACCATGAATAAAAAATTCATGTATTTGGCATATAATGTTAAATATCATAAATTACCATTTTTTCACTATTCACAAAAATTCAACTATTTTAGAAAAATACCACAAATTCACACTGACCAATTTTTGATGTGTAGATTTTAAAAATAGACTCCATTTTATGAAAATTATTTTCTAAATATGATAAATTTATTTTATTAATGAAAATAATCATTTATTTTAAAAAACTGTTTTTAATATTATATTTTATTTTATGGAACATTGAAAAATTAATTAAGGTCTCATAAAATAATCTATAAATCACAATAAAACAAAATATTGTTTTATGTAAATAAAATTTCATTTAAACATTTATATTAATTATAATATTTCAAATGAATATTTATGTTTCCGAAAAATACATACACTTAATTTATCAATTTTAAATCATTTTTATTATTTTTCCATGAAATAAATATTTCATATTTTAATTTATAAGATACTTCAATTTTATTTATACATTAATAGGTGAGATTACTATTCTATTGGCTAGATTACTATTTCTATTGTTGATTTTACTATTCCAACAGCCAGGTTACTATCCAATGATATAGATTCCTTAAATTTTATAAATACCACCTATTTAATTCATTCTTAATCAAGTAAAATTTTATCTCAAGGATATATATAATTTAATCTTCAAAATTAATATTATATTATTAACATTATTCTATATTTATAAAACTTTTTTCTTGAGTGCATTCATTCTAATGGATCGAGTATATCCAATATTTTCCATTCGTATTATATTATATTTTATTTATTATCCCATTGTAATATTTGGCATTCCTATTGGTTTGTTTACTGAGTTATGCGTCATTATTCATTTTTGAGAATAATGTTTTTATTAGGTTCTCTATGTGATGTATGGAATAATTATATGAAGGTAATTCCATTGATAAAATTATTGGTTTTTACATTCTTCACTCTTATGAAATTTCTCCCTCAAAATTTAATTTTACATAAAAAAGTGAAAAAAGGTGAGGGTAATTCTCTTTCATTAATTACTCCGATTACCATACCACATAATCATATTTTTGGTTCCTATATATTACTTCAACTAGGTGAGTTCTCTTGGTGTGTAGAACTTTATCTCTATGGTTTAATATCTTTAATGATTGCTCCTCATAAGGGAGATCATTTTCCAGCTGTACCACCTCTGAATTCTGTACATGAGAGAAATATGGTATGTAATTCCTCAATCGGGATATGCGGAATATATCATGTACTTGAGACATAGTTGGTGAAAGTTCTAGTCGATATTCCACAACTC